>OY987264.1:9721762-10331343 GCA_963920665.1 Straminergon stramineum | reverse complement strand
AGCATGCTTCATTCTTCCAAGGTTCATGTTCGTTTCTGGGCAGAGGCTGCACACATAGCTGTGTATACCTTAAATCGCACAGCCACCCGAACTGTAGAAGGAAGCACTCCCTTCGAACTGTGGTACAAGGAGAAACCCTCAGTCTCCCATATGTGAATCTTTGGGACCATTGCTTACATATATGTCCCAAAAAATTACGGAAGAAGCTTACACCAAAGAGTCGGAAGGGTGTTTTTATGGGCTACTCAACTAGTAGTAAGGCCTACAGAGTGTGGAATAATGAACTTCAGCGAATTGATGAGAGCCGAGATGTTCTCTTCAATGAAACTCTTATTGGGACCACTCAAGACAATAGCCACACACACCAGTGGTTCAGGGTGGCTGAATAGCCCATAAAAACACCCTTCCGACTCTTTGGTGTAAGCTTCTTCCGTAATTTTTTTGGGACATATATGTAAGCAATGGTCCCAAAGATTCACATATGGGAGACTGAGGGTTTCTCCTTGTACCACAGTTCGAAGGGGAGTGCTTCCTTCTACAGTTCGGGTGGCTGTGCGATTTAAGGTATACACAGCTATGTGTGCAGCCTCTGCCCAGAAACGAACATGAACCTTGGAAGAATGAAGCATGCTTCGAACTGCCTCCATAATCGTGCGAATGTCCCGTTCGGCAGCTTCGTTCTGCTGTGGTGTATACGAAGTGGTTAACTCTTGCTTGATGTGCTGTTCCACCAAGTACTGTGTAAACAATTGACTTGTATATTCGGTGCCTCTGTCACTACGGACTACTTTGACGATACTATCGGTCTCTCTCTTGAGTTGGGCAACAAATCTCTGGAAAGCTGGAAGTGTCTCAACCTTGGTTTTGAGGCACTCAATGACTCGGAAGCCAAAGCAATCGTCTTTGAATAATGCAAAATATAATGCTCCTCCCACTGAGGGCGTACTCATCGGTCCACAAAGGTTAGAGTGGATTAGATCACCAAGGGTCTTGGATCGTTCTCGTCGATCATCAGTTGGAAACGGTGTCCTGGAATGTTTGCCATAGGCACAGCCTGAGCAAAAAGATTTCTTCCGGCTATTGAGAACAAGGCCATCAACAATGCCCTGCGAGGCCATCTTTTAAATCATGGCGTGGTTAAGGTGGGCCAGGCGACAGTGCCACAAATCAAGCGTTTGTCTGCTCTCAACAGACGTTGGAATACCGAACGAGGTGGCGACAAGTGCTGAGGTTGATACTTCAGGGTAAATAACTTCAATGTTAAGCTTGTACATGCAGTTATAAATGTTTCCCGTCAAGACAACCTTGCCAGCTTCAAACATCTGACACCTAGTATCGGTGTGCAATGTATAGATTTTCTTTTATGTAGCAACATATGATGAAAATAAATTTCGACCAAGGGATGGGACATGAATTACCCCTTTTAGAATCCCAAAGGTGTGGTGCTGATCGAGCTGTATCTTAATGAAGATGTCCCCAACTCCTGCTACCGTAAGCATTGCACCGCCAATGCCTTGAACTGGTCGGCGCTCCATCGACACATCTTGATATGTGGAGAAGTACGACTTGTTGTCAGTCATGTGCTCCGTACATCCACTGTCGACGTACCAATAGTTTGATGTAGGGAGAACTTCATCGACCGTAGCCATGAATGCTTTGTGACCCTGGTACCGCTTCTTTGATTGGTCATTGCTGTTCTGGCTCGCAGCTTGTGATTCGTGGTGTCTCCGTTGATCTTCTTCACTAGCTGAACACTCCCGCCCCCAGTGCCCCATGATGCCGCACTTCCAACACTTACTAGTTTTCTTGCGGTCATTAATTTCTTTGCGCCTAGCTGCACGTTGTTCGGGCGTGTATTCAGTAGCCTTGCTACTAGATGAAGCTATATAAGCGGCTGTGGAAGTGATCTCATCGATCCGAGATTTAAGCGTACTCTCTGTTTGTAATAACTGGAGAGTGAGGTTGTCTAAAGTTTTTACTGCATCTGGTTGCATACGCCAAGCAGGAATCAAACTATCGAACCCTCCTGGCAAATTGCACAAAATCTTAGAGATCACGGCTTGCTCGTTAAACGTGGTATTGCCTCTAGCGGCTAGCTACTGTACTATCACGTCAAGTTTCCCTACGAAATCTGCAATGCTATCACCCTGACTCATGGAGCACTTGTAGAATTCTTGCTGGAGAGTGTGAATGTTCTCAGAAGCATTCTGTTCATGACATAGCTTGAGCTTGTCCCATATTTGTTTAGATGTGACACAACTTGTGACATGTTTAAGCATGGTTTCATCAATGGCTTGACAAAGCAAACTAACGGCCTGGTTATCTTTTCTACGCCATATAGCTTTGACATCATTCTCAGCTGTGGCAACTGGTTGTACTCCAGAACCATCGACAACGTCCATGAGTTCTCTGCCAAGTAATATTGCACACATCTGGAATTTCCAGATATGGAAATTTGGACCTTTAAATCAGGAGATGCCTCCAAGATCACGACTACTATCAGCCATGATAACGGAGCAATAAAGAAACAATAAAAGGCTAAAATAAACGCAGTTTTAGTTGGAAACGAATAGAGGCCCATAACCTGTTGAAACTACTGCAATAGCATGCAACCTAGTATACTGTAGCAACAATTCACACAGAGCTCTTTACCCGAAAAACAAGTACTCACGACACCTTTGGCAGCAAGACAGATATATTATACTCAACATACTTGTCATACACCCCTCTGCACTAAGCCATGCACAGAGTACACTATCGCTGCAAAAGCTCTAACACACTGACTAGCATCAACGCGGTGTATATACACACACACGAGAGCATTCAGTTACAGTCTTTAAGGTTAACGCCTTGACACTTAACTGAAAGTACTAGTCATCATGAAAACTAGAATGCTCCACTAGCTCCACTAGCTCCGCTGGTTCGTCTTCCAGATGCAAAGGACTGCATCGCTGGCTCATCATTTCGCCCAGTGTTCTTGGCTTCTAGGTGTAGGTCATCCAGTGTGGATTTCGACCTGGGTCCAACATCCCCTAAAGAAGGCTTGCGGCCCACATTTCGTTGAATCCCGATGTAATGAAAGTCATGTCAACAGTTGCCATTGGGGAACTGGAGGTCCAGGAACCGGAGGGGACCTGGAAGCAATCTGGACTTCCGGTACTCTCCATTGGCTCTCCATACGCTTGCCTCTGTGACATCTCAGCCGCGCATTTTCAGGTCGCTACAGCGCAGACAACACATTTCGAGGTTGCTACAGTGCAAAACCGCCCATTTTCAGGTCGCCCATCTTCAGGGGACATCCATCCCGCAGATTTTGTGTGTTAATGAACTTTGTTTTTTCTTTCAAATAACCCCTCCAGGCTTCCGTCCAGGCCCTCCAATTCTGGAAAGCCGAATTACAAGGGCTGGAGGCTGGAGGCTGGAGGTCCAGCCGGAGCGACAACTGCAATGGAGACCCCCTGGACCATCCGGTTTGGGAGGTCCAGGAGCCCAATGGCAACCGGCTCTATTATTCTCACCGACACTACCATATGAAGCCCAATGTCTGCACGGCAGCACGGACGTCAGCTACTTCAACGACCGATGCCATATTGCCATATATCTCAAACCCAGAAATCAATATAATCCTCCTGCCGACTTCCAGCCTTAAGTGAGTGACTGACAACACACTAGTCTTACTAGCTTTCGATCCCCAGGAACCGATTGTCAACATCCTCATAAGTTGAATTGGCTTAATTAGGTTCCGGTCATTTGAAGCAATATATACCGTAATTACAGTAATTGTGCTGCTTGCATGACTAGGTAGCTGGCTACTAAGTACTTTTGTCTTCATTTCGCGTTTGTAAAAATTAATACTTTGATTGAATCTTCTGTCTCCTTTGATTTCGGATTCTGAGATCGATCTAGCTCAATTTCAAAGTAGAAGCTCTCATTTGTGCCGCTTGAATTATTCTACCCGGTTACGGTTAACTGGGTAAATTCACGTCGACTCGACTCTCTTGACTTTGTGCGCCTGGCCAGCGTGAAGAAGGTCGAGAATTAAGTAATTACACCGTGAGATTATGCTTGGACTGGACGTACCAGCTACGCGTTCGTGCCGTTGGAGGGCAAGAGCGACGGCGCCATGATGTTTTTTAATTTGTCAGCTGTTCCGACGATTGCTGCGATTAGGAGCGCATAACTGTGAAGGAATCGCAACCGGGTGTCTTCGTGGCGGAGAATGTGGCTCGCAAGCAAGTGTTTGGTGGCCGTGAGGAAGCAGAAGACGCGGCTGCACAGACGCCGCCATCCCTTCCCCTGGAGAAGGAGATTTTGGGTGGAGGATGACATAAATGGCAGAACACTGAGTAAGCAAAGCTGTAGATACTAGATAACAAAGTACTTCCATTATGAAACCGACTAGAAGCACTTGTGAAGTTGTGAAAGTAAAGCTTTGTCATGGAAAGAATATCCCTAGCCACTTTCATGGAGTGGCAAGGGTCAAGGGATGTTACTTTATTACCTTAAGGTCTTCTGAGGAAATTTCCCTTAAATTGGTAATTTGGCTATTTCCAGTTTAAATGGCAAAGATTTGTACATTTGTACATTACTTATGTCTATACCAATCATAGTGTTCAAAAGAAAAGACATATGAATTTGCTTTTCATTCATAACAATAGGAAATTTGCCAATTTAATTGAAATTGCCTTTCGTATTTTCTCGTGACTCCGCATAAACCATGAATCTTGTTTAAGTCATCCTAATTCAAACAAAGGGCTGCTTGAGAAGAGGACAGCATACATAGTGAAATGTTGTTAGTCTATATATCAGATCAAAATTGATTGCATCTCAGCACCTGTGCTTTCGAATTCTCAATTTTGAGTCAGAAATCCAGAATTTGGGACACTGAATTTTCCAAAATAACTAGTCAGTGAAATCACGTGAAACCGTGATATATTCAGGACTTCAGATGTCTAGAGATTTAAAATTTTATCCACAACTGATCTCTTTGATCCGGGCATGGTGATTAAATTGATCGTTCATATACTACCATAATATATTTATTAATATTGAATCAACTTTAGGAATCACTTCAATAGTCCTACCACCAATTCCAATCAGTCTGCATTGACCATATATTCCTTCGTTCGTTCCGGCATACATAGATGAAGATGTAATCATCTACTTATCTCAAGCCAAGATTTTTGTCAAAGTTATCTGAATGTAAGACTCTAAGTCCACATCATGTGCAGACATACTTTAGGAGCAGATATTGAATGAACTCTCATCTTCAAGTCTGCAGGCGGTTTAGATTCATACACGAATATCAATCAAACAATCACCATCATACACGTAACCTTTCCAAATTTTCCCTGTTTGCTGGATTTTCATGCAGTCCACACGGTCACGCGTAGATCGATTCCGATAGTTGGTCTCCGAAAAACTAGAGATTACTCCCGACGAAGAGATTTTAGGTAAACGTATACATGAATCAAACAACTTTTAAGCCACCGCAAATCCTTGTATAAGAATGGACGCTGCTGACATAATCTTCAAACATTTCAACCTAGCTCTGTTGGAAGAACTCGCCTGCTGTCGATCGACCAAGTTCAATTAGATCAGCTCATCAACTGATCTTCGTGCCAGTGGCGTCCCGCTTCTGTCTATCACTTCGTTCACATTGGCCTCAACACGCGTAATTCAGGACTGGTGCGTTGTGCTACAATTTCTTTCTGGTTAATCCTGCTTTACAGAATTTCTCGAAACGTCGTCGATCAATTCCGTTAAGTTGGTGGTATTCCAAGCGCCACTTTGACATATACATTAGCCCAGCCATCTGCCCGCGGTATCCCGCCCTATATCTATATCTATATCTATATCCATATATATGAAAGTTAATATGCAAACTGCATTCCATCCGCAACATAATTATGCACCATTGTATTTACAATAGGATTTTCACTTCCATTTTCGTCCCAAATCACTTCATTTTATTCCTTTCCAAGTGAGGGTTCATGTACCCTGACTCGCCATCTTAATGGAAGGTAGCCAATTGAAATTGACGTTAGTAGATCCACTGTCAGCTTGTAAGCTTGTCTACCGCTCAACCGCTACAGAAGCTTCGATCTCAAAGACCAATTTTCACAAAAGATTGTCAAAACTTGTTTTCTTACAATAGGCAAATTTGTATTATCGGATGTGTGTTGGATTTCCAAGTAATTATTCACAATTATGGGAAATTTTTGTTTAAAATAGCTGTATTCAATAAGCCATTTTTGCATTCATTTCTACGAGTGGTATAGATTTCCGAACGCACGGTCTGAACGTGAAAGTGTCAAGTTTGTGGAATACCACCATTCTAACGAAATATCGGTTATTCCACGTTTTCTCCTGGCTAGGTCGTAAGTCGATTATTAAGTGGGAACGTTTGTCCTCTTTGGTCTGGGTCTGGGGGCTGTATGTGTACGGTTCCATTCGTAATCTAGAAAGAAAATTATTTACTGATCTTTAAATATATGAATTTTGCAATATTTTCTTATTAATTCTTGCAGAGCTGGCCTATTGATTTATTTCTTTTATTTTGTATCAGTTCAAAGACAGATTTTCAAAGAGCGGGTTTCAGTAATTCAGTTTGATCATGAAGAACACGAAGGTGGTCACCGTCATCGTGAACCGCACCCTGCAAGAGTTAGTCCTTCGAGTTGGGAACCGCAACTGCTTTGCTAAAGTCGCCACAATTGTAGACGGGGGTGAGCACAAAATCGAGATCGACATCAACTGGACGTACCAGGAGTTTTGTTTGGAGCCTACAAATGCTGGTCATGTGCTGCAGAAGATCATTCTCAGTTCAGATGACTGTTGTGATTTCGAGCTCATGACGGTGACGATCTCCGAAGGTAAGTTACAACTGGAAAAAGTTGCCCGGGGCCAAACCAACGACGACATCGATCATCTTCCGGTGGTTACCAAGCTGAGGTCGCTCTTCGCTTGGCCCCTTGCGTGGCCCAAGTTCAACTAGCTAGAGGTTTTGAGTCTGACTAGCTAGCTAGGCCAGAGTGTAAAAACAAGTTCACGTACTGAACATCAATTCCATTAATTCGACGATATTCTGTTAGCCTCTTAGGCACTTTTCAGAAAGCTCGGCCTGAATTTTTTATATAATTATATGCATGACGTAGTTTGTATAGGTTTGTGAAGAATGATGTAGGAGGCAAATTTGGCGCTTGAATCGTACCAATTTAACGAAAATCGGTCAAGTGACGATTACATTGACGATTGCCTGTAGAATAGATTGAAGTCATCGAGCACACTGTAGCGATTCGTCGCAATTTTGTTGCTGACATAAATATATTTTTATAATATAAACTCCCTCCGTTTGGATATAGTGTATCCATTCCTAGTGCAATCACCAATGAGAATGGGTACACTATTTCCAAACGGAGGGAGTATTACATAGACAGGCCCATTCTCTTTTCTCCTTGAGCGAAAATAATGAGAGAATGCATGCATTTTCAAGTACGTGTTTGTAATAGATCCGGGAATAGATCAAAACTAAGTAACCCGCACTCAGGTTCGAATTTTGGTTGTTTACGGTTTGATTGGAATGGTTTGCATAAACATTGCATAATAATTAACAAGTTGAATACGTGACGGGCTTAGGACTTTAGGAGCACCAACATTGTGACATTGAAGCAAACAAACCTCTGAAAACTAGTAGTACGTATAATTAATATAGAATTCAACACTGAATAGGGGTATTAAGGGGACCCATACTAATTAATTGATGGTCAATTTCATTAAAATGGCGGTATGATGATGAAATGGCACAACATTCCATTAAAATGGTGCAGAGTATGTCAAAAATGGCACATGGCATATGCCATTTTAATGAAATTGCCCATATTGACATTCCACACTATATAAATATCTACCTTTATTGTACATAAGTAGTTATTGAAGTGTTTGGGTGATGTACACCATGTTTCAAACATCTACAATTTTCTACAATTAGTCCCTTTAATTTTTTGGTCCCCTTAATACCCATATTCAGTGTAGATAAGATTTGAGGTTTCAAACAGGTGATTGGAAGTGAGGCCAATTTGTTGAACTTTCGCCGTTTTAACTAAAGTGAGAAAGTGGATAAAATAAAAACAACGGATATTTCGTTAAAACAGTGGTATTCCACAAAATTGGCACTTTGAGGTTCAGACCGTGCGATCTGAAATGTATAACTCTCCTAGATTTCAGACCATGAGGTGTGAAATCTACACTAGTCCTAGAAAATAAATGGAAAAATGGCGTAGGAATTCCGCCATTTTAACGAAATAGCGGTTAAACGTCAATTTTGTCAAATGAGAAATTTTGATAAAATGGCATATGAAATCCGCCATTTTTCCATTAAATTCCTTCTTTAGCTCTTAAGTCTCCAAAGTCTAAGACTAGACTTATAGATTTCAAAGCACACGGTCTAAACTCTAAACTAAAATTCAGACGCAGATTAGGTGTCTGATTGGCATGGAATCCATGGATAGTATGAGTACCGACTGCAATGAACTAGCGGCAAGTGAACGCAGTAACCCATAAATGTGTTTGGTGTTTGGATATTTTTAAACTCGAGGGGAATAACCATGGCATCAATCATGTAATTGCCGACCGGGTTGCCGACTGATCGCTCGAGTATTCGATTACCCTCACGTCAAACTAAATGCTGCAGATCGACCAATTGGCTCGATCTAGCTGTGCGCCAGAAATAGTAGCAACATTCACACACACAAATCTCCGAAAACGAGGACTGGGATACATACACTTCACGTTTGAGGCTTTGAGCCACTCGCTGATGCTCCTCAAAAGTGCTCAAGTCTTCGAATTCCGCCAAGCGGTCAAGGTAACGAATTGAAATTGACGTTGTATATCGGTCGGAGCAGATTTTGAGTATAGTTTAGGGCAATGGTTAGCTTTGGGTATCACTTTTTAGACACACTACTTAGATGGTCAATTTCATTAAAATAGCGGTATGATGATGAAATGGCGCAACATTCCATTAAAATGGCCCAAAATATGTTAGAAACTACACGGCATTCCATTAAAATGGCGCAGAGTATGTCAAAAATGGCACATGGCATATGCCATTTTAATGAAATTGCCCATTTAGGTGATTTTTGTTTAAAACTTCCAAAATTTGTCTAATTTGTTCATTTTGATCAATTACAAAAGACTATAAAATGAAAAAAATAATTCTTGTGCCCAAATTGGATCAAAATGTATATTCCTAATGATTTTTGTTTTTGAAAATTAATTCTTTTGGATATATTAATAGAGGTGAGAAAAAATGCTAAATTATGAGATTTGCAAGCATCATAGTGTACAATTTATTAAATTTGTATTGATAAAATGAATTATCTTATATATGGGACCACTAAATATAAGTCATATCCAAAAATGATATTAAAATAAAATTATTTGATATTCCAAATGCTTATTATTGAGGATTCTAAGTACTTAGGACAAAACTTACTTTTTCAACTAAAAAATTCATTAAAAATCCTTAAAGTTCTTTGATTGTGATGAATTTTTTTCCTTCATACATTAGCAATATAGGCAATTAAAACGAGATTTTGTGAAATCTTATTTTATTATATTTAAAAGATGAAGTCGTTTGACACACTGGAATGGATTGACATTGTAGTTGAGACAACTTTTTTGGGTAACCAAAGCTAACTATTGCCCTTTACTTATAAGAAAACCAGCTTTATTTAGTTGAAGGCTTACATTGGAACAATATATTAATCTTCTGCAGTCGGCAATTATTGATCGATCGGAATGACTGAGTCACTCAGTCGGCTCCGGATCGACTCCGGAGAAGCTGATGAACAGAACGTAGACGTCAATGCAAGAATGTAGTTACTGTAAAATATATGGTAAAGTGCGTTTCCAGCTCATTGTTTCTGTCATATACAATTGCAATGGATATTTCGTTAAAATGGCGATATTCCACAAACTTGGCATTTTTCAGGTTCAGACCGTGCGGTCTGAAATGTATAGCATTCCTAGAAAAGAAAAGGAAAAATGGCGCATGAATACCAGAAGATTGTTTATCTCCATGCATGCCAGGGTGTTTGTCCTGCAGCGATGTTGTCAATTTGAACACGGTGCTGTACACGCGAGTCCGGTACCTATTAATGCATATTAATAATACAGTAATTAAGTCAATGACCAACAGAGGGGGCTAGCTGGGCTTGAGGTTGACGGAGAGGCACGTGACTTCTTAGGCAACTTGTCTGCAGGCAGCTACGTACTGCGGAGTCAGCTAAGGGCCCTCGTGTGCTTCACGAGTCTTTCCGGAAGCGTAATAATTCCTACTTGTAAGATAAATGTCAGCCCAGCTGGATGGACTACCAGTCCGGACACAATCGATACCAGATGCCCCATCTGCCCTCGTCGGGCAGAAGAGACCGTGCTGCACCGTTTCTGGGAATGTCATTCAGCCCAACTCGCGTGGCAGTGGGCAATTCACATTATGAACTCCCTTATCAAGGGGAAAGAGGCTAAGGGTCCGTGGCAGATGCTCACGTGGCGCCAAGGCCGTGGGTCCGTGGCGCTCGGTGAGAATTCCACGCAAGCTCAACCCCTGCAAGCGGATTGGGACTGCAGCTCGTACCACGGTTATGTGGGCACTCTGGCTGCAACGGATCGATATTAAGGTGTTCAATAATCAAGCTTGGTCTCCGGAACGGCTGTTGATGCATATTTGGCGAGGTCTTATCGATTACGGTAGGGCTGAGTGGGTGAGCGTCAACAGCAAGTGTCCTCGATCAGAGGATATTCAACGTAAACTCCTCGACTCGTTCGTTAAGAGAAGGTGCCGTTTCGAAGTATTTGCTCGTATGGAGTCTGGG
Source organism: Straminergon stramineum (assembly GCA_963920665.1). NCBI lineage: Eukaryota > Viridiplantae > Streptophyta > Bryopsida > Hypnales > Calliergonaceae > Straminergon > Straminergon stramineum. The sequence continues at coordinate 10,320,469 of OY987264.1, read as the reverse complement.
TTACGACTGGGCCCTTCGCTGGCTTCCAGTTTCAACCTCCGGAAGTCTTCGTGGCGCAACTGAGCGGGTGTTTGGCGCGCTGCGGTGGACCTCGAGGGGCCTCCTCTTGCGCGTCGCCCGGGTGCTTTCGGTCTCAGTCGGGGTGTGTTGCGGGTGGTTCCTTTGGGTCTTTGGGGTGGGTGGGGTGGTTGTTTCCGCCAGGCCGCTCGCGGCTGGTTGGTATGTACTTTTACTCTTGCAATGTAATACCCTTTAAAAAAAAAAACTAACAGTCGGAATGCATGCGTGCAGGGCAGCTCACATATGGTATCCTCACCCTTTGCCACCAAATAGAGGAAGTTCTTCACAACCTCTAGCTCATTGACCCAAATATGACAAACCTTTAGCTCAAATTCAACATTAGTTTTCAAAAGGAACTAGTAATGGAAGTTGAAGATGAAGCAACCAATGAAAGTTGAAGCATTTTTTACTTCAAGGATGTTGGACTAAGGGTAGTTTAGTGTTAATAAAAGGTGTTCCTAATCATGACTTCAATATACCAACAATGCTATTCTGTCAAAGTGCGAGCATGAGCCTATGAACATTAGGCAAGGATTATGTGATTGTTGAGCTTAAAAATTTGAAGAAGCATTAGAGAATTTAATAATATTTCTAAAATTAGATTTCATCTTAAAATTTGGATCAAAATTGATGATTTTCAATAAATTTTAGTAATTGAGTGATTGCAAGAAACATGTTTCCTATTTCTTGTCTTCTTGCCCTTGAACAAGTGATTACGTGCTCATAACTTTAGCATCATTAGTCCGTTTGAAGATCATATTCTTTATATTGAGACTTTTCGCAGTCTCATTTTTATCCTCGATTTGAAGATAAAATGCTTTATCTCTTTACTAGTATTTTTTTATAAATAGGTAACAACACCAACTTTTAGAATTTCATTATAAGATCACTATTTGAGCATTATTTATTTTTGTTTTCAATTATTATTTTTTTAAATGAATTTTTCAATAACTAGCATTGTGTTTCAAAATCTGTAAAAAGTCTCAATATAATAAATATGACCTTATTTGGCATGAAATTTGGAAGGAAGGTAGATGCAAAAGTTTCTGACATTCCCTAATTTTAACCTGCTTCCGATTGGATGTCTATTTTGGCCATTTTGTGATTTTGAGGGATTTCAATACTATTTTCGACCAAAAAATGCAAATTCGAAGCCACCAATTGGATATGCTGGAGGTATACAACCTTTTCATGGACCGTCAAAGAGTTTTTGTGAAAATAGCAACATGTCGATTGTGCATATAGGGTCAAAGTGACCTTTCTTTGCACAAACTCCGCGGAAGCTACAAAGAGGGAAAAATTTCCTACATGAATTTTTTGGTGCAAAGGGAGTGCAATCTTCTCTAGCAAAATGGCCTTTTTTATGGAATTTTTTAAATTTTATTTTATTTACTAAAAATGAAAAAGTCAATTGACCCTGTTTTTGTTATTTTTTGTTGCCAATGGCTTCTGTAGTACTCCATGGTAGTCTATAGTACTACATAGTACTGCATAATACTAAATCAATGGTTCAAATTCTGAGGCACTGAAATCAACGATTCAAGCCTGGGTACATAACTCTTGTATTATATATAGGGATCATCGACATTAAAACAACTCAGAGGACGGCTTTTGTTAAAATTATATCAAATTAAAAAGACCAAAATGCTAATTGAAGACCAAATTAAAAGAAAATTAAATGTAGAAAATGCTAAATTGTATACATTTTAGAAAAAACTCACAATATATATGAAGAATTGAAACACCTATGCATAGTTTCTATAAATGCATACAAAGAAGTTGGATCTAGTTAAAATTAAATTTTTATTAGAAAGCCCCCAAAGTTGCCTAGCTTAGCCTATGATACATGTATTAAAAAAAACTCATATAATTAGGTTTTTAATGCTATTATTGTCTTCAAAAATATTTGTTTCACTTATATAAGTACATTTTTGGATTCCTTGTTAAAAAGGCTACAAGATTATTCTACATTAAAACAAATTATATTGCTTAAGATTGGATTAAAACACATTATAAGTGATTATAATCAGGGCGATATAATATGGAAGTTGCATACCTAGGATTTAGGTTCACAGGCGCAATGCTAACGCGCGAATTTGACAAGTCTTCATAGTATTGCCAATCCTATGGCCAAAAACCACATATTTGATTACAAAATGTGAAGTGTTTCTTGCAATCACCCACCTAAGGTAGATGTGCCAATGATTGACCGCATGCAGCATAAAATCAGATACTCACCAGATAGTCACTGCTCAATTTTCAAAATTTGAGAACAACGTCCATAACATCGAGAATGCCCCAAATAAATTTGGCCCATATCAAGAAGGAACGGAATGTACAATAACTTAGAGTTCTATTGTAGGCATAATAATACTAACCCTATCATCTATCGACTCTGTTACGTACAATGGTTCAAGATTTTCGAGTTGATATGTAACGATTACATACATAAATAGGTGATTTGGAGGAAGAGAGGGATGGAGGTTGGCCACATGGCAAACTGTCAGGCCACACACGTTACACACCCGCCAATAACTAAAGCTTACATGTCCCTCTAGCTCACCCATTTTGTTTGAAGTTCTATTGGTTAGATTTCATCTAATAGAAAGTTCATCCACATAAATTTGGGTATGTGATATGTGGGAACGTTGTGCAAGGGAATGCAATTTGGGAAACTCCATGGGAACGCCATTTTGCACCACCACACAATCATTGCACATTGTGCGGAGAAGGGTTGCAAGCCTTGTTTTACTAATTTTTTAGCTTGTTACATTTAAGTTGCAATAGAATTTGTAAAAAGAAACCTTTTTGCATGTGTTTTTTTGGAAGTGCATGTTAACATTGTATTTCAAAATCGTGCCAAGTTTTAGACCTTGCAAGTTTCTACAACATTGTGGAAAAGGATTTGAACTTTGTGTGTGCAGTCATTGGCACATCTACCTTACTACCATGGATATGGTGAATTCAAATGAAAATTCTAATTTTCAATTTTGTCTAGAAGTATATACTGTGAATATATAGAACCTAAAAAATGAATAGAGATGGAAATTAGTTTGTTTAGAATATTGGCTAATCATTGTCCTATAACATCATGGATCCTCTTGGGGTTGATGGGAAGGTACCAATAATTTTCTCTTGATGTGCTATTATTGAACTTGTTTAGATTTTTTTTTAAATTGCTGATAAGATTTCATTATGTGTGGAAAGAACTTAGTCACATCAAGTTTTATTTCTGTTGATAACTATCTTGTAGTAGCGTTGATCTTCTCAGGCCAATAGAAGAAATAATTACACTTATCTTTGAATGTGTCAATAATTGGAATTGTTAACATTTTAGAAAATGTTGTTAAGATTTTAAGAAAATATTTGGTTGATAGGGATTATTTCTGTAAGTAAATGAGCTTAGTAACATCAAAATGTTGATTAGTTGATCTTTGTCCTTTTGTAGGACCTCCTTGGGATCCAACTCTTCCATCTTGATCAAATGGTTGTTTGGTTGGTACTCCCCTCTTGTTACTTGGTATCCCTCAATAACAAGGAGAGCCATCTAGACATAGAAATTTTTTAAAAATTTAAAAAATTTTAAATTTAAAAAATTTTAAATTTAAAAAATAAAAAATAATATATATATATTTAGTCAAGAGCAAGGGACTCTTCTAGACGTTGAGAGGTACTAACTTTATGTTCCAAACTTCCAATTCTTTTTTCAGAACTATTGAAGATTTATTTGTTTGTTCCATCTCATATCTACTTTTACTTAACAATTTTTTAAAGTATGAGAATCAATCTATTTTTATTTATTTATTTCAATATCTAAATTTACAATTCAAATCTAAACCATATTTTAAACATCAAAATTTTGTTAGTGCAAAATTTTTCAATTAATAAGATTCAAAACTTCAAATCCCAATATGGTAACTAAAGATGCAAGAAAAACTTCTTTTTTTCCACTTTGAGTACTAATATCTTACAATGTGCTTTATCAAAGTTTATGAAGAATTTTCTACATGTCTTCACACAATGATGCTAGTTTTTTGTGAGCTTAGAAATGCAAGCCAGCAAGCCTTGAGCCTAGGGTTTGGTGAGCTTAGAGCTGGGAACCTCCCAAATGGAATTTAAATTATTATCATTTAAAATTTTGAGAATAGATGGAAATTTTTTGGAAACATTTCTATTTTCATGAAATTTTGTTACCTATGACTATAGAAATCATAGGTATCCTATGTCCATGGAAGATAATATGGTCATATTGATTCCAAAAACTTCAACAAACTCTTCAAGTGAATTGTTCAAACCATCTAAATATTACTTCCTCAAAAAATCTATCAACTTATTCTGTTTCAAAAATTATATTTGGTATTTAAGAACTTTGTATTTAGTCATAATTGAAAAATTACAAAATCATGCTAGAATCAAAGAAGTTGCCCTACTTGTAGTCACTCTACCAATAGTCGCCCATGTTGATGGCAGAGCATGTGCCCTCAGTCATGTGATGTGGTTGCCAAATGGCATGCCACATGGACATTCAAGGATAAATTTATAAATGGAGTTTTATTTTCTTATAGGTCAAAGGATAAATTTGACATTTACTTGATTAGCATAACTACATATGTCTATTAAACATTTCGTGTTGGTTGTCATATCACCATATTGAAGAGAATGATGATGAGGTGGCCCAAGGTACCTAACATGCAAGAAATGGGATTTGAATCCCTGATTACCTTGTGGTTAGTAGTAGAAATTCTTAGTGTCTTGTAACATGTGTGAAATTAAAGATTTTTTTGTAACTTAAATGGAATGATGTGTCTACTTTGCATTTCTTGCAATGTTGATATCCTTTTTTCAAGGTATAGAGTCCCTCCAAATTTGTTTTTCTTTTTGATAGTGACAATTTTCAACATTACAATGTTGAAAAAAATTCAACATTGTTTTTCTACACTTTAGTGGCCAAAAAATTGTTGACAAGTTCTAAATTTTATGACATCTTATTTTTCAACAATTTTGTGTTGAAAAAAAAATGTCCAAAAAAGTGTCAAGAATACCCTTTTTTGGTATTTAAATCTACACAATGTTCTAAAAAAGAAGACAAGTATTAAATCATGCCACATAAATTGAGGTGCCAAAGTTGTGGAATATGCAAATTTATCAAAATTGACATTAACCCTAAAAAGATGCACCTATGGGCATAAATTCAAGCATTATAATCCTTCACTCTATTTGTTGCAATTTTGCAACTATATATGAATGAAATTTTATTTTTTAATTTCCTATAGATGTAATCAATGTATATATTTTGACTATGAGTCAAAAAATTTGTAAATTCTTTGTAATTTTTCTAAGGAAAAAGCGAAGAAATTTCATATTAAATACCAAAGATGCTAAAAAAATATAAAATTTTCACCATAGGTATATATTTTAACTATAGTGCATAACATTATGGTATAAACCAAAGTTAACATGTCATTATAAAATTATAAATCAACAAACCATTGAACCCAAATCATCTGCAGGGTCCTTACAGTGTTAAGAAACGTGACGCTATAGAATTCAAACTTCGTACACCCTGACTTTCAACAATCTAATTCTTTTTATCAATAATGTCAATTCTGGTATTTTTATTTTATTAATAAAAACAGGAATAAAAATTATCATAGAATTTCATAAGTCAAAGAACTCTTCACCGTAGCCATTTTAGCCTTATATATAAATTTACAAAGTCTAGTATCCATTGCTCTTGCAATTCTCAAAAGATTCTAAAATCAAGAACTATACATCGTAATTAGATCTTGCAATACAGCTCAAGTTCTGCAGATTTAAAAGTCCCAGACAGACCTACAGGAAGTTTCACTCTAACAACGATTTCAGATTGCATTGTTATCTCAGCAAATTGACCTTCTCTCCACAAAGAATTTCTTCTACTATACAGTCGAAGTACAGAAATTACAATTCAATTACTTTATTCACATCATCCAACAGCAACATTCAAAATCCAGTTATCCACCGCATCAGGCAGAACCATGATTTTCAAAATACAGATAGAGTAGTGAGAGCACCGACAGTACGTCCTCGCAATTGCTCTGCGTTGAAAGCAGACTTCAGTGTACTAGTTAGTGAAAAATTCGATTCCTTCAACGTGGGAAAAGCACCGTGTCCATTTCGATGCGAGTACTAGACTCAAGGGGATGATGCAGCCCTTGAATGGAGCCTGCATCAGAGCCTCCGACATCACTTGCAGTGCTGGTTGTCCTCGGAGAAGGCAGCAGGGGCAGTTGTGAAGGCCACAGTGATGACTCATTTCCCTGCGATGGGGGCTCCGCTTCTTGCAACAGGGGCTCCAAAATACTCACAACGCACTGCCAAAACACAGTCTCTGTTAAAAATGCGCAAATCAAATAATGCCTTGGAACGTCAAGTTCGTTAGAAGGTAGGTGTGCACCTGGAATCGTCACTAATTACAACTGTCTGAGCATCGTTGCTATCATGTTTTTTTTATCTTATTGACAATTGAAAGAGGATTCCAACGCACTTTAGCATGCATTCTTTGGAAACCGTACAAATTGCTTATGAAGTTCCAAACTATTGTCTAAAAGTGTACCAGATTCCAACACTAGGCTCTCATAGACTAGATGTTCTTCATGTTTGATTGATTGCGTGCATTTTGTGTAATCAGAATCTAGATTTTTGTGATACTTTTTGGTCCAAATGTTAAAATCTCATTTTTGCAGGGTTGATTATGGGTGTACATGCCTCATTGGCACGATTCAGAGCATCGACATCGTGACATGCAACTGCACAAAGGTTCTTAAACTAGGATTTATAGAGATTTACGTTTTAGGGCACTCCCTTGAACATTGTCAAAGTCTGCAATTCTCTACATTTGAACGACATTGAATTTCTTTTCACATTTTTTTTGACAATGGTCATTTCATTTCATTTCCTATACCAAAATTCTTATCTTATCAGGTCTGGTGGAAGATTAAGGTACATCACAAATTTCTTTCATACTAACCGATTTTGATTTGAATAAGATAGAAATGATACTTCTAATTCAAACAAACAAAGCTACATGAAAAATAAAAACTCATTAGAAAAACGTTGGTCCATAGGAATTGTGTGGCAGAGTGTGATGATTGAAAGCAAAAAAAGTATCATACAAGCATTCTATACCTTCATTGTCGGCCGAACAGTTCTTTTAAACGATGAGCACTTCAATCCCAACTCCACAAGTGTTTCAAACAATTCACGAGGATAATTTCCCTCCAATTTAGAATCCACGACGCTTTCAATTCCACCATGTCCCGGTTTCATCTTCTCCTTGCTCTGAGAGAACAGCATAGACAAACTAAGTAAAACATGAGTCACTTAAATCACATCTCATTCTTCAGCATTTCTAATCGCAAGTCGCCATTGATGCAAGTAAATAATAACTGGCTCCGGAAAATGGTGTTAAATGATCTCACCCATTCGATAAGATTGGATTCCTCCCCTTCAGGACAATTAAACTCAATCGCTTTGCGCCCACTAATGAGTTCCAGAAGCACCACACCAAAACTGTAAACGTCACTAGCTGTGGTCAATTGACGGCGCAGGAAGTATTGGGGGTCAAAATACCTGCATTAGAAAGCACATATGTGAAACTAATGACACACCCAAACTTCTACAATATCACTTCCGATGTGCACTCATGATCACATTATCTTAAGCACAGGAACTTGCATACAAATGTGAAATGGATTCTAGACTACCTTCACAACTCCTGTAATCCTAACTATCTTAATGTCTTTAACGCTATTCATTGCCACCATACAACTAAGCTTCATACAAACTTTCTTAATGTCAGACTTACATGCAACACTATCAAGAGTTTCAATGCTGCTAAACTTGATATAAAGAAATGCGTTTTGTGAGTCTAGCGTGTGACATAAGAGGTTTAAGTGTATTGGGCTATTGTAGGATTTAGTATTTGAAGATAATTTTGAATAGAAAGATTCAGGATAGAGTAAGGTGATGACTTAGATTACCCTGCTGTACCGGCTGGCCTTGTAGACACATGGGTATCAGCCTGACTCGACTCTTTGGAGATGCCAAAATCAGCCACTTTGGCAACAAGGTTTTCATCAAGCAAGATGTTGGTGGGTTTCACATCTCTGTGTATAACAGGAGGATCCTGAACAGCATTTGAATACAATTAGAAACCCCTTGTCAGTATTTATCAATCAGAAGATTTACTATAAAACTATCTACAAAAGTTCCATTCCATGCTCTCAAAAATCCAAATCAACTACAGTAGAAAATGTTAATCGAATCCAGTCAAGACAGATCAGTAGTAAGGAAATCAGTGCGAGTAAGTTAACTTACCGCAAAGGAATGCAAGTAGTCCAAGCCTTGGGCCACATTGACAGCAATCTCCAGCCTCTTAAACCAATTCAATATTCTATACCGTCCTGCAAATTGCACACATTCATTAATGAAAAAAAGTATTAATTAGGTTGACATGAACAGCTTCTTCTCACCAATAAGTAAATCAGTCTCAATGGCGAAGCCATGTACAGCTTTGCACATAGAAAGTACCTTGAGAACTGCCATGGAGAAGATTGTGAAGATTTCCCATCTTCATGAATTCGTACACCAGAATCTATTGGCACATGACACAAAGGAAATCTTTGTATAGGAAACTAAACAGTTACTGTTTTGGAGCAATCCATAAGAGGTCCATTTGCCACTGGTCAATGAAAGTTCTGGACTACAACATCTTAAACTGAATGTTAATAACACGAAAAAGAGCGGTGAGTGTGCGAAAAGCAAAGAAACTGGAGAGGAAAGATGAACGACCTGCTGCCCGGTGTCATCACAGAACCCCTCCAGCCGTACCAAGTTCTTGTGGTGAAGCCTGCTTAATAACAAGACCTGATAAAACCGATGTACTCGAAGTTAGGCCTCTGGTTTAGGTCTAATGTCCACACATAGCAATGCCACTACATAGAGTCACATTCGTTGAAGTGGTTTGTTTCAAAGCTCCCAAATCGTGACATTCAACAGCCCAGAACTCAAAAATTAGGGCTTATGCAATTGCACCCAATTCTGACAACCCCTTTCTAAAACCGAATCCAATAGATTCATGCCTAAAATTAATTGCTTCTATTCATGAGAGAGAGCGTAGGGGTGCTTTAGGGTACACCAATTTTCAGCAGTTTTTAAATTCTTAGTTTACTCCTACGGTGTCCAAATAATACATAGAAGATAATACTCTTTCGGCTTCCTACAAGATCCAACAAAAAATTACACAATTTAGGTGTAGTTACCCTTGACAAAGATCCGAGATATCCGTCAGGCAACGGAAACTGCAAGAATTTCTCACAACTGCTACTGAAGAATGTTTAAACAGAATACCACAGAAATTCAAAACAGGTAGTACCTACTAGTTACCTCATTTCTGAACTGCCCAGAAGAATCTGCGGCGCCTGCCCGTTTGATGGCCAGTGTACGTCCATCAGGAAAAGTGCCTAAAAACACTTTGCCAAACCCACCCTCTCCAATTTCATTCGCCCTCCCAAATCCCTTGGTGGCCTTCTTCAGCTCCTCCAAAGTGAAGTGCTGGACAACCCCCGGCACTTCCCAGGAGTGCAAAGTGCTCATATCCAAACTCCCTGCTCCCAGCAAAGACCATTCTCTCAATCCAAACTTCACCAGCTAACGGAGACTGAGGATACGAAAACCGTTAAGGACCATAACTATGGACATGACCCCAGTTCCTATACCGCTGATTATCGACTATTCCAGTATTCACCAATCAACCATTGCAATTGATTCAGTGTCATTTTAATGCTAAACAATGCTAAAAAAACCCCAGTGAAGTGTCACTAGAAGAATGTCGTTTCAGTAACTATCATCACATTAACCATTGAAGCATTGCCATTTCAGTACAAAACACACATAAACTAAAAGCACAAAAATTTCATAATAACAGTGTCATTTCTATATTAACCCTTAAACCAACTGAAACAATTGATAATCAATGAGGGACTCATTTGCTATGACTCTTGTTAGCAAAAACTCCTACATATTGCACCACAAGGAGACCAGGAAGCCATTACTCCTGGATAGCCAAAATCCACATGTACAGTAAACTAACCTCCCAGATACGCAGGAACACTCTACCCCTTTCTACATGCTTGTTTAGAAAGTTTAAGTAAACTAGTTAAAATTTTTAAAACGATGCGAATAGGACTCTCTAACTTAGTCTCCAAATGAACCTTGTAATGAAGAAACTTTTGTTGTAACCACTTAGAAAGGTCTGCAGGATTTAGGGTTTAGGGCTGCAACTCTTTGTTACCTGCTCTTCCAGAATGGAAGTAGTCAGGAGGGACAAGAGGTTCGGGTTCTTCTTTTGGTCGACGTCTGATTCTCCACCAGTAGTAAGACAGTAAGAGAAGTAGCAAGAATGCAGTCCCGAGTATCACCCCAATTATGACACCGATTGCAAGCTTCCTTTTGGAGTGTCCAGGTACTGCATATTCAAAAAATTGATATTAATCAATGGAGATCCAAAAACTCTCTAAGAAAATTCTCACAACATTTCGATACCACCACACTAGTTCTCGTCATTAATTTGGGGACAACATTATTTAGATGATACACCAATTACGATGAAGATTTTACTGGCCAAAGTGCGAATGGAACGCAGTCTTGCTGAATTAAAAAAGATTAACCTCCATAGCAGATACAAGTCGTGTTGTTGACCAAATACTGTTCACTAGGACATTCTGGGCATTTTCCTGCAAAACAAAGCAGCAAGAAGGCTTGAGTTTCTTTATTTAGGGTATTATTGGAACAAAGTCTTCAGAGTACTCTCTTGAGAAGGCTACAGCATGATGTTTCAAACTCGATGAGCGAAAATGGAGTCCGAATGAACAAAGAAACACAAGAGTTGGAATTGGACGTTGAAGCAAGTACCGTTTCTGGTAGAGAGCTGGAAGTTCAAGCAATTTAATTTACTGACACAGGCAGAATCCAAAGCTGGCTCAGATTCCCAGCAGTTATACTCCAGGCTGACTCTGCAACAGTCAAGAATATAGGATTTTAGCAAAACTCGAATTGAACATGTATGATTGAAAGAAGTAAGAAGATGCACATGCGCTGGAAGGAGACTTTCATGGTGCCCCACTCACGAAATATTACTTTCCACCCTTGGTCGGGCGCCTTGAAAGTAGTTACACTCCAAACTTCTGCACATTGTAAGAAAAAGAGAACTTCAACCTCAATTCAAGGCCTCTTCCTCAAAAAACACCCAAATAGAGAAACAGAAAGAACGCATCCGACAGACAAGGTTTCTAATCAAATTAGATAGATTCAGGAATTTTAAAATAGTACTATAAAGAGAATCACCTCTATATTTCATGGAAGGACTGCATATGATCACCATAAGGAGGAGACCTCCCTAAGAATTATGGGGAAGGTTTTTGAAACCCCGCCATGTAAAAGTTCCTGAAACAGTCTTAGCTAACTAGACTGAAAACCCTGTTACTCAAGAAGAGAGGAGAACAATCAACATAACTGAATAGTATCCTCGTTGTGTACTCTTACAGATTTTTCAAAGCAGGGGCAGTGCTCTTGCTCAAAACTGGTATGATTGAACCATATATCTGATTGTTGCTGAGTTGCCTAAAATGCCACAATGAAAAGAATCATGTCAGCCCATCCAGTTCACTACTAAAGTAGCCACTCTCATATTACCCTAACGACTTATATTCTGAACACTTTTTAGCCTGTCACAATTCTCAAGCTCATCTATGTTTATCTATCAAAGTTTCATTTCTGCACCCAAAAGCAGAGTCCCGGAATTTGCAGTAACAAAATTGACTAGACTGTAAACGATTATCACAAACAGGAGACTGAGTCCAGTCCAAACTTACAGGAAAGAAAGTTTAGGCAGTTCAAGAAGCCATGTAGGAAGAGTTCCATACAAAGAGTTCGCACTGAGTAGTCTGCACCACGGAGGAATTGATCGTTAGTATTAGGTCAATTTAAACAGCATGTAGGCTCTGTTGCCTGTATTTGAATAAAGTCCTTGCAAATAGGTGAGATTTGAGGAATCTTACAACTCTCGGAGGCTGGTCATTCCACGCCAAGTGTCAGGAAGAGGCCCTGTGAACTTGTTCTTGTACAAATAGCTTCAGAAATTCAAGACCAGCACACGCAAAACAAACAACTTCAGGTTCAAGCTCGCCAATTTACACTGTGGAATGTGACACGGCCAGCAATTACTGGTGAACAAGTAGAAATGATTGCATTCATATCCAATGCTTGATAAAGGGGAATTTTGAAGAAGTAGAGATGAGCTGTTTTGCTTACAGTCTTTCTAAATGAACGAGATTTCCAAGCTCTGGCGGAAGACCACCGTAGAGCTCGTTCTTATTCACGTTACTGCAAAACAGAGGCTATCAGCAATTCATAAAACCTAGTAGTACAATCATTACAACATTTGCAACAACACCCCGTTGCATAAGAAACATAGCATTTTCTTAATTTTCTAAAACAGGAATTCAAACTCAAGAGTATTTCCAAAATGTTTGGATGAAAATGTGTCGAGGATGACATGTGACTATCCAAATAGATGAAATTGCGTCAGTAGGTTCTGACACTTAAATGCCAATAGTCAACAATCACCAAGTTCGAACAGTCCTTGATTTAATTTGGAAGAAAGAATTATAAACTAGATCGTAACATTAAACAAACATGGAGTGAACAGATAGACTTACAAATAGGTAAGATTGACAAGAATTCCGATCTCGGGTGGAATTACACCGGTGAGCTGATTACCCCAGAACGTCCTGACGAAGCTTACATTCAGTTAAACAATGAACAAGAAAGGAAATAAAAACTCTTGAAACCCAAATAAAAAGAAATCTCAAAAATTGTCTAAAGATATTCACTTACAGCTCCTTCAGATTTATCAAGGAACTCCACATTTCCTTCGGAATGGTTCCTGTAAACGTATTGTTGCCTAAATATCTGGTGATCACGGGGAAAAAATGTACGTCAGAACCGACCCTTTCATAGCCACCATTGGAAGAAGTAGCATATCTCGGAAAACAAATGATTGGAAAGAAAATGAATTCAAAAGCAAATACGGAACAGGACAAGAGCTAGCTAGTGCTGAAAATAATTCAAGTGCGGTGGACATACAAATACTGAAGGTTGTGGAGAGTGGAAAGCCCCTCTGGGAATTTTCCTCCAACCCAAGTGTTGTCAACCCTCCTGTCAGACAAGGATATAGACATGTCAAAGTGGAAACTCCAAAAAGCATCTCAGGAGCACCAAACCCTAAAGTGAACTAGATGGGAACCAGTCAAGAGCCAGGAGGCTAAAAGACGTGAATTGGACATTGGCAGGCATGTAAGTAGTGGACATTGAGAATGATCTCAATTTCTAGTAGATTATAGCGTCCCATAACATGTAGCAACATCATGGCATATAATCCTCTAATACCTAGAAATTCGAAAACGGACATCTCTGCTGAGCAGGCGGGACAACCAATTTTGGGTTGCGGCAATAGTACAGATCAAATTACTTACAACACCACAAGATTCTTGAGCTGAAATATGGCTCTGGGGAAAGTAGAAATAAGCATCTCATTTGATGTCAAAGATCTGGACCCAGCCACAAGCAATGAATCAAGTCAATGGTCCAAGCAAGCATGAAAAAACGCCGTTCTAAATTCACTTCTGGGAGAACTAAAATAATCTCAGGCAACTTCATGGCTGGCACTGTGAAACAATCAAGCTCAGAACTTCAAAAAAGGCTCACTCACAGAAACTTCAGGTTCACCAGATTTGCAATGGGAGCGAGGTCACCGGTCACTTGGTTCCATAAGGAGCAGTTCTTACAATTTTTGTCGTTTCCCATGTCTAGAGCAGTCAGTGTTGTGAGTCTTCCCAATGCCTCTGGCACTGGTCCATGTAACCCTACATGTGTCAAATTCCTGTTATTTTGCACCAAAATCACATTCTTTAGGCAAGTACGTACACTCTCCACATGGTCAATTTCATTCAATTGGCACAATGGCAGGCACCATAAATTGTGACACTCTTCTACACAAAACTCTAAGAACTAGGACGGGTATAGATTTAGGTTTCAAACCACGCACCCTGAAAAGTGCCAAAGTAGTGGAATTCCGCCTAATTTAACTAAATTGTCTTTGCACTCCTAAAATATCAGCATTGCATTCATATCCGTGGTCTTCAGTAATCATGAGACTACAAATCAAATCACCGCTAAAACCTGTCCATCTTTATTTTGAGATTCTATTTTGTTCTCATGCGCAGAACTTAAATATAAACTTCAAAAGGAACCGAAATTCTCATATAAACTTTTAGTTATTAGGGTTTTGTCAACCCTCTTACAGAATGTTATGCTGTACATAACATTCTGACTCACACCTTTGAAAGCTGGGCAGATTCTAATATCCTCTTATCACAAACATATCACCCTAGGAATCCACGCAGACTCTAATTCAAAGTTTACCAGCTCTAGCTAAAGAACGTTATGTAAGCTGCAAATTGGAAGTTAGATTTGGTGATACATGAACTCACAAAAGGACGACATTTCCCGATAAACATTCAACGTCTTCCCATAGACTGACACAAGGGTCTGTGTCGGGAATCCAGGAAGGATAGCCCACGGTTATCCATCCGGAGTTTTTCACTTCCTGCAAGGCAGCGCCTGTCCACAAAACATCAAGTATTAGAACCCTGCACGTCAGAGCTAGCTTGTACAAGAAGGTGATATCAGAATTGAGTCCCAAAACTGTATCACACAGTAGTACATTGACAGAAGAAGTACTGCGTTGTATTTTCTTAACAACCTGTCAATTGCGGAGCAGGAAACACAAGGTCTAGTTGAGCTCGAATTAAGTTTTCAAACTTGGGGCATGGGTTAGGTTTAGAAATAACTATGTTGAAGTAGTTAGTTCTTCCACCAGCTGCCCTACAGCTTCGGAGGAATATTAGCGAACTCAATTCTAAAAATCTGTTATATGGCACAAACGCAATAGCACTAAGGTAATGCACTTCATTGTGACTAGATTGTTTCTAAAACTGATCCGTAAAAATTCTTGCCTAAAATGTTCAGTTCTAATTCATCAGAGCCTAGGCTTGATTATGACTACACCTATTTTCAGGGTTTCCACTGAAATATCAGAAGGCTTTCCAAAGAATGCATTCTCAGAGTTTAGAATCCCCATTGTACTACCAACAACACCCAACAAAAACTCTTACAGTTCAATTGTAAGAACCATGCTCAAATCCTCATTCGCACCATTTTGGTGTTGTTATCATAGTACACTTACAAGTTGGCGTGCTGTATGTGACTTCTGTAAGGAGTATTTACAAAAGATGTGAAATTTTATAAGTGGCAAAAAACTCTTGTTCAACAGATTCCGTGTATTTCAGAACTGGATGCCCTAATGATTTGCACACTCTGATACTGAGCCAGCCTATCCAGATTCCAAAATGTTTGCTGCAAAGAGGATGAATTACCTCTAGAACTAGGGCTGAAAATTACCTAACAAACCGCTGAGCTTTAAGAATTGCAAGCCGAGAGGAAAACAGTTACCTTGTTCTAGAGTTGCCAAAACTGGACCGCAAAAGAAGAAGATGGACAGCAGGAACAACAACGACCAGAGCTTCCATTTCCATAGCCATGGAACAGCCTCCATCGACATACCCTCACATATACACAACCTCAAGCAGTACTGGTACCACCCATAACTAGGGACCCCACCACATTAATTTATGGCTGCAACCCATAGAATCCCCTGCAGACGCATTGACTTCAATTCACTCCGACCAACTCATCCAACACATGAGAACTCAAAAAGT
This sequence comes from Straminergon stramineum, assembly GCA_963920665.1. Classification (NCBI taxonomy): domain Eukaryota; kingdom Viridiplantae; phylum Streptophyta; class Bryopsida; order Hypnales; family Calliergonaceae; genus Straminergon; species Straminergon stramineum. The sequence goes on along the minus strand of OY987264.1, from coordinate 10,304,531 downwards.
GTGTTGCTTCTACAGTCTAAACCAGACACTGAAATCACTTGAATCGCTCATTACCGAAGTTCATCAAAGGATTCTGCTGTTATCATAACCTGACATTCCAGACATGCCCAGTTCACCAACAGTCCCAAATTCATCCCAGCCAGTGTCTAGAAACTCTTCACCCACAGTTGCAATCCACTTGCGCCCCCTTCTCTTCAATCAGAATCTCTGCCAGTACTTGGTATGGTGGGAAACTGATCATTGATCAGACCACGTCAGCCGCGGCCGTGCTTGCGCAAATAGCACCAGAAAGCACACAGACTTCAGCCAGCTAGCAAACTAATAACCATCTGAGCTTCCATTATACCTGTATGCGCACCACCCTATGAGGCCATCCTATACAAGGAAAGGTACGACGCTAGAAGTTATATAACTGATGAACTGCAAGTGTAGCATGCGTTGCCAGAGTCTGAACGGAAAACCTCAGTAAGCTTACTACGCGTACGGTACGTGAACCCAGAGCTGATGCCAAGCAGACGCGAGTGACGAGTAAGCACCAGAGCGAAGTTAGTACTGTAGCTAGCAGGACCCTGCGCCTGCGCTAACGTCCGTCGGTATTTGGTACGGAGTACAAGCGAAGGACTGGCTGGAGCAATTACCATGCAGTTCCGTAGTACCGTATACCACAAGGTGCTGATTGCTGAATCCATTAACCGCAAGTGAAACACGGCACAGTTGTCCAATGTGCCCAAATTTGTAATCATAAAATCTAAATATAACTTGGACGATGCGTTGGTAAGTTTCTAGCATGGACTCCACTCACTCAATCAGCCTGCAACAGTGTGGTCAGACTTCCATGCACAACTTAGGATCGGCCAAACTTTTGCAATAGCAGAGAGGGCCAAACTTTTGCAATATCAGTTTCGAAGAGAGGGGCCAAACTTTGCAAAAGTAGTGTTACCAAACGTGTTACCAAACCTTCTGTGTTACCAAACGTTCAGGTCATACGTTCAGGTCAGATTCGGCACGTGGGTGTAGAAATCTTTTAATTTGGGCATTTGGACAATTTGGTAGCTTGATAAGATTTTCTTGACTATCGGCACATAGCTCTCCCTAATTTTCCGCCACTCCTCATTGCAGTAATGTTTTTGTTTTTGTTTTTTTTGTTTTGATCAAATGGGAACCTATCGCATTAAAAACCGGAGAACACAACAACCAAGCCACAAGGGCTGGACACTGAAGAGAAAAGAGCAAAACAGAAAAGGGCCAAAAAAAGCAGAACAGGAAAAACACCTAGAAGAAGGAACAAGAAGGAGGACCCTTCAGATTCCAAATGATGTGAGAATCCTGTCTACAAGCAAAAAAATGTATTTGTTTTTTATTCATGTGTAAATGTGTTCCTTTTTCTAAATTTTCTTCAAGAATAATTTTTGGATATAGAGAATTGGCAACAATGAAATTTTCTCAAATTTTTCAGAAATAGTTGTACATACAACTTTTCATATTTGAGAAATATTTTAATTTTTCCCTAATTATTTACAAAATTGACCTACACATAGGATATTTGACATCAACGGTAATCAATCACTCCATTGGATGGGTTCCTCCAAAGGCAGGGGATTTGTAACTTTACTCCTTGAAATTAGAGGGCATCCATAACATTGTATAAATAGGCAATGGTCCTCCCCACCCCAGGAAATAATTACACTTTACTAAAGACCTGGGACTCTAGAAGGGACTCATAAGTTGATACAAAGATTGGGGTTGTTTCAAGAGCCATATAAGACAATTTTGTTCATTATAGGGTAACCCTTTTCAATGATGCAAAAAGGCCCTTTACCTAATTGGTAAACAATGCTATGTTAGGATTGTCTTTGGGAAAACTAAAAAGGGATAAAGGGTATTCCATCCAACTTCTAGAAGAAAATTGTAGGTTTTCTACATTGGCAACTATCATGCCCACTATTGCAAACTTGTTTTCAATTTGTACCAATAAGTAAATAAATAAATAAATTTGCAATAGTGGATTATTTGGTGTTGGAGTTAGAGGGATTGAAACTTAGGTTTTTCATGCTTTCAAGGAAATTAATCCCCCCCCATCACAAAATTATATTCCCCTTCTTCTAGAGATACTCAAAATCTAGCCAACGAGAGTGTTTTTTGATAAAACCTAGAGAATGTAGAAAAAAATATTTGTGACGTAGAGGGTCTCTTTGAAGGCACGCTAAACCTAAATTTCAACTCCCACCCCCACCAACCAACTTTGACACCTCCTAATTAAAAAAAATTCAAACATTGGAATTCTACATAGATGTATCACCTAGAAAATTTCATTTTTGTAGGAAATCAATAAAATGCATTAATATTTCAACTTCCACTAATCTAATTATTTTACAAATAGTATGACTATGGTAAATTGGTGTCATTCACATTAGTACTAGGACAAATGAATCTGGTATGACCCTAAGGATAAATCAGGAACAAAATAGAGGCCCCAAAAAATTCACTCTCCATATTTCTATAAGCATCCACAGTACCATACTTGTACTTAAGAAAAATGGCCCTCAATTTATGATGTAGATGGGCTACTCAAGATTTGTTTTTGAGGTTTATAGCAAATTGCTTATGGGTGATTGCAAAAAACACTTGTACTATTTGTTGCGTTTTTCAATTTTTGCCTTTTAGTACTTTTTGTACTAAAAGTCACCCTCTAGCACTATTGGAGGCATGGAACATGAAATTTAGACTACCAATTAGATTTCAAATTTACTATTTTGACAACTTGTCATGTTCATCTTTGAATGGTAAGGATGGATGGCAATACTTAACTTGCCATATAAAATAGTTCACATTGATAGATTGGAGGCACTATGGGCCTATACTAGTACTATTTGGTAAGATAACTACACCTCAAATGAACCACTTTTCAAAATTAAACCCAATTTTTGTTAGAAAAGTCAACAAGGACAATACCCAAAATGGTGTGCATTATAAGGACATGTGTGAGGTGGAGTTAAGGGCCATTTTGAGAAGTGTCCAACCCCATGTCCAACTCTATTAAATATAGTATTGTGGAGGAGGCAACCTTACAAGTGGTGGATTTTAGATGTACTTTCTATTGTTTTAACTTCTTCCTTGTAACATGTTTGGATATTACTACTGTGATTTCTTGATGTGCATTAAATGGATTTTGGCATCACCTACATGACACTTTTAGCATTGGCTACACCTTCAATTGCATCTTTGAAAATTTGTAACTAATTCACAATGTATCCAAAAATTATGGAACCATTTGCATTTTGATTCATAGTCCTTCTCCAATGAGCAAAACTTGTTGTTCATTTTATGAAGTTTATGCCACAGAACTTATTCGTGCAATTTTAGGTGTAAGGTAAATTAGCCCATTGTGGTCAGATGACCCACAGTGGACACCTAAGGAATGACCCCATTATGGGGTTTTTCAGACCCCATCATGGGTTTTATTACTAAATGAGATTTTGACCACACTCAATGTCTTACCTGATAGTAATGGAGTGATTAGTGACTACATTAGGAACTTCTAACTTTTAGTGTAATTTCATTGTAGGAAATGACTTTTTTAGGCCTTTCACATTAGAAATTATTGTGACTACTTTAGGTGTGCAAGATGAGCATGATGGATATAGATTTTGTTGGTTCTGGGGTAGTCTACAGACTCTTTTGGGCCATGATGGGTTGAACACTTCCAAAATTCATAGCAAATTCATACTTTGTCAAAAAAATATCACTTCAAATGCTCTGTTTGTTTCTCACACTTGTCTTTATGTGGAAAAAAAATTGTAAAAATTCAGCAATGGCGTGAGTACAGACTGCTAATTCTGACCACAATGGGCTGTTTTACCTTAGATCCTATTAGAAATGACTGCCTTCGGTTGGCTCAGAAGCCAGAGAGCGGGATTAAGTTTCAGTTTGTGCGGGGAAGGAGACTCGGATGCCTCTGGCAGTCTTCAAGTTGTTGCGAACGCTGCCCGCGGGGACCGCGAAGACTGAAGCCACTCGGTCACCCAGCCAGTGAAGTTATTAGTCGGGCCACTCGGCCACGAGCATCGGCTTGAGTGGACTTCCGGAGGGGATTCGCAGTTCTTCTTCCTCCGGAGCATGTTCTTCCCCCAGTTGTCGACGCCTGCGACGGGGCAGCAAAGTCAAAGAGCCGCAATTGCATTGCCACCACTTCAGGAATTGATGAAATGAGGACACTGACGCTCACCGCCACACTCTTCGGAAACTGAACCCCGCCAAGACTGAATGTCCTGTTCATTTTTATTTCCTCAATGGTAGAACCTCCCGCAGTTGACCACTGAAGTGATTCCACACATTTATGGACCAGGACCAATACAAGCCAATGTAAAATTTCTGCCCTGTAGAAAGATAGAAAGCACGGGGATTGCAATTTTTCTGGTAATTTTATGTCTTGAATTGAAATTATTATGAGTTTTGGAAGTCAAGAGTTGGGTTGAACCCACACCAATGCATGGAGTCTTCCATGAGTTAATTGCTCATTCAAAGACTACTTTGGCTCTCAAAATCAAGGACATAGGTCATGACACTAGTGGTTAATTAGCAAATGGTCGGAAACCAAGAACTGATGGTTAAAAATCAATCATAGTCCATGTTGAATTTCCCAATCCATAGGGAATGGCCCATAGGGGCCAAGTTTGGGATGGGTGGTTCCACTATAATCTCCTCTAAGAACATGAAATCCACATAATCGATGAATATGGATTTTTCATGCATTGATCATATATTTCATCCATTTTTAAATGGGCGTTTATCTCAGGCAATCTCTTGGTTGTCAAGAATTATGAAAATAAATAGGCATTCCTCGTCGGGCTTTGCCTTCCTTGTCAACTTGTTTATTTTCATAATTCCCTCTACCTCAATGATTGCCCCATATGAAATATTATAGGGTACTCATTATATGACAATATCATAAGTTCCTATTAGTATTGGGTATTAATACTTGCATATACTCACATACACTATAGTACAGTAAACCTAGATTGTGATCAGATTGATTCTAGCTTCCTAATCAACATAAGGAGTTATGGAGAAGATGTATTAAATTTTTCTACAGTGATTTGCAATCCGAACAAAGGGGAAGGCAACGAGAATGTAAAGACAAGAGCTAGATCCCTTTGCCAACAAATAGACCCACACTACCATCCAATCTACCATCCAATCTACCATCCATACCTTAAATTAGGTTGTTTGTTTGTTTGATATGTTGAGATCTAAGAAATTGTGAGTCCCTTGGTTCGACATTCTTGGTACCACTAAAAAGCTCTCTACGAGGAGGTGTACATAGAGTTTGTTTTGTGGCGTTTAGAACTATAGCTTAAAAAGTTATGGATTTTTGAATTTATTTTTTTAGTAGAAAAATTGGATGAAATTATCTTTTATTTTGGAAAGAATCATAACTTTCACATTGCATGTCCAAACACCACACCACAAAGCCCTTGCAATTCCTCCATGCATAAAAGACATTGAATTTTGAGTAGTTTTTACAGATTAGAAAGTTATTTTCCTTTTTGTTTTGGTTGTCAGTGGCAACGGTAGTACGGCACAAGTTGGCATAGGGCACACTAATTAAAGGAGTTTGGAACTGAAAATAGCTCGATGGGGATGCTCCCAAATCCTAGTTGTCCATGCCTTTGATGATCGACAGTGGAACAAACTCAAATCCACGAGCCAATGGCCTACGTCTTGTAATTTAACCCTTGAAAGGCCCTTGGGGTCCCTCTTTATGACCCATATTTAGCCTTATAACTCTTCAAGTGTGGTTTAATAGATGAGTTATGATACATTTTTATGTACATAATATCATGATCATCAATTTTCTCTGTACTGAAAAATATTTGATCAATGTTTCCCTAATCAAATACCACCAAATACATAATAAACTATATGGCTACAAAGGGCTTTTAGGTCCTTCAAGGGTTAAGCTTACTACTTCAAGAGTATCAAGGGACCCCACTAAGTTATAGCACATTGTTCATAAGATTCAAAGGTACTACTGTAAGTCATATGACAACATTGTAAGTTCCTATTATAGTCTATAGTGGGTTGGGGTATTCTACTTGTACAATGGGGTGCAATTTATTTACAAACTGCTTGTTGTGCCATTCAAGGAATTTTGCACAATAGAGTTGATCTTAAATTTTGTCTTGTGTTTATAAATGGGTGTTAGAGGAAGGAAGGTTTAACTAAGAATAGTACAAAAGAAACACAGGGTTGAACTCAATCAGATCCAAGTTTTGGTGCTCCTAGGAGTTTTGTCCTGTGTTATTTCCAAACTCTAGTCCCACAATGCATACACTTTATGATTAACTCTAATATAGAATAGAATTGGCATTTTTTGTTTGGTATAAGTAACATTCAATTCTTATGTAATCACAATCAAGCATATTAAATCTCAGTTTCACAAAAATCAAAATTTCATTTTTGGTGAATTTCTTCATTTAATTTTCATGTTTTTCCATGATAATTTGTTGAAAAAGATTGGTGATGAATTTTTGAAATTCAAATGTGGTGTTCTATAGGAAACATCCATATGCACATCTTTCCTTAAACAAGCATTTCCAAAAAAGTTTCATAATCCCCTCTATAGAGATTTCAAAGTTGGCATGATATTGCCCTAATTTTGGAAAATAGATATCTTTGTCTTGTAATTCGATTTCAGCAAGGTAATTGTACCATCATACTCAAATGTACAAAATTAGTTACAATGTGAAGGTCAAATAGAAAAATCTAGTTAAATTATATAGATATCTATTTCACTAAGTTTGGGTAGACAACACTTCACATTGAATTCTTCCTACATTATAATTTTGTTACTTAATTGCATTAGAGAAAATTTCTAGCCTCCAAAGGGTTGTTTCAGGGTTGTTCCCTAGATATGAGGAACTAAAAAAAAAATAACATTTTTAGTCATGCGTGATGTGTTTGTTGACGTGGCAATGTCCTGGCCATGTTAGCAGCCCACATGGCAACACCTTTTTCCTATTGAACAAAGCTCCCAACCTTGGGAGTTTAAAGATAACTCATAGCCCTTTGGAGGCCTCAATTCTCTTCTAATGGATGTTTTTAATATGAAAGATATGCATATCGATGTCCCCTACATATCTATATAATGGAATTTTTAAAATTCATCACTAATTGTTTTCAATAAAACATTTTGTAAAATCATGAAAATTGACTTAAAAAATTCACCCAAAATGGAATTTTTCTTTTTTGAAACTAAAATTTGGTATGCTTGATTGGGATAATTGCATAATAATTGAGGGTGATTGCAAGAAAGACCAATCCTATTTTGTGTCACATTTGGAGTGACGGAGTTGTCATTGGCCATAATTTTCAGAGCATGAAGCCCATGTACTTGAAATTTTTATTGAAGATGACTAACTTGGTAGTAATGAGATTCCTTACTTTTCGAAAAAATTCAAAAAACTTTTTGTAATTAAATTTCAATTTTGCTAATTTGTCACACTTTGGGGTTTAGGATTTTTTAGTAATGTGGAGTACCCAAAATTAATGATATAGACTTGAAAATTTTGTGGGCTATTCCCATACTAGGCGGCCATGTGCCTACCAAAGGATACTAAAAGAAACATTATTTTTTGTCTTCCACATGCATGCAAATAGGGGGCCATTGTGCACATCTTTTTGAATATTGAAGATGGTTTCTTTTTCATTTTTTTTTGTTGAAATCTCTTCATTATGAAATCCTCCCCTATTCACAATTTTTACTTTCTTTGAAAATTCTTTTCCCTATTTTTACAAATTAAAACATCAAAGTATTTATTTTCTACAAAAATTATATCACTCTATTTTGTGAATAACTTTTGACCCACATTTTTCTTATGCCTCAAATTTTAGTGATATGATATTTTTATTGTTATACTAATTACCCATATTTTTTTTATTAAAATTTTTTTTTTTCAACATGTCATTAGTACAACGGGCAAAAACTAAATGCTACAAAAAACAATCGATCTTTCTTGCAATGACCCTTGAATGCTAATTATGCAAAATAAAAAAATTTCAATTCTTTTCTACACTATGCCAAAAGATTTGAATGCCTTGATGTGCAATTTGTAAATGAACTAGGTCCCACTATACAATAAGCTAGGAGGGGAGGAGGTCTATAAATTGACTAGGTTCTAAATGTGTTTTCTATTTAGGAATGATGACATGTTCCTTGAAATATCTATTATTGTCATTGATGAGGTAGGTAGCTTTCAAGGGACACTTTATGAACCTCCTATCTTAGGCCCCTCTTGCATGGCAAGGGGCATCCACTTCATTTGGATGTTGTGAGTGCTTATTTACCCACCCATGGTAATTGGTAAACAACTTTCTCAAACAGTTTTTTTGGGGTTTGTTTTGATTTTATTTACTAATGGGTGTCTAAGCATTGTCCACAAAGTCTTCCAAGAAATGGACTCTTTTCTAAATGCCTAAGTGTACTCAATTTAACATATCAACCAACAAATACAACTTTTAATGCAAATGGTTTGGTAATTGGACAATGGACTAGACCACTGTGTTTTTTTGTGAAAGTGAAGCCAGACCAAAATTAGTGAAATCATGTGATAGAATTTTTTTTGCCCTTTCTAAAACTATAAAGCTTGTTCCAATCTGACCTTCCTAGCAAAAGTTACAAGCGGATGAAATTTAACCACAAATTGGTTCATCAAACTTCATCAACGATTTTAATCTAGTTTCCTAATTCAAAATACTTTGAAACTTTGAGGTTGTGTTTAAAATTTTTTTTTCTATCTAAATCTGGAGTTTTATCTTAATTGAATACTTCTACCAAGATTTCATCCAAATTTGGTCTAAAACTTCATCTTTCTATATCTTATCGGTTTTTTGGTCTTTTCCTGAGTATAACATACCTATGGACCCTACTAATCTTTTTCTAGGAGCCTATAGTACTAATTTACTATTCTAATCTAACCTCTAAGTTCTTGCTTAAGCTTATGTGGTTTTTAAGTCTTGGCTTAACTTCTATCAACTTACTATTTTTAGCAACTTGGTATTTTTTTCCTGTAGACACTAATTCTAGCTTTCTAAATTAGTAAGACAATTGCTAATTAGACCTTCCTACTAGAAGTTATTGATGGATGAAGTTTGATTGCTAATCGGTTCTTCAAACTTCATCCATTAATTTCTCCTAATCTACAATTTGAAATTGATTTTTTCTTTCACTGATGAACTCTAATTAACGACATATTTTTAATTTTCTAAATTTGTCCCAAAGTTTTATGTCTAACTAATTTCATTCAATTTAAGTCCTAAACTTCATCTATTGATAACTTCTTCGTTTTAACTCTAATTTCTACTTGTCTTATGTTTTTGAAAAGCTATGAACTTATAATTTAAGATTGTAAAGTCAAAAGTGACTTGACTTCTAACCCTATGGTCTGACTTGTATATAAGTCTCGTCTCTATTGGAAATTTTCCTTATCTTTGTTAATCAATAGAAAAAAGAAGAATTTGAGAACATACCTCATAGTTTGTTTCATTAATTAGGTGGTTGAACACACCTTTGAAGTCTCCCTTGTTTGCCATTGTTGGCCTTTGTTTGGTATTTTCGCTCACCGCTTAAAGTTGAGGTTTTGTACAAGTTCGAAATGAATTTTTAACTACTTCCTTTTTTTCTTTTGACTTAACTTCTTTTTCTTCAACACTATTCCAACTACAATATTGCATTCAAAGGTTGACCTTAGTATTTTTATACAATGATTGGTTCAATCTTCTACCAATAATTGACTTTTGATTTCCTATGGATCAATTATTATTCTATCTACATTATAATGGCTTTAAGTGTGTTTCAAAGATTTCTACCTAATCCTACTAACTTCTAAACTTCTCTTCAACTTCTAATCCATCTCTTCATTTCCCCATTCACAAGTTTGTGTGTGAGAAGTTCTATCTATTAGCCTGTCTAAGTGTCTCTTCTTGTCTTTGAGCCTCTAATTTTCTTCTTGAGTCTCTTCTTCATTCTTATGTTGTTGTTTGTTGCAATGGAAAGGTTTTGGCAATTTAGAGTTTTTTCCCTACTTCCCTTCCTATCCTACCTTCTATCCTTCCCCTAACTTTATACAACTTTGTATTCAAGTTTTTAGTTTCCATTGAGTTGTTCAATTTTTCTTGCTTTGTGTCCCCAAAAATTCACAAAATCAAAGTTCAAAACCAAACTGCTAGTTTGGACCCCAAGCAAAATAGTCCAGAACCCAATATAATGGTTAGATAGGCCCCAATATGCCCCTACAAGATGAATTATGGTAGAACCGCCCATTACCAACCAAAATCCATGGTCAATACATAGGTAATGGGAAATTCAATAGAGATGATGACTGATAGGTAACCATTAAGTTTTCAGTTTCCCACCATCTTGTAGCCATCACTGTAATGACACATGTGTTTTGTTTTGAGAGCCCAATTAGTCTTTAGATGAGCAATGATGGAAGAACCTATGTATTGGGGATAGGAGCATGCCAACTTTTGGCTTCTAAAATTCATAACAATTTTAATTTAAGGAAAATAATTATGAAATTTTGGTAGTGCCTATGATTTCTATCTATCCATAGGGTTGTAAATTAAAATTGCCTTCTACAGCTCCGGAGTATGCACATATTCCTTAAAAGTGGTTGGTCATGGGTGGTTCTACTATACTTCACGATTTTGGACCCCCAGTGTACCTAGCCATGCGGCTCCCTTCCATTTGTTGGACCCCATCGCTTAACTGGCTCCTTCTCTTGCTGAGGTGGAAGGCCACGTGTTGCTCTCTGGTTGGCTCGACCCCTCATTGAGTATAATTCAACTTGTTCACAAGGGCTCCTTGTCTAGTTTGGTTTAGTCCAAAGCCTTTTGGTTGACAATTTCTTGGAATTTTTAATAGTACTGACTCGTGGTTTTTGGGAGCTAATATTTTAGGCTTTTTGAGGAGGCTACATACTTGATGCTAGCCTCTAATTTTTGGTAATGAATTATCTACTTGAGATTTTGCTACTACAATTTTTGGATACTAAACTTGGATTTTCCAAAACAAGTGATTTGGAAGCTAAACTTGGTGAGATGGCAAAAGTCACTAAATTGTTTTTTGGAGGAGGGGGGAGGATTTTTTAAGACTCTATAGTGTCAAAGCTTTGTTGTGTTTTTGATAAACTTCTAAAATTCAAGAGAAGATTGAAAGCCAAAGCTTTGTTGTATTTTTGAAGATATACTAAATTCTAGATACTCAAAGTCAAAGCTTCGCCATATTTGACAACACCAGAAGTATACAAGACAATTTTAATAAAGTTAGACTTCACATAAAACACATTAGGGCAAGGAGGTTAGTATGAACACTTGTTAGTTCAAGAACATTTACAAACAAGTTAGTACATCCACAACAAACTGCAAGGGATTTCTCAATTAAAGAATTTTCCACTTAAAAGGTTAGATACTTCAAAAACATAGACTAGAAGCCCCCTAAAGTGGTATTGCCAAAATATGGTAGAGGATTGTTTTAGGATTAGTACAACAAATAAAACTCAACAAAACTTCAACAATTTAGTGTAATAACTTAAAAAATCAAGTGCAAACAATAACATTCTTCAAAGGGATCCCAATATCCTTGAAAGGAGCTTGACAAACAACAATAATAGAGCTAAAATGCTCTTGAAACACATAAATTCGGCAATTTGACTTGCAATGGTCAAAATCCAACTAAATGGACCCAAATTAAACAAGAGATTCAAAATTAAACCACAAGAGGTGAGAAGAGAGAGAATGAGTGTTCATTTATACTCTTTCAAGGGCACCCACTTCCTCTCATTTCGTTGTAGTAAACTTATCAATTAGGATTTTCATCATAATTCTACCAATTTTGACTTTCTAGACTAGTTCATTTTTTAACTTTTGGAGAAAAACTCCAAATCACAAATGGATTTCACCATTAGCTTTAAAAGGCCATTTGTTCATTTTGATTATCCCTACCACTTTTCCTAACTCCAAAATCTCATCAAATCTTAGTGCTAACTTAACACCAAAAAGAATTAAAAATCCAATTGTTGGAATTTAACTTTCTAAGAAAAATAATTAACTTAGGGTCTTTTGTAGGTGTGTAGGAGTAAGAAAAGTCCTAACTTGAACCACATTCTGAGTCCATATGCTTCTAATCTGTTGGTCAACTTCACTGTAATCTTTGATTTGCCGGTACTTGGAGAATCTCATCAATTCGGGCACCTCTGTCAATCAAAATGTTCTGAAACTTCTTGTGGAGTTTTACTAACATAAAAAAGATATTCTAATTTTTAGTGAGATTTTACCGCAACCAAGATAATTTCTACAAATTTCTCGTTGGAGGTTAAAGCGATTGGCCGTTTAGAAAGGCATCTTTTGAGTATCAAATGTGCTCAATTCTAAGTTCTCAAACAATTATAGAAAGTTCGTATTTGCCTTACTTGAAATTTTTTGTTCAACCTTGTCATACTCACAAAAATTTCCATGTGGAAGGTAAAACCTATTAGAAAGTAGTCAACTCCAACAATAAAAAGTTGACCAACACTTGGTGTTCACACAACCAAGGTGTCCATTTTGTTAAAATGGCGGTATTCCACAAGCCATTTTTCTGTTCATTTCCTTCTTTAGCTCCAAAATCTAAGACTACTATAGATTTTAGAATGTATGATCTTAACGTAAAAGTGCCAAGTTTGTGCAATACCTCCATTTTAACAAAACTTTAGTTGAAAACAGATTGTGCCAAGAGATATAATTCCTATCTACCTCTCCCTACACCAGCTATCTATGATTACTCACGTGAATTCCATATAGACCAAGATCATTATTGAACTCACCTAGGCTTCACATTGTAGTTCTTGTTCCAAGTCAGCTATCTGGTGCACAGTCCGGGAAGTTCTATAGGAAAATTGGTGGATTTCCTTAATATTTTCACCTACCTCGATTTTCTTGAAATTTGTCCGAAAGTGTGCCGAAAGGTGGAAAAAATTCTCGGTCCATTTCCTACAACTTCATTTTCCTCCCGGTGGCATTGCCACCATTGTCAAATTTCATTTGGAAAATTTCCTTAACTTTGTAAATCCATTCAGTTCTAATTTTTTTTTCTTGCTTAAGTTGTTTTGTTTTGCTTTGATGGGGTTCATTTGCATATTGCAATATCCCTGGTAGGATTTGAACTTGGCATTGCCCCTATCAATTTAAGGCCAAGGATTCAACCTTCCAAAAATGCACAAATCCAAGAGAGGTTCCATGCATTTTGGGGAGGTTGGTTAGTACGACATGCCCACAAAACACCATTCAAAAGAATCAAAACCACATGTGCACAAAAACAAAATGCAATAATGCCACACAAGCTATAATAATGGTGTCTCCTGCTAATGTACATCTCCAAATGAAGAAGATGCATTACTTGCACTTAGACTTGTAGCTGGAGTAGACAAATAAATAGATGGGTTAGCATAAAGAAATTTGTATTTCGTTTCATTCTTCCATAAGGGTATGGCATCTTGGAGTATATCATCAAACTCCTCTTTGGGTCCCTCTAAAGCAATTCTAAGCAATGCTTCTAAGTTTTTACTTCCTAGCTTGTTCATAACTCAAGATTTTATCAAATTTTGGACATTGAAAGCTCTCTCACAGGTAGCCGTTGAGACACATTGCACTCTAGCTAATTCTGCAAAGACAATCAAATTAGGGTAATGTGTTTGTAAGGCATGATTCCATGTGATCATACCCCACAAATCTCGGAAGGTTTTGTCCCCCCATTCAGTTGTACATTGCAATTTGAAGGACAAAAACTCTCGCTTCCAAGCTTGCACATTAAGAAGAGGGGGGAAGGAAAAATTGGCATGTGAGCGATCAATTCCATACAATGCTAGCAAAGTGTCCAACTCGGTGACACCCCAACTTTGTAAACCGACCTACTTAGATGGCATATTAGAAGGATTAAGTATTTTGAAACAAGATATAATGTCATTGTTACAAAATCTAGCATTCAAACCTTGACAAACCGCCTTTGCAAAAGAACACTGAAATTGTAGAGCCTCCTCCAAGTCAGTTCCTAACCTAGAGCATTGCATTTCAAACCCATGGAACATGTTCCGCCTAATCTCACTTGCAAGCTTCCTCAAATGACCCCCAAAAGGGCCATACTCAAGAAGCACGTGATATCCAATGTCTTGGTTGAACGTATCTATATTCAAATCAGTAGTTTCCACAATAAACAACATTTGAATCTGTGCTATCTCTGTATGCACTATGCTACCTATGGTGGTTACATCCACAAATTTACATTGAAACACCTTTGACAACATAGCCAAGGAATGCAAAATGTCAGCAAGGAAATACAAAACATAAATGAATTTGAATTGGGACAGCTTCTCCAAGATAGCTTTCCCTTGACCCAAATCCTTGCCTTGTACATCACGGAAGAAACAAAGCACAAACTCCAACGAATCACAGAGAGCTGTGACTGCTTGCCACCTACTAAGCCACCGTATTTTGTGGTACCGTTTCATTGTTTTTTTTGAATCAAACAACTCCTCTTGCAAGGAGGTAAGCACATGTTTGTGCTTATTGGATTTGTTAAAGAAGGCAGCAACTAAATTCAGCAAAGAGTCAATCTCAGAAGACATTACCTTACAATTTGGCGCCTTTGCAACATCTAGGGCTGCCAAGTTAGTTCGATGCACAACGCAATGACATGCTAAAAGGTATGGATTTACTTGCTTCTTGATTCATGTAGCCACTCCACCGTGAGCGCCCACCATGGTGCTGGCACCATCACTTCCAAAGCCCACAAATTTCCTTAAGTCCAACCCCCACTTGCAAAGGTGTGAAATTAATGTTTTGTAAATCACAATTGCATCCTTCTTTCCCCCTTCTATCTGTAGCACACCTAGAAAAACACTGACAAGCAAACCTTCCTCAATTATGGTAGCAAAAATAACAAGGTGCCTTGTGACACTAATATCTGTGGATTCATCAATCATGATACCACAGAATGGTGAATTTCGAACACGATTAATGATTTTCTTTTGAATCACAATAGAAATGCACCATATTATGTTAGCACATGCTTTCTCATTGTGATACATAGATAAGGTCATTGGAGCTTTGACACTCACCAACAATTTGCATAAAGAGGGAAATTTGGAGTAGGGTAAGGATTGCTTCCCTAAAAAGTATGCTGCTCGAAATAGTGAAGCCATAGCCTCATCATACGCCCTTTGACCTTGGATGATTGCCTTCTCCATCACCTTCCCACCACTTTGCAATGCCCAAGCAAGAAGTCTATGTTCATTGGATCGAGCGTGATCTTGGAAAGCACTTACTTTTAAATTTTTGGAGCCCTCTTTCACATATGCTGAACGGCCCCCCTTATCCCTACACACCTTGCAAAAAACCTTCCCAATGTTTGGAGAGAAATAGAGCCATTCAAACTGAATGCACCATTGCTCTTTCCATTGACTTTGGGCAATCTCTACATTTGAAGGGGGAGGTTGACCAATGCCTGATTCACCAATTTCGGGACAACCAGAGGTCTCAAACATTGAGGAAAGAACTTCCACTTCCCTAGACTTTGCAAAAAAATGGTCCCTTTAGGAATTCTGCCGTTTAGCCATCCGTGCTAAGGAAGTCCACACATTTCGAAATTAAAAAATCAAGTAAAGTATGAAGAAATTATTCAGATTCAATGCAAGAATGATGAATAATTTGGATTTGGGGGAATATGAGGAGTAAAGACATACCTTCAGTAGATGAGTGATTTAGCCAAACCCTAAAACTACACCTAAAAAAACCAACACAAAAACCATACAACAACAAAGTGGATTATTGAGATAAAGTAATCCACATTCATGAAACCTCTACAATCACAGTGTATATAGTTAACATAGGTGCTTAAAAACCCTTAAGCCTCACAACACTTTTCAATAATCTGAGAGCCTAGCAATGAGAGCCTAGCAATGTGTGCATTGAACAACATTCAGTAGCTTATATAAACTACGTAAAGCCTCAAGATACTTCCCAATAATTTGGTGCCTCCCAATGTTTGTATCCAATAACACTCACTAGCTTCAATAGCCTTTAGTCTCACGATACTTTTCAATATTCTAAAGCCTCACAAACTTTGGATTGAATAACTTACAGGAGCTCCAACAATCTGGTGCTTCACTTTTCAGTTATTTGAAGCTTCACAGTGTGAGCTTCAACAACAAATACTAGCTTCGATAGTGTGAAGCTTCACAAATGTTGGTTGATATTTTAGCATCAAGACACAGACCAATAATTAATCCTAAATTCTAATCTTCTTCTTCAATAGAAGAATGATTAAATACTTCATACCAAGCACCACAATGTACACTAGTTCATACCTGGGGTTGTAATGGATGCAAGGTACACAAAATTAGCCTTGCTTACACCTAAGCTTTGAATATAGAGACTACAATGGAAAAAAGAATAATCACGAAATCCAACCAATTTTTACACTATGCCAAATCTAAAGAGAGTGTAAATGAAATCTAAAAAAGCATGCATGCACCTATAGTCTTCAGGGAAAAAAGGGGGCAAAGAAATATATTGTACAATTCATTTGTAAACTAATTTTGAAATTTCTCTGGGTGGTTGCCTTCTAGAATAGAATGCATATGCTACTTCAACATCCATGCCTAAATCCACACCTTGATTAGTATTAAATTGGCGAAATGAGAAAACACAACATTTTGCAGCTTCAAACAATTAGAAGATTAGAAAACTGTCAATAGGAACCAACATAGAATTACTAATTACTAACCAATGCTAAAGTAGTTCCAGAGTCTTCCTCGAAAGGTCATGCACCCATCCTACAAAGTGGGAAATTTGAAACATCAATATCCTTTTCAGTTTTCACACATTATCTCAACATACTCCAAAGACAAGAGTTCAACAATTTCTTCCTAGTCTTCTTACATTCACAAATGACAAGCAAAAAGATCTTTCACTGTTCTCTATAGAAGTCCTCGAAAAGACCCATTTCTTGTAAATGCTTTTAAATTTAGTTATTCCCTAAATAACCAACTCAATCCATTATATTGATTCTTTTCAATAATCTGACTTCAATGTCCAAGGGTTTGTATTCAACAGCATATAGTGGTCCATAACCTATATAACATTTTTGTAGTCAACAAGCTTTGTACACACATTGGTTGAGCTAATAGAGGACTCATACAAATTGCACATCCACATTATCTTCCTACTCGATTTCAAATTTTTTTTCTAGACAATGCCATGGGTATGGTTGGCATCACTAAGAGGTTTTAAAACCGGTGTATTATTGGTAAGGAAATAAACAGCTACTATCAAAGAGATTTAAGAGAGAGCTTCATTAATGTTTGCAATAATCTAATGTTTCATTGAAAGAATAAAAAACATTGAACTGGATATGTGATTTGAACCGTAAACCCTAAAAATGACAATGGAAATTGCAGTGCGGGAGGAGGGAGATACTGGTCACACCTCATGGTCACAAAATTTGTCGATTCTTGATGAAGCAAACATAAATGCTTCTCAAAGCACTAGAAGTAGGCAAGTGGAAATCCCCATGAGTGTAAATTGATCTCTGTCCAATTTGGTAGCATAGAACTTGTGGAAATTGGAAGTTCAAAACCCTCGACCTAAAGAATGACAAATCCGTGATTGCAATAGCAAAAGCAAGAAATTGATGAATCACAAGTGTTGGATAATTTGAAAAGATGAGTGTGGCGGGAGTATAGGAGTGAGTGGGTGTCTGGGCGACAACTTGAACTTGCAAAAGTGTGATAGTGATGGTGCGTCGGTCACTTAGGTGGTCACCTACTCACCTGGGTGATCGGGCATTAGAGGGCCCATTATAGAAATATCTGCCATACTAAGTTAATAACCGGCTAACTATTGACAATCCTTTATTCCAAGCGGTAATTTTCCTACATATTCCCACAAGGACGAATCTAATTGCCGGATTTAATTTTCTCCATCCAATCCATTTCCGAAAAGTGCCTTCTTTCATCCGGAACCTCATCCTAAACTTTTCAATTTGAATTGGAAATTCTCAAAAACATTCCGCTAGCTTGTAACTAAATGTTGGTACTCCCCATTCATTGGTCTGGTGGCCATGAATCGCAACCAGACCCATATTCCAGCTTGGGTAGGCTCTCCTTCATTCCTAGCCTGCTCCTTTAGTCCAGTATTATTCATGAACAAAATAAGAAATGTAAACATGGTCAATTTCATTAAAATGGCGGTATTCAAATGCCATTTTTCAGACCACTCAATCTCAACTCTAGAAGGACATCTAAGACTATTATAGATTTTGGACATCTAGGACTCTAATAGATTTCAGAAATCTAGAAGGGTTACAGATTTTAGACCGCACGGTCTGAAATGACTACGACATTTCTAGATTTTAGACATCTAGGACAAGTTTAGATTTCAGACCATGTCAAAGTAGTGAAATGGACCACTGATTTACTAGAATACCCGCCAATTTACTGGAATACCGCCATTTTAATGAAATTGACCATAAACTCAAACGATGTAACGTGGTTATTGATCTATGAGTACAGCTTCTAGAACCTTTACAGGCCGTCCCACCACGTGATACAAAAAGAAGATGGTATTGATTAGTCGCAGCATCCGAATGATCGATATATGTGAAAAATTGCCACCTCTTTCATGAAAGCGTGAGTTAAAGATCTCAAAAGGCTGAAATGTGATTCAACCAAATAATGAATTAGAAAGTAACGTGATGGCACTACAATATACGGAGTATGTAAACTCAAACTAATTAAGCTCAGTTCCATACGCTCGTGTTTCACAATCGTTCAATCCGTCAAGTCCTAAGTAAAGCAGATCAGGCAGCACATTCGATCACGTACGCACCTATGCATGAGGAATTGTTCAGCTTCACTCTCTCGACTAGCAACATCTTGCAGAAACTCCTTGGCAGTCCCGTTCCCATCTCCAACAGCATGAGCAGCGTTCACAAGAGTATGAGAGGAAATATAGAGAGATCAAATTCCGAAGTGCTGAAAAAAATTTCAGAAAATCAACCAAACTAGAAGAGCGAGAACTTATATTAAACAGAGATGCAAACTGGCTGTTTGCCCTCTGAACTTTGCTGATGAAAGTACTGAAATCCCTGCCAATAGATGAGCACAACACAATGTAATCCTGGTGATACCACATTACGACATAGGACCCGCTTAGTTGTACAACGAGCAGAATGCGGGGGTCCAGCCAAGGGTGAATGTAAAAAAAAGGAGCCCCTGTTTTGTGCTTGATTAATCTATTTCCTACAAGTTTCGAAAATTCATTTGGGGTCTCTGATAGCAAGTATGAACTCAAAATTTGCAAATTTTATCATGCGTGGCAAGTAAAAAGTTCCTGTGTTCTTCCCACGGGTTGCAAAACGGTCCCCGCATTCAGCTCGTTGCACAACTACAAGCGCGCATTGAGGATTACCAGGATCATCGTACTACTGGACGCATTCGCACGCCAGAGCGACTTTGAGGTACGTCCAGTGGATGGAATTCCAGGAGACGGCATGGCCCTACATTACACGATGCCCGAGCCCCACACAACAGTGTGGGGGTTGAAATGGTAAAAAAAGTGGTAGTAGCTGTGTAGTACGTGGGGCCTGCTTAGCTTAACTTACAACGAAATACGTACAGACACAGCGTCATCAGAAGACTGCTGGCAAACAAATGCCATCGTGCCATCGCGATCAATAACTTAGATTCGCTTGACAGGCTTGACGTTACGCGTACCATTCGGATCTGCAGAAGTGCAGAAGAGGCCTTACAGCGATTGAAGCACGTACCTTACTCCGTATTAATTATGAGCTGTGGCTAAACCGGTCTAATTAGAGCTGATCTGAGGATGCTCTGAGCATCAAGTGAATTTACCGATGATTCCAGGAGACAAATATCATCTTTAAGTTAATATGGTAATGTCTGCAGCAGACTCCGTCAGTCCGTCCAGAAGACAATTATCACATTCAATACGGTATTGTCTGTAACGGATCTTTCATTAAAACAGCGGTATTCCACAAACTTGGCACTTTGAGGTTCAGACCGCCCGGTCTGAAATGTATACCCCTCCTAGATTTCAAATTTCAAAGTGTGCGATCTGAAATCTACACCAGTCCTAGAAAATAAATGGAAAAATGGCTTATGAATACCGCCATTATAACGAAATATCTGTTCTGCACTCTGCAGCAGACTTCGTCCAGAAGACAAATATCATATTCAATATGGTATTGTCTGCAGCAGACTCGGAGCAAAGGTAGGCATATATGCCCACCGCCCACGACCCATCCCACTCCCACACCCACACCCACTGTCCCACACCCACACTTCCACCCATTGTATCCCTGTGTTTGCCTCTCCGACTGTTTCTGCCCCTATGCCTGCAGCCGGGAATGGTGTATTTCCGGGAGCAGAGTCAGGCGTCCTAGCGTTGGCCAGTCTTCCAAACCCCAGCGGAGGTAGTCATCGCCAAGATCCGCAGTCCGTGATAGTTGTAGCGCCTGAGAACAATTTCCCCCACGAGGAGATCCTAAACGTGTTGTCGATCGAGGATAATCGGGAGCACCGGACGGCTTTGAAGGAGTGGGATCGCAAGGAGAAGTATCTGAGCAGCAAGGTGGATCGCAAGGAGAAGCGGACCGCGGACTTGACGAACCAGATCTTCAACATTGTGGGGTTCTTCAGTGTCTTCCAAGGCGTGGTGCTCACCGCTGTGTCGCAGCTCAAGTCTGACAGCAGACCTCTGTGTGGCATGGTCTGGGTCCCCGCTCTCTTATCGAGCGTGGCAGCGTTGGTGGCCATCATTGGCGTCTGGATAAAGTTTTCAGCGTTAGAGGAGTTGGAGATCTCCATCCACAACGAGAAGATCGCTCAAACGGTACGCAAACAGACTTTCCAAACTAGTTACGACGTATATTGTCGTAGGTTCCCTCGGGGTATACCTCAGCGTTGCTCTTTGGTATTCTCTAATCAAGTAGGGTAACCTGTCCAAGTCTCCAAGTTTTGAAAACATGTATTGTTCAATTGAAGTCGTACTGCACATTTCTGTAAAGACGTTTGAGATCGGTTGAAGCTTGAGAAATATGGGAAATATATCGGAAAAATTAGAATTTAGTTCAGATAGTACGGTGAATGGAAACTGCCTTCTGTGGATTCAAAAACATGCCGCATTTCTGTCACTGTCTCTTCCCTTTTTCACTCTCTGGTGTTCCATGAATCTGAGAGGCATATCCAAACTCCTTTCTCTGAAATTCTTCGAAAGCTTTACAGACAGCCTCAACCTAAAACTCTAGAAAATCAGCTCAATTAGTGTCTCAATGAGGGAACTTGCCACAGAATCGTAGCAAATAAACTGAGGTTGTAGGGGACAAAATTCACCATCTGCAGAATATGAGGCCAGAGTGACGGTCACTCTGGTCCTGAAGCCGATCCCTTCAGAAAGGCATTATTTATAATAAAAGAATGTTGGTTCTGTTGAAATATATCGATCTTACACCTAGTACAAGTTGTCAATTGAACAAACTAGAATGAGATACTCCTAAAAGTGATGATCTTGGAACTACATGAAAAAAATGAGTACATGTTCGGACAAACTAGTTTCCGTGATGAAGCGTAAGCCAAGAATTACGAGTGCCAGAATTAGCTAGAAGTAGAAGATGGTTCATGCCAATCAGCAAATAATTTATCTATTAATGTCTCGGTTAATGCCACAATTTCATTGAAAATTAATGCTTGCGTATTCACCCAGGCTCGAAGGTATCCATTACGCACATTTGTCTCAATCACGCATATTTATTGTAGAATTCCCAGTGAAAGAAACAATCAGCTTTGGATCAGAAGTATTTGCAATTACAACTCTTGGAATACGAGTATTCAAATTTGCTTGTCTCGGTTGTCAGTCGATCGAGTTGTTAGTACTGTTCGATCGAGACAGTGTTTACGACATCCGTCCGTGAAGTTTTTCTACAAGTCAAGGTAGGATTTTTTTCAAAATACTAGAATTTTACTATAGCATCTTTGTAGGGTTTGGGAATTATGAGATTTTGAAATTTTAATACTCTGTTTGTGCAACCTATCTCTAACATGTCTTGTCAACCACTTAGTGTCCGCAAGCTAAGAATTGAATTGGATCCATTGCAAAAGTTTAATGTCAAATGTATTAACTAGGTTTCTCTATCATCCAGAAATGTGTAGTGCGATTGTCTATTCTGTTGAGGCATGTATTTACTTCCCTTTGACTTTCTGAAAGATTTACTTATGAATTATGACCGTTTTAGCACTTAGGGGATAAATTATTCAAGTAAAATTGCCGTACGTTTTTTTCCATGTGTGACTTTGAAGGTTTGATTAACACTCAGGCAGTAGCAGCAAGAGTCACGAAACTTCGAGCAACTGGGAAAAATTTCAACTTCAACGTGCATGCCAAGGAAAGTGAAGTCAGAAGGAAACCAAGTTCCTGGATCTCGATCTCGATTAGCAGGATTTGCGTCATTTTGTCACTATTTTTCTTCACAGGTCTTTTCATTCTGTCCTATGTTGTGATCCTTTGCAACAAGTTGGCAGTTCGCAAGTGGAACCAACATCTGTTGTAGGCTTCAATAAAATCTAGTCAGAGTATTATTCGATTGAAAATCATGGGGAAGGTAACAAGAGTGTCCAATGACACGGAGGCAACCATCGAATTGAAACAAGGCTCCGCCAATGTTTTCCATCTGTTGCATTCCCTGCCAAGTGGGAAGTCGTACGATATCAAGGTAGACGAAAGTGCAACATATCGCGAGTACTGGTGTGCCGTGCAACCTGATAGTGCCTCAGGAGAACGAGTGGTGTTCAGTTCAGACGATTGTGCTGAATTCAGCAAAGTTAGAATCTATAAGGAGAATAACAAGTATACATGGGTAGGGACTGAGAAGAGGGGCCCATGGCGGAACACCCCAGTCCAGGATGAAGGAACTCGTACATGGTGGCAACAAGTTACGGGATTATTCTTTCGAAAGAAGGTACGACACTTTCACACTTCATAACTTGTTTCATATTCTGTAACTTGCTCTTATAATTGCACTCAACCTTCTCTACATACCAACGCACTTAGTGTTTGCTTATTCCGTGTACATTTCATGTTATGTAAATGCCGATTGGATAGCTCTTTCATGTCAAATGTCAAATTGTGAGATTAATTGCCAAATATTTATTATTTATTGTTATGTTGTACACACTTGATTGGACACCTTTCATATGTCAAGTTGTGAGAGTGTGTTTAGGTCTTTTGGCAATGTTAGTAGAGAGAGTTGAGTGTATTGTGTAGGGGAATGTCTTTATTCATATGTGTCTCATTGTTATGATGTTTCACTAGAATTTTGTTGAAATTTTTCATTGAAGTTCTTTAAGATGCTAACTATGACGAAATTGGCTTTTGTTGTTGGGGACAGAACTAGTTTTAGAAGATTTGGTGCTGCGACTTGGCGTTTGCTAGGGTATGGAAGGCAATTTCTACTCTAACCTCCTATGTTAGAGTCACATGGTAGTGCTTGACATTATATTGTTCTAGGAAGCCAATATGCGGATATATTGTTTTAGTAAGCTAGTATGTGGGTATATTTTTCTAAAATATCCAGTAAGGTAAATCAGCCCATTGTGGTCAGATGACCCATAGTGGTCACCTACCAAGTCACCCCATTGTGGTTTTTTTCAGACCTCATCATGGGTTTTATTAGTAAATGAGATTTGGACCACAATCAATGTCTTACCTGACAGTAATGGAGTGATTAGTGACTGCATTAGGAACTTCTAACTTTTTAGTGTAATTTCATTGTAGGAAGTGACTTTTTTAGGCCTTTCACATTAGAAATTATTGTGACTGCTTTAGGTGTGTAAGATGAGCATGATGGATACAGATTTTGTTGGTTTTGGGGTAGTCTACAGACTGTTATGGGCCATGATGGGCTGAACACTTCAAAAATTCATAGCAAATTCATACTTTGTGAGAAAAATATAATTTCAAATGCTCTCACTGTTTCTCACACTTGTGTTAATGTGAAAAAAAAGTGAAAAAAAAGTGAAAAAATTTCAGCCATGACATGAGTATGAACTCCTAATTCTGACCACAATGGGCTGTTTTACCTTATATGGATTTATGGCTAGTGTGGAGATGGAGCTTGTTCAATAGGGATGTTTGTACTCCACATATTGAGGTCAGAAATAGGTTAGAGATATTTTTCATATTGCAGTGAAAGTTGGATATAGAGAGAGATAAAGATAATAGTCAATTTAAGAATGTGTTGGAAAGGGTTGTTTATGTTAAGAAAATTATAATCATTATCTTGTGTATTTGCATGCAATTGTCTTCTAAGTTATTCATTCTATTTAGGAACAATTGTTGTAGATGGTTTACATTGTAAGAAGTAATATTAATGTAGTCTTCATATTGCTTTGAATGACTATGATTCCAACTATGTGTGTAATATGGTATTTGCACCTAAACTCTAAACTCTTATGAATAAGCATTTGGCTCATGGTTCCTAATATTAAATTATAAATAATTGGATCTTATTAGGAATCAAAAGGAGATCTGACATTGTTTTAGGATGTAATTTTTGGACAATGTTTGAATCAATTATAAACTTTGAAATAACTAAAATTAAGTGATTTAGTCCAATTTCGACCCCATGTTCTTATTTAAGAGGGCTTATATCTTAGGCAAGATTGTAGATGGGATGGTTTTGCAAACAAATCATGATTAAGTGTACTTACCTTTATGAGATTAGGCAACTTGAAAGTAAAATTTTCAACATTTCCCCATCAAAGTCATTTGATCACTCCTTGGGTTCTTCATTTGGTAGCCTTCTTTTTGTAGTTTCTTTGATGGCTTGTACTTGACTTCAAACGATTTTATAGTCAGTCATATTCCATTTAAGATCTACAATCAAAACAAAGTGCTACACTACACTAGGTTTTGTCTCTTTGTCACTTGTTCAATTTTTGAGGTAAGGGTCAACTAAAACATTCTCACACTCATTATAGATGTATTTCTTTTGTTGATATAACCTTGTTTTTTCAATCTAGATTTTAAAGCCAATAAAGTGAATGGAACTAGTAAGATAGAAAGAAACAAAGTGGCAATGCCACAAGGAGCACCATACATTATGCCATAGAATTCCCAAAATGTAAATACTATCCCCTAATCTTGTTAAAATTTAACCAATATGTATTGACAATGTTTATGCATTTCAATGAAGATGAAAATTCATTATTTAGTTTAAGTTTTTTTAACCCCTAAATCAAAATCAAATTTGAATTTTTTTCCTTCAAATATTATTGTTTTTCTACATGTAAAACTTTGATTCTTTCTATTTGGACTTGTGATGAGAAAGTTCTAGAGAATCTTGTTTGGTAGGTGATATTAGCATCTTCAAATTTCTATATATTTCTTGAAAAACAACTTTAAGAATTCATGTTTGAATGCAATTTTTTTTTTTAAATAAAAAAAAAATTGTTTGAGAAGGTTAAAATTTCTTACTAGAATAATTCCAATATTGGGATTACTGCATTTCAATTCCATCTTAGATCTATTAATGATTTAGTATTTCTTTCAATATTGAACCTACTTGTACTTAAAATTTTTTTTAAAGAATGAAAATCAAGTGTTTTTTGTTTGAAATTCTTTCCTAGAATTTTAACTCAATTCTTCATCCCAAAATATTCAAATTCAAAGTTTGCAATGCAAAAAAATGCCACAAATGGTGGTGAAAGTCATTTGTAATTGCAAGCCAATGTTCCAAATAACTTTTTCCAACTTTGAATGCTAAAATCTTTGAATTTGTACAATCTTTGAATTTATACAGTCAAATGTCATGAAATTTTAGCACATGATTTGAGACAAGTGAAGTACAAGATTCTACTATTAGATTCTAGAAGTAATATCTTTTTTGTTTTCTTGGGAGAACACATCAAAATTGCCAGTTTTTCCAATGGTTTCTAACAAAAGAAAGGGGCCTTAAGACTTTAGAGATTAAAGTAGATATAAAGACTAGATAGATTAGTATTTTGGACATGAAAATTTGCATCATTCAACCACCCATTTTCGCAAAGTGTGTAACCCATTAGGTACTATTGTCAAAGAATTGTATCAAGTTCATATCTATTTATGGATTGTTTAAGGTTGATAAAGACATGGTTCTTTAAATGTTGGTTTAGGTAAGGTTAGTTGTAAATGGACGTTTATAAGGACTAGATCTAGTTGTAGCCAATAAAAGAGGTGCATTTCACTAGAAGAAAATGAAGGGTTTTGCAACTACATTGTGCAACTGTTTTTTCGGTTGTATAGGACACTTGCAACTAGTTTGTGACTAGTGATATTCTGGAAACTTGTAGTTGTAGTGGACACCCTAAAATCTAAGAATAAGGCGCAGTAATTGCAAAAGTCATGCCTTGTATGTGACTTATTTGCGACTTCTAGATTTGTAGATTCAAAAAATATTAATCTCAATGATTTGTAGATTTCAGAATTTCATATCTACCTTCTTTCTAGATTTTTGAATTTCAGAACTACATTTTTCTAGATTTCAAAATTTCAAATCTACCTTTTTCTAGATTCAGATCTACCTTCGTTTTAGATTTTTGAATTTCAGAACTACATTTTTCTAGATTTCAAATTTTCAAATCTACCTTTTTTTAGATATAAATCTTCCTTATTCATAGATTTCAAATATTGGTATTTAATAGATTTTGGTTTAGGATACCTCACAATTCCATAGATTTTAAAATTTTTAGGATTTTAAATACTTTTTTATTTCTATAGATTGTAAAAATCTATACTCTATAGAAATTTACAAATCATGAAAAATCTAGAAATTGTAGAAATCTTAGAATTCTATCAACAAAATCCATTGCTTAAGTCTACAATAACTTGCAAGTCTTATATGTTCAACCTAATGGTACTCTTTACAATTGATATGGGACCATTGATATAAGACAAATGGGAATGAACTTTGGAAGCAACTAAGAAACAACTAAAAAATGACTAAGAAACAACTAGAGTACAACTTAATAGCAACTAGGAAATGACTAGCTTCAATACTAGAAAATTCAATTTTTTTGTTGATTTGGTTGCATTCACTTTTCTATTGATTTCTATCCTAATCAACAAATTACTCTCCAAATCAATAGAAAAAGTAAATCAAATCTATGCAACCAAATCAATGAATAAGCTGAATTTTTAAGTACTATAGGATATGATTAGGAAACAACTACTGTACAACTAGAAAGCAACTAGGAAACAACTAAAATGAAACTAAGAAACAACTATGGTCATTTTACAATTGCAATCTTTTCCTAGTCGTTTCCTAGTTGTTTTTTGCAACTACAGATTGACTACTTTGCAACTAAAACAATGTATCAATGTTGTAAAACAATGACATAAAATAATTACATTAGATTTGGTGCTAATAGAGAGGATTATAGTCGCAAAATAGTTGTATAGGACACTAGTTGCATAGTGTCTGGTTGTGTCGGATATGTTTTTCTTCTAGTGTTTAGATTGTTAAAATTGTATTTTCAAAATACTCATCAAATAGGATTAAGGTGGCAAGTCACTAATATTGAACCTTTTTAAGATGGTCATGATCCCCACCCATTGACGATTTTATATTTTTGCATTGAATGTGTGTGAAAATGCATATCAATTTCAGTTCTTATCAAAATAAGATGATTCCACTTGTATTCGAGTTCATTCACCTAATTCTTTCTTTGAAAAATACAAGCAACAATAAACTCATTCTACAAGATACCCACATTGTGAATTGGGGTGGTCATTGGTTGTTCTACCTTAACAAAAAAATCATACCTTGAAGACACTATGATTTTTCAAATTCCTTTATCAATGAATTTTTGAAAAACTAATCGCATTTAAAATTATAATTATTGTGGTACTATAGGCATTATCTATTTGTTATGGCAACCTCAATAAGGATGAAGTGCAAGGATGACTCAAAACTTACAGATGTACACAAGTACTTGTGTACCATTTGTGAAGGTTTGATTCAACATTCAAGTGCCAAAATTCAATTTCTATGTTAGATTCTCTGGCATCCACATCACCTCACACCATTTACAAAATGACATGTGACACTTTTATACATAAATGACTTAATTTATGTCAAATTTGACCTTCAGGTAGGGTAGTTGAGATTGTAATTAATATATTGACGATGTGATTACCAAGACTTTGTCACTTCTTCATCTCTTGAGACTGAGATGGAATTCATAACACCATGTCTATTTATCATTCTTGCCATCTATATGACATGAACATTAGCAATGCAAATGTCAAGTCCTTATAGCCTTGTTCTTGATTCTTGTTTTTGATGATGTCAAGTAGTACACTCCAATTACTTCAAGTAGTGTGGAGAGAATTAGTTTGATAGTAGGTGTTCTTTAACCCCTAAAGTTCTTTGTCTATGTTATCACCAAAAACTACCATTTCTAATACAAGTACCAAATTTTTGAAAAATATCATTTTGGAACATATATAACTATAGGATCTTGTAGTATGCTAGATTGAAAAGATGTAGAAAAATTTTCAAGAAATTTCCACCATGTGGATTGCAAGATATTAGCATTTGAAGTAACAAAAATCCTTTTTTTGGCCCTAAAAAAAAACAGGTAGCTGCACTTTTCAAGGTCACATTTGAATGAAAAAATGTCCAAAATGGTGGTGCTTCTTTAGATTCATTCTTCAAGGCAAGTTGGCTGCATGCTAGAAAATTTTCAAATCATTTGGAATTATGCAAAATATGGGAAAAAATTAGGAAATAGAAAGATGTAGAGAGTGATTCAAAATACTAAATTGTAAACAATTTATTAATGGAACTGAAAAATGCCAATCCCAATGTTGGTAATAAACAATCTACACCTAATGTTTTTGTTTTTTTCCAAAATATTGAAAATTGAGTTAAATAAAGGACTTCAAAGTTTATTTTAGAGTAGAGAATACCATTAGGGGATATTTGAGGCCTCTACATGCCTGCGAGTTCCTAGGTTGCAAGGAACGTAGGAACTACGCCACTGCTACAGTCTGACATGGCGGAGACATTGCCATGTAAAAAAATTTGAATTCTTTTTTCAACTTCTTTTTGCATTTCAAAACTAAGAATTTTTTTTTTGATATTTTTTTTCTGACAACAGTTAGCCATTCCTCGACTGCATTGAGAATAGGCAGAGGAACATGCCTAAAACAACCCTCCCAAGGCCTCAAATATCCCCTAATGATACTTGCCTGCAAACTAAAACATCTCATAACTTTTGATTCATTGATCAAAATGAAATGATTCAAAGCTTTCTATGTACAAAGAAATCTAGAAAACCAATTTCAAATTTTTATTTTTGACGATGTGATTTCTTCATATCTACCTAGACTACTCCAGTTGAAAAACAAAATACATATTAGGCTATAACTTTTGACTCATATTTTCAAATGTCTTGAAATTTAGTACACATAAAGGATATTCTTTGTCCACACCTTTTGTTAAAGTTTGGGCCAAAAATATGGAAATCTCTAGTCACATGTACGTGCCCAAAATTTCTATGTTGCCAAAAAAAGGACCTTGGTCCTTTAGGGGTTAATACAAAAGAAACAAGTGTAATATTAGAGAAACACACAAAAATTAGGCAAGAAAATATTGAAGTGTTTTGCACACCTTTCCCAACAATAAAATGTAGTGAATTATTCTGAGAATATCATTTTTGTAAAGTACATTTGTAAAAATTTAGAGAATTAATTTTTGTTTTGGTTGTAGCAATGGCACAAGGCACACTACAAAACACTAATAAAGGTATATAGTGTTATATTAACTTTTACCACACCCACTCTAAATGTCAAGTAGTTTGCATTTACAGTTCAGAGTCCAATTCAAAGTGTTGTCACTTTTATATCTGATGTTCAAATTCATTAAAAACTTGTTGGAAGATTTGTGCTCTTTCTTCTAGTTTGTGTGGTAAAATTTTTAGATCAATCCAAGATATACTAATGTTTTGGAAGCCAATTGAAATTTACATGTTCAATTTGAGTTCATTGAACTACATTTGATGGTTGCAACTTCGTGGGCTTGTATCTCCTTCATCTAATGTTCGTTTTCAATACAATCCATGGGATTATGTTCCCCTTGAAGTCTAGTTACTGTGGTAACATTTTTATATCAATCCAAGTTGTTTTGAATGTTTGAGAGCAATCCAATGTTCAAAATCCAAACATTTCTCGATTACAATGAACTTTGGTGGCTTGTTTCTTCTACATACAATGTCTATTTTTAATGAATTTTTTGGGGAAAGTTGTGCATATTAGTCTATTTTGTGTGGTTAAAATTGCATATCAATCCAAGAAGTTATGAGTGATTGAGAATCATTTTAGTAGAAGGAGGTTCAGCCTTAGATGTGTTTTATGCAACTTTTCTTACTATTTTTTGACATTTCAAAGCCCTTTTTCATATGCAATGAGTCAATTGAATGATATTTTCTTTCACCAATGTGTTTGTATGCTGATTTTGAATCACTTTATAGTTCAAAAAAAATTCATTGGAATTTGACAAAATAATTTCAACACTAAATGTAATCTTGTAATAAAATTATATCCAAAAAATTTACCGAAGTTGACAAGTAGTGTCTTTGTTGACATTTATGGTAGTGTTAGCAACATTAGAAAGATCAATGATCGGAAAAAACTGGCAGCTAGTTTAAAGTTAGCCAGTAGATTTGGGAAAAAAACCAATTGCATTTTGAAATTAAAGGATGCTAAACTGGGAAGAAATTTTTAGAACCGGAAATCAACCAATGCCACCCAAAATTTGGAGGATATTTGACCACTTCCTTAAAAATATTTGGGGGATTTCATCTACCTTGCCAAAAAAATTATTGGTTAATACCTAGCTAATGAAGGTTTGTTGCCACCGGATATCAACCTCTAAGCTTGTGCCAAAAGACCCACTATGAAATTCTCATTATTGAAAAATGAAAAAAAATGAAAAAGAAAATTTGAAACCTTACTTGCTTACAACTCATGGAGTTGTGGCCCACCACCTCACAATGGCACAAGGCACCTCCTGAAGTTGCTAGAGGAAAAACTTCAAAATCGTATGACAACATCCAATTTGGACCATGTCATGCAATTGGCCTTGGAAGGACTTGACAAAGACTACGACAACATAATAGACGAGACCATTGTCTTGTGGAAGAATTCTTCTAAGTTTCACTATTTATATGCAAATCCTGAGCAATACCTTACAAGGGCAGCAAAAGAAATATTTGAAGAATGTGAAATGGGTACTTCCTAAACTCTTTTGATTTCATGCAACCTTTTCATAACCATCCTTGACTCCATATTGCATGGGTTGGGAGGATCCTTGTCCTTCAAGTGGTGAAGGGCTTTGCTAGGTTCAATTCTTGCTAAGGATGCAATATTAATTAGTACTTTCATTTTTCATTTTCTTTTCTATATTTTATACAAATTTTGCAATTTCGTTGGTGCCAATTTCAATTTGGAGGAAATTTGCCGGTGAGAAATTGAAATTAGAGGAAATAAACTAGTACTTTTTGTGATTCAAAGGATGTAACTAGTGCCCATTTAAAAAAAAATGGTTCATTTTCCTAGAAGGAGGAAATCATCTGGAGGAAATCAATTGGAAGACCTTGAAAAATTTCCCAAACACTAAGAAGGATTGTTGACATTTAGTTTTGTGCTTCTGAATTAGTGTTGCAAACACTAAACACCATTATTAGTGTAGTTAGATTGACATGAACATCTTGTTCCTACCAATAAATAAATTAGATGTTTCAATTCAAGAGAAGGAGAAAGCATTTCTATATGTGTATCTACTATATGTGCACAAGTTCTAACTTTTAAGAGCATTGCCTGCCATTCACCTTAGTCAAAATGGCAAATGAGCTGGCACGAGCTCTTTCCACCCCTATTCACCTGGAAAAAAAAGTTAGAAAACACAAAAAATACCAAGCTTTCTAAGTTGACCCAATTTAACCCTAATTAAGTCAATCTAAGGGCCTCTTCACACTATGGTCATCTAAGTCAAGATACTATGGGATTGAGAGGCCAAACCTTGGTGAGAGTTCAAGGAAATGGATAATAAATAGAAAAAAAATAGGAATTAGAGCCTTCAATTGGCCATAGGGTGAAGCCTCCAAAGGTCAATGGTGGCCAAAGAAAAAAATAAAAAATAAAAGGGTAGGAGCATCCTACCCATTGTAAAAATACACTAGTAGAAAATTTAATTTTTCTATTGATTTGGTCGTGTTGATCCGGTCACTTTTTGACAAAAATCTATTGATTTCAATAGATTTTTGTCAAAAAGTGACTGGATCAACACGACCAAATCAACAGAAAAACAAAATTTTCTACTATTGATAGTCCAATCTATGGACTAAGATCTTCACAGTTTCTAATTTTCTTGCTTTTTATTTATTTTCAAATCGATAGATTCTTGATTAGAGTTTGGATCATCCAAAAATAGAGACCCAAACTCTTATCGAAAGTCTATCATCATGTAAGCATTTAGTTGCCATGTAGGCTACCAACAAGGCGATGGATTTTGGACTATGGCGGCTTGTGTGAAGGGTCAAGAGTCCAAAATCTTGGATTGGCTGAAATCGACGAACTCTCAACCTTGTGCTATAGTGTGAAGTGGCCCTAAACCTAAGAGATTTACATTTAACACTTAAATGCATGGCTAGTGACCATGAAAATCACCCCTTTTGCTATTGTGTGACATCATCTACTAAAACAAAAACAAAAGTACTCATTGGAGGTCAAACTACTATGCAAGATTTCTATTTTTTGTACAAAATTCCAAGGATGAACACTAATTACACTTATATTCTACACACAGAGATTCTGTCTTCCATTGGATGAAAAATTTCCTCCACATAGTTTAACCCCAAAAGGACCATTGTTCCTTCAAGGGACAAATTGGATTTTGGGTAGGTATTTACGGTCTCAATTTTTTAAAGAATTTTCTGAATTTTTTTGAAGATAAAAAAATGATTAGCTTCATGGGAATATAATTTTTTTTCCCAATTGGTGCCAAGGAACAAAAGTTGTGCCCAAATAAGCTTAAAGTAAGGGAGATTGGATTGCAAAAAAAATTGAAAAACTAAGTTTTTTTTTCAAATTTTTTTCTCATAGATTATATTTTTGTTTATATGGAAAGCTTGGATTTATTTCATTTGAATAATTGATGTGAAAGTTATGGACAATCTTGTCTTCAAAGCAATCTAAGCATCTTCTTGAAAAAATAACTTAAAGGATTCATTTCTAAATGCCATTTTTACAATTTTCCAAGAAAAAAAAGTTCCACACAGTTTAGTTTTCTTGCTAAAATGATCTCACCATTAAGATTAGTGCATTATAATTCCATCTTAGAGATATTAATAATTTAGATTTTCCTTCTATTTCATACCTATATCTACTTAATAATTTTCTTAAGAATGAAAATTAAGTGATTTTTTTCCTAGACTCTCAAATCAATTTCCCGCTATGAAGATTTAAACCTCAAAATCTCTATAGTGTAAAAAAGTGAAGTTAAGAAGGTTCAAAGTCAAATAAACTAGTCCCACAATATGGAATTATCATTTGTTTTCTTCACTTTAAATGCAAATATCTTGCAAGCTGTATGGTCAAAATTTCTGAAATTTATTTCACACATTCCCATACTAGTAAGGTGTAAGATCCTATAGTTACATGTCAAACATAATATAATTTTCAAATTGTTTTACTCTTTGCAATAGAAATGGCAATTTTGAGTGTTATTCGGCAAAAAATAGGCCTTGGTCCTTTAAGGGTTAAGGATTCTATAAGTGTATGAAATTATTTAGCAAAAGTGTTCAAAGTTATCTTATAACACACTCTAGCCTCTTCTAACTCTTGAAATGGTTATCCATTTTATACCTCATGTTTTATAATTCTGGTATCACTTTGTTGTTGTTACATCATATTAAATCACCTCAAAACTCACAAAATGTACTATATACCATCCTTACAAACTAATACATTAGATTCAAAAAAATTGTGGTGAAAATAATTGTTTTGGTTGCTGAAGACAAATGAAAATGATTTGTATTAATTTTGTATTACTACAAATATCTTCAAATCTATTCAAAGTGGATGCAACAACACTTCACATTGCAACCTATAGATCATTCATGACTATAAATGACATCTCAAGTCTTGATTCATCAAGAATCTTCAAATTCCATTCAAATTAAAACTATCTACATTTTTCTCTCTATAATTTTTTGGATGCAAACATATGTCAACTTTTTACAATACCAATGGGAGTGGGTGGTTAGCTTTGGAATTCATTTACTTCCAAATTGTAATTGCTTTTTGCTTCAAATTTTTGTGGGATTGTAGTGCACAAAGGATATTACAACATTCATATTTGCTCATTTGGATTTTATTCTCTCATTTTCAAGATATGGTGTAGAGTGAAACTGAAGAAAGTATAGATGCAGTTTTTGAAGTGAGTGTATATCTTATTACACTATATAGGATATAGGACTTCACATGGTGCCATTATGCTTGTGCATAAGTTAAACCCTTGAATGATGGGTTGGTGACCGTAGAAATCAGGCATTCTGGAATTGTGTGACATCATCAACATTGAAAAAATCAAAAATACCCATTGGGAGTCAAACTACTATAGAAGCTCTCCCCTTTCCACCCATAATTCCGAGGATGAATAGTTGCAATTATGTCCTACAGAGGAGAATTCCTTGACATTCATTGGACAAAAAACATCCCCGGCATTGTTGCATTGTAGCATTGTTTAGGGGTTAAGCAAAATGGGGATATTGGTTAGAGCACCAATGGTGGATGAAAATCATCGAAGACGGTCATCATCCAGTGGACGAGACTCAATATCCAGTGTCCGGGCAAGGCTCCGAGGGGTTTAAGCTTGCCAGGGGTTTTGCCGCTTCTAAGCGAGAGAGTGTCGACTCTCTGTCGCAGAGAGCTCGCAGCTATGGCTGTCACCTTCATCGCCGGCTCTTCCTTGCTCACCAACCCGCTACACAATCACATCCACAGCCTGACACCCCGCTTCCCTCCATCGCGCAGGCGGCATGGTTGCTGTGTCGTCCCCCGTGCGGTGTTTCATCTCCGCCCGCTCCCGTACTCGCAGGACGCCTTGGAGCCCCACATGAGCCAGAAGACGGTTTCGTTCCACTGGGACCAGCACCACCGCGGCTACGTGGAGAATCTCAACCAGCAGGTCGAGGGGACCGATGCCGAGCGCTTCCACTTGTCGGAGCTCGTGCTCCACGGGTACAACAACGGCAACCCGTTGCCCTACTTCAACAACGCCGGCATGGTGTGGAACCATGAATTTTTCTGGTCGTCCATGTGCCGCGGCGGAGGCGGGGAGCCGCCCGAGGGTGGCGAGCTGCTGGAGCTGATTGTCAAGAGCTTCGGATCCTTCGAGGAGTTTGCGCAGGAGTTCAAGAACGCGGGCTCTTCACTATTCGGGTCGGGGTGGGTGTGGCTCGTGTTGAAGAAAGATGCCAAGCTGGAGATTATCAAAACTTCGAATGCGCTGACTCCGATTATTTGGGATCACATTCCTTTGTTAGTCGTCGACGTGTGGGAACATGCTTATTATCTCGATTACCAAAATAGGAGATCGGATTACTTGACCGCGTTTTTGGATAGCTTAGTCTCTTGGCAGGCGGTTGCGGAACGGCTTGCTCGAGCCAAGGCTTTTGTGAATATAGGGGAGCCCGTCATTCCTGATAATTAGACAGTTTGCTGCGCTCAATTCTCTGAAATTTTTGGTGTCTCGTCAAAATCTTAAACCCTAATCCCACATTCTTGTTAGGTATAGTAGTTAGCGTGAGCTCTTGTTAGGTATGGTAATTACAATGGGAATGAGAATGGGATAATAGAACGAAAATGTCGATTCTTTTTTATGAATACACTTTGTTCTCGGTTGCCAATTTGAAGGCAGCTCTATGAGATTCAACATTGAGAATACTTCAGTATGCCTTGTCCCGTTTGTCAGCTGCTTGAGAGGGTTTGGTGTATCGACCGTGAATTGCGAGTGGTACAGAATCGGGGACGTGGGGTGGGGGGTATTTTTATGATGCAATTGTAGTGATTTTTTCACGCAATTCTGCTTCCTTTGGGTAGGGTTCAAGGTAGGTGTCGGTGCTTGGACCGACATTTCTGGCTGTTTGGTCCTATGTCTTCGATAAAAGAATACGAAGTGGATTTCCTTTCAAAGGTGAGCGAAAGAATGTATTTGTTGCATGATCTGTGGGGTGAAGTAGAACGTAACAGTCTTGAACCAACTGAATGAACAATCTTCATGGAAGACTTCTTCTGTGGAGTTCTGAGAGAAAAGTGGACAAGGTGGTGCAAGAATCGAATTGCCAGGAGGGAGTGGAGAACTTAAGAGGAGCCAAAAAGCTTAAGTTTTTCTCAATAAAGATTTCTTTAGAGGATGAATTTCTTATGATATAGTTATGACTTTCTGAAGTATAGTTTCCTACAGAGATGATTTCTTGAGAGGATGAATTGTTATGAATACCATCTCATTCCACTCCTCAACCCCTGAGCGTCACAGAGAGAACAGCATAAGTGAGGAGTTGTTTTTGTAAGATCTAGAAAATCCAGAAGAATTTGAGAACTACTGGGTAGATGAAGTCAGTTTCATGGTTGAGATTTGAAGTCAACTTACTGATGAGTACAAATCTGCAATTTATAAGAGAATCCACTGCGTGGATTCTGAGATTATAATTTTTGATGAACTTGGTATTCCACAAATCCTATTTTCTTAGTGTCCAAAAAATGTCCACTCTAATGCACATGGGTTAACCCCTAAATGTCCACATTCATTTCTATAATTGATGATTTGAGAAAAATTCTTATAAAGTGCTATTTGAAAGCATATTTCAACAATGCTATCACCAACATTTTTTTATAAATTTGGAAAGGGAAATTTCATAATTTCATCAAAATTAGATTACAAGCAAAAATATTATCAATTTTTGAGTAAATTTTGTTGGAATGGATTTGAAATGAGGTTCTCTTCACATGGTGATTTTTTGAAATTTTTGCATTCCTAATAGTTGTGACCTCATTTTGGAAAATCCAGTTTTGATCTACACTAAATAGTGAAATGAGGTTGCCCCACACTAATTTCTTGACATTTGATAGTATATAAATATTTACTATTATTCTACAAGAATGGGCTACTTTTGAATTAGGTGATGTTGTAATTGGGACTCATGAACCTTCATGTGTACAAATGGAAATATATGTAGAAATTTTTGTTGACTTTGATGACTTATTAAGTAACTTTCTTGCGTAAGGCAACCTAATTTCACTATTTAGTGTAGAGTCAATGCAATTTTGGCTTGGTCAACCACTTGACATACTTGCACATTTGTAATTTTAGAAAAATATGTACTCTAATAACCCCAAATCCAACCCTTAGATAGGGCAACTTAATAAAGTATCTCTACAAATTAGAATAACTTTCATCCAAGAAGTAAGGAGGATGAAACTTCAGTCTCAATCTATTCACCGTCCAAAAAATGGATGTTGGAACACTTAAGGTCAAAATTTATGAATCTAATAATGCGATCCTTGACCTATTTTAAAATAGCAACATCATAAAACCAATATTTTTCTTCATACTTTCAAAGCCAATCAATTTTCATTGGGTTTCTTCTTTAAATGAAAAATGAATCACCCTCTAATGAAGAGACCATTCAAAAACTTCAACATATTTTTATCATAACACTATTGTATAGAACTAGAACAAGAGTGAGGAATCTAGGCCTTGACAGTTGAAAGCTTCTGCAATTTAACTAATGAGTTTGAATTCGAAGGTAGTCCCTTCAGCAGCAATATTCTTACTGTAGCAAAGGGAGTCAACGAAGCTCTCCAAGACTCTAATTATATGATAATGCGTACAGTGCCCTATTCTGGATGTCGTTGACCATAGAATCAAGTTCATATTTAGGCAATGGAGTGAGGTAAGGCATCTTCCATTGCTGTTCGTAAAGTCTCTTATTTTTCGTGTGCTGTTACAGTATAAAGAGGGCCTGGCATAGAGAGGAGCCTGTCCGAGTATTCCATCGAGGTACATCTCGCTTTGGATTAACTTCCAACATGTTCAGATTCAACTCATTTTCAAGAGAATCTGGGTACACAGTTGTATTCCATGTCTGAAAATGTCTCACCAATACAGAGTACAATCCCACTTCTTAAGCAAGAGGGAAATTCTACTGTTGGAGAAAAAACCCTCCAGGTGTCGGTCCTCTCACAAATCGGCCCCATCAGTTATTAATTTAGTCCCATCTAGAGCCCGGGTGAGAGAATTAACAAACTGAACATCTTCTGCAGCTGAATTTCCAGCAATATTCAGTGTCTGCCAACATAAACCCCCAAAGACGGTCTTCGTCTCCCAGCGTTCACCGACCTCGAGATAATCAGGTGTCGGTGAAGCAGCGTCCGTGAGCTTTGATGAGCACAGTACTCGACAAGTGTCTACAGTGTGATCACCAATTTGGTTGAATGACACATCAACATCCTTGAGCAGGGGGAGTTCCCTCAGAGGAGCGAGTGCGGTCACACTGCCAATCCGGTTATGACTGAGGTTCAGGTTCACCAAAACCTGCAATGCTTCAAGTCCTGTACCAGAATGAACACAAACAAAAGGTCATAAGAAATCATGAAGTTCAAGGTTGCACAGATGTCCATCTAAAAGAGATCACAATCTGGGCTGCAAATTAAAACGGACACACGACAGGACAATACCATGAGTAGAGCGCAACTGGTTATGACTCAGGTCCAGATTCTGGACCCACAAAAACCGTTCTGTACACTCCACAGAGCATAGCGACAGTTGCTTTAACTGCAGCTCCCCACACTGCTCATATTGCCTCCTGAGATCACTGCTGTTCTCTGTCAGCTGTAGGCCCACAGAGACAAGTTTTACGATTTCTTCCAAGAGATAGGATACATAAGGTTCCAAAAGTACCACTTCATTCGACAGAGAGGTGAATTCCGAGATAGCTCAGCAATTGCTTCAATCTGTGCATGTGACACTGAAATATAAAAGATTCTTCGAGAAGTTGCTATTTCGTGATTTACTCTAGAGATAATAACACTACGGCCGCCATAAAGACAATGGAATGCTAGATCAAATTTCAGAATTAAATATCAAATAAAATACCTCTTTCAAAGAAAGTGAGCTCGACTGATGTTGGTAGTACTCCCGATGAGTTGTGTCCAAGCTTCCAAGCACTTCAAAATGAGTACGTGCTTCATCCAAGTG
Organism: Straminergon stramineum; assembly: GCA_963920665.1. NCBI lineage: Eukaryota > Viridiplantae > Streptophyta > Bryopsida > Hypnales > Calliergonaceae > Straminergon > Straminergon stramineum. The sequence goes on along the minus strand of OY987264.1, from coordinate 10,265,122 downwards.
ACTTTTGCGGGAACTCGAGTTGTATGAGGCATGTGTCAATAATAATCTTGCCAAGGTCAACATTGTCCACTTGCTGAGAAAAGAAGCAAATAAGAACGGTGTTAGTCACTCGTTAATTCCAAGACGATATAAGTGGGCACTGAGAGAATTCCAGTCACTGTTTTTGTGCTCGAAACCCAACAGCCCAACTCTACCCAATGGCAACTGTGGAAAAGACGGCTGACCAAAACCAGCAGAGGAAGACTTTTGCACATCAAACATTCACAACAGGTAATACCTATTGCTTTCTAGCTCAAGCAGCTCCCGACATGATTGAATTTCTCTATCCAAAACATTCAGCTGCCAAATCTCTGATCCGTCTGCCACTTCACTATTTACGTTCACCTGCTCTTCTACTGAACTTTCATCTTCCAAAGGAGGATTTCCCCCCAGAAGTACATGAAACCTCGACTTCCATGAGCTTGCACATTCTTCTCCATCCACAGACACGATGCCTGGAACCGCACCCACCAAGATGTGGACTGCATATTGCCGACTATTGGAAGGCAAGAGGTGCAAAATGTCTGTGGTCCATTTCCAACCATATTTGCGCCATGGCTCAGCAGGCCTCCAATCAAGCTCCAAAGCATCGTTCCCATCAACACTGATACAAACAGTTCGGTTGTTAACACCAGTCACGGCGTTGCTAAAGGAAAGCACCAGGGGTAAGGCTCTTAATTTTTCCTCATAGAGCTTATTGAACGGGAGTTTGTAAGTATTGTTCTTCAAATCAATTGTAATCTGGGTTTCTGCCGGGGGCCAGCATCCATTGACAAATGTGCCCATAGGAGCAACAGTTTGCCCCAGTAGCCAGGAATAGTAGAACCATCCGCTTTGGTCATCTGGATCAGTGTAGAAGGCAGTCTTCACCAACTCATACTCCTCTTCCAGGCTCTCTTGAACTCTGCTATTCTTTGCGTCCGTCCTCTTGGAGATCTCTGACAAGAGCGCACTGTGCAAATCCCCAACAGAAGAAACCCTTCAATCAAAATCGACAAAAGGTAGAGGTACCTGATCGAGACATGTACCTAAATGCGACACCCTAAAATCTTGCACGATGAATACATATTGATTTTGAGAATGTAAACCAGCATACGATAAAAACTTGTGTCGGTGTTGGAACACCAGCTTACCTTCAAAAACTGTGTCGGTATTATGTCATCTATCACTATAATTTTGAATCCTTACAACTTTCGCAAACAATATAGAAATGATGTATTCTTCGGTGCATTAAAAATCCTCTTTGATTTGTTAACAAGAATATATAATAAGTTGACCATTCTCATTATAGTAACTATGCTCAGCACTTTATAAGATATAGACACCTTGATAAGAGCAAGCCGGATTCCAAAAGTTCAACTTAAAAACAGAGCTGAACTAAGCATGCCGAATGTGCTTACGTATTTACCTACGATTATGCCAGGCTGAATAATTGCTAAAATTCTCGTTGATTTTATCAATGGTGAATCGTAGCTCCTCTTCAGCAGCAACGCCCTTCGTCTTTGCAACAAATCTGCAAAATTATCATCGAAGAGGATCCACTTCCTCTCAGGCTTTGACTTGAACAAAACACTCTACGATGTAGAAAAAGGATCGCATATGAAACAACTATGCAAAGATATGGTTGTTAATTAGACAGAGAGAATTACTAGGCAAAATCAATATGTTTGCAGTAACTGGGATAAGCAAGCACCTGCGATAGTTCCAACCATGGAAGTTGCGAGCGTCCAGTTTGAGCAGTTTCTTCAGCAGTAGAAACTCTGCATCCAGAGAGGAAAGACCAAACCGAATGATCCACTTGCGATGATACCATCCGCCATAACACTTAGGGTTCGCTCTCAAGGCTCTCACCACCTGCCCCGCACACCCTCAACCCTGGTCTCGTCACCTCCACCATCTCCTGATCTCCACAACATGACCTAATTTCCTGATCTCCCACAAAGATGACCTAATTCAGACTTCAACTCAGAATTCGAAGTTTTGAGGGCGCAACATTAGGGTTAAATCACACCATACCAAATCGAGCTCAGTCTGGGCAATCCGCTTGCGAGCTTCTTCATCGGACTCAAGCTCCCACAGATGCTGCACAGCGCGCTTTCGATAGTTCCAAGCCGTGAGAAAATCAGGGTTGAGCTCCAGCAATCGTGCATTTTGATTCATGGATTCCGTTGAGTAGCTGCAAGAATGATGTGCTCGTTAGTCTCCCACCTGATTGCCCCAAACCCCAGCGATCGAAACAGAAATTGGTAATTCTTACCAGCAGGTGCGATTACTCTCCATGAAAAGAGGCATGAGTTTTCGAATCTCGGCCGCGTGGGCTTGCTCCTGCTTGTCCATGGGCGAGGGCGCTACCCCCGCCCGCTGGCGAGGTCTCCCATGCATTGTTCTTAATCCTTGACCTCTCAAGCGCTCTTTCTATCTGAGTTATTATTCCTCTATCTCACAGAAATTCATCTCTGAAATCGCTCTTTCTCAATGGAAGGCGATTGATCGGACAGTCTCCCAAATCCCGCCGGGACGAAAGCAGAGATTAGCTCGGCGAGTGCGAGGCGAGGACGGAGAGGAGCGGGGGACGAAGAAGGTGACCGGTCGAATCGGTAGAAGTGTTCCTTTACCTTGAAGAACACTCATGTATCTTTGGAAAGAATTTTCTCTCCAAGGATGATGTGGACTCACTTCCTAGGCTGACACAAAAATGATATCCTCAGTCAATGAGCCTATATTTGGGGATCTTCAAGAATGTTTTGGGGATAACACTACTTTGTTTATATAATGTGATGCTTAATTCCCAAGTATCGAAACAAAACATAAAAAATTTACTTGAAGAGAATAGTTAATCATGATAACTTTCAAAATAAATTCTTAATGCTAAAAAGTGTAAGGCATCATATTATTAATTATCCGGGCTAAATGTTTGGCTAAAAATCCAAAAACAAGTTTCAAAGGTTAGAAATTTCAAATTTTGAATATTTAGAAAAATAATTGACTTCATTGCTAAATGCTTTTATGATGATTTCTTCTTTTTGTTGATATATTATGTTAACTTTCTTTAAGAGCTTCTTACTTGCTTTATTTCAAATCCTTTGAATATTGAATCAACTACTTTTGACCATTGAGCACTTAGAGGATATAATTAATGAAATATAATGACAATAATGTTGTATGTAATAGTGATGGTAATAAATGCTTGAGGTTGGATCTCCTTGTATTTGCCCTATAGGCTTTGCAAGGCATCATTCACAAATAGATCCAATCTTTTTTTCCCTTTTTACATGCAGTTCTAAGGGGGGATTTTATAAAATTGAATTCAAATTTGAAATTTGCTATCCCAATTTAGTTTGGGATGAAAGGGTTTGATGTTTGTAGTGGCCTATGTATTTGCCAAATTACAAAATAATAATCAAGATTTGTTTTTAAAAAATGTTGACAAAGCACGTAATAATCAAATGCCAGGAGTGAACAAACTATGGTAGTGAGAGTAAGGAGTGAATTCTTTTGAACTTTGTACATCCATTTCCTAGGGTTTGATTGATCAGAAAACAGAGGATGTGATATTAGAGAAGGTGATTTTAAAGAGGCTCGGTGATGTGCAATCCTACTCCACCAAATTGATTTTCACTCTGCCAGGGATTTTTCAGTTCAATTCTCCTCATTTCAGTGCAAGGATCAGTGAGTTGAAAAGAATGAAATTTATCTTCAAATGACAATTTATTTGCAGAAAATGGCCAAAATTACTCGACCAACGGAAACATGGAATACAATATGCACCTTTTTAAGTCTGACCAGCAATTTCTTCTCCTCTCTCTTGAAATCTTCCAGGTCTCGCTCAAGCTTTCGAAATTTCTCCTCATTCACCCTTCTCCTTGCATTACATTTCTCTGCCACGGTATTTTCCAAATACGCTTAGTGACGAGTAATTACGATTGCTTAGGATAATTCACATGAACCTCAATGGCACGGATTCAATTCCGACAATCCATCAATGTTTGAACCGGATCATTGACGTAACTATGCTTCCACCTTATATTAATCATACAGATTCGAAAGATTGCATTCACAACAGAATTGCAATGGATCCTAATTAATGCCGTACCTGTGTGCCTTTTATCTGGTATTTTGTGACTCCAAATGTTGGAATACTGCTGGACTCCAAATTTCTTCATCCCGAATGGTGTTGTCATATTGATTTCCCTGTAATTCGATCTACACAGCATCGCCTAAAAGATTCGATTAGAATCAAAACACGATCATACCTGTAATCTGAATCTTAGTCGACCAGAAGCACCTGGCGAAATGAACGATCGCGCAGTACGTAAGCTTACTCCCAAGGCGAAAAAGGTTGCCAGCAATTGCGTCACGCTGATACGAAAAAGAAGTGATCAAGTAACAAAGATGCCGTCTATTGACTCAGCAAACATAATCCGCACCCACTTTGTTAAACTCAAGCTCAAGTTACGAGGTGATTGAAGATGCGAAAATGCCATGATCGAAGGGATGCGTCAATGGCATTGCTCTGATTTTGCTTTTGCATCCAGTGGTCGGAAGCGCAACCCAGCGCCCAACAGACGAAGCCTCCGACCATTGGTCGGCACAATTCAAACAAACCTCTCTCATTGCATTGCTTGGGGACGATAAGTTTCTCTCATTTTACGGAGGTGAGAGAAAATTGTGTGGCATTGATATGTCCTAAGGAATAAACATTAGGAACAAATATTGTAAGAAAGACATTGTAAACACATCGAGAACAATAGGACATGTGACCATTAACCCATTGTTAACTCTTTGGGTTTCAAGGAATATAAAAATTGTTTTTTGTAACATGTAAAAGAGAAATAACTCTTAATCTAAGAAAATTTGGAAATGAGTTAGGAAATGGAGGTTACTATTTCATTTGACAAAGAATGAATCTAAAAAATATAATTAGATGCAACAATTATATGCTTTCATACATTGTATAATACATAAAAAGAAGTGTAAAAGATGCATCCTTTCCATGTCTTAAATAACATTGGTGACTTTTGGTGTGGAAAGTGAATATAAAGGTGCCACAAGTAAATAGGCATTTTCTAGAAAGAAGGTCACCATAAATAGATATGGCATATAAAATTATGGATTGTGATATTTTTAACATTTTCATATATTATATGGTCAACTATATGCTTTTTTTGAGTCTTTTTTCCATATCTTACTTCAGTTATGGGCTTCAACTACCTACATGTTAGTATTGATTAGTCATAAAAGAAACATAAGTAAGCTTACATGTCAATTTCAAGAAGATTTTGCATATGTCCATGTCAAGTGTTTTGTATGTAAAGCATGTATTCTCATGCATTAACAATATTTTTTTAGTATTGATTGATTGCCCTATATGAATAATGAAAATAATGTCTATGGAATCCAAAGGGCATCAAAATAAACCTTTTATGAGTTTCCTAGTATAATAGGCCTATATTTACACATCTTTTTAAACATGGTTATCCAAAACACTATTCATGTTGTCACAAAACTCTAAATTCTTGCAAATACAAACATTAGGTCATCCTAGTTTTTTGCTCACCCATTGTGTAATATCACTCATTTGCTAATTTGATACGGTTATTTTCTCCACTTTGTCTTCTTTGTCCTCAATAATCTCACATCTAAGAAAGATTTTGTCTATATTTTGGTTCTCACTAAAACAACTTTGGGACCTAAAAATTTAAAAAGATAATTTATCTTTGCAATATCCATTACTAAACATTATTTGGAAATGCAAAGCATCTATAATGTCAATCATTGGATACCAAAACTTGCATCTATTGACTACACTCTTAAAATAAGTTTAACCTCTTAAGGACTAGAGGTACTCCAAATTTTCAAAATTGTGAAGATATGTTATAATATGCAACTTAAAATAACAATTAAATGATTACTTAAAAAAATTGTAAGACATAATTCTTAGATTATATCCATACAATTGGATCTACTATTGGACTAACCAATGTTTTCAAGAAAGATCTAAGCAAAAAAATTCCAAAATTAATTTTACATTGAATATTTGTAATTTTCACATGAATTTTTTAGATAATTTCAAAATTTTAAGCTCTAATTATGGTGATTTTAAAATATTTTTATTATATTTATTTATTGAAGTCATTTTCAAAGGGCCATTTTTTGACCTAATAGAGTTATTTTTTGAAGTGAAACAAACTAGTACCTTTTGAGTTCTAGAATATTTGCAAAAAAAACTCTTCAAAATCTATAATGTACACATGTTAAAAGAACTATTACAAGAAAATATGTACAAATGAAAAATTTCAATTTTGTATGCTTGGGATGTGTTTGCATTCATCAAAATGATGCTCAAAATTTGAACACTTGGTCATTAACCCCTAAATGTACTTGACTATATTTTCACCCAAAATGCTCCAAAACTACCATTTCTAGTACAAGTACCAAATTTTAGAAAAAGTACAACTTTGGATACATGTAACTGTAGGATCTTGTAGTACATTGGTTTGAGAAGATGGTGGAAAAAATTTCAAAAATTTCCACCATGCAAATTGCAAGATATTAGTGTTTGAATGGACCAAAATCTTTTTTTTGACTTTGTAAAAGAACGGGCAAATGTACTTCACAAGGTCACATTTGTATGAAAAAATGTCCAAGATGGTGTTTCTTCTTTGAAATCATTCTTCAAGGCAAGTTGCGAAAATGACTACATTCTTGAAAATTTTCAAATCTTTTGGAATTGTACAACATATAGAAAAAAAATAGTAAGTAGAAAGAAGTAGAGAATGATTGAAAATAGTAAATTATTAAAAATTTATTTATGGAATTGAAAAATCCTAATCCTAATGGTTGTAATGTTTTAATAAAAAATAAACACCTAAGGTTTTTATTCTTTTCCAAAAATATTGAATATTGAGGTAAAGAAAGGACTTCAAAGTTTATTTTAGAGTAGAGATTCCATAACTACCCAAAACTATCCTAAAACTAAAACTCCTAATAACTTTTATCTCATTGATCAAAATGGAATGATTCAAAGCTTTCCACGTACATAGGAATCTAAAAAACCAATTTCAAATTTTTATTTTTGAAAAAAGAGATTTTTTAAAGAATGTTTTTTGAGTTGCCCAGACTACTGCCGAGCAATGAAAATGACATATCATGCAATAACTTCTTAACTATGTAGTCAAAAGTTATGAAAATTGTTGGGCACTCGGGCCTTAAAGCTACTCCACGGGCACATGTTGTGTGAAAATTTCAAAGAAAAAAAAATAAAAACTCTATTTGTAGTGAACTGCCAAGAATTGCTATGTTGCCAAGAATTGTAGTTTGGGTGTTTAGGGGTTAAGGTGTTACTTTAAGCAATGATTGTGAAAATAAATACCCATGCAATTTGTAATTTGTACTTTTGATAGTTGGTCCGACACTTGCAACGTTTGTCCCAAATGAGGGACCCAATTTTTTTTGCACGTCAATAGCTGTTAAAATGTGTTTGACAGTTAGTTTTTATCTTTGCTTGCTCTTGGTCCAAAGTCAAACACTGAAACATTCAATGACTTTAATCATGTGGATGAATGTATCCAAAATAAAAATAAAAAATATATAAATATACCATCTATCACATGCAACTTTCTTATTATCACTGTTAGTGAAGCAAAGTGTAAAACTCTTGCCTCTATTAACCCAAAACGACCCTGTGATTTCCAACCCTTTATGGCAATGACAAAGAGTCAATTGTGAAGGCACGTTTACAATAATGGAAGTGAGTTCTTCACAAGATGTAATCGTTTCAATTGGAAGAGGTATCTTTGTGCGAGGGCTTGGAATTTTTGAATGCACCGAATATAGCAAAAAGGTACTATGGATTCACAGTTGTGGTAGGTTATATAGGTGCCATACTCAGCATTCTCTGGTGTTCATGTGCACTTTGACTAATGTTTCAAGGCTATTGTCTTCACAAATTGACCCCAAACCACCGTAATTTAGCAATTCACAAGATGGCTCACCATCTTGTCAAAAAAAATAGGAATAAGAATCAATACATAGTCGCTACGAGGACTCCAAAGTTTGATGTGCAAAACACTACCAATGCATGGGCAACTGATACAATAATTTCTTGAAAAAAATGAAAAGTGATTCAAGTTGATCCAAATGGTGGTAATAACAACCATAAATATGCACAATTGTCGAGCAAAAATTAGGCAAATCTAATGGTTCACATTCATGAAAATGATGTTGTTTCGCACCTAAGGGGGTAACCCAAAGAACAGAAGGGTGATGCTAGGGGAAGCCCTTGTGGTAGTTGCTGAAGAAGCCAAGAAAATATGAGAGGGTGTTGTGGCGACGGAGGGAACTTCCACGGACGTAGAAGGACAAATCGCTTCTTGCGCAATTTGCACAACGTTGCGCGATTGCCCTAGGAAACAAGTCAGTCCTTCCCTGACGAGCGACGACCACACATAAGCTACCAAGCAAAATTGAAGGCACAATTCACCAAGAAAAACATGTAGGAACTTCACACATCATTCATTCACAGGAACCCACAGAGCAATTCATAATAAAAGGCATCACATTCATAAGTAGTTCCAAAATTATGTTTGTAGCGATCACTGAATAAAAATGCCCAGCATTGCTGCAATGTCTACAACTTTCATGACGCTCTACAACATCTACTTGATTGAAATGAAAAGCCGAAACAAAAACAAAAGTTGAAACAACACAAACGATAAGAGGCACGAGTTGCACTATAAAGATCCAAGCCACACCAAGTACTATATAGTATCAACGTTGAAATGGCCATCCAGGTGGCTCGCACATTTTTCAGTACAATCACTTACCGAGGTCACGCCTAGAATGTTGTTGAGGTGCTTCTGAAAGAATCCTGCAACACAAAGTCACTTAAGAACTTTCGTTGCATACTTTGGAATGCTGTGAACTTTTAGGTAACACTTCCCTTCACACATGTACACTTTGCCACATCCTAGGCAATAACGGATTTGCTTGCGTCTACATATAATGCACTTGCAATGTAGTTTTGGGTGCCTCGTTGAGTAGTAGAGACTGTGATCTATGCAATTGAAAGAAGCACTTGTCCGCCTTGGGTGCATTTGACTATCACACAACCAATTTGATACTTCATAGTGGAAGGCAACTTGAGACATCAACCGCTTCTGCCTACAAATAGTTGCATGCACCCTATATAAAACGTATGCATTGCCCAAGCTAGTGTCTAGAATGAACAACAATAGTCGATGCCACCACTTGTGGGAATGAAGTTGTGTAGTATATTCTGTTCGGCATTGGTCTACCAAATCAACTCCTCTCATCATTTCTTGATATTCTATGAGAATGGGAGAGGTGTGATATTGATTGCGACCTTCCCCTCTCGTCCATCTGTAATATAGAGTTCCCTGTGTAATTGGATCCACTAATGTACTCAACAAGTAGATAGGAATGCCGACGAACCAGACAACTGTTGACATGCACCTCGAGTGATGCATCTTTACTATGAGCCCTCCACGTTCACCATGAACATGGGCACATGGTGCCAAATTCAGTGGCATGCCAACCCTGCTTGGCATGATTGTCTTCGTAGCTAGGAAACCTTCTTCAAGAGGTCATTGAACAAATGTGGCGATGTAAAGAAACAATCAGTAACTAAGACATAACCTAGACCTTTCAAGTTAGACACAAGTGCCTTTACAACTTTTCGACCAAGGTCCTTCTTTGACTTGTCACCCTTCTGCCTAGTATAGACTTGCAAGTCATATACATACCTAGATTTACTATTTGCACAACACTAGACCTTGATACCATACTCAACATGTTTGTTTTTCATATACTGTTTGATATTGCACTGTCTACCACGATAAGGGATCATGATTTCATCAATGCACACATGACGCTCACAATTGTACTATTGCTTACAAACTTCTACAAAGCCCTCAAGTAACCAACGCACCTTAGCTATTTTGTCATAGTCTGCACTTGCCTTACTTGTAATGAGTTGGGAATTATCTACAAGATGAATGTTTTGGCATATCTATTCAAAGCGAGCCCTATACATGGTTGCTTTGATGAGGGGGCATCCAAAGAAATTTCAACGGTCCCAGTACAGATGGTTATTCGGAAGCTTCTTCAACCCCATCCTAATGCAAATTTCCAACCAACACCAACTCTCCTTGGACGACACATTCGACCAGTTCAACCCACCATTTGGTTTCCTTGGATCATGAAAGCTTGGTTGACGAGCGTACTTGTTCATCTGTTCACAAATCTTATTCAATGTTTCTAATGGCCAATATGGATCAAAAAATTCACTTACACCTAATAGACAATGACTCTGATGTCAAATAGGACCGGGACTTGGTCTTGTGAATGGGAACCTATTCAGCAGAAGGATAGTGCTAAGGTCCTCCCAATGTTGGGGTGTGTATCGATGTTCAAAGTCTAAAGATTCAAAATTGATATCAGGAGATGAAAGGGTAGCGTCTTCTACAACTTCAAGGTCACTATCGGAATCGGACATAATCCAATCAGAATTGCCTTGCCAATTGCGGAAATCCGCCTTCCAATCAGGATCGATTGATTTACTGTAGTTGTCACTTCCAACATCACCGAGGTAACTTGGCAGGACTAGTGTGAAGGTGGGATCTTGAGTTTGCACTAGCGTTTCGCCACCGTCTCCATGATCAACAATTTATGGAACTACCACATCAACATCCCCTTTGGTAGTAGGGGAGCATTGATTTTTAGCAATAGCACGAGTTCCCAACACCCCTTCGAAATCCACTTTGTACATCATTACTCCCGTAATGGCATGCTTGAATTCCCTCGTAACTTCACCTGTTCACCAAGCAACAAATTCTCTCCCTCAATTCCAGGGCTCAATCCAAGGTTGGGACATGCCACCCACACATGAGTGACAACACGCTCCCCAATCGCTTGTACTGGTGATATAAGGCCTCTTTGAATGCCTTTGATGTACGTGCATTCTCCTTCGTTAATGCAGAAGTTGTACCAATTGAGACTATCTCGTTCTTGCATGGCTTTGTGACTATCTCCAATGTCATCAATCACCCGCTTACCTTCACATATCAAACAAAGTCGCTCAGCACTCTCGCAGCTAGACCCAGAGGTCTACTTGCAATCGACGAGGTCATTTGTGCCCCCCTTGCTGTCAAAATCGGCAATCAAGTAATATTCTTCACCCTTTGTCTCTTCGGGAAGCAAGTGTGCTACTCCATGGCGTTCATCTTGCATACATAATATCAAGCTCTAAGAGATGCTTCTCACTTGTCGAGGTGTTTGAATCAGATCCACCTCGATTTTTGGCCTAAACCCCCCAAGAGGTGTTCCTATGTTTTGCAAATTTGGAACCACCTCCCCCAATTGTTTTTGAATGTCTACACCATCTCTACATCGTTTCCCACCTCGACAAGAACCCTTCCCCCCATGACAGGAACCCTTCCTACCCCGATTGGAACCTTCACCTCAATCAGAACTTCCCTTGAAACCCACCCCACCCTTCGGATATTGCCTACCACCCCTCCCTCGTCCTTGTGGCCTCTCTGACTGTCACCTCCGCACTTTTTTGAGAGGTGGGGATTTGTTGCTCTGCCCTATATCCCCTCCAATTCTTCGAGACCTCTTGTTGCCCCACTAGATGCACCTGGTTTTTGCCTTCTCTTCATGCAAGTATTTGTCCTCCGATTGTTTGCGGCAAAATTCCTTTTGTCTAAGAAGATGAGCAAAAGAAGAGTGCTCAGTTGACTTGCAACTATCAAGGGACTTAGGGCTGGAAGGACCTCCTCCATTGTTGGTGTCCTTCTGATAGTGTCGAGATTGATCCTCCTACGATTTGTGGGAGGGGGGCACAACAAGGGTGACAAAGCACTCTGCGGGCTTTGGTGCATGTGCTCCACAAGAGAGTAGCTTGGTTGAATTGGCTCCTCTGTTGTTGGTGGCACTCCCAATTTGGTGGCTCAAAGCATTTGCTCTCTCTTCCTTTGTTTCACTTGCCTTCTACAAGCAAAAGATTGCAAGAGTAGCCTGTCTTGCACTACATGATGGGCCACCTCCTTCACCGATACTTGGTTGTTCATTCTCATCTAGCCAACACGATCTTGCGACTTGGAAAATTTTGTCCGGAAAATCTCGCTTCTTTTGCCACCCTAAAATGTGCTCAAGGTTGCTGTAAAACAGAATTGTCATGACCTTCATCACAAGGTGTGCCCGTGCCACCTTGGTGAGCAAGGGGGACATTGGGGGTGACTCCCCAAGCCTTGCAAGAGATGAGGTGAGGGGGACTAGGAGTCCCGAGCGATCAGAGCGTGTTAGCGCTCTGATCCGGACGAATTTGGGGGGGGGGTGATACATTCTTGGAAAGGTCTCGAGGAGACGCTTCTAGCCGTCCAAAGAACGCGTGATTTGGACTTGTGAGTCAAAAGTTATGAGCGTTCAAAGGTGGGGGTGTCCCGGTGGCGCCGGGACACTTAAGGGCTAGGAGGGAGGGGTTCATGAGGAATCCCTCCATGAAGTATGTCATGTAGTATATCCTTGTAAATCTAAAAACACAAGGATGCTAGATTGAAAAGCATTACGAGGTTCTAAGATAGGAGCCTCAAGTTATGGCCAAGAGAAGTGCCATGGTGAAGGCGTGACGCCTCTCTCGGTGGACCCGAATCTTTGGAGGGCAATAACTTTACGAGTACTTATCCAAATGGGACAAGTGAGTAGTCCATCGGCATCTACTCGTCGAGTAGATGTCGAAAATGAGCTCGCATGTGAGATTTGGAGCCCAAACCGCAAAGTTATGCCGGGTAGAAGTTCGGGAGTCCCAAACTAGGGCAAATTGGGAAAAATAGGGTGATCTTTCAAAACCAAAGTGGTTTTGGGAGTCCCCTTTGACATACTAGGCAGGGAGTCTGCTGAATCCCACAGAGAGTACTATAGGAGGGGTTGTTCTCCCTCCTCACTCCCTCTTGGAGCCTTGGTGAGTCCCGGTGACTCAAGGTTGGTGGTGTAGGGTCACCACTACTCCAAGGTACCATGAGACACTTGTGGGTGTCCTGTGGCACCGGTTGGGTGGAGTTCCACTCCTTGCTAGGCTATGCGAAGGTGTCCCGAATGGTGAGTCCCGATTAGTGACAAAGTGGAAAATACCAAATACACAATGAGCCTAGTATGGAGTTGGGGTGACACTTAAGGGCGGTTAGGACCATGGTGAGTAGTGCCACCATGGATCCTTGCACAATAAGATGAAAGTCCCGCCCCATGTTACCAAGTAACATGCCCCGGTGTCATGATGGGTGTGTGTGTGTGTGCTATTAGTCCCGATGACTAGGACTTAGCACAAAGAGTTGGAATGGGAGACTAACATTGGATGTGCGTGGCATGTGCAGTATTAGGAAAGCGTGACCCTTGGTGCCACTAAGGTGTTAAGTGCTTGGAAAGCAAAGGAAGGTGGATTTAAAGTGGTAAGTGTCTCTAAGGGGAGCGACAAGAATTTACCAATTCCTTGCCTTCAACACCTCAGGAAGATGGTGTATCTTTTCGCACTGAGGCAACGACAACAAGTGATGTTCGTCAAGGTGCTTTAGAATTCTCATCCTCTGATCCTGAGTAGCCTCAATGTCCACAAGCCAATCATTAATGATGCGAGCTTGATCTTCTTGAGAGTTCGGGAATTCACAAGGGAACTGAAAGCCTAAATTTGCCATGGCGATGAAGGTGGTAATCGTGCGGAGGTACAAGTGAAAGCAAAATTGCGAAGAGTAGAAGTAGTGGGCCCTAGAAGTAAGTGTGCAAACAAAAGTGCATGAAAACCCACTATATCGCATGATTATGCACAAGTGATATCTTCCCGGCCATGGATTGTGACTTTGTTGCCTCTGCCGCCTCTCCCTCTACTCCATCGTCATCTCCAGGACACACCTGTCTCTTGCCCCAAATTTCCACTACTAAGCTTGAGATGTCCTTGGGAGAATTTGAAGCCTACTTACAACGACTTTCCTCAATGTGGCAACGACCCCAAACCCTTGTCCTCACAATCACTACTAGAATATTGTTTTTGCGCTTTAGTAAGGATGTGCAACTTCATCGAGTAAAACAGAATATGCTAAACCCTTGGTGGGAACCCCAATGTCACAGAGGACGGACATGCGTCCCTCAACGGTCTTTCTCTGGGTCACGCCACTCTTGACCCGGGCAGTGCCATCTAAGGTGGCGTTGTACTTCACAGCCCAGCCAATAAATATTGTACACTAATCTGGCCCTTGTAAAATCATTGATATGTCAGCTTGGGGTTTTAGAGACATCGATGGATTCGCAATTTCAAGCTTAATAATCACATAGTTGATTGATTTTGCAAATACAATTCAGATTTTGTTTTATTGCACTTCAAAAAATCCTTGAGGACAGATTATGTCTTCAAGGTCATTTGGGGGTTAACCCTGTAATGTTGTTGTTGACACTAAGTGTCCAATGCATGATAGAGAAATCAATACTTTCATGTAAGACAGAAGTGCGACTGTTCATCCTTGGAATTTGGTGCAAAAATAGGAGGGCCTTGCACAATAGTTTGACCTCAAATGAGTACTTTTGGTTTTCTTGAAGTAGATGATTCACATTGTATCAAAAATGATGATTTCCCTAGAGACCAACTTGTCCTTATAGGGTTAATAATCCTAACTTTATCCTTAAAGGATGTGGCCTCCATGACCAAGATAGTCACCAAAATTGCTCTGATTATTGGATCAATAGGTGCATTCTTTGTTTCTACAATGAACGATGATGTCATCCATTCACTACTTTTTGGCCTCATTGTCCTTAACCTTTACAAAACAGATTGATGACCATGAAATTCATCCCTTTTGAAACCGTGTGATATCATCTACTTTAAAAAAACGAAAAATATTCATTGAAGGTCAAACTATTTCGCTAGATCTCTCCGTTCTACACAAAATTCCAAGGATAAACAATTACCCTTCTGTCCTGCATAGAAAGATTCTTTGTTATCCACTAGACAAAAAACTTCCTCAAGGTCGTTCATGGGTTAAAGGGTAAGAGAAAACTCAACCTTTCTCTCACCTAATTTCCTCCATATTATCCCATGTGTATTGAGTTATCAGAAGATATGAAACTGCAAATACAAGGGCCGGAAGATTCTATGATGGCAATCACAGAATTGTGCCCACAGGGAGTGTGCAATTAGGGAGCAGTGGGTGTAGACCCCGTGGTCTATTGGAGAGGTTGTCAGCGAGCCACTTACAGACGATAATCGTGAAGGGATGAGCTTCCAGTCAAGGAGACTGACTCAATCTGCCCCCACCATCGATTGCTACTATCACAATGACTCAATGTCGTCATACTTTGGTCTCCGAGCTGCTGCGCATGTGCGAATTCTTGAGCGCAGCCTCGTTGACTGTCGAGTAGGAAAATTTTCCCAACTTCTGTGGATGGATTTTCAACAGTGTTGACATTGGTTTGTGCCTAATTTCATTCTCAGATTGGGGCTTTCAGCTACGGAGTCCAGATCGCCGTCTGCCGTTCTCAAATTTTATGCTTGTTTTTTGTGCACCCATTTTCGTTGTCGGGGACGACAGATTTTATTATGTGAGAGACGGGATGCAATAAAGTTCTGTCATCGGTGCTTTTTGTAATTTAGGGTTTGGTGGAACCTTCGAATACATCCCATTTTCAATGGTAGGTTCTGGAGCTTCAGCATGACAATAGTATTCTATGCGGATCAATTTGGGTATGTTCGTAAGTTCCGTCCAAAAACACATGGTTTAATGGTTGGCGGTATGGGAGTCACTGGTTGTAAAAAAGCTACTACCCACCAAGAGTTGCAGTGCGTGACTTTGACTGCCATGGAGTCTTACAAATACCACTCCTCTCTCACTCTCTCATCATCAATCCTCACTGCAAAGCTTCTCCCCCTTTGGACATTCGCACATTCAGTTTTGATCATCTTGATCGCGTTTGAGATTTTTTCTTCAAGCTGTGAGGTTGCATTTGGAAGAGATGGCGCAGACCTTATCCCACACCCAGGCACTCAACTGCTCAGCTGAGGATGCGTGGGAGTGCTGCAAGCACTCCGACAAGGTGTTGCCGGATCTGTTGCCGGAGTATTTCGCTAAGGCTGAGATTCTCGAGGGCAATGGCGGTCCCGGCACTCTCCGTGCCTTGCACTTCGGACCTGGTACGATCGGTTTTCCCTGCAATTTGGCGTAATGTCATTTGTTGAGCACATAATTCGCTGAGTCCATCTTCTGGATCGCTGAATCGGATCACCATGTCTTATGCTTTGGAGTCATCTATGGAAGAAATTGAGCATGTGATTAATTCTGTGTTGAATTCCGAATGACCTTTCCCCTGTAGGGTACAACTCCAAGAGGATATCCTCTGTGAGCTTTGCAGCTCAAGTTGTGTGCTCTGCTTGATACTCGGAGATGTCACGAGAATTTCGTAGTGGTGATTCTCAATTGGGTAAACTTTGCTGATCAAGTGGCCCTTTTTCAATGTGCAGCCATTCCCCAAAAAGGAGTTGCTAAGGAACGTCTCGACACGATCGACGATGCCTCCAAGTCATTGACGTACACAGTGGTGGAGGGCGATCCCAGGTACACCAACTTCACCGGAAAGGTGCAGTTCGTCGCCACGGGGGAGAATCAGTGTGAAGCAACCTGGACCGGGAAGTACGACACCGTGGGCGATGCTGGTCCTCCCGAGCACATCAAGAACGTCAGCTCCCTGACGTTCAAGACCTTCGAGAAAGCCGTCCTGGCGAAGAAGACCGTGACGCACAGTGAGACCCTGGATGCCAGCCCCGACGCCTTGTGGAAAGCGATGCTAGAGGAGAACACCATCCTCCCCAAAGCCTTGCCTCACATCTTCGAGTCCTGCACTTTCGTCGAGGGCAACGGCGAAGTTGGCAGCATCCGCGTCTGCAAGATGGGCCCTGGTATGCTGACATTTCCTTAACATTTCATGGTCTGAATTACGTTCCCCATTCTTGCATTACAGATGTTGCACAACATCTCAAGTTTTGGTATAGGTTAGCACATTGTGGGGCTGGAAAGGGTGCTTGTTTAGTTCTGATGGTCCAGTTTTTCATTGCAGCTATTCCTGTTGGCGGAGAGCTTGTGGAGCGTTTGCACTTGGTTGACGAGGCGACCAAGAAGATGGGTTACACAGTGATCAAAGGCGATCCCAGATTCAAGCACGTCTCTGCCGTGGTGCAATACGCTCCTGGACCGACTGAGGGAACCACCACTGCTACCTGGACTGCCACTTATGTGCCTATTACCGAGGGGGTTACCATGGATCCCAAGTTCATCGTTGCAGTCTGGAAGGCCCTTGAAGGTGCTGCCAAGGCTTAAAGCTTTGGGATCGACGTGATTTTGTTTTTACAGCTGAGAGGAAGTAAATGAAACCAGAGTTTTATGATAAATGGACTAAGAGTTTTGTTCTCTGTTTAGTCGGCATTGTGCTATAGCAACGTGCAAACACAGTGGAGTGCGAGCATTGCCTGTTTTATTATACTGTATGGTGAAAGGTGCCTGTGAGGATATGAGTTCGGTTACACTGCTTTCCCGTAGAAAGCTGATTTGTATACGTGTACATGAGTGGCAATTGGCCAGTCGTTTCTTCGTCCCATACATGAAATGCTCTTAAAAGAGCAATCCTTTTGGAATTATTCTGAGTCTTTACTATTGGATCCTATTGCGCGTGGGTTTGAACAGAGCTGGGATATGAATTCTTTTTCTCTTAATAAGGCTGATGACCTAGGTTGAACGACCACTTTTAACCCCGGAACAACACACGAGGGCAACAAGTGTCCAATGAATGACTTTCAGAGTTTGTGTAAAAACAAAATGACTTTTAAAGTTTCTATAGGCATGTATTTGTCTAGTCATTTTCTGGATGTCTACCTTGGTGGTAGGCATGTCCTCTGAAGATGAAAGCAAAAAATGACTTTTAGGGCATGTCTTTTTAAGATGAAGCAAAAAATGTCTTTTAAGGCATGTCTTTTTAAGATGAAACCAAAAATGACTTTGGTTGTCTACCTTGGTGGTAAGGTATGTCCCTTTAAGATTAAAGCCATAAAGGTGAAAGTGCCTTGAATTGTGGAAATTGAGGGATAGAGGGATATATTTGATCTTCTTTGGTAGTATGTGCCAATGTGATATTCATAACATTCTTAACCCCTAAAGGACAGAGCCTATGACTGTGTAGCCAAACTTGAAACCCCCTCACTTTATATCCTCCATTTCTTCTCTATTTATGAGTGAATTTTTTTGGTTTTATTTTTCAAAATCACATCTCTATTATTTGTCATAAAATATTCAATTCTTTTTGTGAAATGGCAAACTACCACAAATTTTTGAAGAAAAAACAAGAAAATTCATATCAAATACAAATCATGTTAAGAAAATCTAAAATTTTCATAATTATAGAAGTGCATTATAGTGTAGAAAAGTGTGGTCTAAAGAAATTTCCATGTCACTCCATATTTAGAAATGTGGTTATAGATCTTCAACTTCAAACTTCACTAAAATGCTTATTTTAAGGAATTTTTCAAAATTTCCAAGTGCAATAGAAACTTCACTTTGGAAGTTTCATTTTGTGAACTAGTTTTGCTCAAAAGCAAAAGAAATTTTGAATGTCAAAATCCAATTTTAAAGGAAAAAAGTTCAAAGTATTGAAATACATTGAACAAAGTTCCATTTTTTTAATAAACTACCACATATAAAATTGAAAAACAATTACAATGTAGTTAACTACACAAAGGCTGGTCTTAGAACATCCCCAATGTCCTTTGAGGGTTAAATAAAGTTAGGAGTCCCTTCTATTGGATAAATATAGCCTAAATACCAATTGGGTTTATTTTCAAAGAAAATTATGCATAATCCCTAAATGACTAGATTCATGCATTACAAAATAGTCAAATACTATGTTTAAGCTAAAATTTAGCCTTTTAAAATGTATTAAAATATTGATCTTATGTTTTTATTATGTAACACTGTGAACTATATATCTCTATGAAAATCTTTTTCTTTCCTTTCTGAAAATTGTCATTATTATAGTTTTGCAGCTAATAGTGAAAATAAATTGTTATATATATAAAAAAAAGTCCAATTAATTTGAAATTATTTTAAGAATTACAAATAGAAATGGAGATTAGAGTGAAAATTTTTTTGATGACATAATTTATTTTTTACACCCTAAACACTCATGACAATGACCTTCAAGTCAAATTTTGTAATTAAGCTAGATTTATCATATTATTTATTCGGTACATAAAACCTTGAAATTTTTACTTATTAAAAAGCATATACAAGATTGAAGGAAAAACTAAATTGTGTATAGGTCTAAGATGGAATTGAAACACCATAATTCCATTGATGGGATTGTC
This sequence comes from Straminergon stramineum, assembly GCA_963920665.1. Lineage (NCBI taxonomy): Eukaryota > Viridiplantae > Streptophyta > Bryopsida > Hypnales > Calliergonaceae > Straminergon > Straminergon stramineum. The sequence goes on along the minus strand of OY987264.1, from coordinate 10,245,675 downwards.
TTTAGCAAGAAAAGTAAAGGTCATGTCAACCTTTTCTTTTGAAAAATTGTGAAAATTGCATTCAGAAATGAATCCTATGTGATATATTTTCAAGAATATTGCATGAAAAGATTGTTGGAGAAACAAGATTGTCCATAACTTCCTCATCACTAGTCCAAATTGAATGAATCAAATCTTTCCATATAGACAAAAATACCTTCTACTAGATAAAATGAATAAATTTTAATTTAAACTTTGTGTGATATTTTTGTATTGCCCAACAAAAAACCTTTAGGGGCTTAGGGAGGCATAATTTTTTTTCTCTTTGGCATTGATTCAAATAAAAAGTCTATTTCCATAAAGCTAATGTATTTTCCTACCTTCACAAAAAATTTAAAAAAAAAAAAAAAAATTGAGATTCTAAGAGCCTACCCCAAATCCATTTTGTCCTGCAAGAAAACAATGAAACTTTAGGAGTTAAGCAATCTATTTCATTTGATTAGTACAACAATCTCCTATATAATCTTTACTGTTTAAAAATATTTCAAACCTGATACCATCAATCTTGGAATGCAAAAATTCATATAATCACATAGTTACTATAGTTCAACTAAAAATATATAGGAATAGTAGCACCAAAATACTACTATTGATTTTTGTCATGTCTTACTTTCATTGGAGGTTGTATCTTTTTGATGTTTATGTTGCTTTTCCTGTATCCAAATGGTTGCAATTTAGTTAGACATACATAAATACTTGACTTAGAAGTGATAGATTGTAAAATGTCATTCTTTCTTTTACATTTCCAATTGAATCAAACATAATTCTTCATTTTTTGAACCTTGTATAAGCCCTTGACAAAGTTAAGAAAAAACATCCAAGAATATATGAAAGAACCTTGCAATGCAATGCAAGAATGCTATATTGGCTCTAAATTTAAACTAAAATATTGTTAATTTTAAGCTCCTAAAGCATATCATTTGATTGGGTTTCCTTTGAATTTGTATGTACTTTGTAATTTGTAGAATGTTCAAAAAACAATTAAAAATAAATTAGGCATTTGTTCATACTAGAGCCAAAAATATACTAGAATTCTTGTTCATCAGTAAAGGATATGATGGTTGAAAATTCTTCTACCTAAATACATCTTCTAAAATTGTGCAAGATTGAGTTGTGCTGGCCGGTGTAAGTTATACAAATAAAACAACATATTATCATCATATTACTCTTCACTCAATTTCATTTATCCACAACTCGTAATCATCAATAAAAAATCACAACTTACCCCCAAAGGAGCCAACTCATAAAACTTCTCTGTTTTCATATTTTTAGTCTCCAATAATCGACAAATTTTGCTCAAAATTAAAATTAGGTGTGATAGTTATTCAACCTCTTCCGTGACATATCGTTGAAGCAGGTTGGTTTTGATGTCCATGTGATTAGAAATTCAGCTCCTGACAAGTTTGTTCCATCAGCAGAACCTTAAGGAAGAAATCGAGGTAGAGCCATTGAATTAGGGTTCAAGCTCATGAGTCTTGTGGTTCATTGTTTGCAGCGATTCCAATTCGAATGATGGTGAATCCGAGTTAGACACTTGGGAAATCTGTGGGTGTTCCAAATTGATGGTGAAAATCTGAAGTGCCGGAAATTGTCCAAATTCCTCGAAGCACTGCTTCAAATGTGGTTTGAAAATACTTAGATGCACACCAATAAATTAATTGCACTGTAGACTCTTACAAATTTCCTAACCAGGTTACTAGTAGCTTTGACGAACATTTAGGCTCTGTGCGTCCCTGTCGATGAGTTGCACTATGCTGAAGAAAACGCATTCACGAGATTCTAAACCCTAAAACCCCTGATTCTCCTGCTTAAGAACCTGTCTGTTGCTTGTGGTCGCACTCTGATTTGAAACGATTCCCAAGATCCTGTGGCAGCTCGAAGTTTGAAGAAACTTTAGAGATTAAGGTGTTATCATTGAATTAATGGCAACGGAACGGAACAGCTTTCTGGGCTCTGTACTTGCCAACATTATTCAGTTGCTCAATTTCAGTCCTGCGCTTATCAAAGGTTTGGCATCTCTAGTAAGAATAGAATAGTTGCTACTTTCCCATTATCTGAGCCCCCAAAGTAGGTATTTCTTCTGCTCGTGACAAAAGGCACAATTAATCATAGAATAAACATCTGCTGAACACGGGCTCACGGAGAAAGCGATCGAAAAGATGTACTCAGGGCTGAGAATGATTAGAATGTAAAGACACAGTGCGAGATATGAGTCATGCATGCATCATTCTGTCTATTCATGGGCAGCTCCAAATTCCCCTGCGGAGAACTAGCTAGCCATGACAACAGCAAACGCATTCTTGATGAAGTCACATGATGCCTGAATTGTAGCAGTGAAGCTAACCTTGACATCCAGTAGCAATCATCAGATTCAAGCAACGGATACTAGACACGCACAGCAGAAATCTTGTGCACACACGCTTTTGCTCGAAGTCCCACGAACGCTGGATGAATCACAAATCCAGTTTCAACGTCCGATGTTAAAGTGCGCTGGGCTTCGACCTATAAACGTCCCGAGTAACCCAAAAGTCTACCCCATCCCATTGAAAGTGGTTGAAATTCACTGTTCCGTTGATCCTTTTTCAACAAGCCTGAAGACCTGTGATTCCGGATTAGACAAGTTCATCACAAGTGCCCTGCTCACCTAGCCTCAACACACCCTTTTCACGTTATTATTTTTAATGAAACAAGTAGAAATACTCCCTTTCACATTCATATTTTATAATGAAACAAGTGCAAATTAATTTTCAACTCTCTTTTACAAGCGTCTAGCTTCAATCGTCAAGACGTAAGAATGGCAAGTTGCGTTAACTTACAAAACGTTACTCTCAGTCTGGGCCGTCACCAACTAAGTCCATGGTTTGACTACCGCGGTTGACCCTCTAACGTTTACATTCCGTCGATCTGGGAAGTCTTCGTGCACTTACTGCGGGATTCAAAATAATAATGAAGCACAGAAGCAGTAAGGAACCTCCCACTCGGTGCTAAGGTGGCCTGGTGGGGTTGGTGTCAGGTGTGAAAAACATAAAAAAGGTCTCCGGTAACCAGAAAAGAAATGAAAAGCAAATTCTCACACAGTGACTTGCACTCAGTGAGCGAGCATCCGCAACGGTGCAATTGTGACACGGCCAAATTCTGAATGAAAAGAGATCAATTATCCCTAGAAGGACCTGAAAGCTCTTTGTGGCTTTACAGTACATTATGAATTTGGTGGTATTTGACAGAAAATCATTGACCGAATATTTTTCAGTACAAAGTAATTAATGATCAGGATAGTATGTAAATAAAATGTATCCTAATTCATATATTAAACCACAATTGAAGAATTACAAAGCTAAATATGCATTGTATAGAGGACCCCCAAGAGCCTTTCAAGGATTAATGCTTACACATTCATCGTTCAAATTCTTTTTACCTTCAAACAAGTGATTTGGACTAGGGCCAACAACCCCTCTAAGAGCACTTGTAGAAGTGCAAAAAAAGCCCTTGCTTCTCTACCTTTTGGATGAAAAAAGTGAGTTGTTCATGGCTTGAATCCGCCTTCAAATCTTTTGTCCTTCAAGTAAGCAATTTTTATAGGGTTGACAACTCTAAACATGATTTTCTTTCCTTCTTACAATATTGAAGTTATTGTTACAAATTGTTTTTCTTCCTTCTTGCTTTTGTACACTAGAAGACTTGTCATTGATTGAAAATTAGTGAGTTACATGGTGGGGTAGAAAAGTAAAACATTGGCTCAACAAGTGTCCCACCCTCTAAACAAGCGACCCGCCCTCTAAACAAGCAAGAGATCTGCCGTTCGAGCGTTGACAGCGTTGATGAAGTTTTCTTGCACTGCTGGATATGCCTGAGAAAGCTAGGGTACATCTAATTGCAAGAATTGTTGGAGAGTTTTGAGTGGTGACTCTTTTAAATTTGCCTGAACAACTGAGGCTTGACTTATTGTGTCAAGGGGTAGACTTGGCGATCCCACCCGGGAAAAGGCGATACAAATAGCTTCGCCTGTAGTACAACCAGTCAGTCATCTCCAATCAGGGACGAGTACCAATCGATCCGTGATTCCGATCAGTCCGGATCAGTGAGTGTAGATTGATCAGTCTGTTGTCGAACTCTGACGGTGTGATTACTTGCTGACTGCAGATCCAGTAGTACTTGCTCACTTCGCCTTTTCTGGTTTGATTTTGGTTTTGAATTTGGAGCTTGAAGTAGTTAGCTATGGCGCATGTGATATCGCACACGGAGGTTCTCAACTGCGAAGCGCAGGACGCGTGGGAGTGTTGCAAGCATTCGGACAAGGTGTTGCCGGACTTGATGCCGGACTACTTTGCCAAAGCGGAGATTCTGGAAGGCACCGGTGGTCCTGGCACTCTTCGCGTCTTGCACTTCGGCCCCGGTAACACACTTCCCCGATTGTCCACTTCAAGCTCTGTCTTGCATTAGAACTACCGCCATAGCTATATCCATGTCTGCTGAAACTATCAGTAAATATACACAAACAGCGAAGTTTCGGTGTAAACATTTTGTGCCCATTTCTTGCGGTTCTAGTTCCAGATTGCGAGCCCAATTGCCACTCCATTCCAACAAATTGGGTTGGGTTTCCTTGGCAAAATCCCATCACCGTCAGTAATCTGTTGCCAAGTCCCTTCTTTTAACTTCTCCTCTGTACCAGAATTCACTTACCAACAGATTATTGACAGTGATGTTTGCAAAATTTGCTGCGCTTGAGTTCGGACAATGATGCACGTGCCAGCGCTGACGAGGATTTGACGTTTGCCATTGCAGCCATTCCTCGAGCAGGAGCGGCCAAGGAACGTCTGGACACGATCGACGACGCCACCAAGACCTTGACGTACACCGTGGTGGAAGGCGATCCCCGCTACGCCAACTTCACGGGCGAGGTGAAGTTCGAGTCGACTGGGCCGAACCAGACGGCCGCGACGTGGACGGGGAAGTACGACCCCGTGGGCGACGCCGGCCCCCCCGAGCACATCAAGGACGTGACCAGCCTGATGTTCAAGACCTTCGAGAAAGCCATCCAGGCCAAGAAGACGTTGATACACACGGGAACGCTGGACGCCACGCCGGAAGCCATCTGGAAGGCTGTGAAGGTGGAGAATTCCATTCTGCCCAAAGCGCTTCCGCACATCTTCGAGTCATGTACCTTTGTTCACGGCAATGGCGAAGTTGGGAGCGTCCGCGTCTGCAAAATGGGACCTGGTAGGGATCTTGTCGTTGAAATTGCAGTTTCAATTGCTGTGTCGCTTGCATCCTTGTCGCCTTTTCATGTGGAAGATGGTTTGTTGTCCTAGCCACTCTAGGTTAATCTTTCGTGACTTTTCATTGAAGTTCGCCTTGTTGTCCTCATTACGTCATTAGCCAGTTCAGGTTCGTTTTTGGCTCCCACGAAATTAGGGATTCGTCAGTGAAAGTGAAGTGTTGATGGCTATCTTAATCAATTTCCCTCCTCAGCTTAATATTCAAATTGCATTCTCTTGTATGCTTGCCACAATAGAGTCGTCTTCTCTTGTGACGGTTTAGGTTAAAGTGGGCTTTTTTTGTCCGAGGGTCCTCTTCTGTGAGGTGTCATTGGAGTTGGTTTTGTCGTCTTTGTGACTAGAATTCCTCGTTTGCAACTGTTCGTTGTCCTGGCAAGATTGTTCCATCAACGGGCACCCTACGAGGTGGTGCTTTTCAATTAGGGTCTGGGGCTCATGAGTTTTGTGGCCCTTGTTTGCAGTGATTCCGAATGGCGGTGAAGTGGTAGAGCGCTTGGACGTGTTCGACGAAGAGAGGAAGAGAGTAGGCTACACAGTGATCAGGGGTGACCCCAGATTCAAGCATGTCTCTGCTGTGATGGAGTTCCTTCCGGGACCGACCGAGGGAACCACCACTGCGACGTGGACGGCCACTTACGTCCCCATGAATGAGCGCGCTTCTCTGGACAACAGGTTCTGCATTGCCGTCTGGAGGGCTCTGGTAGGAGCTGCCAAAACATTCTGAACCTTTGAACCAATTTTTGGCTTCCAAGTTTGTGCCAATCACGATTAGAGTCGAGGAATTGCTGGAGGGTGGGGTACATATGTATACCGGGTGATGATGGTGCTTTATTGACAGGATTCTTCAAGCTGGATGATTGATTGCTTGGGTCTAGTAGTGGTAGTGGACATAATTATAACCAAGCATCCGAGTTAGGAGCTTGTGGAAGATGTGGGTGTTCCAATGTGATGGTGAATATCAAAGCACCGGAGTTGCAATTGAAACTTGGTGAATTGGACTTTCTCAGAACTGTGAATGCGCTCTTACTCGATGTTTTAGGTGCTCTTGTCAGGGTAACAGAAGAAAGGAGATCAGACTAGGAAACACTGAATACTTATGTACCCCAAAAAGGACAAGTAGGAGTAGTACTCTCGGTCGGAGTCTCGGAGAGCTTATTGATTTTAAATGACTATTCGTGCCGTTGCATCTATAATTGAAAAAACCACGGCCTGAAACACGGCTTCCAAGCCCAGCGTTGTGCATCCAGAAACTAGAGGCCGTTGTCGATGATTACCTGTCCTCACGTAGGGCCTGCTTTTACTATTGGAGATCTTAAATCTACTCAAAACCAGCTTCTTTAGGGCCTCCTTACATGTATCGGTCACCTGGGAAACTTCACAGGGAGTGCTACAGGTGAAAATAGGAATTGCACTTTCATGTGGACCCAGCGGGTGGGGAGAGATACAATAAGAAGTTTACACGTATTGGATTCCCTCAAGATAGTCTAGATTCCACCAATGGGGTTCTCCACCCGTGAAACTTCAACTCCTCCTTTCCCGCTTGCCCACCCCGGCAAGACAATCGGTTGAGAGCCTGTTTCGTCCTATTCATTGGATTGGGCGGAATGCTGCCCACCGGGCCAGCATGTAAGCGCGCCCAAAGGGCAGTGATGACTTTCGCACAGCATATTGTTCATTTTCCACTAAGCGCTGCTGCGAATGTGTCCTGGAATTACTCAAAAGACACGAATTAATGTATTTTAAATTAAAGAAATTGATGACTTTTACAAACTTCCTCACCCCATTACGTTAGCTTCGTCAACTCTCTCGGCTCTGACGTCCCATCATTGAACTGCACAACGCTGATAGCATTTTCAGTCTATCTTTCTCCTGCTAGAGAGACTATCTGCTGCCTGTGGTCCTACCTAGATTTAAATGATTCAGGAAAGCTTCTACTCCAGGCCTCGTAGTGCAAGGGTCGCCTTCGGAAAGAGTGCGGGGACTGGAGTTTGATTTTGACACCCAGAATTTAGAGAAGAGTGGTATCCAAAATTGTAGGAAGGTATCGAATTTGTGGCCACCTGATTGGTACAAATAGACCTCAGGCAACAAAGAATGCAGTACGACAACCAAATACGAGCAGGCAATTACGTAAAGACAAACAACCACAGAAATACATTACAGACGGATAGGACAAAGAAATACCTGGAAAAACATCCATTTGCATATCTACACCGAAAATAACAAGTGCGAGCAGAGTAAGGCACTCTAGTAGCTCCTCATGCCGTTGCAGTGAAAATCTATGAGTTCGCACCAAAACACTTTCTTGTACTCTTATACAGCACCAACCTTGTCCGTACACGTCTTAAAGTATCAAGCACATTCGAGGTTCGACTTTGGATAGTGCGGAGCCTGGTGACTTCGCCTTGTGCAACTCATACTCATGGGCACCTCTTTTGCCGCATTTCTGAGCCCAGTGGTCGTGACATACTTTGACAGCTCCAAGTTTTGTAAAAATCAGCTCGAGATGTTCACAAATCATCATTGAATGGCAATGGAACGAACGTCTCTACTCTGTACTTGCCTACATTGGTCAGATGCTCATTTTCAATCCTGTGCATATCAACGGTTCATCCATTAGTAGTCAAATAGCAAGAAGGAAAAAATTGTGGTTAATCGATTATGAGTTACAAAAAGAAAATTTGTAGATACCCGTGCGTGAAAACGCCTGAAAAAAAGGCACAAAACACAAAGTGCACAGTAGAAGAGTTGTGAACAGCTGCAAGTGACAGACTTAAGGCTGAGAATCATTGGTTACATTATCAATCCAAAAGAGATGTACATGCATCAATCAAACCAACAATTGGTAGTTAGGAGTGGGATTATTACCGAAAGAAGTTCCAAATTCCCCTGCGGAGAACCTCCAGACTAGCCATGATAACATCAAACGCATTCTGGTTGAAGCCGTATGACACCTGAACTTGTAGGAGTGTGGCCAACCATGCTAACCTCAAAACAACATTCGCTCCCTGGCAAAAAGTCAAATTTAGCTTCGACTTATAGGGACTGCTGAAATCTTTCGCGCACACACGTTTGTCGCAGATGTTTCAACAGGATATGAAATCATGCAGAAGGTCACTTACAATGGCAGCGAAGTACATCGAATAATTTTTCGAGATGAGCTAGTCTCGTAGCCATTTGTTCCTTGACTGGGACTTGAGCAATCCCCAGTCAACACAGAAATCCCAGTAGCTTGAGTATATGGTCGCAAAGATGGAGGCGATGATAAACAACACCCACAGGGGCAATTCAATCGCACGCACTTGGCGGTAGTTTGTGTATGCTTGTCTAAGCCCCACAGCAACGATCGCAGACATGTATTTACCAGCGTTCTGTAGCTGATGCTTGTCCTCCTCATCATAGTACCTCCTCAGACACTGAGGAAAAAAAAATCAACTTAAGTTGTCTATATAACAGATTATGCAAAAGCCAATCTAGTCCTTAATATTCTAGACCCAATGAATTATATCTTTTACACCTGGCACCAAGATGCTCTAAAATTTGAGTCCCATTATGTTTTTTTAGTTCCTCAAGTATCTCACTTCGTTCCCCCGTACTCCTAATCATTTGAACCTGGCTTCTAAAAGGGTTCTCGATCTTTCAACTGAGTCTGGAATATTTCTTCGTTGAGAATATGAGCCATTCCTCAAAAGATGCACTTGTAGGCTGGTAAGTCCACATTAGATAATGTTTCCGGCAAAGCAAGGGCTACAAGATTGTACACCTAAACTAAATAAGAGAACATTCATGATCGACCAGGACACTCTCGTTGCAAGCAAGATGGTACCTGTAGAAATCGCCACCAAAATGGTAGCATCGCCACAACATAGCCAAACCCTTGATAGACTGGATTCCTTTTACATGCTTGGTCTTCCTTCGTCAAAAAGAAACCGCTTGAATAGTAGCACGCAATGAACTCAAAATTCCGGAATACCAACACCTGGCTTGTGAATTGATCGCCAAGGAAGAAATCAGCTAGTATGACCTGCAACATTTATCCACCTACGCTGTTAGGCGACATCCATGGCGAATCGCTCTGAGAAAATGATATCACAGGAACTGAATAAATTTCTCTTCAGGCTTGCAAAATCTATGAAGCTTAATTCAAATTGAGATAATCAAGCGCGAGTAATTTCAAGGTCAAACAAGCCAAGAATTTGTGAGAGTGCTAGAGATCAAGGATCGCGTGTCAAACTTGTAAAAGGGTGCCAATGCGAGACGTCCAAAGCAGCCCAGAAAAAATGCACGCCAGGATCTATATATGGTCTTGAATGGAAAGAATAAAACCACCAAACTTATCTGCACATGCAGCATCGGATTTGCCAGATAGTAAACACACTAAGTTCTCTAACTTCGCAAAACGGCAATCCTAATAACTCGTTTCGTAGCGTGACTTGCGGCTTAAATTGATCTAGTTGCTGGAGGACATCTTTCAATCAAAATTAATAGCTCAGGGAACATACGACAAAGACCATAAAATCACTATTAATCCATTTCTGGGAGATGAGTAGATTTGGAGACAAGAATGCTTATCATAGGTTTGGAAGCAGGCTAATTACCAAGACCAGAAGCAACGGAATTATATCAGCCAACGTTGAGCCCTGATGCTGAGAGGGTGGTGCGGCCACGACGGACGGAACGGGGTCTGGATGCCTATACAATGTCACTATAATATGAATGTTCATGCCTCCAAGCAAGAAGGTCGTGAAACCTGTGCTCAGAAGCAATACCTCACGGTATTGAAGTTCACTGCCGGTTGAGAGACCAAAGATGAACGGATAATTTATAGGAGTCCTTTGCCAGGCGTAAACATTGAAACCGTAGAAAAACATATGGAGTGTCACCAACATTAGTGTGCTGCAGTGACCATCACACATGAGCTCTGTCAGATCCTCAAGCGTGAGCCATTAAGCGAATGGAGTATCCATTAAAAAAATCGAAACATCAAGGGTTCGAAAACTTGACTGCTTTGCACCAGGCAGCCTAATAGCACATGTCCGAGAAAGCACATTTGTCAGAGAAAGCCCAGAGGTGGGAACCTCATCCTAGTACAGTAGTACTCACCTGAACACGGGGAACACCGTATCTAAATACACGGTACCTCCACCATGATCCAGCGCCAATGGATTGGACACTAAGTAGAAGAAAGATAAGATTAGCGCAATTGAGCAGCCCGAAAAGAGACCTGTTTCCAGACATTAAAACAGCCCCAGATTAGCACAGTGCTAGACAGCCTTGGAGTTATATAAATTTAGGCTGGAACACAAGACCATCCTTAATAGTTAAGTCATTGAAACGCTGGAAAATAATAACCATCAAAAGCATATGAATCAACTTCACAGCCTTCAATTACAATTACAGGCAGCTTTTTTGCTGTGACCATATACTGTTCTTTACTGAAATTCCTAATATAATCTATAATAAAAGAAATAGTTGAGGCTCTCTTTGCCAACCCTGGCCAGCACAACTCAACTCACGATCAGATTCTTCTACTTAAAAAGAATGTTGTCCGATGAGTTCCCTGTTTTCGAGTTGGTCGCAATTGAGATATAGCCTTCTTGTGGTCACCCCCAGAAAAATACTTCGTATAAATATCCTCCACCTTGCCCATCAGCTTAAGCATCTGCACAACCATCACGGTACATAAAGTACCTGGAGACCTTCTAACTTCTGATAACCATACAACAGCTACACTGCATGATTGAGCCAGATAGTCGGCTGTATAAAAATCACACAACAGTGTTGAAATGTTATAGAAATTCTCTTGAAATTCATATCAGCAGCGAAGGTCAGTCGTTACTTGATGTAGCAGACGGTAGGAATCATACCCTCGTAGAAACAATGAAGTGAGAGCTTTCGACCTCCTTCATGTAGATCGGGGCAAAGTGCCATCCTGTAATCTTATCATACTTCAAAATCTTGGCAAAAGCTGTAATGTTTAAGGACCTGCACAATCGACGATTGCTTCATTAAAGAACTGCCAAAACATCAAAGAAGCATTTCAAGTTTCTAAGATATATGAATCTTCAATTGTACCTAGCAAAAGATCTAGAAGCATTGATACAGTCGTATTTACAAACAGGTCATCAATAATTCAGGTAAGAGAGCGAAGCTAGCTGTCGATGACCATCTTGAAGAAAAGAATACCAAAAGTAGACCACTTGAACACGCTATTGAAGTTGTAGGCGATTCGTACATTTATGCATACTTTCATTGCAATACGCCCTATCCAGGAATTATTGTCAGGTGCATCTAGTACTGTACCTGTAATTGGAGAGCAAGCCAATTACTCTGAAGAATTCCACGAACACACGACGCAACACCCTCGTTGCATGATCCAACTCTTTTAGGGAGTATGACTTGTGCTTTTCTACTGTAGGTCGTTATCTTCTAAGACATCTTCCAACACCTTATCGTTCTCGACAGGCTCAGGTATCGCAGATGCTTTCTTCAGCGCCGATCTTAGCGGGACTGACCTTGCGGAGGTACTATCCTGCGGGGAATGTGTTTCAGCACGTCTCGATCTCAAGTTCTTTACCGAGCCTTGATCGATGTAATCATGAATGGGGTTGTCAGGTTCATCACCCACGTCATTGGCCCTGATTTGGCCATGGTTGCTACCTGACCGGTCTCTAAGTAAGTCGTCCTCATAAATAAGCGGGAGCTCATCGGGTAACTCCTTTGTGTCAGAAACAGACAGAGATACTTCTTCTCTTGTGGGAGAGATACCACTGGCGAATTATCTGAACCCTTGGAGGACACACCCTCTTGCAAACGGATCAATGAAAGCATCTGCTTTTCTAGCGCGCCTGCGCGGGCGATGTTCTCCGCCTCTTTCTTTTTGTAGAATTTGTTGACTTTCGTCAGCTGCTCATCAAGTCGAGCAAAGAAGGCCCTATCCTGAGGAGACTCTGATAGTGGTTCTTGTAGCTCAGTGACGTAAATATCTGATCCATCCACGGCCCGAAGCTTGTCTATCTGTGAAGTTGTCAAATTCAGCACTAAACCCAGAAGTATCGTCAAGTGCAAGTGTAACCACACATGAGGCAAAAGCAGCCATTGGGGCAGTCACTAGAAAGCTCAATGTAGCTCAAACAACTTAGGCTACACACTCTTCTTCTTCTTTGTGAGAAAGAGAACCTAATCATGGTTGAGTAGCCGGCAACGAACAATCATGGGAATGGTGATGGGCTCTAAAGGTTTGCTAGAAGGACCAACTGTGCGGAATGTGCAGAAACCAAATGAGCGTTCGATGGAGTTTCTAGTTTAAAATAGGAGTTTTAATAAAGTACCAGTCGAAGGAGATCTGCCAAGGAGATCCTTTGTGCAAAACCTCATGGTTGCAGACCAAGAGCTTACGGAAAGCTCTGACACTGAAGGAGCACTACAGCATTGCTTTTTTTCTGGAAATTAGAATGATTTCCCTGAGAAGAAATTGACAGGAAGGGATTGTAGACCAAGTCTAGAGCAAGATCGACCACGCAGATCTTACCTGGGCTGTCCACAAAACTAAAACCTAGTTATTAAGTACTTCGAAAAATGATACAAAAATTTCTCATTGACGACAATGTGCGGGAAATCCCTGAGCAATGTGCAATTGCTGTAAAGGAAAATGGCGCAATTAATCAAAAGTGCAAGGTATTTACCGAGATAATATCTTTCGATTGCTGCCCGATTTTTGTCGAGAAAGAGGGCATGTATCCCTCTCGCCCTCGGCGGGTTAGAGTTCGTTTCAGAGTCTTCGACAGGCCGGGCTTGACGGACGCCAGTGACCGCAAGAGCCCCAAAGAGCCTGTGCGAGTGTAGGTCGCTTCCACAGTCCGGTGCTGCTCAACGTTATCCAAATCGTGCTTTAGTTCGTCATAGCAGCAATACGCGTCCTGCCACTCTGGAACGAGCTGGCTCTGCAGCTCCTTCCCAAACTTCACCATCGCAGCCAAACTCCACAATCAAGAACCAGACACAATGACCACCAGTTGCGTCACAACCTACAGCGGAGCCTCTTCTGCTTCCTCGCCTGTCTCTCAACCGAAGATCCCTTCCCCATGGAAGCTTCCGGAAGAGTTGATCATTCTGCAGCTGCACATTGTCCTCATCGACACGAACTGGACACGACGCAGCAGATGAAAAGGCCATTTCAGCAACAGTGACGCCGAGGTCAGTTGCCTGATATTAGAATGAACCTCATACGTCGTCTAAGACACGTGAATCTTCACCAGATTGCAGCTAAATCTCACGTCTTTCAACCAATCCTCCCTGAAATCATTCGGAATCCTAACGTAATTCCGCACTCAATTAATGTGAACAGCGTTTCCGTGATTCCGGTACCGTACCGCGAATTGAGCGAGTTCCACGACTGATGCAGATGCAGATTCATTGCTATTGGAAAACAAACATTAGTACGTTAATGAGTTCTGAGAATTTGCATTGCACTGAGTGCTAACCGCGACGCATGCTGCACGATCCTTCGTCATAACAACTATCAGCACGCAGTAATTATAGCTTGCAGTCATTGTGGAGCTCACTATGGCAAGCCCACGACCATTATTTTGAAGAAGAACTTGAGGAATGAGGTGTGGCAAATCAGTCCATTGGACAATGGAAAGGTTCATCTCTGTCGTGGGTTGATGATACTTATTTGCTCATCATTCCACAATCTATTCATTCTTCACATCGAATTTGAGTCTCCAGGTTGACAAGCGGGTTTGAATCTTTAGGTTTTGATTGCTTCCGCCTTCTCAGTTGGGCTTGGAACTTTGGAAGTGATGACACTCCTTATTTTTCCCTCGCGACAGTCATGAGCCTGGTTTGGCTATGACGCCGAGGTCAGTCAGTTTAGGGCGTGTTTTTCTGGAGCAAATTTTTTGCTAACAAGCGATAAACAAAGTTCTTAAAGGGAATATTTGGCAAGATATTTGCAGTGGATGAAATCACAAAAATGCTACCAAATCTTGGGACAATATCACTCTATTTTGGATGAATAAATGATTTTTCATTCATATATTGTAGGTTCATTCATTTCCATGGATGTAAATAGCTTCATCAATCAATTGAAGATTGCTTTTTGCTCTACCTGAACTAAATGGGAAAAAAAATTGGTTAGTTTCCTGAAGTTGCCTATAGGAGGGTTTTCATTTTTAGAGAATATCAAAACATTCTAAAAAATAAAACAAGAATTGGTCATTTTTTCAAATATGGAGGGGCTTGACAAAAAGAAATTCTATCAAAGGAAGTGAACTTTTAGACATATAATGTGTAAGACAAAAGTTTCATTATTTTTGAAAAATACTTACCAACATGTATCATCATAAAGGATAATTGCAAGTTTCAATTTTGAGACCAAATTGACAAAAGTGACATCCACTTGGGCTATATTCATAAATAATAAATCATTTTTGGAAGATATTAAAACATTATTCAGTACTTAGTAGTCATAATCATTGACCTTAGTACATACTTATGAATTGTAGATCATTTGGAGTTATAAGACCAAAGTTATGGCCAATAGAATAATATTTCTAGAGTCATGTGACATGAAATTGTAAAGGTATTTCTTGCAATCACCTCTAAATGGATTAGTGAAGTAGGTAACGAGACTATAGGTGATCAAATGAGCAATCTACTAGGATTACACAAACTATTAAAGGGTTTCTCTTGATGAAATCTCTCTCTTTTTGCACCTAAGTATTTTCAAACATGAAAATCCTAGTCTCTTGAAATTTCAATTATCATGTTTTTTGTGCATTACTTGAGAAAAAAATTAATCATAAGCCTAAATTTCTTAGAAATTTGTTATGCTTAGTGTTCTACTAATTTGGAATGAGCATGAAACTCGATATTGTAGCTCAATATTGCAAATGAAGTCTTATTGTAATCATTCTCAATCATGTTGAATGAACATTGTCTACTCGATTCAACACAGGAATCTAGGTCACTGAGTCAGTGCATGATCTCTTTATCACTTGGTGACACTCTCCCAAAGATCATTGAACACTTCATCAGTTGACAAATGTTGCTTACTAAGTTACATTACCCTTAATCCAGGAGTTGCAATTTAGCTCTTTGAGCTAATTAGGGGTGTGGTTAGTCGTGTCAAACATTTGTGCCCAAAATCCATTTGATATGGGGCTCGTTCATTGTGATCGATTGACGCATTCAATTGGTGAAACTTGTGAACGAAACCAAAGTGGCCCAAAATTCTGGATTCTCGTGCATGGCATTGGAAGGCCATATTCGTTATATTGAGACTTTTTACAAATTTTAAGACAAAATACTAGTTATTAAAAAATTCATTTAAAAAATTCATTTAAAAAATTCATTTAAAAAATTAGAAATTGAAACCAAAAATAAATAATACTCAAATAATGATCCTATAATGAAATTCTAAAAGTTTGTGTTGTTACCTATTTATAAAAAAATACCAATAAAGAGATAAAACGATTTATCTTCGAGTCGAAGATAAAATTGAGATTGTGAAAGGTCTCAATATAACGAATATGGCCTTTTGGTACTTAAGTTGTTGCAAGACGTAAAATAAACTATGCCGACCTTGTTCAATGCGACCAAGGACTAAGGACATGATTTGAAGTCTTTCCGATTCCCATACAGATTAAGTTAGGATGGTAAGAAGTTGCGCTTCACGCTCTACTATTTGTAGGTTAATTGTCATTAAATGAGGCACAACTTAATTCTTCGTTCTCCAAAGTTCCTATACTTCCCTCACGAAGTTTTGGAACACGATTCTAGAATTGCCTTCTTGTGCAGACAAGAACTCTCACACCATTGTACCCGGCCATTTTGAACTTAACAAGACTTTTGAGCGTGGTGTTCAAACACATTCCTGGATCCATCGCACATTGCATTGTGAATACTCAGACTTGTACGTTACTGTGAGAAATGAATAGAAATCTGACATTAATTAATAGGTTCCACACTAAGGAGCTGACATTAACAAATTAAGGAGAAATTACCAAGTTGACAATCATTTAGGTGTCACGAAGATGCTAGCTAGGAGGTTCCTAGTGCTTGTCCGCAAATCCTCAATTCCCCTTCTCTGTACTTACCTCTCTGCCGGCATATGCTTCTCCTCCAGCAACTTACACCTTCGTTTTATCAGCTTGTTGCCATTTTGTAGAGCTCCAAACCAATCAGGACATTGCCTTGGATGAATCTTACCCCCACCCCACCCAAATCACTTGAAGCTAGTCTTGGCTATGGCGATTGTTCTACTCAGGCATGGTTCTAGTATCTCTTGGTTGCTGGATCAATACTTGAATTTCAAAGTTCATTGGTCGGAATACTACGGTGAATTTGTTTTCTAGTATAGGTACATGGAGCCGAAATGCGGTGTTTCGCACTGGTAATTTACATACCCCAAAGTGGAAACTATTTTGCTCCTGTCTCACTTGCAACCTAGGACCTGAACATTGATCTCGTCTTCCTTCTTTTGGGGGGGAATCTTGCACTATTCAAAATGAAGGATCACAGGTAGCCTAAAGAGGGTTGATATGAGTCAAATTGTGTCACATAAAATTCACTCGTCTCCATCAAATCTGCAACAGGGGCACTTGGCCAGTCTAGATATTCAGTCCCTACAGCAATGTTTGAACGTTACTGATACGGTAACACTAAAACGCGATTCTAATGTTGACATTCAACTTTGCTACTAAATGTTGTCCAAAGTAAACAACGTTATGGAACATGTTTTCTGAAAAACATAGCTTGTTTGCTGAAGCATGGTCCAAAATTTGAATGTTTGGAAAAAGACGCTGCTGAAGCCGGTTGGAAGATGTTGCTTACGCATGTTCCAACGTGTTGCATGTTGCTAATAACATTGCTATACCCTCCAAAGCCTAGCAGATATCTCCCTGCCTAAGATCAAGACTATGGTACATTCTCTCGAAGATCTTCGAAAGAATATTATTTTCCTTCAAACTATCAACGGTGCCTGAATAAGTCGAGGCATCAGTTTAAGCCCGCCCGAATATGTAGGGTTGGAATCACTAGTGGAACTTAAGGTACATCAGCCTACTACCACCCAAATTTGCTATTAAGATACCTTGGAGAAGCTATTTTTCAACTCACATATTTTTCAAAGAAGATTGTGTTGGACCCAGGTCGAAATCCACACTGGATGACCTACACCTAGAAGCCAAGAACACTGGGCGAAATGATGAGCCAACGATGCAGTCCTTTGCATTTGGAAGACGAACCAGCGGAGCTAGTGGAGCTAGTGGAGCATTCTAGTTTTCATGATGACTAGTACTTTCAGTTAAGTGTCAAGGCGTTAACCTTAAAGACTGTAACTGAATGCTCTCGTGTGTGTGTATATACACCGCGTTGATGCTAGTCAGTGTGTTAGAGCTTTTGCAGCGATAGTGTACTTTGTGCATGGCTTAGTGCAGAGGGGTGTATGACAAGTATGTTGAGTATAATATATCTGTCTTGCTGCCAAAGGTGTCGTGAGTACTTGTTTTTCGGGTAAAGAGCTCTATGTGAATTGTTGCTACAGTATACTAGGTTGCATGTTATTGCAGTAGTTTCAACAGGTTATGGGCCTCTATTCGTTTCCAACTAAAACTGCATTTTTTTTAGCCTTTTATTGTTTCTTTATTGCTCCGTTATCATGGCTAACAGTAGTTGTGATCTTGGAGGCATCTCCCGATTTAAAGGTCCAAATTTCCATATCTGGAAATTCCAGATGCGTGCAATATTACTCGGCAGAGAACTCATGGACGTTGTCGATGGTTCTGAAGTACAACCAATTGCCACAACTGAGAATGATGTCAAAGCTATATGGCGTAGAAAAGATAACGAGGCCGTTAGTTTGCTTTGTCAAGCCATTGATGAAACCATGCTTAAACATGTCACAAGTTGTGTCACGTCTAAACAAATATGGGACAAGCTCAAGCTATTTCATGAACAGAATGCTTCTGAGAACATTCACACTCTCTAGCAAGAATTCTACAAGTGCTCCATGAGTTAGGGTGATAGCATTGCAGAATTTGTAGGGAAACTTGACGTGATAGTACAGCAGCTAGCCGCTAGAGGTGATACCACGTTTAACGAGCAAGCCGTGATCTCTAAGATTTTGTGCAATTTGCTAAGAGGGTTTGATAGTTTGATTCCTACTTGGCGTATGCAACCAGATGCAGTAAAAACTTTAGACAACCTCACTCTCCACTTATTACAAACAGAGAGTACGCTTAAATCTCATATTGATGAGATCACTTCCACAGCCGCTTATATAGCTTCATCTAGTAGCAAGGCTACTGAATACACGCCCGAACAACGTACAGCTAGGCGCAAAGAAATTAATGACCGCAAGAAAACTAATAAGTGTTGGAAGTGCGGCATCATGGGGCAGTGGGGGCGGGAGTGTTCATCTAGTGAAGAAAATCAACGGAGACACCAGGAATCACAAGCTGCGGGCCAGACCAGCAATAACCAATCAAAGAAGTGGTACCAGGGTCACAAAGCATTCATGGCTACGGTCGATGAAGTTCTCCCTACATCAAACTATTGGTACGTCGACAGTGGATGTACAGAGCACATGACTGACAACAAGTTGTACTTCTCCACATATCAAGATGTGTTGATGGAGCGTTGACCAGTTCAAGGCATTGGCGGTGCAATGCTTATGGTAGCAAGAGTTGGGGACATCTTCATTAAGATACAACTCGATCAGCACCACACCTTTGGGATTCTAAAAGGGGTAATTCATGTCCCATCCCTTGGTCGAAATTTCTTTTCTTCATATGTTGCTGCACAAAAGAAAATCTATACATTGCACACCGATACTGGGTGTCAGATGTTTGAAGCTGGCAAGGTTGTCTTGACGGGAAACATTTATAACCGCATATACAAGCTTAACATTGAAGTTATTTACCCTGAAGTATCAACCTCAGCACTTGTCGCCACCTCGTTCGGTATTCCAACATCTGCTGAGAGCAGACAAACGCTTGATTTGTGGCACTGCCGCCTGGCCCACCTTAACCATGCCATGATTCAAAAGATGGCCTCGCAGGGCATTGTTGATGGCCTTGTTCTCAATAGCCGTAAGCAATTTTTTTGCTCAGGCTGTGCCTATGGCAAACATTCCAGGACGGCGTTTCCAACTAATGATCAACGAGAACGATCCAAGACCCCTGGTGATCTAATCCACTCTGACCTTTGTGGACCGATGTGCACGCCCTGAGTGGGAGGAGCATTATATTTTGCATTATTCAAAGACGATTGCTCTGGCTTCCGAGTCATTGAGTGCCTCAAAACCAAGGTTGAGACACTTCCAGCTTTCCAAAGATTTGTTGCCCAACTCAAAAGAGAGACCAATAGTATCGTCAAAGTAGTCCGTAGTGACAGAGGCACCGAATATACAAGTCAATTGTTTACACAGTACTTGGCAGAACAACACATCAAGCAAGAGTTAACCACTTCGTATACACCACAGCAGAACGGAGCTGCCGAACGGGACATTCGCACGATTATGGAGGCAGTTCGAAGCATGCTTCATTCTTCCAAGGTTCATGTTCGTTTCTGGGCAGAGGCTGCATACACAACTATGTATACCTTAAATCGCACAGCCACCTGAACTGTAGAAGGAAGCACTCCCTTTGAATTGTGGTACAAGGAGAAACCCTCAGTCTCCCATATGCGAATCTTTGGGACCATTGCTTACGTATATGTCCCAAAAGAATTACGGAAGAAGCTTACACCAAAGAGTCGGAAGGGTGTTTTTATGGGCTACTTAGCCAATAGTAAGGCCTACAGAGTGTGGAATAATGAACTTCAGCGAATTGATGAGAGCCGAGATGTTCTCTTCGATAAAACTCTTATTGGGACCACTCAAGACGATAGCCACACACACCAGTGGTTCGGGGTTGATGACGAGCTCCCTCCAGACCCGTCGATCCGAATTGCCTCTATTGTCATACCGGAGCGACTTCCCCGACCTCTCATCCCACTACCACCCGTAGTACTCGACATCAATTCCATCCCTCTAGACACCGAATCAGATGACACAAGTATCGATGTTAATCCAGTTCTCACTCCTAGTAGCTCCAGTGATGTTATACCAGTTACCGATCAACATGTTGACGACTTGAGTGTGCTTGATCAACTTCCCGGTAATGCCATTACTGACATTGCCGCAGACGAAGATCATGTTCGACCGTTCCCACCAGTGGAAGCCCATGCACAACCTGTCGAAGATATTTTACCTGCCCACAGCACCCGCACCCGCCAACCACCCAACCGCCATGGAGAATGGATATATCCAATTGACCGCAACTCCTACGCCTGTGTTGCTCGAATGGAAATACCAAACGAACCAGAGACTTATGAAGAAGCCATGGCATCTCCTGAGAAAGATCTGTGGTTGGCCGCAATGCGTGAAGAATATGACTCTCTGGTCAAGAACGACACTTGGACACTTGAGGAAATTCCTAAAGAGGGCAACCTAGTCAAATGCAAATGGGTTTATAAACTCAAACTTGCAGCTAATGGATCTGTTAGCCGATACAAAGCTCGACTCGTGGCTAAAGGGTTCACTCAACGCAAGGGTGTTGATTACCAAGAAACTTCTAGTCTAGTGGTCAAGTTTGACTCCATTCGTACAATCCTCTCCGTTGCTGCAGCGGAGGACTTGAACATTATTCAATTTGACGTATGTACTGCCTACCTCAATGGCCTGTTACGGGAGCTAATATATATGCAACAACCAATTGGGTTTAAGATTCGCCATGCAGCCAACAAGAGACTTGTCTGTCGTCTCAACAAGGCTTTATATGGCCTCAAGCAAAGTGCACGAGTATGGAACCGAAAGTTTGACCATTTTCTCCAAGCTTACAACCTCATCATTTCAAATGCCGACTGTTGTATGTATGTCAACAAAACTAACCCTAAATTGATTATATGCATCTGGGTTGATGACGGGATGGTCTGTAGTACTTTTAACGACAGCATTGTCGACATCCTCAGTTACACGGGCGGAGCATTCCAAATTATTCAAGGTTTGGCCGAAGTTTATGTTGGATTACATATCACTAGGGATCGGGATCAGGGTCTCATTCATCTCGATCAAAGACGGTACTTGGAATGTGTTCTCCGACGCTTTGGCCACGAAGACTGCCACTCTATTGCGGTGCCATCGAACCCATTCAGTGCAACTCACATGCGGCTTGCTACAGTGGACGACCCTAAGGTAACGTTTCCATATCGTGAGTGTATTGGTTGTCTCCAATTTGCTCATATAGGGACACATTTCAATATCAGTTATGCCGTCAACAAGATGTCTAGATTCAACAATAATCCCACTGCCGCCCATGTTTCGGGAGTTAAGCGAATTCTCAAGTACATACAAGGGACACTTGCACATACCATAACATATGGACATGGGACTCATCCCAACCAACTTACTGCCTACTGCGATGTAGATTACGCTGCAGATTGCGATGATCGTAAATCGCGATCTGGGTTTCTCTTATTACTCAACGGCGGCCCAGTAGCATGGGGCAGCCGAAAACAGACCTGTACCTCGCTCAATACTACCGAATCTGAGCATATTGCAGCTGGTTTAGCCACTCAAGAAATTTTATGGATGAGACGTTTGCTCCACAGTCTTCGATCCCCCCAGCAATACCCTACGCCATTATTTTGTGATAACCAGTCTGCTATCCGGTTGGTCAAGAATCCCGTGTTCCATCAACGAACTAAACATATCGACACCAAATACCACAAGATCCGAGATGCAGAATCAAATGGTCAAATTATTATCATGTATGTCTGTACTGAAGACCAGCTAGCGGATATCATGACAAAGGCTCTCCCTCGAGATCGATTCCAACAACTCCATGGTTTAGCAGGGTCTCTTACCTGTAACACACTGTGTTGAAGTGGGAGATCTATGTAGGTCATCACAGTGGGAGTGGGAGTGTTGGACCTAGGTCGAAATCCACACTGGATGACCTACACCTAGAAGCCAAGAACACTGGGCGAAATGATGAGCCAACGATGCAGTCCTTTGCATTTGGAAGACGAACCAGCGGAGCTAGTGGAGCTAGTGGAGCATTCTAGTTTTCATGATGACTAGTACTTTCAGTTAAGTGTCAAGGCGTTAACCTTAAAGACTGTAACTGAATGCTCTCGTGTGTGTGTATATACACCGCGTTGATGCTAGTCAATGCGTTAGAGCTTTTGCAGCGATAGTGTACTTTGTGCATGGCTTAGTGCAGAGGGGTGTATGACAAGTATGTTGAGTATAATATATCTGTCTTGCTGCCAAAGGTGTCGTAAGTACTTGTTTTTCGGGTAAAGAGCTCTGTGTGAATTGTTGCTACAGTATACTAGGTTGCATGTTATTGCAGTAGTTTTAACAGATTGAATAGTTTGAGAGAAGCTATTGCAAGTACAATAGTCATTCCGACAAGAAATGAATTCTTTTTGTGATTTTTCAAAGTTTGTAGGGACTAAATTGGCAAAACTTGGGTAGACCCATGCTAAACCACATGCTAACATGTCTCCTCTCTAAGTGCATTGTCATGATGCTAAAGGAGTACTAAGATTGTAGTAATGGGCGGGTAACAAATGCAAATGGAAGGCTCCAATAGGTGTTGGAACTGGGTGATGGACCACATTGGATTGTTCTACCTTCATGTGTTGTTCCAGCCACAAATTCTATCCAACTTGGTTGTAGCCTTAATGAAATTGGCATAGTTTCAACCGTCCGATGAAAATCTCACATATGGATATTAAATCCAAGATTTTAGAGTTGCGGTAGAGCTGTGGGCCTTAAAACATGTCATTTTAACATGAATGGCCATTTTATACATACACTTCAAATCTCTGCCATGCAGTGACAGAAAGGATTTGATATTTTGTACACTTGCCTAGCTCTACTTTTGTGTAAGGTGTACAACATTTCCTTAGCATTAGAATGACCAATTAGCTTAATTAAATGTCGTCTCTTCTAATGGTGCTTGCATGCTGATTGAAGTTGGTAAAGAGGTGCCGTTGTGGCAACAAATTGCTCCAACCCTTGTACAATCGGGCCTTTGACACATCAATTTTCTCCAAGCTTAAGCAAAATGTTCAATCATTTGGAAGGTAAAGAGAAATAGTTGTGTTGGTAATTATAATGTTGGAGGTCAAATACTTGAACCTATTAGCTTACTTGAGTCTAATGGTATGCACATTGATTGTCTGATTCATTTCAAACCCATGTGTTTGCAAAGAGGGCGTGCTAACTCTATCACTCTCTCCTTGAAAACTCTTGGTTTGGAGGGTTCAAACCAAGAGGGTAGCAAGAGATGCTCTAAAACCATAAGGATATGTTTGTACTTGGTGTTAAGTTGCCATTCTTTGGCTATTGATGGAGTGGGAATTGGCCACACATTCCCAGGGAGTGCTAATATATGAGCACAAAATTTATGAGCCCATGAGCCTAGGAGTCTATAATATAGACATCTTCTATGGTTATAGCTTGTGTCTATGTTATTGATACCTATGTTATAGACTCTTATTGTATTACAGAGGTATATATTTTATAAATACCTTCAAATGGATATAAGTACATACCTACAACTAGATTCAAGGCTTTTAGGCACAAGACTCTATACTCACACGCTAGCGTTGTTGGCACATTCCCACTTGCATTCTTTAGTATCCTCCAATCCTAGGTGGCATATGATGTGGCAGTGAGTTAAAAGCAATGTTATTGCCATTTATTATTTGTAGTTTTAGGCCCACCACTACCAAAAATGTTGGTAACTAGGACATGGCAATCTTCTGAAAATATAGATTTGAAGAATTTTAGTGCCCTCCTATCTATTGGTACTCTAGGTGCCCCATTACAAAGGTCTGCTCTCATAAGACTAGCAAAAGTTACAAAAAAAGGAGAGCACAATCTTTGGTAAGGGCAAGACATAAAGCCAAAGAAGATAAAGAAATGTGGGAGATGACAAGCTCTTCACATACTATTCACGTATGCAAAATCAATTGCCTTGCACATAGTTTGTTTTTTTCTTTATCTTTGAATTCCATGCAATTCTTGGAAGGAGAATTTTTCTAGAGCTCAATTTTTCTAAACTCTTTTTGCATTCTCATGTGCTTTGTTGTATTGTTGTTGAAATGGAATGGAGCAAAAGTCCCCCTTTCATTTTTTTTGGAATCTTAATTGTTGCCCTCCAACCTCTTTGGGATTCCTTGTCTTCAAGTTGAAATATTTTAGACATTGTATCTACTATCTTTCATAGCAAAGACCTCATTCACTATAAGAAATCCATCTTTTTTTATGTTAGGATTTTGCATAGGTACATTGCATGCAACATTTTCAAATGTCTACATGGACATCCAAAAAATTGCATTGCCACAAACATACCAAAAATATCAAAAATTTGGCCGAACATCACATGTTTTCTACTAGACATCCTCCAAGCATGGATCAATGGGGTCCTAAAAGGTTGTTATGTGATTGCCACTTAAGGAATGTCACAAAGATTTGCCATTAGGTTTGGAATAGCATGGGACCTTGTTGTAGAAGTGCTTTGTATATAATATTAAATACCTTAAAGAATAATAAACCTACCCTCAAAACTACCTTTTGTCTAAATCTCTATCCTACAATTCTCATTGTGCTCTAAAAAATGCCATACCTAACTTTGATCTAGCATAATTGATGAACAATATATCTAGACAACCTAAAACTTTGCCACATTATACTAATTTTAGATCAAATATCCAACTATTTGCATGCATATCAATTTTCATACCAATTTTCAAACCAAACTAATATTATAAGAAACCAAAGTTTTTTTGTGTCTAAATTGATGAATTTTACTAGACATCCAATGTCGTAACGCGTGTTTTTATGTCAACAATTAATGACGTCCAAAATTTGTCAATTTAGACACAGTTTTCTTCTAGTATAAGATTTTGTTCAATTTCTGTGGACATTTTCTTACTATTGACTTTTTGCCCTTCCCAAGATATCCTAAACTACCATAGTTGACTCTGATTTAGGATATCTTATGAGTAGTCTTTCCAAATGTTTTGAAACTTTGTTATAGAGTAGATCAATTTATCAATTCCTCACATGCCAAATTTCACTCTAATCGAAGACAATATACATTTTGGGGGGACATTTTTCTACTCTAACTTGCTTAATCATGGCTTCTACATCTGGTTGTATTTTTGTGTGTTTCCCATAGATCCCAAATCCATAGAAGTCAAGATTTTGATATAAAATAGAAGGTGAATGAAGAAAGGAACCTTTTCAATTTCATATTTATAAAAGAAAAACTCAATAAGATCCAAGGTCTTCAATGCACCTTCATTAGTTACATTAGATTTAAACACCTTCTCTTTGTAGCCTCATATCTTCTTCTCCATAATAGATCTAAATTTCAAACTTGGCATAATAGTAGAAAAGCCTCCTAAAAAACTCAGATCCAAAAACTTGATTCAACACTTTATCAAAACACAACTAGAAACGGAATACAAAATCCTTCATATAAATGCCTCCTTCAATATAAAATCCAACAACAAATACATAGTTTGCACCTCAAGTGCCTCCCACACTTCTCAACCAACAAAAAACAAATGAGAGAGAAAAAAAACCAACCCTTGCTTCTAAGAAGCCACCACAACCCTCGGAGACTAGCTTTTGACAAACCCTAATCCTACCCCTATAACCCTAGTATCAATTGTTAACCAATTGGTTATCAACCAACAACCAACAAGACAAACTAGCAATAGAATTCTCAACATTATACAAATTCCAATACTAAACACTCCCATTTAACAATTAAAGATGCCTATTTCAACTAGAAAATGGACCACATCATGATTGCACCACACATGTGTGGGAAACCACATAGAATTTTTTTCATCCATTCCCGTCAAGAAAGTGGCATTTGAAATAACACTTAATGTGGTAACGATAAAAATAACATGGCATCCAACAAGGATGATATGGCATGCTACATCAATATAGTTTTATGTTGTTTAAAAAATTCAATACTGTTTTGGGAGACATCAACTTAGATGCCTAGATGTTTTTTAAAACATTTTTTGAGATATCAACTTAGATATCCAAACGTTTTTTGGAAAGTTTTTTAAGAAGTCAACTTAAACCTTTAGATGTTTTGTGATATCATTGTAGATGCCCACATTTCACCATGAAGACTTCTTACAACGTCCAATATGATTTGGAAGAACAAAATTATGTCACCTTTGACGTTCATAAGGTTGAATGCATTATTTAACATGATGTTATAGACAGTTACACAAGTCCTATAGAATGCACATCTCTATTCATAATGTTTAATATAATATGTTATACATAGTACACCCTATTTGGAAATTATGTCATATAGCTTCAAATATTTTTTATAATGTCTAATATAACATGACATATATAATACACTAGATATAGTATACCATTTACAATACATAATATGCCAAACACAATACACTATATTTAAAAATTATAGCATATGGCTTCAAAATCCACTTGATGTGAGTATAAAGAGAGGAAAAGATGATGGCTTTATACAAGTAGGGTGGTAGAAGTTTAGACAAACCTGGTGGGATATGTTGAAGACAAGAATTGTTACAAGTAGAATTTCAAACCACTTTTAGACACCTAGACATTTTTTAAGACATCATGCAAAAGTATATATTGATGTCTCATATGGCATTGGTATCGACATTAATATATGAATAGACATCGTAGGTAGTTTGCCTTTGCAAATGAAGACATCAATCAAAGAACATCAGTATAGATGTTTGTAGCCTTCATATATGGTATCAAGGTATTTTGCACAATTGTTTAGACTAGTGCTCTAAACAATATCAAGCGGTGAGTTATGCAAGGAATACATCTAAGTGGCAAAGGCCCAAAGATGGAAGGAGCATGGATCTTTTGCTTGAGGTCAAGGTGCTCACAACCAAAACAATTGTCCATTATCCGCCCTAACTCAGATTCCCACCTTTTGTAGAGTGGTTGACATTCGTGGAGAAGGAAGCTAAACATTTTCAACGTCTATTAATTGGAACATGACGTGATGTAGTACATATAACTTCCATAGTGTATTGTGATGTTGCCCCCTCAAATGTATTATCATAGAATGTATCTATGCGTCCGCAACTTAAAAGACTCGTTACCTATGACTTGGGTGTAGTAGCGTGTTTCACCCATCAACCTTGTTGGACAACATGCACTATCAGGTGAGAGTCATAGGGAGGTGAATAAGTTGCTATTAAAAGTAATGTCTTCAAAAATATCTATATGTCCTTGATGATGTCCACAAGAATATTTGGCAATGTAACATGGGTGGACCTTATATGATGACATGGCATGCCACGTCAACATACAATGTCCACATCAATGAATTTCCACATCACCTGCTATGTCTAATGTCACATTGTCTTCTTTTTTCCAAACCACTTGTCCGTCATTTTTTTTTCACATTAGGCAACCATTTTCCCTCAAAACGCAATAACTTCCACTAATTTAGCCGCACTGCATTTTCAATCGGACATTAATAATAGGCGGGTTTCTTATACTCTTATAGTGATTGTATTTTAGAAATTTGCTTCATCAAAGCAACTTTCTTGACAAGTTACTAGGCCATTTTGGCTTCATGATTGTAGACCACAAGATTTGCCATTCACTTTGGTCCTATCATTCTTCCATATTTGAAGTTCACAATGCTATGATTATTAATGCTAGTAAGAGCATGAACTAAGTTGTGTGGTTTTCTTTTTGCAATTTCACCAACGATGAAGACCTCACATCAAAAGCTCTATCAAAAGGAGTTGTTCGCATGTCTAGACATAAGATAACTTGTGACGATTCAATTTTTACTGAACAAATGCAATAAATGCATTTCCATAACAAAAATTGACCTTCTTGTCTTTGTTTAGAAGTTTTATCTTTTAATAACAAAAATTACTAAACACTAGGTGCAAACAAAGGGTTGCTATTATATGAGCGTAGGAGTGTGAGCCCATGAACCTATAATACTACACACCTATGTTATAGGTGTATATACCATAGAAACCGTCTATGATTATAGGATATATATGTTATAAATATCCATATTATAGGTGTTTATGATACATACACCTTCTATAGTGTGTGGTATCTATATTATAGGTACCTATAATGTAAGCTCAATGCTCACAAGCTCACATTCTTGGGCTCACATATTAGCACCATTGGATGCAAACATTCCTAAGAATGTACAAAATTGGCCCATTTTTTTACAAAACAACAGAATACATTTAGGCATTGGAATTGCCCTTGCTCCCACTAAAGAACTTATTGAATAGGCAATCCATGTGGCTAGATTAGTAGAGTAAACATGACCACTAAATCGTACACTAGTAAACTAGAAAAAATCCTTGGTTTTTTTTTTACAATCTCATTAATATTAAAATACGTTTATTTTAATGTCATGCATACCCCTATAGATGTCTGATAAAATCTGTCTAGATTGACATGGCGAAAAAAGTCAAAAAATAGAGAAAACGTGCCATGTTTTTGGTGCAATGCCTACCCAAACATGGTCGAAGAAGGTGCCAAAAGTGTGACATATGGTAGCCATATCCATGTAAGAACTATATGGGCAAGCAGTGCCATGTCAATAATTTTTTCATCTAGGACCTTGTTGACGTGGGACATGGCTTGAGAGCCACATGGCAATGACATGGCAAAAGAAAACTCATGACGAGTCTAGTACATTGTGCCCTAGGTCTTGTCTATTTAGACATCAACTAGGACATGCATATGTTTTTTTGGACATCAATTGTGACATGAGGAAAATTCTTTTGAACATTGTATAGCATCAACCCTATGTTACAACACATCTGCGGAGGTATGAAAATGTCACAAATGACATCTTCTAAAACGTGCCTTTTGTGCATGTCCTAGTTTTTTGAGACATCAACTCAATTATTTTTTGAGACATCAACTTAGACATCCAAAAATTTTGCAACATTGACTTAGATGTATACTATATATAGTACACCATACATAATATGCCATATGCCAAACACAATATGTCATATATAGTAGATCGTATTTGGCAACTATGTCACATGGCTTAAAAAGACACTTATTGTGAGTATGTTGACATGAGAAGTCCTATTTATACAAGTGGGGTGGTCGGAGGGAAGACAATTATACGTAAAATGTAGGAACTGTATTAAGGGTAATTGCAAGAAACACTTGCCCTATTTCTTATCTTCATGCCCCTAGACAAGTGGTTTTGTGCTCATAACTTTGGCATCGTTATTCTGTTTGGCGAGAAATTTAGGAGGAAGATAGATGTGGCAATTTCAAACATTCCATAATTTTTTTTAATTTTAAAAATTATTTTATTATTTCTAACCTGCCCCTGATTGAATGTCTATTTTGGGCCATTTAGGGGGCAAGTAGTACTATTTTCGACCCTAAAATGCAAACAAGAAGACACAAATTGGATATGTTAGAGGTGTACTACCTTTTCAAGGATTGATGAAGAGTTTTTGTGAAAATAGCAACATGTCGGTTGCGCACATGTGGTCAAAGTGACCTTCCTTTGCGAGAAGGCTATGAAAAGGGAAAAAAAATCCTACATGAATTCTTTGGTGCAATGTGAGCGCAATCTTTTCTAGCAAAATGCATTTTTATGGAATTTTTTTGAATTTTTTTTGAATTATTCAAAATAAAAAGGTCCACAGACCCCTTTCTTCCTATTTTTTTTGCTCCCAGTGGCTTCTACAGTACTCCATGGTACTTTGAAATAGTCTATTAATAGTACTACATAGTATTAAATCAACCAGTGAGATTCGCAGGCGCACTGTTAACAAACAAAATTGATAGTTCTACATAGTACCACCAGTCCTACAACCAAAAATGTGAAGTGTTTCTTGCAATCACCCTCAACCTCTTAGGGACAATTGTCCGTTGAACAAACAATTGAAAATTGGGGTAGGTTCCTATGAAGTCAATTTTGGTCGAATGTTCTTCAAATTTTGACACAAAGTTTGATCATGTACCCCCTAAATGGGAATAAACTTCTTTTTTTCCAATCATGCACCTAGATCAAAAGTTATGTTTCCATGAAATTTTGGGGTAGCTCATGTAGCTTTGGGAATCATATGCAAAACACAACCTCTACCTCTAAAATTTGGCAAGTATGTATTTGTATGATACAAGGTGAAAATGTTAAAAAAATAACCATGTGTAGTGTAAAAATCTCACTCTAGGAGGAGGTAAAGGCTACTAGCCTTGTTAGGCAAGGTTGGAAAAAAACTTTTTCTTCTAACTTCAAATGTTATAATCTTTCTATCCGTGCAATCAAAGTTTCTGAATTTTTTTCCATACATTGCCATAGTAGTCTAGTACAAATTTGTTGTCTTGAATTTTGAAAAAAACTTTTTTTTTCCATCTTCTTGTTAGTGCCCTAAAAAGTGGCAATTTTTCACAATTTCTACCCAAAATATGCCTCCAAGCTTTAGAGGTTCACTAGAAGAAATTTGCATTTGCCTCAACAATATCTACATAACATGTTTGTTGAGACAAATGCAAAATCTCCATTTTTTTGTTTTTTTCAACGCAAATTTTGTGTTTGCTTCAACAAACACGTCATGTAGATTTTGTTAATGCAAACATAGATTTCTTCTACTAGCTAAAAGTAGAATGTCAAACATTAACATCCCAACTTTAAAAAAAAATAGTATTAAAATTTTCAAATGGTGTCAAAGTGTGATGATGGCACACTACATCATGTGCTACATTCTTTTTTTTGCAAAAGCATGCCATTTGGCTGTCCTTTTCTTATTTTTTTCACAATTGATCAGCATTTCACTTCAACCCCAAAGAACTTCTAGAAACTTAACCACCAAACCATAAGCCCTTGCTAATGTGGCACTTTCTATATTTTCTAGGATGTCTTCAAAAACACAATTATGTTTTTCCAAATGTCTTATACAACATAGTTGTCAGTTGTCACATCCAAGCACATGCTTTTTGCAATGTCCACTATAATTTTGCCATCCACTACTTAAGAGTCTTTCACGTCCTTTTATCTACAAAAGGGTGCCACATTTTTGTTTAACATTACAAAAAGCATAGGTTTCTTGTAGTGGTAACAATACTAGACCAAAAATGATACACAAACAAAATACCATATGAAACACCATTTAAAAATACACATGTACTAATATATTTCTAGCAAATATATACTTGTATAGAAAATGCCACTAAAATTGAAGACAAACTAAACCACAAACTTCTACTAAGACAAACCACTAACGGTCTTCAAATATTGTATAGACAATGTTAATTACATCTTTCCATCCCTAGCTTGAACTAAAAAACACCATTACACATCTAAACATTAGAGACACATATATAACAAACCCACTCCCTACACCTCAAAATACAAAAGTCAATTCTTGCCCCCTAGGAAATAAAGCTCAAAAAACCATAAACATATCTACTTAGTATGCACTGTAAGAATTCCCTATTTTGTGTAATGTTTTAGAAGTCGTGGTAGTACGTTTTTTTAAATAGAAGGGGCGTCAATTATAATGTCACCTAAAATCCATCACAATTGACATCGCTAAAAACGTCCAAAAGCGCGTGGCGGGCAAGCCATGACATGTCAAATTTTTTCATCCAACCTAGTGATGATGTGGCACATTTTCATGTTAATTGAGAATTTGAATATAGTTTTTTTT
The DNA here is from genome assembly GCA_963920665.1 of Straminergon stramineum. Lineage (NCBI taxonomy): Eukaryota > Viridiplantae > Streptophyta > Bryopsida > Hypnales > Calliergonaceae > Straminergon > Straminergon stramineum. The sequence continues at coordinate 10,213,594 of OY987264.1, read as the reverse complement.
AAATCAATTATTTCAAAATATATATTTGTTAATTTCCAAGATAATCATTTAAATGAAAGTCCACAAAAAATGAACAAGAAAAATTGTCAAATTCAACCAGAATTGACCATCTATCATTAAGAGAATTTTTGATGGCAAAGTCAAGTAAATACTTCATACATATTTTGTAAGAATAAAGGGTAGAGGTCCTTGTTATACTAAAATCTATTGTCTATCAATGACAAAGGATATGGGATAATTCAAAGAGGGGAATTTGACAACACTACATATAGATGTTGTTTTCAACATCTTGATGTTATTTCTAACATCCACACATTGTTTCCGACATTTGCACGTTTTTCCAAACAATTTACTTTGAACAAAAAAATTTGTTTTACATGTCCCATGTAGATTGTCATTCTTCCTATTACCCTACTTGTATGAAGAACTTTCCTTTTCATCCACAATGTACATCCATCAATTTCCTTTTTTTTCAAAACATGCCACATGGCTGCCCTTCCTTTATATTTTTCACATCCGGTCTACATTTTACCTTAGCCCATAGTAACTTACAAAAATTTATCCGGTGATTTCAAAACCCCTAGCTAATGTGGCACTTCCATGTTTGGGGGGCTGTTCTAATAAACATGACCATGTTTTACTTGATGTGCAAAGAAACATACATATCCCCTATGTCATCCACTTGTTTTTGGTCTGACATCCCAATGTCTTTCCTAACATCCAACAGAAATCTACCTCCCATAAGCTCAGGATTTGTGATGCACTAATGTCGAAGAAAATATGACCCATTTCATCAAAACGCTACAAAAAGGCGGGTTTCTTATAGTGATGTCCGAATTACATTACGCCTTGCACATGAAGAAATTTGTATACTAAAATATAACACAAATAATTGCTATTCCATAAGATCATTCATACCACTTGTCTCTAATGGTGAAGGTGATACAACATGATATAGAATTTACAATTACAAAAAATAGAAATATTGGCCTAAGACTCCCTAGACTTGAAAATATCATTAGTGTTGAATTCATAAAAATTCCCAAAACATTAACTCTCTCACAAAACGACATTGAATCCACCCATATATTTATAAACAATAATAGAAAGATACACTTACATGAATAAATGGAAAATTAAGCAATGACAAAATAGACAAAATAAAATCTACAAAGTTTTGGATAAACCACAAATCTCCCAATTTCTCAAATTTAGATACAATCAAGACATAGTAGTAACTTCTAGATATTTACTTGTAATCAAAATGTCGCAGAGAATATATTTTTTTCTCTAGCATCATGTTTCTTTCCCATTGATGTCCACACATTCTTTGTGATGTCCACCACAATTTCCCCCACTTGCCACTGCCTCAAAGTCTTTGACATCCTTAGATCTGCAAAAACATGTCATGTTTTTTGTCTAATGTCACAAAAAATGTTGGCTTCTTCTAGTGCATATTAGATCTTGGACTAACTTTTTTTATTGCAAATACATGGTTATAAGCATGTCGACACTCTAATTGTCCCTCCAAAATCTAGGGTTAGACATTGGTCACAAAAATAGTTGTATATCTCAAAAAGAAACCTTGTCTAGGACCAAGAATCTAATCCGTGCTCTAGTCTATAAAAGATTTGTCTACCTTAGTACTTACAAGCAATTTTATATATGAACATATCAAAGTGCGCAATTCTATCTATTTTTTTCCTCACAAGCATGCATTTTAGGAAACATGTCACTCCATCAAGAAGAAAACTAAGAGAAAATGTTGAGGTGCAATTAACTTGTAAAGGACCATGGACTTTTTTCATCAAAAACACACAAAACTTCCATTTCTATTTGCGATATATTTGTGTTTAAAGTGAAGAAAACAAGGTTTTTGTACACCTTATGTGACTAGATTATTTGACTTTGAACCTTCTGAACATTTTTTTTAACACTTTAGAGTTTTGAGATTAAATCTTTATGATGGGGAATTGAATTTGGGAAAAAAATTTAAGAAAAAAACAACTTCATTTTTAATCTTTAAAAAATTGTTAAGTAGAAGTGGGTACAAGATAGAAGAAAAATCTAAAATCTTAATATCTCTAAGATGGAATTGAAACACACTAATCCCAATAGTGAGATTGCTCTAGCAAGAAAAGTTAGCAAACTAAACCATGTACAATTTTTATTTTTTAAATTATAAAAATTGAGTTCAAAACAAATTAAATACAATAATTTCTCAAGAAGTTGCTATGATTGCCTAGAAAACAAGATGCTCCATAACTTTCACATCACTTATCCAAAGGGAATGAATGAAAGCTTTCTATGTAGACAAAAATAGAATATAAGAGAAATAAAATTAAAAATTAAAAAATTAAATTTTTTGTGAATTCTTTTTGTTGTCTAGTCTCTCTGGCTTTGAGCTTGTTTGACATAACTTTTGCTTTGGGGCACCAAGTAGAATAGAAATTATATTCCCCCAAGCTAATGTGTTTTATATCTTAAAAGAAATTTTAAAATTATGACAAAAATTGAGACTATAGGTACCTATCCAAATCTAATTTGTACCCCACGGGAACAATGGTCCATTTAGGGTTAACGGATCTCCATAATTGAAAGCACCCATTTAAGAGTAGAAACTTAACTTGGTGAGGTTAAAGTTCTTGAAATATTTTTCAGTAAATTTTCCTTGAAAGACAAATGAAATTAATAGGCATTTCATCCATGTTTTTTCATATTTTTTGGAGCTTCTTGAAATTAGTTATGCCAATTTTTGAATTTGAGTGATCACTAAAAAAACGTCCTAAGAAACGTCCTGGCACCTCCTGAAATGTACACTGGCCGGTGCAAATGAATGAGAAAGCAAAATGTCCCTTGCCCCAGTCTGTGGCCGGGGTGGACTGGCCCCCTCGCTCGGCCACTCCAAATAATTCCAGGGGTGCAAGAAAAATAGAAATAAATAAATAAAACTATTTGGGGCTTGTTTAATTAACCTTGAACACCCCCCTCAGCTAATTTGGGGCCTCTGATTGCAAATATGAATTCATAATTTGAAAATTTTATCATGCGTGTAAAATAAAAAAATTCTGAGTTTTCCCAAGTGGCCGAGCGAGGGGTCAGTTCACCCCGGCCTAGTCCGTGTTCGTCTGTTAAGCTAAGTTAGAGGATGCCGCTTCTAGAGCCCGAGCACTTTATGGACTTCCTGAGGCATGCAGAGCTGCCTCACCAACCTGCCTCACCAACCTGACCTGAAAACTTCATTCACTCCGCCAAACTGAACGGCCATTCCGACATTATCCTGCAATTCTTGTAGGCAACAATAAGCTTAATAATCGGCGTACAGACAGAGAGAGTACGCACGTACAAACAGCCAGCCAGTCGGGTCCCTGCAATATGATCGAATCGACCAATCTCCGGTCCAAACGCTGCTAACTTTAGTTAAGTTCTGGCATTTCGAATTCGACGCATGATCCCAGCCACACACTTAAGTTAAGTTATCGATCGATCTGACTGCAGATCGGGTCAGAGTGCCTGAGTGAGTGTAAGTTTGAAGTACTAGCTTTGAACTTTCTATCTATTGATTACGGAAAAGCTAGGTTGCGGGCTTACGGATTTCATGACCGTGGACTGGAACTGACGACTGACTGGCTTTCAGTTGATCTCCCTAGAGTACAGTTGCTGAGCGCGGTCACTTTCACAGTTTCTCGGCGCGGCGGGGCGCTTTGGGCCCTCGCCAACTCGGCAGGTGCATGATGTCGGTTACTTTAGAGTCCACGCCTCCAAGGAATAGTCAATTGAGTCTCGGTCTCTCTTTCTTCACAAAAGCAAAGGAAGTCGATCTTTGGTTCCCCGCCAGGCCACTTGTGGCTGGAGCTCATGTATTTTCACCTGAATTGCCACCTAAGTATGCAACTATGTATCTTTCTTGTGATCATGGGTGGGCTGTGAAGTCTAAGGTTAAGAATGTTCTGAAGAGCTCTAAGATTTTTTTAAATTTTTAAAATTTTGAAGAACAAAGGAGGCAGATCTCACTATATTAAAACATAACGATTTAAAATGCAACCATATAGGTTAGAGAAATAGAGGCAAAACTCTAGAAGCAAACCAAAAACCAAATACTATCCAATCTAAGTAATTGGATTAGAGCATCTCCACCATGGCGTACAATATTGTCCTAGCAAGAAGTTTGTTACATACATGTAGGTCAATTCTTTAGTCCCATTATTTAAACCCAAAATTTAGACCTCTCCAAAATTTCTACCCCACACTTGAAGTTGTAGTGCCCTCATTATTGGCTTGTACTACATTAAAATTGTCTCAATCTCCTTTGAAGAGAGAAGACAATGAACATTTGGAAAACTTGATGTGATGCTTGGGCTTCTAATGTATTGAGTTATGGGTCATTACTATTGTGTCTTTGGGAGCAGGTTCTTTGGGGTCGTAGAGGCTTTCGAAACACTATTCAATGGGGGTCCGGTTACCGAATGGGCATCTATCACATAACAAGGACCAATTGCATTATTCATTTTCTTGTTCTTTAGAAGAAATGCTCTTAGGCCGTTGTTAGGTGACCCTCATGTCCTCTCACTTGCAGATAATGGGAAGTTACTCTCCAAAAGGAATTGAACTTAGATGGTGAATTTCATTAAAATGGTACAACATTCCATTAAAATGGCAGCAAATATGTCAAAAATGATGGAAAAATATTGCCATTTTGATGAAATTCACCATTTAGCTAGTTGCCTAGCTATAAAGGGTAGTATCTAACAATCACTATTCCTACATTAGAAGTTGTCACAACTTCTTTTTCCCATTCTCTATCTTCCAAGAACGAGGATGTGGCACTCTCTCCTTGACTTGTCGAGGGTCCATTCTCTAAAGTTTGAGAGAGTTTTTTCTTATTCTCTAGAAGTGAAGAATGGACGTGAAGATTGAGAACCCGTGAAGATTGGAAAGTAATGGAGAAGATTAACAAACCATATCCATTCCTCATTCTCCACACAAAGAAAAGGCCAAGAGTTACACCTTCTTTACAAAGAAAGTTTCCTATTGACTTCACTTTTCACTCCATACTTTTTTTTTTAATAGAAGTTTCATTCTCAAAAAAGGTGTGACCACCCCGATTGATTCCAAGCAATCAAGAGCCTTATGCCACATGCAACCGGGCATGCAACACAAGACCGACCTCTTTCCAAACTATGTCAAGTGCCCAAGAAATTTCTACCTTGGATTCACTATTGGTATATCCAAATGTGGTAAAATAAACTGTAGTCAATTTTGACTACGCTTCTTTATCCACAATTCTAACTTACATGTTGCCAAAGACTGCAACTAACTTCTTTTCTAAATTGTCGCTACAATTTTTGGAATTTCAAGGCACATAATATATCATTGGAAAGATTTTTTAAAATACCTTTCCGACGGTGTATTATACTCCTCGAAATTTCCAAAATTGTAGTCGGAAATTAGAATGGAAGTCAACTATGGTCGTTGGCAACATGTACTAACATGATCATAGACAAAAAAAAAACCATAGTTGATTTTGACTACAAGTTTTATTTTTGCGTTTTGGTATAGTGGTTGTTGGGTTCTATAATTGGGCATTAAAGTGTTAATTAATTGTCATTGCAAATTTTGAAATGCAGTAGATTTGGTATGTGTTCTTAGAAGTTGATTCACATTTCTAGCTTCAATTGAAGCTTAAGTAGTTGAAAACATACTTGTGTACAATAAACTTAAAAGACCTAGGCTATGTCTAACTTGTTATGTTGTAATGCATAAAACTAAGTTTGGGTCTTATAACATAGTCTATTAAGACATATTTTCTACTTTTGTAGAGTTGGATTGCCATCTCTTTTTCATCCTTCTACAAATTTATTTCAAAAATTGAAACCTATTTTTTCCTTTTGCAGCCATTAGTACTCACATTTGACTCTTAGATTTCACCTTGAATAGGATTTTAAAATACATGTTGCAATGCTTCTTTCCTTAGTTTGAAATTGGAACTTCTATAATTTAAGATAATTATCAAGAATTCTTAAATTTTTTATAAATGGAATTCAAATAATTTGTTAGGGGCAATTTTTTGAACCAAAATTTGAGGTAAATTGTACTTTTATTCTTTGAAATATAGAATATAATTAGAAAATCATTCAATTACATATGTCATTCAAGAAACTAACAAGAAAAAATCTTTTAAGAATTGGGATGAATGGAAAAAATTAACTATTGGGAACCAAGAGTGAAATGGCAATTTGTTCATCAAGCCAAATTTGGGACTCATCATTCTTATGGGATAAAGAAAACTTTGAGGATTTAGTTAGTCCACTTAAGTTCATTAATAATACATCCAATCACTACCATAATATAGGGTTTTTTGAATAAGTTTTTTAGTATAGTCCTAGTAGTAAGATTTTCAATAATGACCTTTCAAAAGATTTTTAAGAAAAATTTAACTAGAAACAAATGTATTTTTAGTAAATTTTTACTAAAAATCTCCTAGAAAGTCATTACCTTAAAATCTTACAACAAGGACTACATTAAAAAACCATACTCAAAACATCATGTGTTGTAATAGTGAATGAAATAGAAATTTGAAGTTTAAGGTTGCTTACAAAACAAATAGGGTAGAAAAGGAACATGGGAAAGAAACAAAACAAGAAAAATAGAAAAATCTTGTACTCATAAAACATATGAGTTCTTCACAATATCAATAGTGTGTTTTTTAAGGGGAATTTTTCAAAAAAATAAACCTTAATGTACTTAATTTTGGTATTGCTTACCTTAAGTTTTAAACAAAACTAAAAAAAAATAGGGAAAGGGGGATGAAATTACCAAAAATATCTCCTAAAGAAATTTCTTAATGAAATTTACTAAATTTCTAGTTTTTAATGAATGAAAACATCCATCCAAACTTTAAAGTTTGTTTGTTTGGTTTATTTATTTGTTATGGTGAGATCTCTAGAACCGTGCATCCTCTGGTCATGTTCTTAGTGATTGTTGGAAAGTTCTTTGCGAGGAGAGGTGTGTGGGCTTCGTTTCATGGCATTTTTATTTTTATTTATTTTTAAATAATGGTTTGAATTGAAAAAAACCCAAAGGGGAAAAGTTTCATGGCATTTGGACCTCTGCTGTGAAAGATATTGATTTTTGAAGTTTTACGAATTCAAAAGATTAGAAAATAACTTTTACTTTTATTTTGGCAGCGGGGCCCAGGGCATACTAGTAATAGCGATGGGTGAATGGATCATGCCCTACCAAAAAGACTAGTCCCCCTCGTGTGGGAAACTGGAAAAGAGGTCGCAGTCTTTTTGGTAGGTGACTGCAAAGGAATGGATGATTCTTCCTGATGACCTACCTGCCCGCCTGCATTCGAGACTTCTAGGGTGCGACCGTTAGCGTCACGTTTCCAAAGAGAGAACATCAAAAGAATCGCTGCTTCACAATGATTTACGACAAAGTTTTCAAGTCACCATGCTGCCTTTCAGTATGCTCACCAATGAGAATCAGGTTTGTACAGTAAAAGGTTGGAGGGTTTGGTAGGATTGAACACCTGAGCAAATGAAAGCACCTGATCGAGCCTAGCTAGTGACAACATGTCGCTTCACCACAGAATACTAAATCTGTCAACGATGTGATTTAGACACTTTCAGATTCTCAGTCTGAAAAAAATATTTTTTCTTGAAGAAATCTAACTTACTGACGGAGACCTATCAGTAGTGCACTGTTTGTTACATTAACATTCATGCTTTACACACACGTCTTATTCAGAAAACAGTCGGGGTAATAGAAGGGAACGTCAATTCCGTTACATTGGCAATATTCGATTGATACGCCACCATTTTGATGTTTACACTAGCTTGTTTGTTTGTCGATCGAGATGCAAATTAATTTCATCCACAACATTATGCACTGGTAAGCTAGGATTTCCACCCGTAACCTGTATCCCGCTCTTCGATCTTCGCGCTTTAGTTCAATTCATTTCATTTCCTTCCCAGTTTAGGGTCCCGGGGAGGGTTCTCTCCGAAATTTTATTGGAATTGCTCCAGTTTAGCGAAATTGACGTTAACGTAAACCAGGTACGTATTCAGAAAGAATGTCTCACCAAACATGCCACTGAGTATAATCATTTTGTGCTAGCTTTGTCATATATTCAGAAAGAATTGAATTTCATCTGAAATATCTTCGCCAATATATAGCAACATGGGTTACACCGTGTACGTAGAATAATATTGTTGATAACTTTGACCCGCTGGACACAACCTTGGAATACTTTTTGTACCCAGAGCCTCCTTCGAGTTGAATTCCCAGCACAAAGACATTCAAAAGCAGCCGGTTGTTGTTCAACTGTCTTGAGCTTGCCCTGTAAGTTTGAATGCTCAGGAAAGGAGCCATATAAGACAATTTTGTCCACTAAGGGGTCCCCTTCTCAAGGATGTGAAAGGGACCCCTACCTCATTGATAAACACTGTTATGTGCTTGTGGTCGGGAAAAAATGACTATGACATGATAGTTGATATGGTTGACAAGCGCACTACGATAATTAATGACAGTAAAACAGGTGACTGGAGAATATTCTAAAATATCTTAGAGAATCAACTTTGGGTCGCATTTAAATGTATCATAAATCTAAAACAGGTTTAGAATTTGTGATGTAAAGTTTCAAACCTCTAAGTTTTCAAAATTATCCCAAATTGAGAGAAATCGGCCCAATTTAATAGAGATATTCTTCTTTTCGGTCACGCTGTAACCTGAATTAAACAGAACCAGATCGACTTGTTAGCTAAAAGTATGTTTAAAGGGAAATTGTTATTACAGTGTGCAAGCATCATCACTGTCTTCACTTCTGGACAACAGAGAAATATTATGCAGATTGTTAGTTTGTTACATTTCGTAGCTTGCAGGTTGTCAAAGTTGCAGATCCAATTGCTGCTCACCACTCTGCAATCCAGAAATATCACTCTAAGTTTGAGCTTCGAACGTCGAACTTGCCTGATGTCAATTGTACTGTGATACTGAAGCTTAAAGATTCAGAGGCTTTTCCAACATTGTCTCAGAGAGTGATAGGTGTGGCGTTGACCACCCTGGCTTAGAAGTGTCTCGATTAGAATGGATCTGAACATTAAAAAAGGAAGAGATTCTGATACTGGAGGTGACTCAGTTGAGTTCCATGCGATTTGTACGGCCTAAAATCAATCAAGACAAGGTATGCGAAGGACTTGCAAGTTGACTGTGGAAGAATTCGCGAAAGGCTTGGGAGCCACGGTCAAATTGAAAATTGCCTCGACCAACTCGATCACAAGCCTAACTGCCTAAATCATGGGACCCTCACTCAGAAAATTTGATGCCAACTTGATTCGACGAAGCCTGATCTGCACAAGAGCTAGAACGATTTGAAGTAGCTTGTTTCACCGAGCATCGTGATCGTTCCTAGAATCCCTGGTAGTAAGAAATTTCTGTAGGTCGATCTGTCTTCATTCTGGGTTTTCTTTTTGTTGAGGTGCCGGCCTCCAAAAAGTTCGTTGAGGCTACCAATGCTGGCGAGTTTTGAACAGCGTTTTTGTTCTTTTGCTACCCTTAAAACAAATTATGGCAATTTACCAAACAAATTCAAAAACTTTGCTGTAAAACTGGCTTAACAATCTCATTTTCTCCTTCAATTTCCCATGGGCTAGCTTGTAGTGAGATCAAGTGAAATCTCTAGTAAAAATTGACACTTAAAAGCAATTGACACATCTAGGAAGACATAAAAGGGAAGACCAACAATGGGTATTAAGGTAGACCAGCCCATTTCCGCCTATTTTTGTCTGCTTTCTATTCCCGACATCTTACTTTTGGCCCCATCTCCACCATAGAACTCACCTAAATCCATTTACTTCTTTCACAATTTTAGTGCATTAATTCCAACTTGGGTACCATGTCAGTTTGTGATTGGTGGATATTCAAGTACTAATAGGTACGTAGAATGGTGGTTATAGGCTGTTTTAGGACATTTATGACTCTAGTCTATAGGTAGTTTTGTAATTTCAGATAGACTACTTTAGAAGTTCATAGAAATTACAATTTTTATCGAAAAATTATAATTTTAGTTGGGTTTGATTCATGAAACATGCGCACACCTTTGAAAATATGTGCCCCTCTTGGAGTTGGTCCTAATTTACTTAAATTGCGAATCAAGATGATAATAAGTTGGGCTACCATATAGAAAAATTTAGGCTTCAAGAGGGCCACCCAAATCTAGACCAATTCCCCTCAAAGTCTAAATATTAATTTTTTATTTGAACTTTTGGTCTGGATCTAGCAACCCTATAGGGTCCTCACTTTGAGAAAGTTTTGAAGTTATTTGGCCATGCATTTATAATAATGATGTGATCATCTTCAAATACTTTAAATTATCTTTGTTTACCATATCTAGTAACTAGGGTGGCATTCCTTACCAAATAATTAATTATAGTTGGAGTTAGTGATTTAACAATAATTTCTTCCACATAGAAAGATTTTTTTTCCCATTCAAAAATATCTTCCTTGAAAAATAACTTCCTAAATATTATGACTTTTGTTTTTAGAATTACTTCTTGCCAACTTTAACCATCAGGGACATTAAAGGTTTGATTGGAGTCAAATGTTACCAAAGCTTCATTGTTAAATAATGTTATAAGTATTTTGTATGTTTTGCAATAAATGTATCTTTTCTTATTTTTTGTTTGAAAAAACAATCATTTCTTTTGAAAAATTGGAAACAAACTTTTTTAGCCTAATGTAGGCATGCATACCCATTTACAACCAATATAGTATCTTCCATACCATTATAGAAGCACATTTACCACTTTTGTGCACTTTGTGTATACTAATACACTATTGGTTTTAGCTTGGGTGTAGCTTGAGTTTGAGTATAATTATCTATTCATAACATTGTACAAGAGCATCACCATTGTGGGCAACCAATCTCCCATGGCATAGGCATCTTGGTGTGCCCCAAAAGTATCTCAATCACTGTTGTAATGAAGTTCCCCTACCATTTAGATGGCCAAAGTGTCCTAAATCTAGGGAATTTTCCCTTCGACTTTGCCAAGACTCCACGACCCTACGAATTTCAACATGAAATGGTTAAAAAAGACCCAACTTTTCCTCATAAATTGTTGCTACAATAAGGTTCAACTTGTTTTGGAGGATAGGCTTTGTCGCTTTGGGCACAAGATTCTAAAACATAGACAATCATGAAACTCCGAGCATGGTTCAACTTTTTTGCCCACCCTAAGCTCCAAAGAAATTTTGAATTTTTTGTTCACTCAACTACCAAATGAATTTTGTGAGCTCTACAATGGGGCAATAAGTGAGACTGAGACACTTTTTTGTCATCTTGATCCTATATAAAGGGTGGGGGCTGATGCTCTAACCAAACAATGGTCCTCCCTATTTTGAGAAGATAATATGCCTCTCCAGATGTATCGGAAAGAATGATTAGATAATGCAAGGTTTGAGGTTGGTTGAAGAACCATTTAAGACAATTTTGTTCACTACGGAATCCCCTTCTCAAGGATGCAAAGGGTGTTGCCCTACCACATTGATAAATAATGTTATGCTTGTTTAACCCATGAGCGTTCTAATGATCATTTTATGGATGATGAACAAATTGAAATAGAAGTGTCATCCTCCTTACTACTGTAGAATGAAAGTTATCCTAATTTGTGGAGATACTTGATCAAGTTGTTGTCCTATCTAATGGTTGGATTTGATGTTACTCAAGTCCTCATTTTTCTAAACTTACAAATATGGAAGTATGTGAAGTGGTTGACCAAGCCAAGATTGCATTGACTCTAGTTTTAAAGTGGATTTGCCAAAATGAGGTCATAGATTTAAATAACAAAAAAAATTCAAAAAATCACCACGTAAAGAAAACCTCATCTCAAATTCATTCCAACAAAATTTACTCAAAAATAACAATATTTTGCTTGTAATCAAATTTAAAAGGAATTTTGAAAATTCCCTCTTAATTGCTATGAATAAATATTGGTGATAGCATTTGTGAATCTAACTATACAGATGATATCTAGAATACAAAATGTACAACTTTTATTTTTGAATCAAATCTAAAATATGCTTCTAAATAGTACTTTAACTTATAATGATTTTTCTGAAATCATCAAATTTTGGAGATGGCTTTGGACGTTTAGAGGTTAACCCTTGTGCATCACAGAGAGAACAACATAAGTGACAAGCTTTTTGACACATCCTAGAAAAAGTGTAGTAAATTGTATTCTACTTATTTATTGAAGATTTCACCATAGTAATTTGGAACCAACTACTTGATGAGTGTGGATTTTCAATTTGCAAGAGAATCCACCGTAAGGGTTTGGAGATTATAATATTTGATGAACATGTTATTTCACAAATCTTGGGCATTTTTTAGCATGATGAATCTTTGGGGAATTCATAGAGGGTAGAGCACGAATGAGATGTTTACGAGCTTTGAATGTATTGTAGATTGTGCAAATAAGGATTGAGGGGAGAAAAAAATTCTTCCAAAGTAGGCAAATTCCGACTTTTATGGCTTTCGAAAGTTGCAAGATTCAAGGCAAGACTATGTCTGCAAGCTCAGTATGGTCAACAAAGGACCAAGCTAGTGTTGGTGTTCTCTCAAAGATCAAGCCGATCCATATTGTGGATTGGTGTGATTTACCTCCCTCTACTATTTTAGAAGGCAAAGGTACAATGTAATTGAAATCAACTTGTATACCTCTTTAATGAAACTTTGATCCTCAGCGTCCAAAAAACATTCGCTCTACCGTACAAGGGTTAAGTTTACAATCATACTTAAAATGTGCTAACAATTGGGCCGAGATGACCCTAAACTACCGGATGATGGTGGAAAGGTATCCAAACCAAATGGCGTGGTTGCAGGTTTGATACCTGACTATGACAAGTTAGTTTATCTAGCATGAAATCAACCTTTCTCCTTGACGAAAACCCTTGCAATGTGTTCTTCAACAAGTTTTTGTAAAAAAAATGTGTTGACAACTCAATATGTATTACTAACTGCCGTCACAACTCAGTAAAAAACATATTTAATGCTTACTTCCAATAACTTACTCTAAGCAAGCCATCCAAGTTGGTTCACAAAGTGGTTTACAAAATGATTCTTAAGTTAGTTAGTTTTATTCTTAGAACTTAAGTTGGTTTAGAAGCTTACAACCCATTTCCAACCACTCAAGGAATTCAACATAGTTGCAAGATGGGTTTGGTGAGGGAAAAAAATTTCCTCCAGCAATGTAAAAGATTCTAGAAGGATTTTAAAAAAATTTACATTTTTTTTGTCCAAAATGAAATTACTATGAATTTTTTGGTGAAGATTCTGTGAAACCTATTCTTGTTATATAGGTCATTCTATTTCCAATCATAGGCTTGTTGCAAAATTGATGAGAGTGATAATTATAGTATTCTATGAACATATTGTGATCATTCTAGGCTTTCAATGTATAACTTACTTCTTATGTTGCTCCAACCAGTATGTGTCAGTTATGTCAGTTATGAACATGTCACTACTGATTGGAAAAACAACAACCTAAACTTCTACTGTGAAAATGGGGGTTGGTCGAGAATGGGTCGGCTTCCAAACTGGTTCTTAAAAAGCAGACTGCTGACAGAAGTTAAGCTTACCAAGGTTGCATCTTAAATACAGGATGGCAGGATGACAGGCAATGCGCAGAAAGGTAATGATCATAATTTCAGGAATGGTAGGTCCACAGTGTCGTTCAAGCACCGCCTTGCACCAACCGGCAGGTTGAGGCCGTTTGGGGTAAGGTAGTCTGCTCTTAAAGCGACCATGCTCTAAAAGCAATTATGGCACAGGGGTACATTTTGCTTTTTTTCATGTACCAGCACTGTTCATTTCAGGAGATGGTCGCTTTTAGTGACTACTGCATTTCAACTTCAAAAATTTGTAACTAATTCCACAAAGGTCCAAAAAATATGAAACAACTTGGGTTAGATGCCAATTCCATTTTTCTTCCTACTAAAATTGACTGAAAATTTTTATAAGGAATTTTGCTTCCCCGAAAAAGCAATCAGCTCTTAAATGGTCGCTTTAAGAGCAGACTACCTTAACTTACGTCTGAATGGCGAGTCCAACTTTCGAAGCAACCCCGTGGCACTCTGGCATTGATTGGTCAGAACAAAAACATATCAGTCAGTGTGAGCGCTAGAATTCATCCAATGACCGATTGGAACGATCAAGATTGAAGGCAACTAAAGGCAAGCACAAGAGCATGACCACCCAGGTGCATTGGGTGTAACAGCCGCAACGCCTCCTAGCAGGTCCTTGGTGGAATTTGCACCCCACCGTTACTCTCCCAACATAGCGGCCACTTCAAAAAAAGGGACCAGCCACTCAACAGCTGAGGGCCTGTTTATTGACACACAACCTGAGATTGAGGAGAATCTGTCTTCAGTCCTTGTCTGATCATGCCAAAAATACCTTGCACTATAGTAGGTATAAGTTTGCAGCCAATAAAGATGTAGCTTAAGTTGGCCACATAACTCCTGAATGCGCAATGGCATGGTGTAAGAGCAACTCCACTGCATCAACATCTAAAGGAACGTGAAATGGTTTTCACAGAGTGATGTCGCAGTCCAGTGGCCATTCTATCTTTGTTTCTTTTAGAATAGTTGCAGTGCAATTCATGTTTCACCCCTTGGCAAAACCTTATCCAACTTGTTTTACATCATCAATGACATCATGAAGGAGAGTGATTCCTCCATAGTCAAAGGGTTTAGTCATTGTGTTGGCACAACATTCTACCATTTCCCAAGAAAAATAGAAAGCCTTTAGAGGTGATGCAATGGAGTCCAAATGCATCACCTTCCCGCAATAGTTCTGGTCATATTTGTGTTCAAGTGTGCCATAGAGTTGCTCTAACAACGGGTAAGGGTGGGGGTGGGGGTGGGGGTGGGGGGTGGGGGGAGAGTGCTTCGGTTGTAGCTATAGGGCCAATAGCAACCACTCTACATGTCATTTTTGACATGTAAGGTAAAACAACCCATTATGGACCTTTTATCCATCGTGGACTCCAAAGAATGACCCCATTATGGTTTTCTTTTAGTGATTGAGATTTGGGCTACATTCAATGTCTTAGCTAACTGGAATGGAGTGATTAGTGACCACAATAGGAACTTTCAGTTTTTTAGTGTTAGTTCATTGTAGGAAGTGCCTTTTTCTAGTCTTCTATGTTAGAAAATATTGTGACTATAATAGGTGAGTAAGATGAGTATTATGGATCAGTTTTGGTTGGTTTTGGGATAGTCTACAGACTTTTATAGGTCGTGATGGGCTAAACTCTTCAAAAATTCATTAAAAATTCACACTTTGTCTAAAAAAAATTAGTTTCAAAAGCTCTCACCATTTCTATCACTTGACTTTCTCTAGGAAAAAAAGTAGAAAATTTCAGAAATGACAAGAGGGCAAACCCCATTTGGTCAGTAATGGGCTGTTTTACCTTGCACAACTCAAGTTAATTGGCATGAGAAGCACCGCGGTCGGAGTCCCTGTACGGATGGGGTCCTAGCTAGTTCATAGGTAACTTCAATGTCACCTTTTTACAGTATAAAAGGGGAGTCGCTACTTCAATCGATCACTGCTTACCACAGTTAGTACTTCAGACCCGACACTGTGCAGTACTGATCGAATTTGTGTTGTGAGGCAAGCTAAGCACAATGGCCACCACCACAGCTTTGCCAACTCATGCCGAGGAATCCACTGGGGTGGTTGCAGTGCAGGAGGCCATCGATTTCGTTGGCCTTTCGCATGAAGAGATTGGAAGCTTCAGCAAAGCGCAGACGTTTGCTCACACGGAGGCTCTGAACTGCGACACGGACGATGTGTGGGAGGCTTGTAAGCATGCAGTGGCGCTTCTTCCCGACCTGGCACCGGAATATTACTCCAAGGCAGAGTTTGAGTCGGGCACCGGGGGCCCTGGGAGCATCAGTGTCATCCACTTCGGTAACTGTCCTACTATATACCTCGAATTTGTCTCCGTTTTCTTCCTGTACAATTATGTTCCAATTCTGAATGGCAAGTTTCTGCAATCAAAAAATTAACTGAAGAAAGGCTGAAGGGTGAAGTGCTGCTCAGATGCATGGTACCCTCTGAAATCTGTAAGCTCTCTGGAAAGAATGTGCCAGAGGTGTACTTTTCAGGGGGACGGTGCTGTCACCTGAGCATCACTCCGCGCCAAAATTTTGATAAGGGCTTGGCGAGGATTCAAAACGTAACCCATGTTAGATAACCTGGCAGAACTTGGCAGGGCAGAACAAAGGTTGAATTCTGAGAAACGGGAGCAATTTTGAGTTGGCCGACTGTAAATTGCAGATCAGATGCAGCGTATGTCTACATAGGTTCTTGATTATTGAGCTCAAGGATTCAGTTGGCCACCCTCGAACTCAATTGAGCAATAGTTTCTATTTTCGTAGCCGTAGACACTTGAAAGTTCTAATTCTGCCAGTCTTAAGCACTTTAATGCCAACAATTTTCGCAGTATAAAATCCGTGATTCTACGGGAAATGACGATTCAAGTCTTTTTTTATCATACGCTTTGAATTGTAACACTGATTCTGTTTAATCTGTGTTCTAATTGGAGACAGCGATGGTTGTTTGTTTGTCCTGACAGCGATTCCGGGAGCAGGATTCATCAAGCAACGGGTTGACAAGGTTGACAACGAAACTAAGACCTTGGGGTACACGATCGTTGGCGGCAACGTCTCCAGCTCCGGCTCCTTCTCGGCGGAGTTGCACTTCGCTCCCACGAGCGATGGCAGCAGGACGGAGGCGACGTGGAGTGCGAAGTATGAGGCGACGGGGGAAGCAGGCCCTCCGGAGAATGCTTTGAAGATGGTGATCGCGACCTTGAAGACGTTTGAGAAAGCGGCTGTGCAGAAGAGGGTGGTGCGGCACACGAGAACTTTGGAGGCCCCGGCGGGCACCATCTGGAACCTTCTGATGCATGAGGATGTCGTCCTTCCCAAGGTCATCCCTCATATCATCAAATCCTTTGAGTATTTGGAGGGCAACGGTGAACCTGGCAGCATCCGGGTGTTGAGACTGGGCGAAGGTACTTCCTTTAACCCTATAAACTTTAATTACAATCATTTCAATTCCAAGACTTTATTCACAAATAGCACGTAGAGGAGTACAACAAGAAATGAAATTGGTACTAAGATCGGTGCATGGGAATGAAGACTCTAACTGTTACTCCACTGTTGGAGTTTTTTCTTACTACTGTCCCTATTGGCCGGAGGTCTTTCGTACTGCTACTCCACATTCGTTATATGCGTGGAAATTCGCAACATTGGCAGTCAGACTTTCCTAAACAGACTAGGAGTCAAGAAACGGAATGGCTCTCTGTAAGCTTAACTTATATCGAGATCAATGTAATTGTCAATGCTAGACAGTCAGTGATTTTGTTTCCAATTAATCATATCTGAGAGCCTCCACTAGAAAGACATTAGGAAGTCCACTTTAGAAGCTAATAGTTAACTCCTTGAACATATTTACTATTAACAAATGTAGGAAATGTCAGTATGTTTTGCTACCTTCTATGAAACTTCCGCAGTACTTCATTTCTGAATCACTTAAGTGAACTCCAGACATGTATTAAAAGCAGCTGTCAGTTTTTACCACGGGGTGAAGAACACGTGGAAGCTAGAGAATCACGCAATCAATACATTCTTTCAAGTTTCAATCGTTTGATCTTTCAGAAAAGTAAGGAACGTTAAGCTTAATTGCTGCTAAGCTATACGGTACGCTTCCGTCTCAGTTAGAATTGCGCGTGCACCAAATATTCACTCTCGCCAACACATTGATTGCGAATGTTGTGGCTGTGGCTGCAGCTATTCCTGGGGGCAAGCATGTGATCGAGCGCATAGACCAGAACGACGCTGTCTCCAAAACTTTCGGTTACACAGTACTGCAGGGCGACCCCAAATACAAGTACCTGTCGGCAGTGATGCAGTTTCTGGACGGTCCCGTGGAAGGGACCACCGTGGCCAAGTGGGTGGGTGTGTATGTGCCGCAAGCGGCCAGCATCCCGCCCCCAGATCTGGCTCTCCACGTCTGGAAGGTGCTCGAGAATGTAGCCAAGACCTCCCCGCAAGCTGTCTACTGAGCGATCGACATACACAGCGATCAGCGACGTAAATAGAGTGGACTTCATTCAGCAAATTGATTAGCAGTTTCTCGCTCCCATTGATGAATATGCTTTTAGGTCTAATCGATCGATACCGTATTGATCATTGGTACCGTCTAGTATCATTCTAGAAGAAAGCAATTACGTGTAGACGAGCATTATGAGGAGGACTGGCTTGCTGGCAAGGAACAGACTTTTGGGCACTTTGGCAGGTTGTTCGATCGATTGAAGCAGTGGAGTTAGTACGGTGCGTACTTTGTCTGGTAAAGCCTGCAGCGGAAAGAAGGCTAGGTTAGATCAGACTTTTAGTTCGTAATCAATAATTAACCCCTAAACGTCCAGTCTTCTCCAGAATTGACGATTTCAGAAAAATCATTACAAAGTGCTATTCAGAAGAACAATTTGGAATTGATATACAAATAAAAGTTGTAGATTTTGAGTTGTAGATTCCATACGTATAGTAATATTCACCTATGCTATCACCAATATTTTTTAATAAAATTTGAAAGGAAAATTTCAAATTTCCTTTTAAATTCAATTACAAGCAAAATATTATCATTTTATGAGTAGTAGTATTCAGAAGAATGGTTTTGAAATGAGGTTCTCTTGACGTGATGATTTTTTGAAATTTTTATGTTCTTTAAATGTATGACCTCACTTTTGCAAATCCAATTATGAACTAGAGTCAATGCAATTTTGGCTTGGTCATATATTTGACACACTTGCACATTTGAAAATTTAGAAAAAATTGTACTCTAGCAATGCCAAATCCAACCATTAGATAGTATAACAATTTAATAAAGTATCTCCACTAATTTGGATGATTGTCATCCAAGAAATAATGAAAATGTAACAAGAATATGAATTTGTTTGTAGTCCAAAAAGTGGATGTTGAAGTGCTTAGGGATTAACAATGTCATAAATTGACTATTTATTGTGACAGTCTTTTTGTAAAATTGGCAAAATTCTATAAATGGGTAGCTTGGCATTGTTCAATTGGGAAACTTCAATGAGTTCTAGTTTCTAGATCTAGGTTTCCTAGAATCAATGGAATGTCACAATTTTGGTGTTTTGAAGTACTAAGACAAAATAAGAAATGTTGAGTATGATTATACTTTTGATCTATGTCATTTTACTAGAGTATACAAGTAATCATTTGGTATGACTCATTATGGGACATGATTAATTGAAGTCTTCAAAATATAAATATGATTGAAAGTTTCACTTTCATCCATTTAGAAATTACTTTGACTCCATGGACGCTTATTGTCCTTAGGAGTTAAGAGATCATATGGTCAAAACTTCGAATGGGCAAATATTCACTTCAATAGCCTATTCCAATTTGGACCTTGATATTTCACATAGATTATATCTTAACTCTTGACTTGAAGGGCTCTATTTTGCTCTCATAGGATCACAATTCAATCTTGTAAATAATTGAATGATGGAAAAGAATATTGTGGGAAATTAGGGAGGATGGGATCTTTATATTCCATGGTCATCCTTCAAATATGGTGTGTCCCCTCTTTTGCAAAAGAAACTTCAAGCTTAGGAAGAAAGATTTCCCCTCGTATAAATTATATTTCAAACTCTTTTAATTTAATCCCACAAGTTTAAAATTTATATCCTAACTCCCTAAGAAATATAATGATAAATCTCTTTGCATGTTTAGGGGGTGATTGCAAGAAACACTTGTCCTATTTTTTGTCCCCTTGCCCTTGGACAAGTGTTTTTTTGCTCATGATTTTTGCATCATTTGTCTATTTGGAGTGAAATTTGGAATGAAGGTATAAGTGGTAGTTTCAGAAATTGTGTAATTTTTTCAAATTTTTTCAAATTATTTTACTATTTTTAACCTACCTTCGATTGGATATTTACCTTGGCCATTTGGAAGGGGGTGGGTTAGTCCTATTTTTGACCCAAAAATGCAAATTCGAAGCTATAAATTGGACATGTTGGAGGCCTACTAACATTACAAGGACTAACAATGATTTTTTATGAAAATAGTAACATGTCGGTTGCCCACACGAGGCCAAAGTGACCTTCGCTTGTGCGAAATCTATGAAGAAGGAAAAAAATTCGTAAATGAATTTCTAGGTGCAATACAAGCGCAATCTTATCTAGCAAAATTTCTTATTTTTTTGAATTTTTTTTAAATTACTAAAAATGAAAATGTCCACAGACCCCTTTTCTACTCTCAATGGCTTCTATAGTATTCCGTAGTAGTCTATAGTATTGAATCAACGTTTAGATCTAAAGGCCCCCTAAATTGATAGTTGAGATTCATAGGCACACGTTGACGCGTAGAATTGATATTAGTTTGTAGTACTACCACTCCTATGGCCAGAAATTGCATATTTGAGCCTAAAATGTGAAGTGTTTCTTGCAATCACCTTAGGGTACATTCACACATGGCTTTTGGTAACAACGGTAATAGAATTAGACTACCTCTAACAAAGATAGAAAAGTGTAGGTTTTATTTAAATATTTTTTTGAGTTTGTTTGGCATTGGTTGGGCATAAATAAGGTCATCTTAAGTCATCACTTGTCCATACTTGGGCATAGCATTCAATAGTCTTCATATAGGTTGTTTTTTCCTCTCCAAACTCCTCATCCACAAATTTCTTCCACACATAATGGAGAAAAAAATGAGCTTTAATAGCTAAAGCATTTGATTAGTTGCTATTTAAAATATTTGATGGTGAAATATAGAAAATGCTTCATTCACATTTGTGGAAATGAAGGGTGGGGGCTTCATTTTTATAATGAAATCCATTTTTCATCCTAAATTTTCAAAGGGTATAGGATAATGTGAAGATGAGAGCTTGACCACTCATTGCCAAAACGTAGATTTATGTGTGAATTAGAATTTCAGACCTCATTTAGGCATAGAAAAAAAAATTGTCAAAAAACTTTAGACTAAAAAAAGTTGGTAAATCAAGCTAAATTTCATCTCCCAAAATACATTTCTAAATTTGAGCCCTCTATCAAAAGTTATGGACAAAATTCAAATAGGATGTTTAAAAATGTCAAAGAAAATGTCACTTCCAACACCTCTTTGAAATTTGCCCATAACTTTTGATTAGAGGTTCTAAATATCAAATGGATTTTTGTACATGACATTTAGCTTGATTTACCAACTTTTTTTGTGTTCAAAGATTTTTGAATAAGAGTATTCTACTATGCCCAAATGAGGTCTGAAATTCTACTTCAAATGCAATTCCTACTTTTGACTTACTTATGCGTGGTTGAACTCCTACTAATTCTATAATTTACGTATCCCATATGGTTTGTTTCACCTCCTACTACCCCATATGTATATAAAGATCTTGTCTTATTTATTGAAAATACAAATAATAAATGACACTTGCAGTAGGTGAGGTAGTTCATTGAATTCATTTTGGTAGTGTTATGTAGTTGTCTATTTCTCCTTGCATTATGAAAGATCGTTGTTAGTGCCCAAGAATCTATATAATCAAAAAATTCAAATACATGTAAGAGCAACTTGCAATATTGGAGAGTTATGAATTGTTGTTGACATTACTCTGGTAATCATTGCCCATAACCCTTTATCAGCTCTACAGCTATATAGGTTTGAATTGGATGATACAAAAGAACGATGGTTTGAACATCTACCGAAAAAATCACTCAACATCACTACAAAGAACACACATTAAGTCCACATGTGAATGTAACATTAGAAACATCTACTTGATTATATTGGTGGTTATTAATTTAGGACATATTTATGTGCCATAGTATTTGTAGTTCATGAGTCACAATTTGAAGTGCACTAGTGTAAGAAAAATGATATCTTGAATTCACATCTCCGCTTCTTATGCATTCGAGGTGTACCACCGATTTATGATTAGGGCCACATTTGCAAGAGATAGGGTGACCTATTTTCAAGAACAAGGGGAAAATGATGTGTTTTAGCCACTTCATTAATGTGTGACAAAAAATGCATTGACACCTAATGAAGTTGCCAAGACCAGTTTTCAATTTTGCGCTTCTTGAAAATAGGTTCACCAATACATTGAGAACAAGTTGGACTATACTCTACATTTCTTGAATTTCTACTAATTCCAAACTTGATGAAAAATTAGCAAAACGCAATGCAATCTTCATTAATTCTATTAATTCCTTAATCGAAGTAAATTACACCCCCCCACCCACCATCGCTCAATTGGACAGATACTAAAACACTTACAAGGTCGTAAAGTTCCATTGAATGTCAGGAAGTTCGGTCACCAGCACATTTTGCCAATATACGAATTTCAAACAGATTATGATAAGTTGGACTCAGACGTCAGCCTTGGTTGTCCTCGAACTTCAGTCCCGACAGCAGAATGGACAATTCATGAGAATTAATGATGAAATTCATTAAATGGTGCATGTGTTTCAGAGGGACAAAATTGCCATCAGTTGTGAGTTCAATTGGCCATAAGGTGAAGGCACTCATAACTGATCAAATAAGCAATTTTGGATATTATCTGCAGTAGTGCATAGCAAAGCAAATATTTTTAGAGGTGTAGCGATAGGAATGACAGGGATTGCAAGAAAATTGGTAATTTTATAATTTGAACTGAAAGTTCCATGAATTTGGAAAGGCAGAAAGTGCTTTGAACCAATAGTCAATGTCTAGACTTTTCTAATTCCAATCATTCAAGAACTATTTTTTTTTTTAAACAAGCGAGTTTAGGAAACACACTGCAGGGGTTCCGTCAGGAGGAAAGGTTGATTTCACACAAGGTAAGTAACCTGTCGATTCAAGAACTACTTTCATGCTCCTTACTTCGTACTTTCTTGCTCACTACTTTGGGACATGTGTTATGAACTTACTAGTCCAAACCTTGAAAAAGAGGAAAAAACACATACCAAGCTTCAATTGGAAATTTGTTCCAACCTTGGTTAGAAATAATTGCACCCTGTAGGTTGGGTATAGGTCATTGGGTAGGAATAGGTGCCTTCACCTTAAATTACTTCTAAAATTGAACTTAGGATTTGTTCTTTTATGCCAAAAAAACACACTTAGATTTGAAGGTTTTAGTAGGATAAATTTTTCATTGAAATGTCATTTTAACAAAAAAATAAAATTAAAAAATAGATTGATAAACTTGAATAACCTTGAGGTGCAAGCCAAGACAATCGCAGATGCATATTTTAATGCATTTTCAAGTCTTGAATTCAAAAAAATATATATCATCTTTTCACAAAATGACAAAATTTAAGAGTATTTAGTTGGTGCATACCCAAGTTTTGAACAACAATATTACAAAAGTTTCCAAAATTATCTCCTCAAAGACCACATTGTAGTCAAAATTTCCCAAATTGAGAAGATGTATTATAATATGCAACTAAGAGGGATATTTTAATCATGACTATTGAATAAAAGATGTAAAATTTGCTTCATTGATCATGTTTTTATGATTGGATCTATCACTACCCTAACATATATTTTCTAATAAAATGTAATTTTCATAAGAGTGTTTTTTCTATAAGATCACAATGTCAAATTATAATTATGGTGATTTCTATAGGTTATTATTTAAATGATTTATTCAAGTCATCAATGAAGGGTTGTTTCTTTGAACTGAAAAAACTACATTAGGAGGTGAAATATATTCAAATCTTTTGTACAATAGCATAATTGCACATAAAAGTTTTGAAAATCCATATTGTTCAAATGATAGAGGACTAATTCAAGAATCTACAATAATTAGATGGATAAATAATTCAAGGGTCCAATCCTTTACATACATTTGTGACATTGCATTTGTCCATTCTTCAACATTTGATTGTTTAGTCTTGAAGGGTTGAGGTAAGATGACCCATTGTTGTCCCTTTGATCATTGCACACATTTAAATGAATTGGATTCACAAAGTTGATTGGAATTTTTAATTCATAGAATGAAAAAAAAAATCATGTGTACTTCAATCAATTCATTTTTGAAAAATAAAAAACATATTACAAAACAAGTAGTCAAAGCAAAAATACATGGGTTCCCATTATTGTCCATCTCTAGGTGGAACTATTCTTATCCATTTTGATACTATAGGAACTTTCTTAATTCTCTATTGAGCTGCAATGTGAATTTAAAATCATTAATTCATCAAGATTGTTGAATAATGAACGAGTCTTTTGCCATGGGTAGAAATGGCATAGTAGTGCTCATTGAATCCACTAATTAATCCCAAAGGTCTTTTGACTACTTTTCACAATAAGTATCCCAAATTGTCAATTTTTAGTGGATTGAGCACAATGGAAAAATAAAAATATTTTTCAAACTTTTAACCATATGGATTTGTACTAGATTATTGTTGGAATGTGTGGAAACAATCTCAACCTATTTGATGTACTACATATATTGCAAAATTTTAAATCTTGAAAGTTTTAAATTTTCAAGATATTTTGGGCCTTGCCTAATAAGGTCAATATAATTTGACTCAACTTTGTGCAAAAGGAGGCAATATCTAACTTTGGTAATTCTCACTATTGCATACTAGGTAGTTGTGTCACTTATTTGCCTACCAATTTTCAAAGACAATAGAGGTATCTAGCATACCCCAAATCATCTTGGACTGAGAGGATATCCAAAAATCCCACTGTATGAGGAAGATTTCAACTTTTTTTTGAGAACTCATCTTTAGATAGAATCAAAATCCCAATGGATGAGACAAATCTTTCCTTTCCTAAATCAAGTACCAAAATCAAACAATTTTTTTTAAAAATCTCTTGAATTTACAGTAGAATTTTTGCTAAAGTGGTTCTAGAGTAAACCAACAATTAAACTCCAACATTTAATATGTATCCTACAATAGGTCTCACATTGTTTCTAAAATAACTGCTAGTGAAATATAGAAGTACATGCCAACTGAAGGGTACATGATTTTTTGAATTCATTTATGTTTTAAGAATATTCTTTTGTTTTTACTTTTTGTTGTATGTGCATTATTGGAAAGAGTTGAACGACTTAGTAGAAAGTTTGTATTTTCTCTAATGCCCACTCTATTGGTATGTTGCCCAAGTTGCTTCTATTGCACCTAAACTTTTGGGGCCCTACATCTTTCGATTTAGGCATCCGATTGGGGAAACAAATTTGCATCTTTGGTGTAGTGTTCAGTTTCATGTGCTAAAAATCAATTTCATCTGAAACTATTGAAAGCTTTAGAAAAGCTCTACGGGAGCCTACATGCTCCTAAAGACTTTAGGGGGTAGTTATTGTGCAGAAGAAGTTTGGAATTTTCTGCAACTGAGTGAGACGTGTACTCTGATGGATTATCTAGATCCTGGGTGCCAAGTACAGTACAGCACAGAAGTACTTGCGCGGTCTTCCGATCAAGAATGGTTTCTCCGTAGAGGTATTTCTGGAATGAAGGGGGAAACCTTGTTAAGTTCTCTATTGCAATGGTTTTGTACAGCTCGGCAGCTTTATCCATTTATTCTGCCTCAAATTCAGACCACTGACAATGAATAACACTGCTAATTTGGAATTCCAACTCTTCAAAAATGTCTTGCATCTTTCGGAATGCGTTACACCAAGTTGCATGTATTTCATGCACTTTTGTGCTTGATGCACACTTCTGAAGGAAATAACGTCCAAACCAATGAGCTCGCAGGTTCCAATATACTGTAGCTGGTACTATACATATTGACTGACGTATCGCAGTTTGGCCGTCATTATTTTTTAAACAAATTTCAAGTAGTTTCATTGTTGGAGATACAACTTCTCATATTTATGCAGCTGAGAGTGAGAATTTGATGAAATCTCTATTTTAAGGAAATCTCGCTTGAAATCAAAATGGTATGGTAATTAAATGGAGGAACCCATCAAGGCAAAGACTCCACCAAGTATTTTTTGAGCCAACGCTGTATCAAATTCTCTAAGGAGGGAAGTAAGAATTGCAACTACTCGATTGGTGCCAAAATTGCCAGAGCAACGTGCATGGCGTCTTTTTGTGCACGTTCCGAGTCCCAAGCATCCTTGAGTTCCACATTGAAATTTTTTGTAAGGATATTATCTTAGTCTGCCTGTTTGAGGCCATGATGTCAATCATCTTGTAGTAACCGAGGTCGTCCGGCTTGAACGACCCACACCGTAGACTCACTGACCGAGGCTCGACATGAAATTTCTTCTGGCTGGATCTACCCAAGACTAGCTCAAGTTGAATCGCACAACCGAGGCTTGCACCACTCGGCCTTTATAAGCAACCACCCTGATGCCATAGACACCACTTTGAAGGAGAGCTTTGTCGAGAGCTTCTGGTTAGCTCGAGAGAGCGAGTTTGTGTCAGAGGGATTCCAGCAGTGGACTCTAGTTGCTGATTTAGTGAAGCTTTTCGTGCATTTGGGAAAGGGAGGAAGTGCTTGAGTGATAAGACAGGTCAGAGTCAATACAACGTTAAGCAAGAAGATCAAGAGGGAGTGAGTTATGGAAGGAAGCAGTGTTACTGCGTTATCCACCATTTCTGGTGTTGTTGTTGCCGATGGGAACGAATCAAAAGGGCCACATCCAAATGCATTGGAGTGCCACTTATGTTTGAAGCCCTCGACTGATCGTGTTGCAACTTCGTGTGGGCATGTCTTTTGTTGGTCATGTGTGTTTCCATTGGTCGTAGACAAAAGAAAGCGAAAGCCTTGTCCCATGTGTGGAACCTTCTTGTCAAGAGACATGAACATCCTTCCTCTTTATTGCGGAGAAGAATCAACGGAGGATCGAGCTTCTTTAGAAAAGATCATTCCAAAGCGCCCAAGCAATCCACGAATGTTTGTGCCTCGGTTTGCAAGAGTTGAAGGTTCAAACTCGGATGAGTTAGATCATGGCACTCCAGTCTCTATGAGTGTGTTACAACAGATCAAGCAAGAGATTAATTGCGAGAGAGCGCGAAATGAAAGGATGGTCATTGAGTTCAAAAGAGAAGAGGAACGAATGTTTAATGACAATATTGTGAGGGTGGAACTTGCAAGGATGGAACGGAAGCTCATGCAAGAAAAATTCCAGATGATTCTTGACATTGCGAGGCTGGAAGGGCAACTAGCTCGGGCAACTGACTTGTTGCCTAATGGGTGGAGTGATTTGACCATTTTGGACTCCATTGAAATTGAAGCATCATTGCATGATGCGTCTTCTCCTTCCAATCATAGCCACTAAAGTTCATACCATAGTGTATCCTTGGGGGACGAAAAAAACATTTTGAGAGATAGTTACTTACATAGATGTGGTCCTTTACATTGTTTCTTCTTTTATTTGACAATAATCTTAGAAAATAATTTAATATGAAATGATTCATGTATTTTTTTGTACAGAAAAGACCTCTTAGAGGTTTGTGGAATCTATTGGAAAGGTCACTATCTATTGCAATACTTTATTCACATTTATGATTATATTCTACATCAAGTGTGAACAATGAAATCATCTCATTAGTTTAAGATGATTTGGTTTTCATGTATGTTGTGTTGATGAAACAAGTGATCATTTGGGGAAATCCTATGACATGTTTATACCACATATGATTTATACTTTCTCCTTTTAACCCTTGAGCGCCCAATGCAAGTTCCAAAAACAAGTTGCAAACAACCACTCGAGTTGATCCTACAGAATAAAAAATAAGATCCAAGAGACATGGCCGTTGAGATTGCAAGAGAAGTAGAGAGGGCATCTTTGGAAGAAACTTATGGAAGTTTTCATTGTACATTCTAGGATATCATAATGGTCAAACTTCTCATAGTAGGAGGTGAGATTTGGGGGCACTAGGGCGCTCGGAGGGAATTAAGATCAATAACTTAGAGGGTTTTGAAAGTAATGTTTAGAAAGTTAAATGAATCAACTCAGATAGACTTAATTGTCATTTATGGTCTCAATTTCTAGGGTGTGTTAGTCAAAGTTAGATTGTGGTGACTAAGGAAGAAGGTTAAAACAAGTGGGTTCCAAAATGAATCACATAGATGTACCCATAGTGATCATTATCAACATAAATGTATTCTAGTTGTGTGTGTTAACTTTTGTTGGAAACAACATTAAAACATTTATTAGATGAATGTATTTATGCCCTGAGATGATTTAAGTAGTCACATGTATTTTATTTATTCTTTAAAGTTGATGTAGAAAATTGTTTAATTTTATTTCTTAAGTAGAATTTGAATTATGTACTAAAATATTGTAAGACATACACCTTTCGTGCAATTGCAGTGAACACATTTTTTTCCAAAGATGAAAATGATTGCGGAGAAGAAACTTCAAGTGAGTAAAAATGTCCAATTTTTGTTTCATTTATTTTAATTTTTTTACTATTTTCTAAAAATCAAACATCAAAGTATCCATTTTTTGGGTATTTTTCATTATTCTTTTTTTGGTGCATAAATTTTTAAAATAAAATTTTCTAGACCTAAATTTATGCAAATATAATATTTTGAATGCTTTACAAATTATCCACTTTTTCTTTGTTTCTTTTTAAATTTATTCCAAAATCATAGTACTCCTTCAAATAGTCTGGTTTGAAACAATAACACATGTTTCTTGCAATGATCCATTAGTAGTATGTAAGCATTAAATTACATTAACCCTTCTATTCACCAAAAACTTGAAGACAAGCATTGTTAGTATGGCCTTTGAAGTTCAATATGACCTTTCATGCCTCTTTTCACATTGAGACCCCAAACACTTTTTCTTCTTTGTCTCTAGGTTATTCATTTTTGTCATGTATTGTAGTAGGGCTATTAAAGATGCTTTGTGTAAAGTATTTTTAAGGAGGAAAATGTAGATTTTAATCCCGCAATATATACTTAAAAGGGATTTTTTTGTTTTTAATGAAGAATTCATAGTAATCGAAAAAACTTACGAAAGAATGCTAGAGTACCAATGCAATGTCTCATACAAAAAAAATTTCAGGTTTGAAGTAAGAAAAAAATCTATTGGCACTCATGAAGAGTGACAAAATTGAATTTGGGTCATTGCAAGAAACACCGTGCGGTTTTTGTAGCGTTTTCCATAGTACACTACTATTTGGGGGAGTACTTTATAATTCGAATTTTTTTTTAAAAGTAGAAAAAGTTTTTTAATGTATAAACCTTTAAGAAGGAGGTACCCTAGGAAGGAAAAGCATAGAAAACTTCTCTAAGTAGGAGAACTAGAAAAGTGCAAAAATCTCATGGAAATTGACACTTTCACATTTTAATTTGTAAGAAATAGGAAAATCAATTTTGAAAAAAACTAAAAGATTTCCGTTTGGGAAGAGTTGGTGGTGATGAGATTTCACCAAAAGAATGATCTTAGAACCATCTTCAATGTAAAAGAATTGTGCACAATAGGAGTGATATTTGCACTTATGTGGAGGATATAAAATAATATATTTTCAAATTTCCTTTGGTAGATATAGGCTTTCCTACCATGCAAATAGACCATGAAAGTTTCAACTCTATATCATTAAATTTGGGGACTCCTGATGTAGTAAAAAACCCTAAATTGTACTTCGTGACAAATTAACAAAAATGCCTTTTAAATATAAAAAGATTTTTTTTTAATTTCTAAAAAATCAGGGATCTGATTAACATCAAGTTAGACATGTTCAATCACAATTTCATACTCATTGGACTTGTGCTTCAAAAGTTATAGAGGATGACAAAAGATCTTTGTCATTATAATGGAGAATAGGATTGGTGATTCTTACAATGATCCATATGGAAAGTGGAAGATGTGTCCTTGAGGTAAATGATTGTAACTATGACCCTATTTAAGACTAGACTCTACATACTTCTTGCTTGAAATGTACTCCTATTATTTATGAGAGTGTAGTGTTGACTTCTAAACTTAAGGGGAATACTTATTGCATTTTAAAAGCAACGTGTGCCATAATGTAGATAGTGGTTGATTCATTTTGGGTAAAAATTATAAAAACTTACAAATAAATGATGGACCAATGGAAGTGACAAATCTACTATATAAGTAATGTAGATAGCTTGAAAATTTGGGTCATTAGTATTTTGTACATGTAATTTAAGGGCTAGAAATTAGGATCCTATGTACTATATTTACTACAATCCATATGTATAGTTGGTTGTATAATTGGTTGCACAAGTGAGCTAGAGGAATAGTGGATGACTTTTCTAGTGGATGGCTGAAAATGTGGATGAAGTTGTGAGGCCCACAAATTCTTAGTTAGGTTTGGGAAGTTTCCCGTTGTGCTATTTGCGTTTTTGCTTACATTGAGGTGATTGTGCAAGGGTGAGCCCATTGCTTCAAGCAATTTGAAGGCGAGATGATAAAGGAATTTTTTTTTTAATTTTTTTAAAATTTTTTTAGACATTGAATTCTAGGATTTATTCCTATGGTTTCACAATTGTCTATTGTTGGTTCGAGATGAAATATGAAGATGGTACTCAACTTTCTTTGTAGATTTCTATGAATATATACATCCCATGATATATTAATAGATTTATAATCTATCCATTAATCAGGATAATGATACCTAAGCATAGTACCTTAGAGCACTTACTTTTTTTGAACTCACTAGCAAATGATCTTGGAGTATTAATACCCAAGCGGTCCTTCTACTCATTATATAATTGGTGGATATTCCTCTGGGTTTCATCTCACCTAATAAAATAACTTTGATGGTTTATTGGGACTCGGTCCTTAATTAGAGATGTAAAGTTGTTGATTAAGGTTGGTTGCTGGTTGTAGGGATGCACAGGAGCTTCTACTCCCCTATATCCCGCTAGTTCCAAGCCGAGTTTGAAATCTCACACTCATGTCATTCTGAGCTCCTCTTGCTCTGAGGAAAGACGTAGCTTGCAGAGATTCTTGCTGTGGCTCCTCCAAATCAGGGTTCAAAATTTGAGTTTTGTTCTAGGCTCTGCGAAACATGGTGCTGGGTTCTCAAAACAATGGCCAACAGGTGCTACTGATTTCCAAAGAAATACTAACACGAGCTCTTGATTGTTGCTTGGTTGTTTTTGCATTGTGTTTTTGGTTGATGAAAATATTTCTTGTGAATATACGATAACAAGTTATGGTACATCTGAAGACACCTCGTACACATCGGTTGGCATACTAATTGTTTGTTGATTGACATGGGTACAGGTGAGGATTACCACCTCTGGAAAAAAATTTCAAATTATCTCCAATACTACACCACTAGCGGATTACATTTTTGAGTTGTCTGCAATGTTTTGTGCTTGATCCTTTCTTGGATTAAACATATACTTTCATTTATTTTATTGTATCATTGCTTCAAATTGACTTGGTGTTTCACTCAAGATCCATTAGGCTGATAATTAAATGGTATGATGCTAATAGAAGATACCGTAGTACGTTGCTTTCCAGCTTCGTCAGAATTTCACCTATGGCTGAGACGTAGGCCTGAAAGATTTATCTTTTTCTGCAAAGTTTACATATAATTTTTTGCCTCATGCGCTCTTATTGGTTTGTTACTGAAATTGCTTTGGTTTGTACTATATCCATTTAGATACTTTCCATTTACAAGTTACTCATTCCAATTGAGTCATAACTCTTTAGTGCTATTGTTACTATTAACTATAGCTTTGTATTACGACACTGATGTATACCTCAAATTGAAGTTCATTAGTATTACTACCTTGTACACTCTCTGGAAATTGATAAGCTTCTTCAAATATTGAACTAACTTTGAATCACAGATTTTGAGTTTATACTCTAAAAGAGATTTAGAATCTACTCTGATTTGATTGGAGGAGTATTGAAAAAAACATTTTTTTTTGACACAAATGAAACGGAATTTCATTGCAAAAATAAAAGTACAAACGAGCCAGCCACAAGTGGCATGACCAGGGGACCTGACAAAGAAACCAGACAAAAGATCCATGAGCAACAGACGCAAGGAGAGCAAGCATGCCAAGACACAATGCAAGGGAGTCCGATAGGCCTCTCACGGCTGGCGAGTAGGAGGTGTAGCCTCCTCAGGGTCGCAAGCGAGCCTTCACGGAGGCTGAAAAACAAACCCGGAGTATAGGCCGGTGGGGGACCACCTTGGTTGTCTGCCTTCCATTGTAGAGAAGATGCCGAACTTGCATCTTCGTCTAATGAAGGAAGCGTGGAGTTTCTGTTTCACCTCAAGGGATCTCTTCCACCTAGTGCACATGACGTTTGCCCACTCCGCCCTCCCATAATCGAGCAAACCATTCTAGATCCCTTGTGCCACTCCATCGGGAGGCCATTCTAGTCCATTGAAGGCCATGTTGTTTCTTTGTTTCCAAAGCACCTAAAAGACCGAAGTCCTCATCTCTAACCAAATCCTCTTGAAAGGGTTGAACTTGCGAGGGATCGGGATTGAAAAAATCCCTTGGCGCCAAGTGAGCAACCGCCAAGGGCCTTTTGCCTCTGCCCCCGCCACTAGAGTGTTCAAAACGTAGATGGCCCATGGCCATGCTTTCTGCGCTGCGATGCATTCCCAGAAGCGATGGAGTACTGTCTCCTCTGATCTTCTTGGATAAATCTGGCAGCGAGTATCAACCGTACCGTCAATCTACCCTCTCCAGTGATTTATTGCCATGGCCATGTGCCAAACTAGCCATAGGAGACCAACTTCCTTCTTGATATGATTGGGGGGCCATATAGTCTTCCATAAAAGCCTGAAATCTCCGGGGAGAATACCACCCCACTTCTTCACAACAGGGTTTGGAATTTGGTGATGTTGCTTGAGAAGCCGACGGCTGAGGCTTGAAGAGAAGTTCATGAAAGGAACATTTCCTCCAACCACCCTCCATTCCAATTTCCCTGGGTCCCAATTGAGTAAGTCGAGTCTCCTGTAGAAAAGATGAACGGTGGTTTTCTTCGAGCCTTTCAGGATCAAGATCATTCTTACTTTGAGGAAGCATCCATGAGGGCTTCTAATCCAATTCTTGTCCATTTTTAGCGAATTATCTTGGAGGCATGCTTGCGGGAGAATTGTGTACTCAAGAGACTCAATGTCGCTAGGCCAGCTTGTCGCGGGCCAACCGGTGTTGAGCAAACCTTCTAGGGGAATTTGCAGCATTGAATTTGATGTGGTGGCCTCCTTGCTAGTGAACCAGCCCACCCAAACTCCTTCATTGGCAAGGGCAGGGGGGATGGCTAATAGGCCATCCCATAGAGATTGAAGAGCGGTTGTAGCCATGTGCCACGTGCCCCTTTCCTCGCTCCTCAAGTTAAATTTGGTCATCGCCTCTTTGGTTGAAATTAATTGACCCTGGCTTTGTGTGTCTTTGATCCGTTTCAGCCCTTTCTTGTGAAGCTGGGCCGCCCTCGATTTCGAAAAGCCCCGACCAATGAGAGAACCGGAGTGGGACCACCAAGAGGATTCTTTGAGAGTTTGAGGATTCTCACATCCTCGAGAGTTTTTGGCTTGACAGGTCTAATTTTAGGTCGCAATTTCCGCCATGAGGTTCCCACCCTGGACAAGTCCAGACTGCAAACCCTTTGTGGGATTGAAAGTGGGGTAATGCAAAATATTCCAAGCTTGGGGCCCAATGTCCCCCAATATAGGGTTGGAAGTGACTGAGGCGGTAATGTAGCATCTAGTGGAGGTTCGAGCTACTAGGTTTGTAGGCTTTAATAATCCACTTAGCCATGAGCGCCACCAAGGCATCTTGAGGGTTGACCAAGTTGATGCCACCCTATTCCCTTTTCTGGCAGCACTGTAGCAACACCACTTTTACCTGGGCCCTATGTTGGGAACCATACCAAATATAATTTTGAGTCGAAGATGTCACTTGCTTAATTCTTGCTTGTGTATCGCCCCACATTGAGACAAAGAAATAGATGGAACCTAGCACAACGTTGTTGATGATTATTCCTCTCCAAATGTAGTTGATTTTGACAGTTGACTACAACTGTAGCTTCTTCCCAATTCTCTCCTTGAGGAAGGCATCCATAGATTGAGCTGTTAAGTTCATACCAAAGGGGATGCCTAGGAGTTTACTTAGGTTATCCCCTTCTATCTAGACAATACTTAACTACTGGGTCCATGGCGGGTGGGCCGCTTCCCCAACCGAGTTCTAATAACCACACGATTTGTGCCAATTGAGGAACAACCCTGATGTTAAGCCGAATTGCTTCAATAGTGCAATGATTGATTTTACAAATGCCTCTTCTCCAAGTAGTATGAGCGACGTATCGTCTGCAAACCACACAATGGTTTGTTGCTGGTGGCCTCCAGGAAGACTAATGCCTTTGATCACTCTTGTTGAAATTCCTCTCTTGACCATCAAATTAAGGACCTCCACCACTATGAGGAATAAGTAGGGCACTAGGGGGTAGCCTTGTCGAACACCACGCCTTATGGGGAAGGGGGGGAGGGAACGCCATTCATTTTCATCGAGGCATGGGCCCCATGAAACAACATCTCGGACATCGCAATGAAGCTAGTTGGAATGTCGAAAGCAGCCATTGCCTTGGAGAGGAAGGACCACTCCACTATATCGAAAGCTTTGGAAAAATCTAGCTTGAGGAAAATCAACAGTTGTTTAGAGTGTTGTGCCCAAGTGATCATTTCGTGTGTCAACATGATGTTGTCTAAGATGTAGCATAGAGCGAGGAAAGCCAATTGGTCAGCATCAATAATTTTGACCGAAATCGGTTGCACGCGGAGCTGTAAGACCTTGGCAAAAAATTTATAAGCCACATTCAGAAGGGTAATTGCCCTCCAGTTTGTTAATCTACTTTGAGCTTCTCCTTTGTAGAGGAGAGTAATACACCCAGTTGTAACTCCTAGAGGGAGTTGCTTAGCTTCCGTTGCTTGAATCACCATCTTGAAGAAGTCCTCTTTCAGTGCATCCCAGTAGCACTTGTAGAATTCCGTGGTCATCCCATCAGGCCTGGGTGATTTTCTAGATTCAAGGCCTTGCAATGCGAGGTCTAGTTCCTCCAAGCTGATTGGTTTCAAGAGGGAAATCTTCATGGCTTTTGTCAACCTACATCCTATTCTGGCAAGGGCTCCGTTTGCGGTTGCCGTTTCTGCTGCTAAGCTAAGCGGTGCTGCATACAACTTTTTGAAAAAGTTCGAGCAAATGAGTTCGAGACTAGCTTGGTCGGAGAGCACAATGCCATGCTCGTCCTCTAGCTCCACGATACTGGAGGCACCAGAGTGGGGTCTCGCAACGTGAAAAAATTCCTTCGTGCATGCATTGCCCACTTTGATCCATTTGACTTGGCTACGGATTCTCTATCCTTCAGCAGCACACTTTT
The DNA here is from genome assembly GCA_963920665.1 of Straminergon stramineum. NCBI lineage: Eukaryota > Viridiplantae > Streptophyta > Bryopsida > Hypnales > Calliergonaceae > Straminergon > Straminergon stramineum. The sequence goes on along the minus strand of OY987264.1, from coordinate 10,178,238 downwards.
CAAATATGGCTAGATGCTCGAAAAGGTTGCCAATTCACTCTTGCGTTGATTGGCTCTGTAGGTCCCCTTGCAGCTCGGCTTGGGCCCCGAGAAGCTCTTCCAAAGTTCAGTTTCGGCTTCCCTTCGCTCATGCACCCTTTTGATGTCGTAGGTTTTGTAGAATTTAACTACCTTCCTTAGCTTCCCCGTGAATCCTAGAGAAGGATTTTGGTTCCAGATTCTCAAGACTATTGCTTTGACTTCGGGATCCTATAGGTGAAGGTTGCTCATTTTGAAAGTCGATTTTCTAAGGGTTGAAGGGAGATGGAAACCGGTAGATGGTCCGAATGGTATGAGTCCCCTTTTATTGCATAGCTGACAACCAATTGTGGGCCCGCTCCTCTCTGGTTGAAGGAATAGAAGCAATTGAGGCGCACCAGGGAACGAAGTCCATCACATTGACAATTGTCCCATGAGAATTTGATCATGTCCACTAAGAAATGATCCGCAATATCAAGAGTGTTTTTCAAGAGGGCAAACACTCTACTTTCTTCCTCAGATATTATATGCCCATTGAGGTTAGATTTATCTTCTTGCTTTTCAACAAAGTTCCAATTGCCACATAGGATCCAACGGTAGTCTTTTTGTAGATCGTTAAGCAAGGTCTTCTAGAGAGCACACTGAGTTCTTGCGCAGTTGGAGGCGTATACATTTAGTCTGGAGACGTCCCCTCCTGGCATTCCCCCTATTTGCACACACTGAGCACGCCCACATTGAGAGTGGCCCCTGGCGATTATATTCAGAGCTAAATGCGCGGCGATCCACATGTAGGCCCCACCTGTTCCAGCCCCCTCTTCTCTTGTCAAATTACCAAAACTTGGGGCAGCTTCACATCCTTCAAATGTGGCTTGTGGCCAGAACAACTGACACAGCTTTTCTAGCTTGGATCCCCTCAACCAATGTTCTTGGAAGCATAGAATATCCAAGTCCTTGAAGTGAGGTCTGTAATAATTTCTGACAATATCAGATTTTGTAAGGTCGTTAAGCCCTTGCATGTTTTGAGTAGTAATTGTGACCTTCATACTAGGTGTCGGGGAGGGGGAGGCTCTGGGAAGAGCACAGTGTTCCAAAGATTGCTTCTTTTTTATCCTCTCTTAGGAGTTTTGCGTCTTTGGCTTAGCACTGCCAAGCATTACCTTTTAGCTATGTACGTAGCTTTTGCCTTTCTGTTCTGTTGGTTGGGAGTCAACACCTTTATTGGAGGGAATGTTTCCCTATTTTCATACCTTTGCCTAATCCACTCGAACACCTCCTCTCTCCATTCCTTCGAAATTCCATGTGCAGCCAGGGTGGAGGGAGAAGACGAATCTACAATTATAGGGGCGGGAAGGGTAACGATTTGCCTTAGGTGAGGGAGGTAAGCTTGCAAGGCCTCACCCAAATTCCCCGTTGGCGCCATCGAGCCCATCGGAGCTACCAAGGAATTTAGGTCCAACGAGTGCGCAAAGATGGCCTGCGAGCGGGCTACTTCGCCGACTGCTATGTCGCTTTGAGAGGGGCGGTTTGTTTAGGCCAGGATGGAGGTGTAGGGGCCTACAAGCCTGATTAGTCCGCTCGGGCCAAATAGTTTTGTTCTGGTTATCCCTTACGGAGGTTGGACGTCTGCGGCGCTTGCCCTTTTAGACATTGACTTGGTTGCCCGGGTGGTCGGCCTCGGGTCTTGCTCATTATTTGATGCTTCTGCACCCCATCCACAACGTACTCGCACAATCTCAAGGTTGGATTCCTCCATTACCTTGCCTCTCGGGGTTGCAATCGCAGCTTGGGGATGATTTGAGGATTTAGGCTTAGGAATAATGCTTTCAGGACAAGGGCAATTACTTCTCGTGCCTTGCGGATATTGCTCTTCTTCTCCCTGACTGAATTGGTATCTGGGTGCGGTGAAATTACTAAGATTGGATGTGGGTGGAATGATTGTGACATTTTGTCTAGTCTAGGGATTTTCTAGACCACTTCTGCTTTGGAATGGTAGACCTGCCCATCCCTCCTTGGAAGTCAACGGTTTCGTATTGTGGTTGGTGCAAGCCTCGAGATGGGCTACGTTTCCACGCTTGCCCTTCTTGTTGTGAATCACTTTCTCCCACCTTTTTTCTTCAATTGCTTTGCCTTTGGAATCTGCCGATTTTTGAGGGTTGCGCTCACTATCTGTCCTGGTGGCTGCCAAACCTTCACCTTGCTTCGAGGAGCCTTCACTAGGGATCAGGATCTGAGGATTATGGTTGCCAAGAGCATGGGGAGGGGACAAAGGATTGTTGCTTAGGCTGCCTCCTACTTCACTGCTGGAGGACGCCTCTTTTGCTCCAAGGTCCTCCTTCCCTATTGCCTCATCCATCTGCGAGCTTCCTTGCAGGGCAATTTGTCTAGACCATGCACAATCCTTCATAAGATGGTTGATAGAGAGGCAAAGACGACAGCTTATCGATAGTTTGTAGTAGTCAACTTCTATGATTACTTGTCCCTTTGTGGTGTCGCTGAAGACTGCAAGTTTGGTCTTCTAGCCGAGCTCAGTCTGGAGAGCTACGCAGAATCGTTGGTCAGCAGTATGGGGGTTGCGCCTATCACTACCTAGCAACTTACCAAGTCCTCCAGCAATTTCCTTGGCAACATCGAGGAATTCCCCTGGTATACCTCGCAGTGTGATCTAAGTCGGGATTTTTAGGGTTTGTAGGGTGACTGGCATTAAATCCAGTGGTCCATATTTGCATGATGCAAGTTCTCTACCTAGACCGATGGGGAGTAAGCATAAGAAGCTTTTGTGTCTTAGCGGATTGCTTAGTGAGGAGCTAGAAGAACCCCTTTCCCAAGTCCCAACCTAATCCTACCCAATCTCCTACTTGGGATTGAATTGCTACGATCCATTGCTCAAGGGCTAGCTGCAATTGTCTTCCTCTAACAAAATAGGCTACTAAAGCGTGTTTTGTAGCCTCTCAGTTTCCTATTTTACAATCGTTTGGTTCACCTCCACTTCAATGACCATATTACAAACGAGAAAACCAGAAGCATTGCAAGCATACCCGTCAAGAAGAGATTCCCTGGAGTGGCTTTCATTGGATGCAGCTTGGTGTTTCTTTCTAAGTTGGTGATGGTAGTGATCAACTCCGATTCAATCGACCCCTCCGTTTTGTTAGTTGTTCTGCTTTGGCAACTTTACGTAGGGCGGGATTTTGTTGGTGCATGTTATAGTCTCTTCTTCAGCATAGCTGCATACGACGTTCTCTCCATCATATATTTTGGCGAAGGACCATGTTATCCCTTAACCCTAAAAAATCCCTAATACGCACTTAACTACCCCACCCGAACTTGATCCTTGTGTCAAAAAGGGCACAGGGGAAGAGAATGACTACTAACCAGAAATCATACAAGCACAGATTGGATACATGTATCGCAGACGCTACGGATCCAGTGATTTCTCACTAGGTGTAACCTTCATTCTCGGTTGCGCTCCAAGAGCTGTGTAGTGTCCTCCTCATGTTCCAAATTTGAATGTTTCATTTCGAAAGGAGGTTTTTAGGGTGCCGAAATTGTATGCGTTGACTTTCTAGAGCAATTGTGAATAAGAAGATTCACAATTCCATTTTCAACACACTAAACTTTGCGGCTTTGATACTAGCCACAAAAATAGCCCCCTTTCAAGCATTCTTTGTGATAAATATTTTTCTTCAACACTTTGAGGAGAACCTTGCATTGTTGTAGCATTTATAGGTACTGAAAATTACTGAACCTACCATCTCAATTGAAAGTATCCCAATTTGGCAAATTAGATTTCTTGGAGCTCATGGAACTTCGTAGGTGTTTGAAGGCAGGGTGGTTGTAGAAGTCTCGCATCTACCTTGGTGGAATCCAAACTCTTTGATTTGGGTGGCACAGACTATTACATGATGAGCTTGATTTTTGTAGATGCAAAAGTGTGCATGAATTCTAGCAATAGTATTCAATTGCTGTAGTGTTTCAAATTTTGTTGCACATTTTTCTTTGTAAGCGCATTCAAACATTCATATATACTTTAAGTAATTTCTTTGTTGTACATTGTATTTTTGAATACATGCTCACGATAGATTTATATTAGGATCATTGAAATTCATTTCCATTTTCATATTTGGATCATTCAAATTCAGTTTAGTTGTATGTGTGTTTTTTCTTTGGGTTCCTAAACTATGAGCAATGTAATGTTTTGAATTTTGACTTATATTTGTTATTTTAAGCACAAGTGCTTGGTGATATACATCTTTAGTTCTTTGTTTACCAACTCCTAGGGTTTTAAACACAAGTGAATCACAGTTTCCATTAACTTCTATTCAAATTCAATTTAGATTTCATATGTTTGGTTTTTGATTCTTAGGAATTTTAAAAACCATTTTTTGTTCTTTGCCTTTGTCATTTCATGTTCATTACAGTAGGGGGTCTATACATCTTGGATTGCATTTGAGATAAGAGCGTAACTAGAATTTGGCCACCCTACAAGTGCTTTAAACAACTTTAATAAATTTCCTTTCAAGACAAACGAGATTGACAACTAATCTAAGTAGTTTGACATATTTTAGTACTACGTGAAATTAGTTATGAATTTGTGAAGTTCAAATGGTGTGGTGTTGTCTACTTGTACGATTTTTCCTTTTGGGGGGACACAAGCATGTTGAAAGACACCCATTCTAGTTGTGTGTTTGAACTAAAAGGTATTCTCCACTTTCTTCCAATACACATGATTGTGGGGTAGTTTGATGAAAATAAATGCATGACAATAGGTTGAATTTTTTTCATTTTAAGGGGGAACTTTTTTTTCTAAAACTTTTACTTTCACCTTATTTTTCAATACACATTTTTCCTTATAAAGAATATGGCCTATGAAAAATTTCTTTGACCTTTGTTGTATAAGTAATGATAGAGTGCCATAATATAGGTTATTTTTCTGAATTAAGTAATTATAGGGACCCTTTTAATTCTGCCTTGGAGGTAAATAGCCCCATAAAAAATACCCTCTCGTTGCACATGGTGCACGAAATATACATAGAGTGTCCCCCTCAAGAGGGTACCTCTCATTGTCTTCAAAATCCATAACCTGCATCCACCCAAACCTCCTCCAATGCCATAGTAAGTCAATTAGCACTATAATTGAATACAATAAGTAGCACTAACAACATACAAGAGAGTACCTATGAATGTCTTCAAAATGCATAGTCTAAATCCCCTCAACCCCCCCTAAGATGCACTAGTGAGGAAGTCAATCTGAGAAGTGTGCAACTCCTCAGGTATCAACAAAGTACAAAGTGCATCATTTTGCAAATTCATACAAAGAATATATATCACAGAATGGAACCCAACGTCCATCACACCTAAGTGTCATTTGTGCATAAGAAGCATCAGCCTACAAATGTGCAAATCCAATTTTAAGCATATTGGGCCCATGTAGGAATTTATAAAGTAGAACTCATATTCTCAGCCCATGGCATTTAAGAGCATGGGAGAAGAAAACTACTCATATTGTATGTGTTCCTAAACCTAAAAGCTACTACATACAGAAGAGAAAATGATGCTCATCAAAAGCATCATCAAGCTAACTTACTACTCTATAGGAATGCCCCTATTGCTGCCAAATTCTAAACTAATGGCCTCCTACCATGTGCAATGGAACAAAAATCTTTACACGACACTTGCCACAAACACCTTCACATAAATTCTAAAAGTTGGTTAAATATCTCCCATAACAACGAGATGCAAACCACTTGTCAAAGGCATTTTGATAAGAGAAATTCTCAAGCATATAAATAGGCTAAGAGAACATGCCAACAACAACTTTGATGTTCTCATCAAGACTATTCTGCAACTTCAACTTGAAGAAACCCATGCTGGAAAATAGCCTTTCATCTTCCACCAAGCCAATGATGTGCACAAGTGCCATCTCGTCCAACTTCATGAACTCCCCAAAGTTTTGTATGGGGTTATTGTTGCTATCCAAGACCCATTGGACTTTTGTGAGGCGGTTCAAATTGTAAGGAAGGAGCATTGCAACCTAGGAATTGAACTTCATACAAGTCTTGAACAGGCTACGTTGTGACATTAGGGCTTCACGATTGATGAAAGGTGGAATTAACATCTTTTGATCCCCTTCACCCAAAATCCTACCATGCCCATATAAGTCCATTAAGATCCACATATGCTTATCAAACATCTCTTCGACATTGATTCCACACTAGTATTGTGTGGAACAAAATTCCGAATGTGTTCATCACGTGGTGAGAAGGAAAATGCTCATCAAGCTCATGCACAAGCATGTGCGTTGTAGCTATTATCACGAAAATAAAGTCATGAGTATAGTCTTCAATTGATTGAAGGAACTGATTACATGACTTTTGTGAAACTTTGAACAAATGAAGCAATTATAAGTAAAGCAAGTAGAAACAAACAAAGCGCAAATCAAACAAGTGCAAATCAGAGAACTTGAAATGAATAGGGTGATTTCAGAGTGGGTCATTTCATTAAAGACCACCATTGTCAAAAAGATGTTAGGCTGTGAGGGATTGAGTATGGCAAATAAGTACTTAACAAAAAATTCAAATGTAAAGACATAGAATTTATTAGTGACTCAATTTTGTACACATGGTATCAACTAACACTCAATATTAAGTCCACCTTCCCTTAGAGTCTAGAACAATTACAATTTGAAAAGGCATAAGGTAGTATGCTCTTAAAGCAACCATGCTCTAAAAGCAATCATGATACAGAGGTATATTTTTCTTTCTTCAATGTACCATAAGTGCACATTTAAGGAGGTGGTCACTTTCAAAGACACTTGCATTTCAACTTCTAAAATTCATAACTAATTCCACAAAGGGCCAAAAAATATGAAACAAATGCCAATTCCATTTTTCTTCCTACTAAAATTGACTGAAAATTGTTACAAGAAATTTCGCTTCCCCCAAAAGGCAATCAGCTTTTAATGGTCACTTTAAGAGTAGACTACCTTACTATCAAGAAACACCATAAAACTTGCACAGTGTTCTACAATTCTAACATACAAGACTAGTCACTTTAACCCTAAAAGGGTCTGAAAGCCCTTTGTGGCTGTATAGTATATTATATATTATATATTATTTGATTAGGAAAACATTGACCAAATACTTTTTAGTACAAAGTAAATTAATGATCATGATAGTATGTAAATAAAAATGTATCATAACTCATCTATTAAACCACAATTGAAGAGTCATAAAGTGAAATATAGGTCATATAGAGGGACCCCAAGAGCCTTTCAAGGGTTAATTTGGATTCAAGAGCCTTTTGAATAATGCCAACAAATCCTTTATTAGATTAAGATTTTGTGATTAAGTTGGCTACTACAATCTTTTCAAGTTAGAATTGAATCTTTTATTATCCAAAAGATTATGAGTTTACATATTTCAAAATGAATGTACTCATGAATTTTAAGATCTAGATGGATTTGAAAATTTATCTAGTCATATTATGGCAACTTGGGTGCTTAGAGATTAAGGGCTCATAAAAACATACCTAATAGTTAGTCTTTTATTCCATTACAATATTATTGGATGAAAAATAAGCTACTCGTGGTGGTCAATCATGTTCCAAAGAAATCATTGATATTTCACAAATTCCATTTTTGTTATTACTAATATGTATTAACCCTTAAACATTGAAGTGGGCGTTTTGTGTCTGATGGATGACTTCACTTTTGACTGTAGAAAAATAGAATGCATTCATTGGTTCAATAATTAGAGCAGCTTTGTTGACTACGTTGGTAATGGGGGCTTCGTCCTTTAACCTTGGATTGCCACCAACACCATTCTGTGGCATCTAGGGTCCTTAGAAGTATTTTTTCTATCCTTTTTTTTGGTTGACCTTTCATGTTGAGTTATAAACAGTATACAATTGAATTTTTAGTTTAACTAGTGTTTGTTTTCATATAGTTGAGAAGTAAGTAAAATAAACGGCTAGCAAAATTTGCTATTTTAGTGTATTTTAAGAAGTTGTTGCTCCTTGCTCTAAATCTGAAATTTCTCCAAAAAAATGATATTTTTGGAATTTTGGACCAACTAACAAATGAAGGTCATCTACTCTAGTTTCTATTCCAATTGGAATTTTTTTGGAAAAATTCGTAATATTGAATATTTTATTGTAATTTTGAACTTTGGATGTATTTTCAATATTCATTGTATTCTAATTATAGAATGACATGGAAATTGAGTTTACACCATGATGCTTGTCTCTGTAATTTTCACACATGGTGAAATTTCCAAATTTCTTGAAATAATTTTCTATTTACTATGATTTTTTCTTCACTTTTTCTTCAAAAATTCTCATGAAAATCAATTTTCTTCAATCAAATCTAATTTTTTTGAGAATTAGAGAAGACATATAATATCATCTCTGAAAAATAAACATAAAATTTTTCAAACAAATCTATTTCCAAAATGGCAACAAATTGAGTTGTAATGAGCAACGAGGCTATAAATTAGTGGTTATAGGTTCGTCCTTTTGTCCTTTTAGGGGTTAAGAGCATCGCCACCTGTTCCACTCCAATGGACCACAACACCAAGAAGTGGAGAGGTGCTTACTATCCCGTGAGATGTAGTTGTGTTGTGGTTACCCAATGCTCTCGACCAACAACCCGCTAAAATTGGATTGGCCCTCATTATTCAAATGCCACCAAGGTGCCAAATCATGGGGAAATGCCATTGTGGTGCTTTGATATTTTGAATAATGTATGGTTCTTTTATCAATTTGATGAGATTGCTTGCAAAACATATTGTCTTCAAACTTTTACATGAATTATGTACATGGCATGAATTAAATGTTCGTAAATTATATTTAAAATGTAATTTTATTTAAAAATTTACTAAGTCTATTTCCCAAAGTTTTTTCGAAATGGTCTTGCAATCAATTGAGGCTAGAATTTTGAATTTTATATTCTTGGACTTTTGAGGAAAAACTCATAGAAGAATAAAATCTACTTGATTTAAAGATTAGTTTTGAATTAATTTTGGGCCACCATGAACACATTATTAAGGGATTAAAAATAAAGGCTTTATCTTTTATATTATACATATCAATTATATGTACATGTCTTTATTGATATTTATAGGATTTTTAATTTTAATTTTATATAAATATCTTATATCTTATATATCTATTATAAATACATGTACATATTAATATTTATAGGATCTTTATTTTTATTTTTATATAAATTCTTATATAATCTCTTATTCTTATGTATATATTATTTCATTATTTTTTGTTTACAATTATTCCTCCCTTCAAAAGTATGAGGTGTGTGCACTATGAAGAATTGCTTCCAAGGCGTCCCCACATACTTGAAGGTTATGCTTTAGAATAAAGTTCATAACTTAAGTTTTAATTTTATTTTTATTATTCTTTCTTGTAAAAATTCATTGTGATTACAAATTTTTTCCAAAAATATGGATTGTTTTACTTTTAATAGACATATGATTTCATCCCTAAAAAATGAAAATAAAAATTGTCTTTCATTTGTAGTTGCTTAATCAATGTGACAAATAGAATATTACACCCACTAGAAAGAACAATATAATTGCTTCTCCCCGGCCTCATAGAAGTTCTTTCCCTCTTTTACGTGGCCCCCACTATCTTCCATCACATCCACGTCGACATCCACTATGTCTATAGTCCATATTGAGTCGTTGACCAAGTTAGCATGAGTGTAAAACTACCTTCTACAAAGGGCCTCTGTTGCCAAACAATTGTGAAAGTGACGGGATGAAAGGCAAAAATAGTACTGTAAACGGGTGTTGGTGTGGACTCATTTGACGTTAAACAAAAGTGGCAAACAGTGAGTGCCATTGTTGAGGGCTTTGGAAAGAACTAGTGGCGATACTCTAATGGTTAACTCCTAAATGTGTCGACGTCCATTTTCTAGATGATGAATAGTTTGAAACACTAGTTTCATCCTCCTAACTACTTGGATGAAAGTTATTTTAATTTGTGAAGATACATTTCCAATTTTTTGTCCTATCTAAGGTTTGGATTTGATGGTGCTAGAATTCATATTCTTCTAAAATTACAAATGTGCAAAAGTGTCAAGTGGTCAAATTGCATTGGCTTTAGTTCTAAACTAGATTAGTCAAAATGAGGTCATAGATAGGAAGAACACAAAAATTTCAAAAAATCACCATGTGAAGAGAACCTCATTTCAAATCCTTTCCAACAAATTTTACTCAAAAAATGATAATATTTTGCTTGTAATTGAATTTTGAAGGAATTTTAAATTTTTTCTCTCAAAATTTATGAAAACATATTGGTGATAGAATTGGTGAATCTAACCGTAAAGATGGAATCTACAAATCATAATCTACAACTTTCATTTTTATATCAATTCCAAAATATGCTTCCAAATAGCACTTTATAATGATTTTACTGAAATCATCAATTCTGGAGACGTTTAGGGGTTAAACTTCACAACATACTAATATTCATTTTTCATTTTCAGAATAGTAAGCTGACATCATCAAAAATGAAATTCTTTTGCTTTCGAGACACTAGGAGACATACCATTCGACGGAACTTAAATTAGCAAATTACACTTGGTGTTTTGCCTAAATGAAATATTGACAGAATGACAGCCCACTCAGTGTATACGTTCACATACTCTGTTCTAACGGGCACGCGACATCCCGGCACGTTACTGAAGTCGATTGGTGTAACTCTCAGTCAGATTGACTCTAAGCTTCTTTTAATAATCAGCTCTACCTTTAACTATTCCCCAATAATGATAAAATTAATGAGCACCATAATACATCGCCGGCGTTCTCCACCTAGACACCAACCTGATTTAGACCCTTGTCAGACATCGGTGCCCGTCGACATCCAGACATCAACCCGGGTATACTGGATTTGAATCCCCAACGGTCCGGACACCCCGCCTACAGCCCACTCATCAGCGTTTGAATGTGGCGGCGAACACGCGATTGCAGCTCCACCGCACGGGTTGCGGAGATTCATAGGTTTGGTGTGTCCATCAGCCTTTGGGACTTGAGAGTGACCATTGTGCAATAATGTGTCTAACTTCCTCCAGAGAAGTCTCTGCATTTTTCGCTTCTTTTGTCCGTTCTTCTCGCAAAAATCCTCACTATCCAATTCGTAAGGTCGGTTGAATTGTGTCCCGACTCATTTCTTCAGTTTCACTTCCCCGAGAATTTGGTTATTTTCTGTCGCAGATCTGAAGAGATTGTGAAATTCTGATGTTTTGACGAAGATTTTGAGGGATTGGTTGGAACGGCGGCTTAGGTTTTGATAGTATTGTCCTCTTCATGCATTTTTTCGCTGACTTGGTTATACCAGTCGTTGAGCTAGCCGATGCAGATGCGAAGGTATTACAGGATGCGGATGAATTGGCATTCGATCTGAGCTATATGAACGTCCGCTCACTGTTGAGGATTGTGTGTGGATGGTTCAGTGTGCGGCAATTGTTTCAGACAGTGTCTCTTAAACTGCTGAAATTGGCTAGGGCGTTGATATTGCCTTGATGTTGATGGCCCAAGAGATTTTGGTCGAGGTTTTGGATACATTCTCCTTGGGAATTCGATCGGAGGACGACCTCTGCGGGGCGTTTGCGCAGGAGAGGTGTGTTGGTGACTCCAGCTCCCTGTGCCGTAGATTGTAGATCCTGAGAAGCGGCAATCGTGTCGGAACGAAGAGAGCTCTAGAGGGAACGATGAAAGGGAATGGAGGCCGATCGAAGGTGCGAGAGGCCGAGAGGGATCCTTTGGGACTATGTCTTCGACCGAAGGCGACCCCCTTTGCGGAGGCACCGAAACGCCGAGCTCGCAACAACGCTGAGAATGTGGCCCCGGACGGCGTCACGAATGTGAGCGTCTTTCCGAACTGAAATTTGTGAATTACGAAATTGTCGCCTCATTAAACATCTACTTCTCCACCAGGCCTGAATGCGGAGAGACAACCCTTTGAACTCTCTGGAGACACTCTGTAACTCCGCATTCCCTGTGTATCTTCAGAGTCTGCCATCATCTGATTGGGCATCCTCCATTTTGCAAGTTGTGAATTTGCATGAGAGGGCCTCTCGGGGACTGTTTGTACTCTGAAGACAGTGTTATTCGAGAGGTTTGAATTTGGAAATTGCACAGGGATGTGAACTCCCTCTTTGCTTCCGATGCGTGTTATCTACATCCGCGTACTTACGAATCATCTTGTCCCTCCATCGAAAGGACCATCATTTATCCTCTTTCTGGCGATTTTAATTGTTGACGTTCACTATTGACCTGTGCTGAATTTCATATCCCTGGGTATGTGACCTTGGAGCAAATCATCATTTTACGTGACCTTTAGAGATCCGGTGCTTCTGAGGCCTTGTGTCACTTCAAATTTAAGCACTGGAGTTCACGGAACACTGACACTTGCTTCGCTTTTTTTTTAAGGTCGTGGATGCACAATCTCTTGCCCACGGGACCAAACCTTCCTGGGCAGGGAAGGGGACGAAAACTCCAGTCAAAGACGCGATTGCACACAGCAATCCTGCCCCGACGGTTAGGCTTCCCAAGCCATCACCTGCTCGTAATATGCAGCCTTTGATTGAGGGCCACGAGGCCGGCCCACAGGTTCAAGGACAGGACCAGGCTAACGATTCGAAGAGGAAGCTCAACATGGATGTTCCACCAGGAGGAGTGACTGAGGTGGTCAAAAATCTTCCATCTGTGGATCCATCGGACAGTGGAGTTAAGGTGAGATGATTTCAGGGAGGTATTGTATCGAGGACGAGTAGGTTCGCGATGTCTAGGCCGCTAAATACAATAAATCGGTGACTTGCTCTGCATTCAGACTTCCGCAAGCGTACAATTCGAATTTGGGCTCTTCTTTCGATATATGTTCTTACTCGTACTGTCGCTTCATTCAGGTGATCGTTAGAGTACGTCCTCTGAATCGGAAGGAGGCATCTGAAGAGGCTACAAGTGTGGTCCAAAAACTATCCATCGACTCTCTGTCCCTCGGAGAACAGCAGTTCACATTCGATTCTGTGGCAGGAGAAGCTGAGTCTCAGGTGAGTCGTCCCATTCGTTGAAGAAATGGCCTCTACTTACCCGTCGCTTCCACCTCTCTTCCAGCCATGCGCTTTTTATGTATTTTATGTGAAAAGATATTTGATGTGTCGGATTGTCCCTGTCAGCAAGCTGTTTTCGAAATGGTGGGTCGGCCCATGGTGGAAAATTGTCTTGCGGGATTCAACAGCTCCATATTTGCCTACGGCCAGGTGCTCCTCTTGGCGTACCTGAATTGTAATGTCTCCCTTGATTTTTTTAATGATGAGCGATTCCCCTAAATATTATCTCCTCGAATTATTTTTTCTCAACCCTGTCAGTTTAGACTGGACTATACTTACTCTCTTCCTCTCTCTGCAAGACAGACCGGAAGTGGCAAAACACATACCATGTGGGGTCTTCTCCCGAGTCCCGGCACAGAAGCTAAGCTAACCAAGGAGCGCGGTATCACTCCACGTGTCTTCGAGCAACTATTTGAACGTATCCGGCAGGTCTGTTTGCATTTAGATCTTTCCTTGGGATCCAGCATTGCTCCCAGGCGTAGGAGCCGCTGATGGAACCCGAGTACGGATATTGCATATTGCACACCTTGTAATCGTTGAATTTTCTAACGCGCACACCAATACTGTGCTGAATAGCTACAATGTCTTGCAATTTTAGTGATGTCCTATTGGTACCATTTCTTTGATCTTGCTTGTTTTCACCGTCTTCGCCAAGCGTTGCCTTATTTCGTCGAACGAATGCTGTCTTTACACAGGAAGAGAGAAACAACGTGGAGAAGCAGCTGCGGTATCAATGCCGCTGCTCCTTTCTGGAGGTACTGATCTCCAAGTGCAAATTGATACGGCCAATCGATGCGCCACACGATACTGTGATTGGAAGATCGAATGTTTTTCTCCCTCCGCTTACCCCTTCTGTCTGTTGTGTTTGTGTTCTGTCAGATCTACAACGAATTAATAACCGATCTGCTGGAGCCTTCTCAAAAGAGTCTCATGGTTCGTTCCTGTACCGTCTGTTCCACTTCCTCCCGCATTTCTAGATGTCTTGGCACGGCCATATGGACGATCTGACCACGAACTGCTTGAACAGATCAGGGAAGACACCAAGACGGGTGTGTACGTTGAAGGATTGACGGAGGAATATGTGTCTAACATGGATGATGTTATCAGCCTCCTCGTTCGGGTACGTTCTCGATCTCCTTCGTTCCCCTTGTGTGTTTCTTCCTGAGATTGCCACTTCTACCCTGGTGTTCAGTAGCCATTTCTTCCTTAGGTTCCTCCGCCTAACGTCCAGCGCACTGCATTGCGCAATTGAATCCCCTCCATCGAGGGCCGATGAGAAAGACTAGCTTCTAATCTTCCTATGCATCCTTGTTGTTATGCATATACAGGGCTCGGCTAATAGAAAAGTTGGCTCTACCGCCATGAACAACGAGAGCTCGAGATCGCACAGCGTGTTCACTTTTGTGATCGAGTCTCGCTCTAAGGTATTTGAAATGTCTCGATCTTAGATTCCCACCCAAAGCTGCATGTGCATTGAGAGAATGTTTTCTATTCCAAAGATGCCATGCATTGAGAAACCACTTGTATTGGAATGAGGAATCGTTTGATCCTTGCTGCTCCCGCTTCTTACCTCTATATTTCGTTATTCGATGCTACTGTTGATAATTATATATATTTCCCAAAACTTGCAGAGTGTTTCGGAGGGCGTGAGCAGTGTCCGAACGAGTAGGATGAATCTAGTGGACTTGGCAGGCTCTGAAAGACAAAAGCAGACAGGAGCCGCTGGAGATCGTCTGAAGGAGGCTGGCAACATCAATAAATCCTTATCCCAACTTGGGTGAGTGCCGTTAGAAGTGAAGAGCTCATTCACAACCAACGACCTAGTTGGTTTTGATCGTGCATGAAATATACGCTTGACACTTGTTGCGTGCGAGAACTCGCGATGGTGAAGCACGCCAGGAGTTGGTCGGCCGTCCATCTGACAATTTTGTTCTCCTGTGCCCAGGAACGTGATCAACATTTTGGCGGAAGTGGCCCAAACCGGGAAGCATCGTCATATCCCTTACCGGAGTTCTCGTCTTACTTTCCTCCTCCAAGAGTCTCTCGGAGGAAACGCCAAGCTGGCGATGATATGTGCTATCTCTCCAGCCAGCAGGTATGAGAAGATCTCCGTGGTTCTATGTGTTGATTAGGATGTGTGTGGGCAACCGAGGTTCTAACAGTGATTTCGTTGTTTATTAATCGCAGTTGCCGGACTGAGACATTGAGCACTTTACGATTCGCTCAAAGAGCCAAAGCCATCCAGAACAAAGCAGTCGTGAACGAGGAAACTGGTAATGATGTTAATCTTCTGCGCGAACAGATCCGTCAGCTCAAGGTACGCGTAGAGCTGAATGTCGAATAACATATTTCTTCCCTGCTTTTGATGAAGGCTTTCTCCGTAGCATTCAGTGGAATGTTATCTTATGGCAAGTTGTCCTAAGAGCACTTTTCTCGAAGCATTCCGTACTTTTGAATCTTCCGATTCTTGTTTCCCACGAAAAGTACGGTAACCGGCCTTGTGTTTTTCAATACGGCTGTCCTGTGTGCCTCCCCTGACTTCGAGGTGTTGAGACATTGATCCTCTCATCTGTGTGTCTTCAGGATGAGCTAATGAGAATGAAGGAGAACAGTAGCCAGCTGGAAGGTTCCGCCGGAGGGCTTTCTAGTGGCTGGAATGCCCGCCGGAGCTACAACCTCCTCCGGCTCAGCTTGGGTCAACCCATGACTATGGGTCCTTGTGAGATGAAAGAAATCGAAGAGGAGCATGAACAGGAAATGGATGACGACGATGTTACGGACGAGGATTCATCTGCCAAGTGTGTTTCGCTGGTCGATGATGAGACCCAGGAGCTTATGCCGAAGAATGAGATCAATATTGCAGAATCGAAAGAGTGTCAGAGCAATCCTGACGAAACTGCTGCAGCCCAAAATGGCGTTATGCATGAAGATTTAGCGAATGATTTTACTGAGCCGGAATTTGCAGAATTGACCCTAAGCCTCGTGGCCCCTCCTGTTAGTGTATCCCCAACGATAAAGGAGGGCAGGAGGGAAGATTTGGGTGGGGATGTCGCTTATGGATTGGCAAAGTCACCCCTGGGCTTGCGCAACAGCAAGGCTTTTGCATCCTCCACGGAGCATCTGGCTGCCAGCCTCACGCGCGGCATTGAAATCCTTGATAATCCGGCCCGGCATTCGTCATCGGCTAGAAGGTAAAGCATTAAAGTATAAATGTATGCTGTTTGTCTCGAATAATGCGGATTGGTCTGCAGTGATGCCGGGATGCATTTTGAACGACATATGTGTTCTTACTTTCTGATGGAAATTACTCACGGTATTGATCGCAGGTTCTCGGGGGCGCGGTTTTCTTTCCTAAATGGGGAGTCCACAAATTCACTAGAGTGTGATTCACCCGAACGTTCATGCCATGCAAATCTTGCTGGATTGCCCGCAGCAGGACAGCTATCTCCACTCCCTGAAGTCACTCAGGAAGACTGGAAAATTGTGCCTTGTACCCCACCTGCTCAATTACAGCGTCCTCAGGTACATGTCTTTCTCCTTGATAATCTGATCGCTTTGATTAGTATTATCTACTTTAAGAATTAATCCATTACTCGTTCTCAGTTTGGATTGCTTGGTTCTTGGGGTTTGCTGAGTACCTTGGCAGGACTGAATTCGTGAATTTATGACTCGTTAAATCTTGGATCACTTTGTTATTTGCCGAGATCCACGTAGGACCTCGTTGTATTTGTTGAGCCTGGTGTGATTGCCATCTGAGATAAATACATAACCTCCGTGTATGTAGGGTGCGGAGGTGCTTTTGGCAGACGCTTTGAGAAGGGAAAAGGCTGCCGAAGAGACTATTCAGCAACAAGCTGCGGATCTTGAGCAGCTCAGCCGCCTGGTACAATTTTTATATTTTGCATTGCTTATTGTGCAGTTCGATTCTACCAGGTTTCCAGTGCTAGTACCCTTGGCATTGACACCGTGGAAATCTAGTGTAGGAGCTTTTGAGGATTCTAATGAGAATGCGATTTTCAGAATTTGGTAGCGAGAAGAGGATGACACTCTCATAATCGTGGATGTGGTGCACAGGTGCGGCAGTACAAGCTTGAGAGGGAGTATAATGCTGCCATACATCAAAGTCGGGAAGAGAAGATCACACGATTGGAGAGCTTAATGGATGGTGTTCTTTCTCCTGATGATTTTTACAGTGATGAATTAGCATCCTTAAAGCTTGAATACAAGGTATGTGATATTTTAGTTTCGGCGTTGTCACAGCAACGCCTGTATCCTACATCTGTTGATGTTATTCAGAGATTTTTTAGACGTGTAAAGATGGTTCTTTTTGTGAGTAATCCGGTTACGTTCTCTCTTTTATCAATCCTAGACTCTGGTTTGAGCGATTCTTAGTGTCAACATGAATGCTTGACCCTTTGACAATTTGTGTAGCTTCCATCTCCATCATTGATTTTTGTTTCGATATTTTTCTCGATTATCCTAGATGCTTCAAGAGAAGTTCGACCACCACCCAGAGCTAGCCGAGGCCCGAGCTGAACAAGAACTGCTACGGCATGAGGTTCATCGCTACAAGGCTTTATGTGATCTCGAAGAGCGTGAAAAGATCCAAGACGAGATTCGGCACCTTCGAAACCAGGTTCAGTTGTACCTTGAGACTGGAACTCCTGGTTCTACGAAACCGCGGCGCCTCTCTGTCTGTGGGGCCATGTCGCCGGCACATGTTGGTCAACCCTCTTATAGCCCCAGTAAGCTCCTACCTGCAACTGCTGTACCTGAGGCAATGCCCGCCTGTGAGTCTGCATGTTCTTCTAAACACGTCGATGCTGAGCATCCAGCGTCAACAGTCGAGGTCAATGCTGCCGACTTCTTGGAACAAGAGCGTAGGGAATGGCATCGAAGAGAGAAAGATTGGATTTCGATGGTCCACGAACTGAAACAAGAACGTGACCACCACATGGAGTTGTCAGAAAAGTGGCGGAAGGAGCTTGAGGGCGAAAAGAGGTGAATTTTACTCCCTTGATTGCAATTAATCTCTGGTATATTAACTTCGTAGTTCTGATTCTAGTTTTTAGGAAAACATTAATGTTGAAGTGATCAACTCATAATGCACGGTAGGTTCGTGAGTTTAATGTAGCTGGTGAAACCGCTGTCATCGTTACTATCCGAATGGTTTCCTTCAATTGTTGAAACTCCGTTTCGAATATTTGATAGATCGAAGGTTAAGTCGGGGTTCTGTGTCGGACGTCCGGGTGTCAGCCAGTTTTCCCGTTGACCGTATTGCGTTTCATGTTTCCAGGTGTACGCAGGAAATGCATGAAGCTCTTCAGATGGCTATGACTGGACATGCTCGTATCCTAGACCAGTTTGCCGAATTACAAGAGAAGCACATTCTGCAGTTAGCGTACATGCGTGAAATTCGTGACGGCGTGATTGAATTTAAGAAAGATGCGAAGAGATCCGGTTTTAGCGGTGTTGACAACCAGTGGTTCGATGCTCAAGCGACGCAGATTACGTACATGAAAGTTGAGCAGGCGCGCTTGAAAGAGCAGATCAATGGACTGCAAGCACAGCTTGATGATACTGCGGATGCTGTACACGCGGCTGGGGAGCTTCTTGTGCGTTTGAAAGAGTCAGAGAAAGCTGCTGTCTTGGCCAAGGTGACTGGTCGTTTAGGCTTTCAACTTCGTACCCTGAAGAGGACTTTTTTCAGTCGTATGTTTGCATGACGAAGTATAAGTATCTCAATTTTTTTGTTATTATTCTTTTATCGTACAGTATCGTTATTGGTAACTCCTTCTCATTTAGTGGTTGTATTGTGTTCCTTCAAAATCATTGCAGCATACGGCCGCACTCGCTGAAGCGGATGCAGACGACATACGTAGGGAGTTGGAAAAGGCCCAAAGAAGGCATGCCAAGGAAGTGGCTTCCTTGCAGCAGCGCTTGCATAATTCTTCTTCAGAGAAGTTGGCCGTGTATGCCAGAATAGCCGATAAGGAATCGGGTGACGAAGGTGATTGTGTTCAACCCGAGACTGCCTTTGTGCTTAAAGACGGTGAGTCGTCTTCAGGCGTATCAGAAAGCTTTAGTAGTGCGACGACGCTGTCCGAATACAGTAACGATACATGTGTTTATGAAAGCTGGGATGCCTTTCCGAGTCCTTGAGCTTGGATGCCGTTGTGATTTCTGTACCTGAGTGGCTGTGGCCAACAATTCTGATTACTGATTTTCTTCAAAGTGTTTCGACGTGAGAATACAAGAAGTGCTACTTATCCCTTCCGTGGATCCGTTCTAGCCAAGGCATGATATTCGCCTGGGGTCACTAGTGACGAAATCTACTGATTCACATCTATACGTGTCCTTCAGACAGGTGCCACTGTTATAGCCGATTTTTGATACTCAAACTTGAAGCATGTTTCAAGCCGAGTCGATCGGATCTTCAAGACCTGTTGTTTTACAGAGGAGAACGTGGGACGTTTTATTTCAGTAGGCTAAGTTTGAGTTCTCACTATGTATATCTGACTAGAAGGTTGTGGAGACAACTGAGAAGGCCACTCAAAGTGCCTTGACATTTTATTAGCCATTCTGTAAAGGTATCACTTCGGTAGAGGTATCTGAGGAGGATGTTTGGTTTGGTTTGGCTCAAACCGAGATCTGTAATCCGGCTGATAAAGTTGAGGTTGGAGTTCGTGTCTCTTGTCTTAATTGATTTGTATACCTCGATGACCGTGGTTTAACGGCATAATGTTAGAAGTTGGATACCCATCAAGTGAAGGATGTTGTGGTTTTGAAGCTAGTCAAGTGAAGTTGCTTAAGGAGTTATCTCTTTTTAAAGTGTGTGCAACAGTGCGACCCACATCTCTCTGGCATAATTCCAAGCCTTAGAGAGCTGGTACCAATCGTCGAGCCTTAACCTCTACATACCTGAGGCAGCAAATTCTGAAGGTACCAATACTTGTACTCTGTTTTGTTTTTTTGAACAAATGGGAAACCCATTGCATTTATAAGGAAGTGACCAGATACAAAACGGCCAAGCCAGGAGGCTGGACAAAGAAGAGAAAACGAGCACGAATAAGGGGAGAAAAATCAAGGGAAGAGCTAGACAATCACACAAGGAAGCGGGCCCTCCCGGTCCCAACTGATGCGTTTACCACTGTGAGTAGCAAGGACAGTCGAGGTGAGCCAAACCCGGTCAAATTTCTCGCAGATGCTGTCATTTTGATGGGGCCTTCTCCCAGCAGCGCAGGAGGCCTTCAAGAACCCCCCTCGACCTGAATCTAAGGCATGAGTACTTTGAAGTTAAATAAAACCCAAACAATTTCTTCATTTGGTAGTTTGTATTTTTGAGTTTTTTATTCTCGAAGTCTACTTTTAGCATCAAAATTACGATTTTGAAAATGTTTAACGATGATTTTTCTCTTCAAGATTTTGTGCAAGTGTGTACGTTGTAATCATAACTTTCCGTAGTGTTGAGAGCTCTTGGAATTGTGTCCTGAAAACACTACATCTTGGAGAAAAAATCACATTAGAAATGCATTTAAAAATTCTATGGAGTAGATTTTGTTGAGCCAAAAACTGGTTGGGGTTATGCATGTTATGCCCTCAATCCTCATTTTTTTTGTAGCGAACTTCTTAGATTTGACATGTAAGAAGAGGATTGAAAGACTTTAAAGCACTTTTGCAATTTTAACACCCTCACAATTAAACATTATAATCTTTCAATCCATAAATGCTATTGATGTGTTTTCTTTTCCTATTTAATTTCTAACATGTCTTTTTTGAATTTGTATGGTTTGAATTCATAAATTTTGATACAACCTATCAAAACATTGTCTTTTTGTTCAATTTAGAGCAAATTCCTAGAAGCTCAAAAGAGGCCTTAGGCATGTAGGGGTAAACACCCTTCCCCCAAAATACCATGGCTAGCTACTAGGGTTGGAGAGAAAATTATGGAAGAACTAAAAGGAATTGTAAAGGAAGTATAGAGAGAAAGTGGATTTTGAAGGTGGATTCTTAGTATGACTAGCTTCAACCCTTGAATGCTAGGCTAGTGACCATGGAAATCAAACATTTTGGAATTGTGTGACATCATTCACTTTAAAAAAGTCCAAAATACTCATTGGGAGTTAAACTACTATAGAAGATCTCCCCTTTCCACCCTTAATTCCGAAGATGAATAGTTGCAATTCTATCCTACAAAGGAGAATTCCTTGTCAATCATTAGACAATAAATGTCCATCTTGTTGTTTAGGGAGTAACTAAGTACTAGGTATTAAATGCTGAGCATGGAAATATGGTAGAGTAGTATAAGAAGGTGGTGAAGAAATTTAAGATACTTTTTAATAAATTGAAAAATAATTGCATTAAAAGTGAATAAAATGTGATTTTTACACCTAGCATGACTTCATTTTTAGACTTGAATTCTTATTAATTTAAAAATTTTGCACCACAAATCTTGTTTTTATAAATTTTCATGTTTAAGAATTGAGTTGAGAGTCTAGTGAAAAATAATCATAAAACACACTTGGTTTTCATTCCTAAACATTTTGCTTAAGTAGAAGTAGGGATGAGGTACAAAGATATACTAAATTGTTTCTAGGTCTAAAATAGAATTGACCACTAATTCCACTTCTAAATTGTACTTTAGGCACACAATTTCTTGGGGATCTTTTTTTTCTTGAAAAATTGTGCTTATGAAGAAACACATTACATTATTTTCTCTATGATTGTCGAAAAAATAAGTTTTCTCATAATTTTCACATCTCACTAATCCAAATGGAATGAAACAAAGCCTACCATATAGATAGAAATACAATCTATGTCAAACAAATTTTTAAAGATTTTATTTAAAGTTTTTCCATGGTTCTTTTGGTGGCGTAAGAAATTTTATTTTTGCTCTTAGGTTGGCGTAACTTTTGTTCTTAGGCAAAGATTGAAATAAAAATTATCCTTCAATGTGTATTTCTATATTAAAAAAAGATATTTGAAAAAAAATCACATCTCAAATTTAGATGATAGAAACTTACCCAAATTATCATTTGTCTCTTACTTGATGAGACAATGGTCTTGTAGATGTTAAAGAGATTTAGAGAAGAGGATGGAAAAATTGTATCCAAAATTGCTTCTAAGAAGCATTTATGACTATACATAGAGGTGAATGTACTATAGGGAGATCACTTTTTGTATTCTAATGCAATAGATTTGAGGTTTTCAAGATACCATGGACAAATATAAAAAGGTGATCTTGGTATTAATTTAATTTAGTTGGTATCTCAATGTTTATCTTAAAAATTTCAGAACATAGATCATATTCATGTAAATACATTATATTCTTTGAAGTCATTGCAACTCTTTTATGGAGAAATGCAATGCAAATTTCCAAGAAAATGAAAGAGGGAATTAAGGAATTTCATTGAAATATCGAAGAATGTTGTTGATGGAATTTTGAGTTGTAAATCATTCATATATTCAATTACATAAAATTAAAATTCGTCCCCCCAAAACAAATTCACCTGATACTTTTGATGTAATATCTTATCATTTGGTCAACTATAAAAAAAACCCAATGATGACCTATGTTGTTGTTAATCCTTAAGTCTTATTGGCCGTATAGGAGCCAAAATGCGACTTTGCATAGACTCTTATGGTCTCAATTTTCATTGAAATCTTTTGAAACTTTTTGAGAAGCTAGAAAAATACATAAGTTGCATGGGAATATTATTTTCATTTCAATTGATGCCTGAGAGCAAAAGTTATGGCAAAATAATCCAAATTTGGAGTTTTGTAGGCAACATACAAGAAATCACAAAAAGTCAATAAATTTTTAATTTTTTTTCTAAATTAATATATTTTTGTCTACATGTGAAGTTTTGACTCATTCTATTTGGACTAGTGATAAGAAAGTTATGGACAATCTTTTTTTTTCAAGCAATCTAAGAATCTTAAAAAAAACCCTCATAGGATTCACTTTTGAATGCAATTTTCACAATTTTTCGCCAAAAAAATTTGATAGGGTTAAATACATTTGCTAGAACAATCTCACCATTGGAATTATTGTGTTTCATTTCCATCTTAGAACTGTTAACAATTAATTTTTTTGTTCAATCTTCAACCTTCATCTACTTAACAATTTTTTAAAGAATGAAAATCAAGTGTGTGTTTTTTGAATTCTTTTTTTCCTATACCTTTGATTCAATTCATCAACATTCTTTTTTTTAACTTCAAAGTTTGTTGTGCAAATAATTTCCTCAAATGGCAATCAAAGTCATCTGCAATTGCAAGACAATGTTCAAAAAAACTTTATTTTCCAACTTTGGATGCTAATATTTTCCAATCTATATGGTCAAACTTTTTGAAATTTTTACCACATGCTCTTGGACAAGTCAAGTTCAAGGTTTTATGGTTACATTCTAAGAAAAACATTTTTTCTATTTTTTGGAGAAAACACAATAGGATTGGTAGTTTTAAGTGTTTTCTTTTATAGAAAAATGGGCTTGGAACTTTAGGGGTTAATAAATACTAAGCTTTTATGAAATATTGCATCATGCAATCAACCACGTGGGTTCTTGGGATATTCTTAGTAGCAAATATTTGACTATAATACCAATGACTAGGGAGTGCTGTGGTTTGATTATGACGAGCCAAAATTTTCGGAAGATTTCCAAATGATATAAGGTAGCAGCACCCGTAAACGTGATTTTAAGCAATTTGAAGCATGAAAAGGGATGAATCAAACTTGAAAAAAATATTGTCAAGTAAGTAAGAGGAAAGCAAAAATATCAACATCAATTTCATAGTTTCAGTGTCAAAGCATGTGTTCACATAGAATTTTCGAAGTCCAAAATCACTGAAAATGTAAAGCTGTGAGTAGGAGATGCTAAAATAGACAGTTCTTGAAGTCTTCATTGTGCTCATGCGCTTGGAACACTAGTTGGAACAGTCACTAAAATAGTAAGATGCAGCATTCAAAGCCGTTAGAAAATATGCTAGAATACCATGCTTAGGGTACTTCACTAGCATTCAAAATGGTGCTCAGTCTGCTCGAACAGGCTGTCACTGCGATGTAACTGGCCGTTGTATCACCAAGTCCAGACCCGCTTGCAATGTGAGGCGATCCTATTTCCGATGGAGTGAGACCCCACCTCTACCCCGTTGCGCCCCCACCACTGCCGTGTCGTGACCGAGCGCACAAGGGTTGCAGACCCCACCTCCACCGCGTCGAGCCTGTAGATAGAAACAGCTGTGACCCCACTCATCAAGTAGGAGCCGTTGCTAGTGCCGTTGGGGGCAGGACGGGCACAACACTTCCTGTGAGCTCGGGAATGTTTTGTCCTACTCCCGCCCCATTGCTACTTCGACGTGGTTTGCCCTGAATCTCTGAGTTCTTCCGTGTGCGCTTAGACGCTTTCTGCGCCCGCTCTCGTTCTCGGTCCGCTTTCTTTTTCTCTGCTTGAATTCGCCGCATGAGCTTCTCAGTTTCCTTCTTCGCCTTTTGTTGCTCTCATTCCACCTTCCTCCGCTCAGCCTGCATCTTGCGCTCTTCCCGTTCTTTAGCTACTGCTTCCTTTCTTGCAGTTTTTGCCGTCATCGCCGCAATGTAGTTGTCTGATGTTATAAGGATGGATTTTGTGTAGTCAATGACAGGCTCCCCACCTTGTACTGGTTTGCGCAAATGGGATTCCACAAGAGGCAAGGGGAAGAGATTCTTACGTACAGTGTTGTCTCCTCCTTCTCCATCGCTTTCAGTACTACTGTCGCCGCAAGACAGACCTAAGTCTAACTCCGACTCCACGAAATATTGCAGCGCCACTTCTTGTGTTTCAGGGACACACTCATCTTACAATTGTGAACTGCTAGGGGAAGACTCATCTTGTTCTGCATCCTCCTCCTCGTCTTCTTCACAGGGGTCAATGTAGCATGCACTAGGTGCCATATATGCATCCATGGCTATTGGCCTAAGGGGCCAGATCCCAGTGGTTGTGAATCCCTTGGTTATTTTAGATGTTGTGAGTGCCTTCCTCAATGCCATTGATACCCACTCTGGTAGTTCTTCTTTCCTAGCTCCTCTTCCTTTGTTTTGTATGCTCCACCTATCTCTACATGCTCAAAATGCTACTTTGAATGGTTTGAAAATACTAACATCTAGTGGTTGTAATCTATGGCTTGTGTGGCTAGGCAATGTGATAATGTCAAGGCCTGTTGATTTAGCCTGCTGAACCACTTCAAGTGTCACATGCGACCCGTGTCCATCTAGAATTAGCAGGTGCCTATTTTCTTGTGAGATTCCATACCTTTCTTGAACAATAGTAATGAAATGAGCGATCCAAGCAGAAAATAAGAATGCAGTCATCCAACCATTTGGTTGCATTGCCATGCAAGATTTGGGTTCACATCTTGCAATGTAATTCCTCACCTTTCGTTTACCTTTGAAAATATAAAAGTTTGGGATGTATTGGCTTGCAGCATTCACGCATGAGAGGACTGTGAGGTGCTCTTTGCTGTTTGGTATCGTTGTGTGGACTGATCTGCTACCCCGTTGTGCAAACACAAGAGTCCCTCCTCCACTCTTTCCCGCTTGTGCTCCTGTTTCGTCAGCATTCCAGATGTGAGATGGCAAATATCCATTGCGCTTATACGCTCCTTGCAGATTCTCGTACAAGGATGCAACACTATTGGGATTCAATCCCCTTGCACGCCCTTCCTCTAACCCCTGTGGAGACCTCAATGTCAGCTCTGGGTGCCGATTTCTAAACCATCGCAACCATCCGCGTCTAGGAATGCCATCTTTGAAGGGTGTCCAACGTTCCTGTGTAATTTCAGTAACTTTCCTCCTTAGCTCTAGGATGGAAATGGGATGTGCATGATCTTGCATTTGCAACATCCATGTGACAAGTGTTGATTCTTCCTCCATAGTAAGGACTCCTTGACGCCCTTTCTTTCGTTTCATTGTTCTCCCTTGAATGTGGTCTCTCAGGGAAGATTGTGGAATCCCCATATTTCTAGCTCCAGTAGCAATTTTGCAGCCAGCATCGACAACAGCCATTGCAGCTTCAAGTTGGGAATCCGTCCATGTGCTTGTGCGAATCCTTCTGGTGTTGCATACTCCAATTGGAGCAAGTGTGGTGCCTACTGCACCTATTGACGGCGCTGAAGCCCTTCGCGGCCGTCCCAAACTCCCTCCAACGCCTGCTCCACCACCCACCTCGGAGTCTCGCTCGTAGCTCCTGTCTTCAACTGCGGGAATAGTATTGCGGGCTCTATCAAGACTCCATTGCCCCCCTTGACCTGTTCCCCGCCAATCATGCAAGCTTGGAGATCCAGCCAATGTTGCCACAGGTCTAGCAATTCGATGATGCACTTCAAGATTGTTGATTTTGTGACTGCTGTAGCGTTGTTGATAAAGAGACCATGCTACACCTCTTCTACATCCAAAATGTGATTCTTCCACCCATGTCTTCGGCACAATGTCATTGTCATTGCTCTCAAAATAGTGTTGTGTTTCTCTAATTGCACTCGACATGGCCACTCGTCTCTTTCTAATGTGTACTTCAGTAAATTCCCAAGCACAGACTCAATTCTCCTATACAAAGTGAACTACACATGCAATAGCACTCCATGCACTCTTTGCCTAAAGCTTTAACCGATGCTTGTAATTATGAAGCTGCTCATGGCTTAATGTTTAAACCAATGCTTGTAATTACACAATTGCCACTGTGGGTGAAGCTTAAACCAATGTTTCTAATTACACAACCGCCACTTTGAGTTGCAAATAATGACAAGCTGAACCCCACATCTGCTTGCATTTAGCATGTGATCGCTAGAGATTGAATGTATAAATGCCATTAAGAGACCCATAACCACCTTGCAAATTTTATTAAACCACCACTCCATCCACCTCTCAGTTTATTCATTCGTACTATTGGAAAAGTAAGTTCTGTCATTCGCCGAACCTGTCTCCAAACCCATTGACACCTAAAACTATTGCACCTCTCACCCATCACCACTACTTTTCTGCATTTGTTAGTCATGGGGCAAAAAACCATGGATATGGGTACCAAAATAGGTCACGCTTATGGAGACAGTCACATTTATGGGTGCTGCTACCCTAAAGAACAATGGTAGGAGGTATTGGCCCCCAAAATGCCAAGTTAGGAAGTCGATTGGGTAGGATAAAAAAGTTCCAACAATCTGACCAGTTACCCTAGAAACAATTAGGATATTTACCATTTGGATTTTTGTTTTTCCAGTGGGAAGCCAAGGGAAAGGGAAGTAGGGAGAAATTTTTGGCTAGTGTGGGAGGTGGCCCACCTTGTTGATTAGCCTTTGTATGAAAGCAATACGTTTATTAGTATGTGTATCAAAAATAAAAAGAACATCCTGTGTATTGAGAAATCTTCAAAGGATTAGCCTCTGTAAGTCTATATGAATTATGAAAGCATTATGTTTAGTAGCCTATGTCAATCTATGCTTTGAGAAAAGCCAATTGTCTTACCTTGCATGTTCTTCCGTACTAACCAACCTCTAGAAAATGCTTAGACCTTCTTTGGGATCTTTATATTTTATAAAGGTTACATCCTTGGCCCAAGATGGTGGGGGCCCCAAGTTCAACTCTTACCAAGGATACTACATTGTACAATGTACATGAACTAGGGCTTTCCTTTTTGGCTCTTTGGTACCAGATTACACTTGAAAATAGTAATTTGGCTAATAAAAGGCAATAAGTTGTGATTTTTTTGCCCGAATACTTTGAAATAAAAAAATCTTGGATAGAGTCACTAGATTGATATGAAAATAGAATTCACTGGAAGAAAATTGTGTCACAGTTATATTGAGTTAGTTGATATTTTAGTGGATTCTGACAAAAAAACAAAAAATATGTGTTGACAGAAACTTAGTTTTCAAAAGATTGCATTGATTGCAACACAATTTTCTTCTAGTGATTGTAGACATGTAATATGTGCTAATGTAATATTTTCTATCAAATATGTGGATGAATGTTGAAATTTGGAGAACCACTATAACTTTTTCTATTGCCACTTTGGCAATTTTTTAAAAATGAAAAAAAAGCCCTAGCATGAATCCCTCAAAAGCATAAAACATTATTGACTACATATGCTAAAGTCTGGAAATATGTGAAAGTGAAAAAAAAAAAAACCAACAATTTGTTGAACGGCAAAGAAAATTGTACACTTTAAACTGGAAAACCAAAAGCACTTTAGGCAAGCTTTTGAATAAAAAAAAAGAAACTCTAAGCTTTGTTCAAAAAGGTTGGAAATGCACCAATTTTCCTAAAGAACTTCTTGGACTCCTAAGGAGATCACTCCTTGTAATTTAAGGTATACACCTCAATTAAGAGGGTCTTTGATGTAGGGCTATTTACCTTCAATATTGTATTTATTATAATCCTATTTTTACATAAAAAGCTACTAAGGGCATATTTCCTATATCCTATGATTTTTTATAAATTCATTCATGTGGTTTTTATAGTTGGGCTATCTTATATATAAAACTTATGAGTCCAATTTTTTCACACATACACAATATACACCAAAAAACCAATGTCTTACATTTTTACTTAATTTTTTTGATATATGTGGTACTTATACTATGATACAACTTCAAATGATAACAAATAAGAATGTGTAATTCAACCCTAGTTTTGGGTATTCAAAAATTCTATGCCATGTATTTTAAACAATCTAATATAGAGAGGAACAAGCAACATTATAGAAGCATCAAACATAGTCATGATGTTCAAACTAAGAAAAACACTAATACTAACAATACAACACGAACAACATGAAAAATTGGCATTCTAGAAACACTATAGATTCACACAAGAACATGATCTTTACTATAGCACAGAGAGTATATATTTAAATAGTATGAAAATATGCATTTGCAAAGGGTTAGAATTTAGGATCAAAAAATAAAAGAGTGTTTATAAAACACTAGTATAAAGAAGATGATTCTAAACATTTACAAGTAAATGTAGAAGCAATTCAGGTAGATCTAGAGTTTAGGGCATCAAAGTATGGAGAAGATGGACCAAAAAATAACATCAATGCAACGAATAGGTCTCCCAATGACAATTGGGTGCATGCAAATTTAGGTCTTCATCACAATCTCTCTCCATGTTGCTGCTACAGTTGCTACAAATCTATATATCCACAAAGTCACACCACACCTTTGATGTTGCTCGCCCAGCTCAAATGTTGACCAATTTGCAACCCATCTCCTCCTCGAGATAAACTGCCCTCGGGAGCTTCATTAAGCTGCTATTGCCTCTATCCCTAAGTGAAATGATCACCTATAATCTGCACCTTGGTAATCATAACAACACAACCAATACATGTACACAACAAACTAACAACATGGTGAACATGTCAATTCATCACACTTTTTTTGCTTAATTCTAACAAAATTATGAATGGTCAATACATTTCACTCAATACTAATTAATAATGAGCACCCTAGACCTCCAAACTAGAATTTTTGTTAATCATATGATAACTTACATTAAAACCCTTGCCTAAGAGAATTTTATACCCCAAAATGCATACCTATTCTAAATACAAGATTCCATAATGTTAACCCTAATACCTTAAATACTAATTATTAAGCATGAAAAAAAATTCATAACCTACTAAATTAAAAAAATAGCAAAAATGAATTTTTCAATTTTCTAGCTTACCTTACACTTCTAATTCTTTCACCCAATCTCAAGAACCTTAGTCCATATTTTACCAATAGCATTATACATGAATTTTAAAGATACAAAATAAGAATATTTAGAAATGAGTATAATAAGATCAAGCAATTGACATAAATACAAAATGACAACACTAGTAGTTCATCAACATGCAAAAAGACAATAAAACAATGTAAGAAAAAACTTCACAAAATCTCTTTTCTTGCAACAACAACGTCATTTAGAGAAGCAACATCCTCTTCATCAAATGAAAAAAATTTAGAATTTCCACTATATGTTAAAGTCACAATTGCAATTATGGAATCAACATCTATCCATTTGTAGTTTGAATGGCCATACTTAAATTTCAAATGCCCAAGGGCATTGCTAAACCAATTAAGTAGTACCATAGTAGAGGGTGAAGAAATACCTTTCTTGTTGGTTTGAATAGGTTGGTTCATGAGGTCAATAGGTTGTTTAGAGAAGCCCCACTTTGTCCCAACTCATCTTCTAATTTTTTGAACACGTCCAATCCACCAAGTTCCTTCATCTACACCCGCTAGTATATTAGAAGGTACCCCATTTTGTACACCACAACCCCTTTTCCTTTTCAAAGTAGACTTTATAGTAGAGGACTTTGTTAAAGTGCTTCTTTGGAAAAAAAAAGCCCACAATTATAACCAAGCCCTAATAGGCATGTATTAGTAGAAGCAACAGCTGAAATGTAGTCTTCACTATTATTAAAATAAATTGAGTT
Organism: Straminergon stramineum; assembly: GCA_963920665.1. NCBI lineage: Eukaryota > Viridiplantae > Streptophyta > Bryopsida > Hypnales > Calliergonaceae > Straminergon > Straminergon stramineum. The sequence goes on along the minus strand of OY987264.1, from coordinate 10,147,653 downwards.
ACGCACCCTTATCAACTTGTCTTTGGAAAGAAAATGATTTCCATTCAATTATGACACTAGCATGGATTTAAAAATATGACAACCTCCAAATTCAACTACAGGCACAATTTGATCTAGGGTAACTATAGTAGAAACTTGTGGTTCTTGGGAGTGTAGCATTTCATTGAAAACATCTCGAGTCTCATCTTCAAGTAATGCCAAAGAATCAAGACCATCATCTACAAGTTCATCTTCTAGGCCATTTTCAAGGACATAGTGAAGGTTAGAATTCCCACCATGTTCTTCAGAATTTACCATAGTTGGCACTTGCAATGCCTCTTGAAGGACCTCTGAGTCACCATCTTCACTAGCAATTGGTGATTTTCTTGGTACAAGGGTTAAGTGTTTACTGTCATCTTTTTCAAACTTCCATGGGGTATGAAACCATTCTTTTCTTCTGGCTACACTTGAGGGGGCCATGTTCAGAATTCACAAGAGTTTTTGGGCTTCTTTAAAGCCCTCTTGCAATGCATGGATGACCTGTTCATCTTCAATAATGAGACTATAGTCTCCCAAGTCACAAGGAGTTTCACCATCCTCCAAGGGGGGCAATTTCGCCCACATATTCTCCATCTTGTTATGCACACGTCCAAACTTTAACCCATTGTTGCCATATTCAATACCTACCAATTGATTCAAGGTATTTGCAGACCCCACCAACTCATGAAAATCGTAAGCCCTCTCTAACCCTACCATGCCACCTATTCTAGAGAAAAAGATTTTACAAGAATCACTACCTATGAGATGGAGAGGGACAGATAAATGGGGATACTTGTCCCTAAAGTGAGTTACTAATAAGACCACAAAATGACATGAGAGCTATACATCAATAAAAAATTATTGAGACACAAAGTTCTCAGATGCATTAGGTTTTAGAGAATTCCCCAAAACTAAATGGTCACCATGTTGGAGCCAAAGCTTCCAAAGGCGGAAGAAAAAAGAAACTTTTGCAGCAAGAACTAATCTAGATCTCAAATTGAGTGTAGGAGAAGCAAAAATATCTATATAGTTTGAACACACTTCTAAGTATACCTCTGTACCTAAAATGCGCTCTAAATGAACATCAGGTGTTGTCCTCAATTTAGCTAAGCACATCCGGGTCTTTCTGAAGCAAATGCGTTGGGCAGATGCCCAATTTTGTTTATCCCTCTTGTCTATATCTTCTATCTTCAAACTATGTTCATCAAAAGTGAATTTGTTATACACAAGACCTAAATGTTGAAGACAAACAACATCACCACCTAATTGTAAGACCTTGACAGGGGAATCCAAGGGATTAACTAACTTCCCATTGTGGATGTAGTCTTGGCCATGGGGACCAAAAGCATCACCTATACCATCTAATCTTGTTGTCAATAGCCAACCATCCCAATTCACCTTTAGTCGTTCTCCAGTTGTAACCTTATAATCCTCCAACATCAATTGGCGCCTTCTTGAATCACCATCATTTACATAGCCCACAATTGGCCCAACTAATTCCTTGCACTCTTTATCCCACAATTGGTCAATCAATCCCCATTGCTTTCGAATCCATGAGGAGTCAAAACAATTACACATATTGCAAACCACCAAAACAAGTCGCGGCAATTTGTCGTGTAATGGGTTCACCATAATCACCTTGATAAATCCTCCCACCTTGTAAGTACGAAAACTTTCAACAATCTTATTATACCCAACCTCTCTAGCCCCTGCAATAGGCTTAAATGATGACATACATACATGATCTACCATTACCCCACAAAAGCTAGACAAAGTATCCCATTTCTACTTCCATGCCACCCTAGATTTAACTTTTATTTCATCTTCTCCTAGTATAACAAGTATTGCTCCAATAATCCTATGCAGTTCCTTTGCGTCTTTGTAAATTTGTGCCACTAAGGCAAAAATATTAGCATGCTTTCCAAAAATGAACTGCACTCCCTTCTTATTTTCCCTTTTTATTGTGTTAAATGTTGGACTAGAAAAATTCAATGAAAATAGGTGACACATCCTCCTTCCCCCATTTTTTTCAAAGCCTAACCAAAGGATTTTGTGTTACTTGAAAACATATAACCTTGTTTATCCCTATTTAGGTTGGATGCAACATCCCTCATGAAATTCCAAAGAGCAAGCTTTCCCCCAAATGCCCCTGATCTATGAGCACAAATGATGTCATTATAGAATTCAACCAAATTATATTGACTAAAGGCTTCTTTTGCAAAAATTTTTAAGGTAGGCCTCTTAACCCTCAATTGCACAATGCGTGCTTTTGATGCCAATGATACATTCTTTTAAGCCTCAATTTCTTTGTGACTATCCTACTATGACTTGACAACTCATTCATTTGCAAATACCCCAATCTACATCCCTTATTTGTTCCCCTAGTACCCCGCTTCTCTAAGGCTTTGTCCTCACGTACTACAAGCATCCTAAAATCCTGCTCCAACCAAATTCGGCTACAAGAACTACAACAAAAATCAAGGAAGGAATTGCTAGATGTAATAAATCGAGCACATTCCTTATGCCTAAATGTACCATTTACATTGACAGACTTGTTATCTATCCAAAATGACTGACAAAGATGGGGTTCAGGATACTCATTCACACTAGGATGTGGGTCATTTAGCAAACCATCCACAACATAAGTATTGCCAAGATAAACACATGTAGGACCTTTAAACCCCCAACACATATATCCAAGAAAATGAGAACAATCCACCAAGGGAGATTCACCTTCCTAGCTACTATCTCCTCCACTTTTGAACCAAGCATGCAAATCCTTTTGGTGAGAATTGACAATGCCACTTGATTTTCAAGCTGGCCTTCCCCTCTTGCCAATGGTCAATGCAGGACATGTGCTTTTTGCATTGTGAACATCTTCTAATGCTTTCTCATACTTTGTTCTACCAAGGTGGTTCTTGAGGTTAGCTTCAAGGATTTTTTTTGGAGGACATAATTGAAAAAAATCCCTATAGTAAGTGCACTTAACTTTAAACCAAAAGCTCTTAACCTTAGGACAATCAGGGTCTCCAATCACCACAAAAGGGACAGGGTTATAGAAAACACTCTGATCACTAGTAGAAAACTATGTTGCCTTCAATAAAACCGTGGTAACGCATTTTTCTATTTTCATCCTCCAAACACAAAACAGAAAAATGCATCACCGCGTTTTTGTGGAAAGCAACGAAGTTTTCTACTAGTGGATTGACACCATCTACAACTTTGACACCCTCATCTATCAAAATTTTGTGATTTACAGCAATCAATATGACTCTCTTCCCTTTTGGCACAACCGACTGAAGGTGATTACAAAAATTTACACTCTCCCTTCTACACCACCTACAAATGTGTGCATTCGACATTAAATGGCTTTTATGGAAATTGGAAAACAAATTCAAAGTAGTGATTTTTGAATGATCACCACTTCCACCCCCAATATCCTTACAACATTCTTCACAATAAACCTTTAGAACTCCAACCCCATCTTGATCCCAAGACTTTACGGTGTCGTGATGTGGGCCGTCTAGTATTTGAAGTTGACATCTTCATTAGTTTCAATAATGTTGTTAGTGTTGGGCATCTTTAGTATTATTAGTGTTATGCGTTGATTGTTGTTAGTATTGTGTATTGAAAGGTGTTGGAGTGTTAGGAGGTTGTTATTGTTGACCGTTTAATTGTTAGTTGATAACCGGTTTATTAATAGTTGACACTAGGGTAGTGAGGTTAGGGTTAGGGTTAGGGTTAGCCGGCGGCTAGCCGTTGGGGTTAGTGGAGGGTACTTAAGGCAAGGGTTGGTCCCTTGCTCCTTCTCTGGTCTTTATTTTCTTGTTTTGAGTGGTAAGAGGGGAGGGGTGGACTTGAGGATGGAGAGTTGTTTGTTGTTGAAGATTTATTTGAAGTAAAGTATTGATTTGAGGGTACTTTCTTTATCTTATCTACTCCTTTGCATCAAAGTTTTCGCTTGAAGAGACTCTAGATCTATGAGTTATGCATAAAAAACAACCGGGGTATAAAAGCAGTGAAGGGTTGGAAAGTCAGTAGTAATAAAGTGTCCACCAAAGTTGGACAATATCTTGGATTAAGTTGAAACTTGGTATGTGATCTTTTGGGTAGTTGATCTACATTGTAGCAAAGTTTCAAGATGTTTGAAGCTACTGTCCATATTGTGTAGTAGATCAAAGTTAGGTATGACAGTTTCTAGGGTTTTGAAGGAAGCATAGGGTAAGGATTTGGGGAAAAGGGGGTTTTGAGGGTAGATTTATGAATATTTAGGGTGCTTAGGGGTATCTTAATTATATGAAAGCATTACCACAGCAAAGGCCCAATGCTATTCCAAACATGTTCACAAATCTTTGTGACAACGGACTAGTTATGGTCTTCAAGGGAAATCTCCTTAAGTTCATTCCTCAATTTCTCCTCTCCTTTAAAATAGAATTCCATAACCTCTTTTGGAATTAAAAGTGATTTGAGCAAAGATGTAGATTTTGAAGAACTAACCCTAGAGCAAGCTACCGGATTTACTAGAATATTCTCAATAGCAGCATCTTGGCAAGCAATACCCTCATTTTCTATGGCCTCAAATAGAGCTAACTCAAAGACATATGACTCACCACCAGCATGATGACGCTTACAGATATCAACAACCTCAGACTCCATGGGAATGACATACATCTCTCGCAAGATGATGTTTAACTTTTCAAGCTTCACATTGATTCTAACTTTGTCTTCTACATCCTGGAATAGGAATGGCCAATCTACCACATCTGCATCCTCCAACCTAATCTGGAAGTTGGCTTAGGACTTGCCTTCTTTTGCAATAATGGGGCCAATCTTCTCTAGATTGCTCCATTTGTGTTCCAAGGAGAATAGTTTAACCTTGAATGACATCATGCACCCTAAACCTAAGCACCAACATTTACAAACATTTGGTATAGTCTAAACTAGGCAACCATTCACATATACAGAAAATAACAAAACTGAAAATAAGGTATACCCAAAATAAAGTGCTAGGAAAAGGTGCACTAAAAATTGACCTTGTTTCTTACAAAATTGGAGCTACAAATCAATAGAGACAATTGGATACTAAGATTGAAGTGCCCTTGATCTTCAAGATTCTCAACCCTACATTCAACCCAAAAATTGGAATTAAAATCATGTTAACCACTCATCTAAGCTAATGTATCCCAAATTTCATGCCCATTTACATGACTTACCAATCAAATAGCAATAGCACTACAAAGCTTGTGGAATGGGTAAAAAGAGATTTTCACAACTTAACAAAATTGCTTTGGCTTCTACCATTTTACAATGATACTTTGACTGGCAAAAAATATCACCATGTTGCTTAAAAAGTGATTCTATAACTAGACAATGCTAACAAAGTCATTCCTTGTGCTAATCTAGTTCACCCATTCTCAAAGAAGCATCAATAAATCATCAAATCATATTCCTAATTAGTTCTATAAGCACAAAAAAAGAAACAAGGGCCCTTACTATATAAAGATTTGTCTCAAAATTCTTTGGAAAGCCAAAATTGATGAAAACATTCACAGCTTGAATGTCAATCCCTCTTGTGAACAAATCTGAGCAAGACAACCAATCATTCCATTTCAATTAAGTTATTAAAATTAATTGAAGAAGAAAAGAAATGTGTGTTGTAATTCTGTCCCAAGCTAGTAGTGAATGATGTAGTCAAAATTAATAAGTTAAGTAAAAGGGGAAGGAATATCTACTCTAATCATTTCTAGTCAAAAGTTCAGATTTGCACACAAATAAATTTGGAGCATTAGAAGCAGCAAAAGTAGTAGAATATTACCTCCCAAAGACTTGGGTTGAAAAAACTTAGCTTGTAAAGCTACATCCAAGCTCTAGCATGCCAACTCCAAGATAAATCTGACCTAAAAAACAGGGTGATTAAGGAACCAAACTACAAACTACTTCTCTATTCCAAGAATGTGCTTGGTGGCATGTATCCCCTCATAGCACCTAAGCCTCTAGATGCAAGAATAGCTAAGTATGGTCATCATGAACATTCACCATACTTAAAAAAAACCTAATAGATTTCGTTATTGACCAAAAAATACTATGTATAGAAAGTAACAATGTCAAGAGGTAGCCCTACACCCTATAGTATTTCCAAAATTCCTTGGCCATGAAAAATGAAAAAAATCATTTTTTCAATGGAAAAGAATTCTAACCAACCTACAACATATCCATCGCCTACCAAAACTATAAACAACTGAAGACACCTTAAACCATGACCACACAACTAGACCACTTCTAATCATACCACTCTTACCATCCAAGTGTCCACCATCGAACAACACAATTCACAAACAAAAGGATCCTCCAAAAACCGGGCCAAAAACAAAACTAAAAGATTTCAAAAATGTCAGCATATTAGACTTTAGAAGTGATGTGCCTAGCTACCTCTTGTTGAGCAAGAATGCCCATTGGCTACTAATGAGCCTCTTCAACAATTGTTGTGTCCCAAGTTGCAAGAGATTCACTACATTTAGTCATTTCAAGTCCCACGAACGAATCCCAAACCCACTATCACCATACCCTATTATTTTTAGAGTAGGCCAACACTCCCATAATACTCCTGCACATATCCACCTTGACCACACCCTCTACAATTTTGTCCTATGAATTTGGAACTCTCTATTTTTATGTCACTAATAGGAGAAAGCAAAAATCAGTAAACTTTCCAAATTTTGCATTAAAAGGAAAACAACCTTTGAAGACAGTCTACTTCAAACTAAACATGAAGTTGAGAAACTTGTAAAGTTCAAAGCAAAGTAGAGCTGCAAAATGAGTTTGGGTGAATTTCTTACAGTACAAGAATTGAGCTCTTGAAACTTGGCGGAGAAAAGACGACATTGCTTCTTACATTGTTCTTTTGCTTCGTCCAAAGCTAATGTTGCTAGATCTGCGCCCTATAGTACAAAGTATGTATCAATGTGATTCTTCAAGGACAATCTTCCCCAAGTTTCTCATCTTAGATAATCAAGTGCCTTAACACGATTTTGACGATTGCTATTAACCGAAATTTGATTCTTGAAGCTTCTCAACCTAGATCTGAGATCGATACACTAATTGCAACAATAATTTAATAATAGAGCTTGATAGGAATATTACGATGCTTAACAATGTACACTAGCTATCCTCACTGAAGTTCACTTGACATGATTTTTGATTTTGAAAATTGTGAAACTCGTATTCTAAAAAAGAGTTTTGGTATAGATTTAAGGCTTAGTCAACATGTTCTAAAAATTGAATGAAATTTTGGTGCTTTGAAACATACCATTTTATCAAATGTGGCCTTAACTTCTGACTCTAGCACTCTTGAAGGAGTATATTTTGTTGTTTTAATGTAGTTGGATTAAAATTATCTAAAACACTTTTGCACAAACTAACCACATAATCTACAAGCCCATTAACACTGTTTTTGGTGAAGATCAATATTTTCTATAGTGACTGAGCTAAGTTCTAGTTTTGATTCAATTATATTATTAGTACTACTGTTGCAGCAGTAACATAGCAAATATCATGAGCCATACAATCAAATCCAAAACTTGTCCAGAATAGAAGCATACAGGAATAGACATACATGAATTAGCATACATGAATCAACATACAGGAATCATAACAACAACTGTGTTAGCTCCAAAGGCTTCGTTTGACCAAAGAATGTAACTAGTAATTGCTCATGTTGCCAAACAAGTTGAACAATTCAATCCAGATGATGGAGCAAGACTTACCCCAAAAGATTGAGACTTGGGGATCAATGCTCCAAATAGTCTTTTGCCGCTTCTTGTTGTCTGACTGTCACTAGACAAAACTGTCCTCCAAATACAAAATGATGAAGTCTAACCACCAATGTTGATGCCAAAGCACCACAACCAAATGCTAGGGTTGATGCTGCGTGGCTACGAAAACAAGTATGCGAATAACATGAGGCCCACAACAATAGACTCACAAACTAACATCTCCAAAATCAATATGAGAAAGCGCAAAGTTGGAATCTTAAAATAAAATCTCATGATTCAATCCCAAACCATTGGTGCATTACCCTCAAACACTTCCAAGATTCTCATAACACCATGCCAAACCACTTATGTTTTACTCACCAAACAGTAACGCCGCCATTGTGCTCTCGAAGGCTGGGGTTGAGCTTGCACCGAAAGCACGGGTATTTTATCCAAATGGGCAAACACAAAGTTGCCATGCCAAATGCAAGCATCGGTGTTGACAATCCAAAGACCACAACAAAATCTTGAACCTTGGGCATTTACAAATCTAAAACCTTGGAGCCACCACAAAACCCCAACCTGAAGTGATCACCTTGCAACCCTAAACACTAAACTAAAAGTGTGAATTCAAAAAATTGATGATACCCTAAATCCACCTTGCACTGAAACACAACAAAGAAAAAAATTGTAGTGAAACCTATCCACCTTGCATGACACACAACCAAAAAGTGACAACGAATCTAAAGTCCTCTATAATCCTAGCCACATGGGAATGAAGGCACCTAAACAGGTCTTTCCTATGAATACAAATTCCTATCATAATTATAGCCTTCATTGCACATTTACAACTCAACGTTATTTTTCATGGAATAGTAGATTCTTAAATGCTTACATTGTTGGCGCACTTATAGAGGGATTCATTTGGAAAGACTAAAATTGTTTGACATTAACAAAAAATCTCTAAAAAAATCCCTAGATTTATTGGATTGTGTATATTTTACCAAAATTATTTGTCCACATCTATACACGTGGTAATATAAAAAAAATTTAAAGGCCCCTTTTTGTCAAGGCTAATTTATTAATAAAAATGCCTACTACATAATGTTTTTACATAGCCTATTTTATATTTAATAGAGTATGTAGGATTTCATAGACCCTATAGTAGCCCTACACATTATATAAAATTTGCCTCCTTTGAATTAAATGGACCCTATCTTTTAACTCACATAGTTTTCTAAAAATCAATAGTAGTCTCCCTAGGCTTGGACTGTGTATAATAGGGGTAGTCACACTTCCTCCACCATCAAAATTTTCCATGGAGAATGAGAAGTAATATGAACCAATGGGAAGCATTAGTAGGTGAAGGAAGTGTGACACCCCTTATTTGTTTAGAGGATGAGATGTGGAGAATAGATGGGGAGGCAATGGGGAGCCATAACATAGTCCAAAAAAGAATATTCTCCTTCCACATGCATGCGGAGAGCCAACCCAGAATTGGCACGTCCCCATTCTCCACGGAAATCCAAGACAATGGGGAACTATGACTATCCCTTATATTGATTTGTTTGTTCTAATTCACTTGAACTCAAATGAAATCATGACCTATGTTGTCATAAACTCTCACTAAGCATATTCTAATGTCATGATATTTAATTCAGTGAACTTGTTTTGTTTTGTTTTTCATTCCATTTTTTTAAATAGGAGTATAACCTTCACTAAAGGATCAAATCCATCTCCCACTGAGACTCTCACCTACTCTTGATTTCTTACTCTACTCAGATTGATTTGCTTCCCTAGCTAAGTCCCTTCACTCCCAAAGCACCCTCACTAGTTACTACTACCTTAATTCCTAAAGGACCAAGTGTTCGTTTAACGTACGGAAGAAATCTCAGGTAAGTTCTTATGAAGTCATTTGTGGTTAGTAGTTTAAGAAATTTGGACTTAATATATAACTATGTACCCCGTTCTTGAGAATCTAATTTGTTTTCTGATTAGGTGCCCGGATCAAAAGTTATGTTGCCTTGAATTTTGCAAGCAATTAGGGCAGCTTTGGGTAGCATGTGCAAAACTCTTCCTATGATTTTGAAATTTGACGGGTGTGTAGCTTACATGTTGCAAGATGCAAATGTTAAGAAAATAACTACGTTTAGTGTAAGAATCTCATTCTAGAAGGAGTTAAAGTTTGTAGGCCTTGTTGGGTAGGGTTGAAAAAAAAATTTCACCGAACTTTCAAACATTATAATATTTCAATCTATGAGGTCAAAGTTTCTAAATTTTTTTTCCACATGTTCCCAAAGAAGTCTAGTACAAATTTGAATGGTTGAATTTTGAGAAAACTTTTTTTTCATTTTTTTCTTGCTGCCCTAAAAAGTGGCAGTTTTTGACAATTTCTGCCCAAAATGTGCCTCAATCCTTTAGGGGTTAATTAGATTTTAATTTTGAAAGCTACATGGCTACTTGAAAACTAGATGGATTTGAAGAATTGAAGTTTGAAATTGATTTTTGAAATTAGATGTTTTATGACGAGGATGGTCTAGAACTTTGTTTTTTCAAATGGTAAGAATGTGAAATTTTATTTTTTTCAAGGGAATTTTGTAGACACTATTTAAAAGAAGAGGGATGACTTTACACTATAGATTTATAGGAAATGTTATGAACAAACCAAAACTTTGTTGGTAGTTAGGAATAAGACATGAAACATGTAAAAGATTTAAGAAAATTTAGACATAGACAACAATTTTGCATGCCAATGCTTTAGGAGCTCATGCAAAATAACAAACACAAGACAATGTGAGGCTCTAAAGAATTCGAACTAACAACATTGCCAGGATTTGGATGGAATTCTTTAGGACTAATACCTCACTCAAAACTCCCATAAGAACAAGAATGTTAGTGGATAGAAACCACAAAATATCAAACAAAAAGCAAAATGATAAGGTTTGAAGGGATCCCTCTATGAGCTCCCAATTCATCACTTGGGACTCATTGTTTTTTTGTTTTTGTTTTTTAAAGTTTTAAAGTCAAAAATCTCAATTGTTAGCTTATAAGTTTCAAAAAACTCACCACAAAACAAAGGAGGGCATTTATGGTAGAAGCAAAGCTTTCAAGAATTAAAATCAAACTAGAAATCCAATGGCAAGATTTTCTAGTCATCAATAATTGAGAGAGATAGTGGGATTCTAATTTCCTTTGAATGTGTAGAGTAAAAATACAAGCTTGCACTCTTTTATGGGATCCTATAAGAGTATAAGAGGCTCTATAAAAAATTTCGGATTCTTGTAATTTAGAAGATCTTCTTTTGAATGGTTCATCACTCAAAAAAACAATGAAAAATTCATAATTATTACCTAGGTTGTAGTAAAATCTCACAAACAATTTAGATAGCTTTTTTATACTAATAATGCACCCCAAAGAATTTCAAGGCATTCCATTACCAACAAATTTTTTTTAATTCTATTGGATTGGAGAATCATACTCCCACACCTCTTCAAAATAACCAAGGGTAGTCAGTTTCTTTAGGAAAGGATAAACTCCAATAGTTAGATTTTTGAACCCCTAAAGGACCAACATGTATTTTGGGCACAATAAGAATTCCATGTTTTTTATGACATGTCACAATTTTTTGTGATGCATTTTTTTGGATGTCCAATGAAATAACTTGTGTTGTTATGTTCATTGGATGTTACATTGGACATTATTATTGACATAACAACACAAGTTATTTTATTGGACATCCAAAAAAATGCGTCACAAAAAATTGTGACATGTCATAAAAAACATGGAATTCTTATAGCGGGGGCAAGATAGAAATTTGGAGCAAGTACGTGTGACTAGAGATTTGTATATTTTAGGCTAAAATTTTAGTAGAACATAGGGATGAGGAATATCATTTGTATGCACTGAATTTCATGACATTTGAAAATGTGAGTCAAAAGTTATGGCCTAATATGTTACTTTTTTCCCTAGAGGGGTAGTCTTGGTAGATCATAAAAAAATCACTTTTTTGCAAAAACAAAAATCTGAAATTGGTTTACTAGAGTTATATATATGTAAAAAGCTTTGAATCATTCCATTTTGATCAATGAGTCAAAAGTTATGACGAGTTTTAGTTTGTGGACAATTACGGATTCCCTACTCTAAAATAAACTTTGAAGTCCTTTATTTCATTTAATTTTCTTTATTTCTGAAAAAAATCATAGGATGTAGATTTTTAATTACAACATGACGACCATTGAGATTGTCATTTTTCAATTCCATAACTAAATTCTTAACAATTTTGTATTTTGAATCATTCTTTAGTTCTTTCTACTTACTAATTGTTTCCTTTATGTTGTACAATTCCAAATGATGTGAACTTTTTTAAGCATGTAGATAACTTGTCTAGGAAAAATAATTCAAAGAAGCACCACCATTTCGAACATTTTTTCATAGAAAAGAGAGCTTGTGCCTTGTAAAGTGCAACTGCCTAGTTTGTTTTTCGAAGGGCCAAAAATTTGATTGCATAGAATTTTAATGCTTATATCTTGCAATCCATGTGGTGGAAATTTCTAAATTTTTTATCACATATTCTCAAGCCAGCATACTACAAGATTGTATGGTTACATGCGTCAAAAAAAGTGTTTTTTTTTCCAGAATTTGGTATTGTACTAGAAATGGCAATTTTTGAGTGTTTGGGGTGAAAACATAGTCAACAAACTTAAGGGATTAAAATTTGGCACTAGTTTTTTGCAACGTCTTTGTGACTTTTTTAGAAGGAAAAAAAAGGAGAAAGTAATATTTACACTAAAATGGCCTTCTAAAGCTAATGATGCATCAATTTTCTAACCACCTTTGTTGCTTGTATTGTAATAAAATCCCTTATGGCAAAGCTTTGCCCAAATTTTCCTAGAATTTTGGGAAAAACAATGGTGAAGCTAGTAAAATCATCCATCTACAATTAAATTTATATGAGTTAGAAGACATATGAGAAATCTAAAGTCAATTATAAGTTTGAAAATTCAAGTTCTAGTTAGATCCATTTGTGAGAGGGTTCAATTGAGAGTTAGGAGTGAAAACTCAATTGATTTTTACTGGTGAACACTTCTAAGGTGGTACTATTTAGTTTAAAAGTTAAAGTTAAGATATTCAATTGATTACCATTTAGTTTGGAAAATTAAACTCTTTAGAGAAAATTAGTAGAATTTCACTCTGATTTTGGAAAGAATTTTATTTAGAAAATTCATTGTTTGAGAAAAATCCATAAGAGGAAATTTTGCTAGTGCACAAGGCTATAAATTCCCTAAGTTCTTGGATTGTGGGAATTCGGCCATAGCAATAGGCTGATGTAGTACAATGACTTGTAAGTCAAATAATAATAATAAATTATTTTTTTATATTTTATATTTAATTTTGAAAAAATTTCATTAATTTTTTTAATAATTTTTAATTTTTACCAACAATGGTTGGTTTCCAATATGGGGACCGAGCCTAAGACAGCCCTCCCATGTAGCTGATAAACATCTAATGCATCAAGTTTGAAAAATTAGGTTGTTGAGAGAAAATTAGTTAGAGTTATCTACTCCCTTTTAAAATGATTCAATTTGGAAACTAGTGGTGAGAGAACTCAATTCAGTTGGAAATTAATGTGAAAAGAAATTAGTGAGAGTTAGGTTTTTCTTTTAAAATTATTCAATTTGAAAATTAGTGTGAAAGAAATTAGTGAGAGTAGACCCTTCATTTAAAAAAGAATTCAATTTGGAAACTACTTGCTTGAGAAAAATCCATTTAGTTTGAAAATTAGTGTAAAAAGAAATTAGCCAGAGTTAGCTATTTCCTTGTTAAAATTTTCACTTTAAAAACCAATTGCTTAAGAGAATTCAATTCAATTTATAAAGATAGATTTCCAAGAGAAAATCAATTCATTGTGAGAAAATTACTACAAAAAAACAAAAAATAATTAGTGTAAACTTGCCAATCACTACATAGACAAAATTCAAATCCTTCTCCATATAAATATAGAGACTTGCATTATTTGAAATTTGGTGTGATTATTAAATGTCATGTTGTCATGTTATGATTCACATGTGAAAAATATAATGCAAAAATATTTCTTCCTATACATTTTATTAAAATTTAAAGGGTATGAAGCTAAAATCTAGTTAAAAATTCCTTACAACCCTTCAACATGCACAATGTGTGGTCATACAATTTTTTTTCTTATTGCAGTTGAATTAGCAGTTGCATTGTGCAATGAGTGTTTGGTAAATGACATTGGTTGTTGTATGGTATTTGGATGTGTGTGGTAAATGGCAAGTTTACTCTAGCCGTGGCCTTGTTAGCCACACAAGTCATGGCCGTCCGGACTTCATAGGTCATGGCTTGTTTCTTCCAACTTCACTCCACCATCTTGCACTCTACGTCTAGCTCCATCCATTCCATCACCAATTGGGGAGAGGTTAGCAAAACTTTGAAAACTAGGTACATAATCCTTGAGATCCATTGCAATTGTAGGAAGGAAGAGTATTAGGATAGTGTAAAGGGTCAGGAAAAATCTAAAATAAATGTAAATTAGCCATATAAAAGAACTTAAAATATTTATTGAAATTTGGTCTATAAATTAGGGGACAAGAATATTGGATAATTTGACTAATGGTCTTTTGAAGGAAAAAAATGTTTTTTATTAGGCCAAGTTGATGATTTGACTCCAATAATTGAAAGGGAAAGGAATTAGAAAGAAATGAAATGAAGTAGAAGAAAAAGATTGCAAAGAGGAGTTACAAGAGACTTAGGATAAAAAAGTGGGAAAGAAAATTTGAAAGAACTAGATTGGAATTATTTCCATAATTTGTACCACAAAAAATCTCAAACTCAAGTGGTGAACAAAAATTAGAAAAAAAAAAAATGAAAAACATTGGGTACTTTGAAGAGATTGAGCTCAAGATGTAGGTAGACAGAACCATCATCTCCACCAAGTTGACGGTATGAATTTTATACCACTCTTTTGCCTTAATAGTTTTACAACCATCAAATTTGCAATTCAAAGATAAATAGGAGAATTAGACCCTTTGGAAATTACCAAATACTAGAATTAGTCTTAAAAATACAAAGAAGAAGCCAAGAGGTTTTCACAAACATCTTAAATTTTAAATTTGGATTGAAATGAATGAGAATAGCTAATGGGCCTTCATTAGATCCCCTCTCTTTGCATTTGAATTCCTTAAAAATTGAAAGATCCAAAATGGACAAAAATGCATGAAAAGCACCATGAGGACAAGAATTTGGCCAAAACTTACTACATAAACCAAACGATGAGGTACAACATAAAAAATGGGGGTGCTTTGGAGAGACAAGAGGAGGAATTTTTTACTTTGCCTAAAGGCCTCTTCTCCTTGCTTAACCCCAAGATTAGTGTTTAATCGTTAATTACTTAAAAAAAAACAAATTTATTGTAGAACTAAATTTTGACTTTTGGAAAAAAGCTCCAAATGCCAAATAGATTGCTCCATTGGCTTCAAAAGTCCCCATTGTCCTCCATCCTCCTTTCTTTAAGTTGTTTGTATTTTTTTTAAATTTTGTTAATTGTCAAAATGTAGAACTACAAAAAATTTGACGAAGGAATTACACTTTTCAAATTTTTTGACTTGCTTGGGATGTTCAAAGTAATTGTTGGAGTAAGAAAAGACTTATCTTTGACTTCATTCAAATGCCATATACTCCTGTGGCTCTAATCAACATCTCAAATTCATTTAAAATTCACCATAAATTGTTAGGGTTGTTTGTTCAAGTCCCAAGAGATATTAGAATGCTTTCAAATATGTTAAGGCTACTAAAAATTCTACCCTATATTTTATGGTATTTTTAAAGCAACCCAAATTATTTCTAAAGTTAATTATAGTACTTGACTTTTTGAAAAACTAACTTCAACAATTCAAAAAAATTCAAAATTTTCCATATGACCTTTAAAGGACCCTTTACACTAAGTGTTGGCTCATTTTTTTACTTTGCACTTTTCATGAGAGGGTTTGTTTGTTGTTACCTTCTATTGTATCAAGTAGATCAACAATCTTTTGATTGGTGCAAAATTTTGACAAATGGATTGCATCATTGGAATCTTGTCATATTTTATTCTTAAAAAGACCTCTCTTTGATCTTCAGTTGTGTTTGGCTTCATATCACTTGATTTTGGGTTCATCAAGGTTGATTTTTAACTTTCTACTTTTTTTCAAAATGATCAATATTAACTCTAATTTAATCTATCATAAAGATAGGGCATGAGTATTTCTAAGCCTAAAAAGGGTTTGATTATGTAGTGAATACTAAGACCCCTATTTTATCGAGACTTTTAATGCATGCTCTATAGATTTGGGCTTGGTTGCAATTTGGAAATGATGTCTTGCTATTGATCCCTCAAACTAGACCTACACTTCTTTTAGAATACCTAATTCGTCTATAAGCTAGTGATTCAAGTGTTTTAGTCACTTTAGAATTCTAATAGCAAAATACTACATTAGTAAGTATTTTATCAATTACAATCTAATATTCTTATTAGTTGTTTTTGTCTATAAACCTAATTGTGTGGTACTGTGGTACAAAATCAAATGAATAAATACCCTCAGTCTAAAGTGACAACTGAGAGGCTTCCCAATAGGATGCAATATGTTGTATTCAAATTTTAAATATAGTAAAGATTGGCTCACAAGAAAAATTTGAGAGCCCATAGAAGGATGACAACCGATTATTCTTGTGAAGTTACTATGCAAAGTAGGTTAATTGCAAGAAAGACTTGTACAATTTATTTATTTACATTTTTAGAAATCAATATTATTAGTACTATGACTATGTCTTGATCCAGCCTATTTTGTGGTTGAGTTTGGAGGGGTTGGATTGACTATTTTCTCCTTGATTTTTTGAGATTTAGGCACATGTGTCTTTTCCATTTGTCCACGCAAATGAAAAAAAATGAACTTTTCATCTTTTTTTTTACAAGACGTTTAGGTGGGTATAATGAGTACATTTTGGTACTTAGAACTGCACTCCAATATTATTTTGGCAAATTTTCACAAAAATGCAATATTTGCAATTTTTTATGCTTGTCGTGTATCCATTGTTGTTAACTTTGCTAGGAAGGCATGTGATGAAACTTCAAAATTATAGTCATTCAGGAATCACTAGAATCATTAGATTATAAACTTCTTCAAGCAAGACTTGAAGGAATTTATAACATTTGCTACTTTCTGAAATCCTTCTATAATAAAAGGTGAAGGGGTCATGATATTAGACTACGAATATTTCAAATTGTAAATCCAAATAATGGTATTCAAAAGTACTAAAAACCTCAGAATGTCAAATATGATAGACCTTCAAGAGTACTATTCTACAATCATTCCATTTATGAAAAATATAATAAGAAAAGGATAGAACTATATTTTCTTTGTGTAGCCTTTGGCAAATTTTTCATGGCAATTTGAATAGAACTCCAAAATTTTTGTACCTTAATCCAATTGCCACACAACGTGAGACACAAAATAAAACAAGTATTTCTTACAATTAATCATCCAATAGGAAATGTGACAGAAGAGATTGAAGTTGTTGAACATTGGTTACTTGTCAACTTGCAAAAAGAGATAATAGTGGCATTTGGTCCTCATAAGGTGCTTCATTCAAAAATATGGATCATCATAGAAGGAATTGCACTAAAAGTTTTTTTAATGGATTTTTATTAATTTGCATTATTTTAAGCCTTTATTTATGTTCAATTGCATTTAAAAACCTCATTTTTTTCTAATATTATGATTGCGGCTTAATATAAAGAATGAATTGAAGATGATGGTACTTGACTTGGGGGGTCATTGGCAAAAATAGTAGAAACCATGTGTGATAAAAAATAGGATCTAATATATTCTTTGTAGATAAATTTTGGAAAAAAAGTACATGTAATATACAATTTTCAAAAATTGTAAGACCACATTATAAATACTATAGCATTAAGTATATTATCCGAATATTATGTCATTAGTACATCTAAAATACCATAGGGAAAAAGGTGTATGGGCCTAGAATGGTAGAGTGATATTAATTTTGTGGCGCTCATTAATTTGGATGGATGAAAAGCGAGCACTTTATCTTTACATCTGTTAGTATTCATTTCACATCCAACGGTTTGTAGCGAGCCACTTCAACGTATCAGAGTGGAGATTCTAGTTTCCAATGCTCTACTAGAGCTTGGAGGAGGGAAAGACATCGTACCTATTTTGTGATTCAAATGCCTATGCCATTTGCGCACTTTGGATCATGCGTTTGCCTCCAAAATTTTAGGGTTTCTGATGTGTACTAGAAGGCATGGTGGAATGAAGGTGCTGCAAAATCTTTTCCGCATTTGACGAAGCTGAATTTGTTTGTGATTAGATTTCTGATCATGGTGTCCAATTGAGGTCAGTGATTTGTGTCATGCTTTCTATTTTCCTAGTTTGTTGTGGTGCTTTGATTGAGTATTGTCTTGGATTTAGGGTTGGAAGTAAGTTTGCATCATATCTGACTTCATTATCATATTTTCTACTTTCAAGATTTTTATTGTCCACTCCTTCCTTGAATGCTTGTCATTGTTGTAGATCAGGGATCATTTTCTTAGGTTCACTCCCTATTCTTGCTAGAGTGTAATGGAATAGAGCTTTGATTTAGGTTTCAATATGTTCTACACAATCTCCATCGAGTCTAAAGGGTCTGGCAAATAGCTACAGGGTTCAGGGTTATAGTAGTTTGTTTGAAACCCTATAAGGTAGTGCTAGAAGATGCTTTAAGTAGGGTTTAGGGTCTTTTGTCTTCTTCTATGTCTATCAATGTTAAATGTTGTTTGGAGCCATAAGCTTTGAGTGTTTCTAGTTTTGTTTCAATGGTGGAAGTGAATGATGCAAGTTTTGGGTTTAGGGTTTTGTGAATTTGGGCAAATCCAATTGAGTGGTGAGTGTGTCTTTGTGGTAGCTAGTTTCTTAGATGGTGGATGGCAACCTCCGTCTTTAGACATTGGAGTGTTTATCGGTTGCTTAGCTATAAGATTTGTGTGGAGTTTTGAATCTTTTGGGATGCTTGTAGATAACTAATTAGGAGTTTTCTTTTGTGATTTTTGGCCTAATTGGGGTGTCTTTTACTGTTTTTGGTAGGTTGTTTGTTTGAGTTCCAATTTGATGATTTTGAATGATAATTGCCCAATTGGGAGGTTTTTTTGTGTGTGTTGATTTGGAAGTTAAAGGATGGTTTGTCCAAGTGGGGATTTGTTGTTTGGCCAATTAGTTTGTTTGTATTTTCCAAGTGGAATTTGCCGTGGGGTGGTATAGTTTCAAATTGGTGGTTAGATGGTAGTTAGGTTGTCTCTTCCAATTTGGTAACCATCATTTGGAAATTCCGATTTGGTTTGTTTTTCTTCCATTTTTCTTTACCCATTGTTTGAGCAAAGTCTAGTGTAAGTCCCAATCCAAGTTGGTTGTGTTTTTCTTCAATGGTTGTTGTTTGTGTGCTTGTGTGTGTATCCAAGTAGGATGTTGAGCATGTGAGAACAAGTTAAAATTATGTGTGTGTCAGTTTGGGTAGAGGGTTGCTAGCATGTGAGCCTATGAGCGTGAGCCTATGAGTAGGAAATTTTTTTGCGCGAAAAAGTGGTTGAAGGACCTATGACTGTGGACATGAGAAAGTAAAAAGTGCAAAGAATGTAGAGTTTATTTCGCAAAATTCGAAGTGCTTACCCCTTTATTTGATTGAAGGGTTTTCTAGAACAAAATGTATTCCACATAGATGAAATTCTTATAGTAGGAAATAAGAATTAGAAGAACGCATGTCCAAGATATAGCCATAAAACACACAAATCCAATCATAATAGAAAACAATACACAATAGCATGACTCATGAGATATGTCAATTTCATGAGTTTAAGTCGTAGTGCAGTCGGTCGCGGATTCGGAAGACTTGGACGAATCTAAAGACTCTCTACCCTCAGATGCAGACCCATCTATGAACTGTAAGACATTTAGAGCGTATGTGTCTTTACGGCGTTTTGGTTTGGAGCAACCAAAATCCACAAAGGCTGTTGCCATTTGGTTGGCATAGACTGGAAGCTCGTATGTCTTCTCTGGACTACATAGAAGACTCTATTTCTTCATCATTGGATTAGGCGACATCAATCTTCAATGACTGCAAACAAAAATGTCACCACGTTAGAGTTTTGAAAGGTAGAAGGCATCATGCACAAAGAGAATTAAAAAAGTGCCTACTTACTTACTCAATTTTCCCTTCCAAATGAATTTGCGAGGCACCATGGGCATGGCATCCGGATCCTGCGAAATTGCAAATGTTCGAGGTGGTGGTGTCACTTCCTTGGCGGTAGTGGACTTCCGCATGGGTTTGAGGATGGCCTCGAAGATGTCCTTGTTCTCCTCCAAGGCCACAATGTGGCGGCCCGTACCATGACAAGCGACAATAGATGCACCTATAGGTACGGAAATTTAAAAATATATTATGAGAGACTGAAATTGTTGTTTAGGGTCAATTGGAAGGTACAGTAGTATAATTGAATATTGACCTGTAGATGCGGTGCAGTCAAGAATCAGATCTCCTGGGACGCTGGTAGCTTCAAGGAGGATTTGAAAGAACCGTGGATCTTTTTCGCGAGCCCCACGCCAAGGCTTCCCGTCATCCATGGCCATGTCATCTGGATGGGTGTAGTTCATCACCATGTCATCCCGTGCGATGTCGACACCAGCCTTCACCATCGTAGTAGTGCGCTTAAAAGCGAAATTGGATTTCCCTTTCATACCCAAGTCCTTCACCACCAAGGTGATTCCAAATTTTTGTGTCTGCATAATCATCCAAAATAGGTGTACAATCATGAGCAATGCAATGAAAGTAATGCATGTGAAATTGCCATTTGGAATTGTAGAAGTAGAATGCAGTTTACCGTCTTGGTTTTGTTAATAGTCGAGGTTAAGTGCATGCGGTTCATCCCCATCTACTCCTTCTTGACCATGTCATATATTTCACACAACCTTGCAATATTCGACTTTGCTTTGGCACTCCACGAATGGAAGACTATGATGCAACTGTGGTCTTGGAGATGATTCGAAGTAAAGCTGAAGGCCGACTACAGAGCTTCATCTCCCACGTCCTCGTTCCAATCCGGCACCTCATGTGGTAGAGAAGACAGCCCAGGCACGGGCAAGTTCTCTAGGCAATCAAAGAACATGACATCCACCCCTGGCCTAGCTTTAGGGACACCATGGAACATGGATGGTTTCCCCACCAACACCTGCCAAGGAATAGTGCAATCTATAATGATGATAAATGAACTCAAAGTACAACCATTTGAATGAGAACTTATGACCGTATTTTCAAATCCAAATGAGACATGCATACCTTGTTCAAGAAGTCCAAGACTTCTTTGTACCATGTCTTTGTCTTGGACTCCATGTCATCGAAGAGGTCATCAATGGAGATGTTGAGAATCAGATTCTCAGACGTGTCCAACTCGTTGTCACTAAGAACAATTGCCTTTGTCACATGAGTGATGACCTCCTCCGTGAGTTGTGAGAGGGTGGCCTTCCTCTTCACTCCACTTTGCGATCCAACTTGTAGCTCGGAGCCTTGATCCATTGTGGAGGATGCTGGAATTTGGCCATCACCCGAGGCCTTCTTCTTCCCTTTGGCCTTGGCCTTTTCTTCTTTCTCCATCTCCTGCTCCTTCTCCTTCTCTGCCATCTTGGCAAGTCTCTCCGCTTCCTTCTTCTCCTTGGCGGTGAAAAGGACTTGAAAATGGGCCTCCTTTTTTCGGTCATTGGCTTCCCTCCTCGCAATGGCCTTCCTCTTTTGCCTGTTCATCATTCCTATGAACTCGTCCACATTCAAATCTATGGCCCCTTTGCCATCCAACGATGCTCGCAGCTGCACCTCGGACGGATGAGTGAATGCCCGTGCACAGTCCAAGTACCATGCTCCTCCATTGAGGTGAGCCGTGGTAAACGTGCATAGCTGGTTTGCTGAGAACATGTAGTCCCCTGAGCTACGGTCCAAGCATGACGCTAGGAAGGGAGGCAAGTCTTTCCTTTCAATGGCACCCTTCGCTTCGAGCTCATACTTGAAATAGCTGTGGAAAGAAGAATCAATCATTCTAGGCAATTAGAGACATGACTACAATATTGTATACGAGCTCAACACATGCAATTGAATTTCACAACCATCCACATTCCATCACATTCAATGTGACAAAAGTAGATGTTTTGAAGGGTTTTATCATGCATACATTAAAATTTGAAGAAATGAGTTGTTGCGAAACCGATTCCAATTTCATAGGTCTAAAAACATACTGGTAGAGAACCCTCCTAACCACCAAGTTGGACCCCTCAGAATTTGTAAAGGAATCCCCCTTCTTGAAATAATTTCCTCCTTTCAGGTAAGCATGGAATCCTTGGTCCCAAATCTTCCTCCTCCATCCCTCGATGTACTCTTGCAAGGTTTCCGGTTGGAGTGGGACCTTCATGTTGATCTTGATATTGTCTTGTCTCACAACCACCTCGAAGTACTCCACTGCGGCATCTTCGAGCTGGACGAATTGATGATCCCAATAATTAGTTTCAATCCACCGTGACGAATAAAAAGACATTACAAATTGACACATGTTATAATTGATTGTCATAACGAAACCGTGGAAATCATCAAATGAAGTCGGCTAAGGCACTTACCCCCACAAACCAGACACACTTTATGAGGCTTTTTCACTGCAAGGTGAAGAAACCCCTTAGAGTTGGCCGGCGGGGAGTGTATGGGACACCTACCTAGATTGCCTTCCAAGCAATGGACTCCTAAATACTTTTTTATCAATTTTTTAACATTAAACTACTCTAAGTGAAATGAGGGCAGCACCCTTACACCATCCTAATATGCACCCTAAAATCCTCCAATGACCCTAGTACCTACTTTGGAAGATTAAGGCAACCTACTAGGCCTAATTTTGCCTAAAATTAGCTCTTCGAGCACCAAATGGGTCAATTTGGTGTCCTGAAATTAAATTCCAGCACACTACAACCACCCCAATTCCTAACTAACTTCCTAAATTGATGTCCAAGACTTCCCTAATTCCATTGATCCCTTCCCTAACATATTCACCCATTCTTTTTAGGCCAATTAGTTTCTTCCTTTAATTTCCTAATCCAAATCCTAACCCTAATTTTACCCCCAATTTGGGCAGCACTTCCATGCTTGCCCTAAAACCCTAAAAAATCCTCATAGACCCTCTACACATTCACACCCCACAAGAACATTGCATGCAAGTCATTGAACTATTGCTTCAAGATGGATAAGGAAATATCATATTATAATTAACATTACATTTGGATTCAGCTGAATCACAAGGAAAAAAAAGATGAAATACCCAAAATCAACTACCGCTAGATGAGCAGCAGACCTTGTCCCACTAAAATGCTCGCCCCGGCTTCGTCCTTGCTCCAAATTAGGCGAGACTTGTTTTGTTGAAGAGCTGACTTTCTCATCTTTCTCCTCCCCAAAATTCACGTTGATCCGCTTCGCCGAACTCCCACAGTCGCTCGCCAAAGTTGTCGGTCTTCCGTGGCGGAGGCGGCTTGACCTCCTCGCACTAAATCGGCCGCTCCGTCCTCGTCCTTGCTCGGAATTGGTCGAGACTGGTCTTGCTGAAAAGCTGACTTTCCCTTCTCCATCCTCCCAAAAATTCAGCCCATTCCGCTCTTTCAGTCTCCCGCAATCAGTCACCAAAGTTGGCAGTTCCCTCTCAATTCCACAAAAACCTAATTCTCTCCACTCCAATTCCCATCTGACCTCACTCCCATCATTCCTTCACCACTTTTTCTCACAAAATGGTGACCTACTCGACAAATTGTCCTACTTTGGTTCCCTCATCTTAATCACTAGCTTCTCATGCTTTCCAAACGCCCTTCATCACCAAGAATGCTCTCCAACACACATACACACCAAGTTGGGGAAATTAAGAGAGAGTTGTGAGAGAGAGGGCTCCAAACCCTAATTTTGCCTACATCTAACTTTCTAACGGATTAATTTTCTAAACTACTTTCATCCTACACTAATTCACTGTTAATCCACTAATTTGGTGCAAAACGCGCCAAATTAGTGCAAATCGCACTAGGTTACTGTAAATCCTCTAATTTAGTGTAAATTGCTCTATTTTAGTGTTCCACCCCCTAAATTACTGTAAAACCCTCTAACTTACTGTAAAATCCTATTTTAGTGTTTCTAGCCCTATTTTAGAGTTTTACCCACTACACTAGTGTTTTAGTCGTAGTTTTAGTTTAACTAACCTCTTTTGTGTTTTTTCTTATTTATTGTTTTTGTGGTTTTTAATTTACTTCTAGTTTCATTTCCTACTTCTAGTCTTTTGTTTTCATTTTCATTTTTCATTTTTTGCTTTCATTTTCTCATCATTTTACCGTTAGCCTAATTTGGTACTCTACCAAATCTAGCTTAACCTCTTTTTAATTTTAACTCCCCATTTTTTCCCTAGAATTTCCCCTAATTTCCTCCTAATTGCATTTTCTAGAATCTTGCCCTAACCTCATGAAGTTTCC
Organism: Straminergon stramineum; assembly: GCA_963920665.1. Classification (NCBI taxonomy): domain Eukaryota; kingdom Viridiplantae; phylum Streptophyta; class Bryopsida; order Hypnales; family Calliergonaceae; genus Straminergon; species Straminergon stramineum. Next base: position 10,123,307 of record OY987264.1, on the reverse strand, counting down.
ATTGCTATTTAGCGGAAAACTCCTTAATTGATGGTTATGGCTTAATCCGGAGTACTAACACTTCCGGATTTGTAAATTCATGACTAATGTTTATATTTTTGGATTTTAAAATAGTGAACCAATATAATGGTTCACACACTTGTTCAAAAAAGGGCCAAGGTGTGTTTCGGAGACTAGCCTGGCTGGAAACTTCCTCGCATCACGAGATGGGATGGAGGAGTTCCACCACTGCAAGAACTTCACCTTGTGCTCTGCCGTGGTGTTGCACGTGGCCACCATTTGCAATTTCTCTAGTGTCATCTCTGGCACCTCGTTGGAGCTCCACTGCCTCTCCACCTACATTACCATGAATGAATTGAGTCATGTTTATACAGGCAGATCCGAACCTAGATACTTTAATGGCATGATTTCATGAACATGAGGACTCACCTCTTCAAGGAAGCCTGCCTCGTGAGCGGGATTGGCCACTCTCAGGAACTTGATCATTTTCACATATAGCTTCATGTTTTTTTCCTTGGCCTCTACCCTCATGGCATGAGTTGCTCCTTCAACACTCTTTTCTTTAGTCAGTGTTGACTCGTAGTATCTTTGAAGCGCCGCATCTGCTGCTTATGCAATCTCTTGCTATGGAGTTCCAAGAGTACATATATTGTAAGAAAATTGGATGGGCAACAAGCATAGAAATACCAAAGAAGATTCCAATTGAGTACTTCACATATATAGAGAATGTGTATCTCACCCTAAAGACGAATGAGGTGAAGACCTCAGCTGGCATGGAGTACCATGTCTTCCTCGATGGCATTGCCACACATTTTTTCTTCTCCGATGGCTTGAGTATGTCATTGAACCTTTCCATTGGTAGCAAGCCATACTCTTGCACCCGGTATAGAGTATGTATTAGGTTCGTCTTCACGTGGGAGTCCTCAGTAGATTTGCATAGTGGTCAAAAGTTCACGCTTTGAGTACATCATTTTGCAAGTGTACCAAAACATGACATTCAGGTTTGAAACTTAGAACGAAATGATAGTGGGATTTGCAACCTCACTTGTTGATGTCGTGCATGACCTGCATGACAATCTCAATTTTGCCTTTGGTGTCCAAAACAATGTTGTCCACCGCAAAGTACCAATCGGGATTTGTGGAATACATTTTGGAGATGACATTCATCCAGGCCAAGCATCGGTGGTTTCCGTCGTACACAAAGAACTTCAAGTTCTTGAGGAATTTCACTACAGGATGTGAGTCCACGTAGTCCTCAAATGTAGCATTCTTTTCCTTCCAGAGAGGGTCCCATTCATCCATCTCCTGCGCCATGAACTGTGACATCTCACCCGCCTCATTCGTGGTGGAAACGTAGAAGACTACTGCCCCATTACGGTATCCACATGCAAACTCTTGCTCAAGAAATTGCACATCGCATGAGAGAGTTGGCCGCACCATTGGCATAGCGACAAGCCGGCAAAGAGGAATCAGAAATCGGAACATGTGTTTCGGCTTCATCCTCAACGCATTGATGGTGGAGACGAAGTCTACTTTGTGCAGCCTCTGTAGGTCATCCTCCAACAAGTCTTTTTCCTCTTCGTCTAGCATATCCTCTTCCATTGGGTGTCCTTCTTCCTCTTCTCTGATTTCAGGTTGGGTAGTGTCATCTATCCCTGGTATCTCCACAATTCTATCATCTTGAGTTACATTCATAGGTGACACATCCATCTGCCAAGGCAACCACGAAAGAGGATGACCAAATAGGCATGGATAGGAATAAATGTACATAAGATATACGAAAGCCAAACTCCACGACAATGGACCCAACGCATCACTTGAATGACCAATTGAAACAACACTTGCAATAAAATTTCGAAAGATGTTCAAAATATGGTTTACTCAAAGGTCACACCTAGCATACACCATAATTTGAAACTATAGAATGACATCAAGTCCAGTCAACCCTCAAGAATCTCAACATCATTCTCTGAGTCTGAAGTAAAAGAATGATGACCTCTCCATGCCTACCCATACTATCGCTACAATCACAATCCCCAAACTAGGGACTAACAATGGATATGGACGTATGACGTATGTGGCTCTGAGCTATATTCGGTATCAGAACTCTCAGAGGAAAACTCTGGCTGCATGCGTTTGCGAGTGTATCGTGCAATTAGGTGACCTAGCCAATTGGTATTTCGACTAAGCTTTGAGTCTTGAAAAGCCCTAGGTAGAAGATAAGCACCTTTTCTAATATTTTGAGCCCTTACCAAGTCCTCCTCATCTCCCCCTTCGTCTTCGGAGTCACTTGATACATCGATGTCTTCATCCGCAAGAGTTTTTGGCTCAGATAGCTCTCTAGCGTCTTCCTCTATGCAAGGCGTCACTGACTGCACCACGCTAGACGGTAATCCACTAGGTCCTTCAAAAACCTGAAACCAAAATGATGTAACATGCGATGAACTACCAAGGCGTGGGATCCAACTAAACCTTTGGGCGTGTCTGCTCCACCCCCCCAAAATGGGACCCCAAACAATTTTCATTGAATCTCAAACAACAAGGGTGTTGCGCCCCTTAGTGACACTTACCACCTTAAGCTCACTTTCCAAACACTTAACACCTCGATGCCACCAAGGTTCATGCTCTCCTAACACTGCACATGCCATGCACCTACAATGTTAGGTTCCAACTCAAGTCACGAGGTTCCCCATTCCTCCGTAACTCCCAATCCTTTCCTTCCAATACTTAACTCCCACAAGACACCGGGCATGTCATTTGATGACATGGGGCGGAACTTCCATTGATGTCCAAGCACTCGGTGAGGCACTACTCCCACTGGTGCTAACCGCCCTTGAATGGGACCCAACTCCCCACTAGGCCCAACCCAACTCATTTCGGGACTCACTAATCGGGACTCACCAAACGGGACTCACACCATGGCCTAATGTGGCGTGGGACACCACCCAACCGGTATCAAGGAGTGCACAAGCACTCCATGGTAACACACAAGTGGTGGTGAGGCTTCAACACTAACCTCACCACCCGGGGCCACTTAGGCTCACCATGGCACCATCCGAGAGTGAGGAGGGAGACCACCCCTCCTCATAGTACTCTCTGCGGGATTCGGCAACCCCCCCCTCTTGTATGTCAAGGAGGACTCCCAAACACCCTTTGGTTTTGGAAGACCACCCCGTTTCTCCCGATTCGCACTAGTTTGGGACTCCCGAACCTCCAGCTGGCATAACTTTGCGGTTCGGGATCCAAATCGCACATGCGACCCCATTTTCGACATCTACGCGACGCATAGATGCCGATGGACTACTCACTTGCTCCATTCGGACAAGTACTCGCAAAGTTATTGCCCTCCAAAGATTCGGGACACTCCCGGCGCGGCCAGGGCACTCCCAGCGCGACTAGGGACACCCCCAACTTTGAACGCCCATAACTTTTGACTCGCAAGTCCAAATCACGCGTTCTTTTGACGGCTAGAAGCGTCTTCTCAAGACCTTTTCAAGCATGTATCACACGCCCCCAAATTCGTCCGGATCAGAGCGCTACATCGCTCTGATCGCTTGGGACTCCTAGTCCCCCTCACCTCATCTCTTGCAAGGCTTGGGGAGTCACCCCCAATGTCCCCCTTGTTCACCAAGGTGGCACGGGCACGCCTTGTGATGAGGGTCGTGACAGAGGGTGACACTTGAAACTAGAATTCCAAGGTAAGGAGATCCTTGGCATGGCCAAGAAGGTTGGACCTCGCCCCACAGCGGCAAGGGGCCCCACATTCATTCACAGTAATTAGGGACACAAAGATAGCCTCGGCGAGGGCACCGCGAGGCCAATACCTCCGCCGCAGCCCTTGTGCCCGCGCCTCGTGAGCCCACAACGACATTCAAAAATTTTGAGAATCCACGAGGTCCCGCTTTTTGGAGGAGGAGCTAGCACCTGCTAGAGTCAAGTCGGATCCGACTAGACCTTTGGGCGTGTCTGCTCCACCCCCTCCAAAATGGGACCCCAAACAATTTTCATTGATCTCTAACAATGAGGGCGACACTTGAAACTAGAATTCCAAGGCGAAGAGATCCCTAGCATAGCTAAGAAGGTTGGACCTCGCCCCACAGCAGCAAGGGGCCCCGCATTGATTCACAGTAATTGGGGACACAGAGAGAGCCCCGGTGAGGGCAGCGCGAGGCCAACACCTCCGTTGTTGCCCTTGTGATCGCACAGCGTGAGCCCATAGCGGTGTTCAGAAATTTTGAGAATCCACAACGTTTTATGAATTCTGAGAATTCTACAACAGAGGCTTCAACGTCAATTTTGTGTTGTGGGAATGAGCATGAATTCGAACCTTCTGGTAGCCGCCGAGCTTGCGTGGCTACAACGTTGGCGTCCCTTCCACGTCCTTTACGTCATCTTTCACGTGGCTTCGTGTTGTTCACTTTGCAAGCGCACTCTCCTCCCTCTGCGCTCGTGTCATGGTAGATGCCGTGTGAGAATTTTTCAACAATGCACACACTCTTTGAAATTTGAGATTTGGGATTTCAATGGGGGAGGTCGACCGCGCCCAAGAGGTGGGGCTCGGCAATGTGGAGGGGGATGGACTATATCGATTGGGGACGAAGATGAGGTGGCGGGGAGCCCCAAATTCGGAACAGGAGGACTAGGCGAGCGGCCGATGCTGTGGCCGACTTCGGTGTGCCTCATCCCAGGGAGAGGAAACTGCAAAAGACAAGGAATGTGGGAGGGTCGGCCGTTCCTTTCTCTATTTTCAGGTTTCCTGATCTCTCCACCAACCCCCTCACTCAATTTACAAAGTGCATGCACTTCTCAAACTGTCCACCTCTTCGAGAACGTGATTGACGAAATGCAGCCATACAAAATTGATGCCATGCACGTGGTGGTCACGACTATGCAGGGACCCGTGGGGCTTTACCTGGGCTTCGCCGTGCTTAGACCAGAGAAAGGACAACATTTTTAATCTACGTATCTCATGCATGTTAAAGGTCTATGATGTTTCTATCTTTGTAAATTCTACAAAATAATTCTACCTGTTGATTGGAAGTTGTTAATTACACGGCCCTTGGATTTTAATTTTCTATATGCCGAATTTCACAAATGAAGGGCATGATTCGTAACTGTAAAAACGGTTCGATACTTCTCTACAGTTAGAGCCTACATTTCTTTCCAAAAGACTTCCTCTTGTGACAGAGACTAATTAGTCGTTTCTCTTAGGGGATCCACGGTTCGCCCCAAACTGTGATCTAAGGGTAATTGAGTACCCTATGGGATCTTATATTTTCTTAATTGTTCTATTTCACAAACACATTGGACGCACTGATTTCTGGAATCATAAACCTCCTTTGCACAAGAGAAAAACGGAGTATGTCACTTGGGACTAGAACAATGAAATAGCAAAAATGGAATTAATACTCACAATGGCCCCGGAGTTGTCTTCTTCTTGCTTCCGGTTGACACTTGATTCCTCCAGCATGGACTAACTTCCACCAACATTTTTTGGTACGGGGCCATCTTCTCCACTACTTCCACCACCAGCAAAGCGAAGAGACTTCTTCAGCTCTCCAGGTGTAGACTGAGAAGTTCTAGACACTACCTTCTTCTTGTTCATCCTGGACTTCTTCAAAGCCTTGGAAGAGGAGAAAAAAAAACTACGACGCCTCTTTCTACTCCTCACGGCAATAGGCACAAGTTCAGCTCTTGGGGATTCTCCAAGCATAAAGTGAAAGAACTCTACATGAAACCTCCCTCTCTTGTCCACAACCTATAAGATAGACACCAAATAAAATGGACATGGCGAAGTTGAGACTCAAATCGTATGCACTTGTTTCAGAGCTTCGGCCTAGGTGTACGACATGGACTTGATAAATTCCTATGTGCTCGTTGGGCCGTCAAGCGGATTAACTCCACTTCATGGCAGAAATTTCAATGTGCCGCTTAGAGGCAGTTAAAGAAGTCGGGGATTTCGAGATCAACCGACACAATTATTTTTACTCCTCTTCCAATGCATCAGTGACAAATCTAGTGCCTCCACTTAATGAACAACAATAAATAAATGATGAGGCCATTTCAGTTTCCCCAAGGTCTCGAACATGCAATAAATGAATACTTGGATGGCGGTGCATAATGGGTAGCTACCTCTGGCGGTGGATTTTATCACTCAAATAAGATGATTAATTATCATACCTACCCTAATTAACGTATTGCTCACCCAAATTTAAATTCCAAAATGAAAGGGTGCTACATAAGGCCATTTGAATTTGGATGCCTTCATTGATCCCGAAGTTCCATTGCCTCTCAACGTCCCTTAGCTCTTGTTTGTGTTCCACAAGGATGGCTTGTATTAGAGTGCATGGTCAAGATGCTCTGCTTGTGTTTCCTGTAGACGATGGACAATTAGCCAAGGTCATGAGTCACCTCTTATATGTATGCTTTAAATTTGTAGAGTCCTCCATCTACATTGAAGAGGAAAAATTGTCCCAGTCAGGTGAATTGGTGCAATCCATTTTGGTTGTCAAGAGTCTAGATGGAGATAGCCATTGTTGGTACCTAGCCCCAGGGAACTACAGGGCTTATGGACTTCTGCTTTCCATGCTAGGGGTTTCAACAAAAATTTGGAGTCAACAATCAGATAACTCTACAGTCGACATGCCATATGTTGTGCGCACGGTGTCACCCAGACCGCCCCGTCAAGGCTTCCCAATTCTCCCTAAGAGTAAAATTCTATCATCAGTGAAGGTAGAGAAACTAGAATCCATCATAGAATTGTCGAGTGAATCAGAAGGGGAGTCACCTAATGTGATGCTTGAAAAGCAACAACGCCCAACCCCTTTTGAGTCGAGGGAAAAGGCTTTTACACACTCAGAACAGATCACCCCCTCCAATAGTCCAACCCCATCTCTATTGTCACGTCCTCCAGTGCCCCCATCTACGACTCACCAAGTCAGTATAATGGAGTGCTTGAAGAGATTGGCGACTGTGCACCGTTCTCGGAATGAACTGTCTAATATGGATGTCAACGCCTTGAAGCACCACCTTGTGCAGTACCTGCCGATTGATTTCAACGGGGATGTCATCTTCGAATTGCCCCCGTGTCGATCTCCGTCCTCCTCCTCGGCAGCCAAGAACCTCAAGGGAATGGACAGGCGGTACGACGGACACCCGTGGTGTAAGTTGATGACCACGAACATTTACAATTCCGACAACCTTAAGTTCCATAAGTCATATTGCGCCGAACACTTTTCTTGTCAAAATCCAAATTGTGATTACGTAAAAAGGGCTTCCAAAATGAACGAAACGGAGTGGACTGGTTACACAATTTGCCCTTTTGGTAAAGGGGGGACTCCTCCCAAAGATTGCACTCTAGTATGCAAAGTTTGCAAGAGCCCCCCTCTGTGCTTAAATACATGTGATGCTAGAATATACTACGTATATTGCGATAATGAAAAAATGACCAAGGCCGCTATACATTTCGGAGATCATACACACCCTGTAGCGAAGGGCGTGTACAGAGACTTTGTGGAGAAAATCTCAGGACTCATTGCACAGCAGGTGGCCAAAACACCCATGGCCACCAACTCTGCAATTGCACTCTCCACTAGCAAAGAGTTCCTCACAAACTATTTGTTTCACAATGGAGAGGGGGAGAAAGAGATGTTGAAAGGAGAGGAACTAGAGGAGGTCATGGATCGATTCCAATATCTTAGCAATCTGAACATTAGGAATGTCATATTATTGTTTCGCTCCAACAATAAAGGAGGGGTCATAGACAACATCATGACAATGAAGAAAGAGTCAAAGTTCAAGTTCATACATGACAATGTCTTCCTAGGACAGGGAAGGGAGAAGGTCTACCTCTTCAAAATGCTCACAGAAGGACTTGAAAGTGGAGTGGACCTCGTCAAACAAATGCAACTAGGAGGGGATTTACAAAACACAGGGATAATGTTTGACCATGTTAGACGCGTCAACGAGTGGAGTACCATGGCATGCCACGTGTACGATGCGGAGTACAAAAAATTTATGACCGTGGCCACCTGTGATATGCAATCAGAGAACACGGAGATCCAAGTCCAATTCTGGAGATCTCTAAACACGGTCATGGCAAGACACGGAGTGGAGCACACCAACTTCAAAGGATTCATGGCAGATAGTGCGATGGCCAATTGGAATGCGGCATGGATTGTCTACGGAAGTGGGTCGCCTAATGAAAAAATGGAGAATCGCAAGAGGACGTGTTTACTGCATTAGAGTAGTTCGCTCCACAAGCATACCCAAAAGCACATCAAAGAAGCATTCCAACAACACATTACCCTCTGTAAACAATACAAAGAATCCAAGGCTATCGAAGAAGCAGAGACGCGGTACTTCACAATTCAATCCTAGTGGTTGTCATCGGGTGCTGCAAGTGAAGAAGATCTTCATCACTTGGACCACTGGCTAGCCTTCTGGCATTTTCGATACCTACGGTGGGGAGGCTTCATGACTATGGTAAGTGACTTTGTAAGTTGATTTTGAAGTATCCATCCTCTTCTATCTAAAGCGGTTGTTGAAAAATAGAGGTGTACCCTCCAAACTTAGAGGCATGTACGTGGAGACTTTGATTGAGAATATTCCAGTAGGAATTACTTTTGCCTTTTATGAATTCATTGATGAGCATGTGAGGGGGGACCCAAATGTGGGGTTCAAGAATAGGGCACCCAAACCTTAATCAGATCCGACTAAAGGTTCTGGGCTCAAATATGTTACTCTTTTTTGGGAGACTCCTACTCAAGAAGGAGCTCCTGGACCCCCTCTTGAGAATCTCATGTTAGTCTTTTTCCTCAAAAGTAGACGTCTTGTGTAGTGCTCATTCATACAAAAAATAATCTCTTTACTATTGTTACATTCACGAACGTCTTCCTTTGTAAGCAAATGAAGTTCATACATTTGCAATGAGTCCAGGATGATCACATGGGCTATTAACCCTCGAAGATGAAATTGGATGTCCTCACTCATGTGTTATGGATGGGTGGATTTGTAGAAATTGAGTTTGGAGGAGATGACCGACCTACCTTTCTGCAATTTGTCTAAAACAGTTTACAACAAATGGCTTCAAATGTCAGGAAAGCAAGGAAACAACCTCTTTGACGCAACTTGCGATGACAGCATTCATGCATGGATGCAAATGACCAACTATTGGGCTTACCTCAAAGGACATGCATCTGGATCAGGGTTGTCCAAAGGGTAGCTCAAACTTAGAGCTGCAAGACGAAGTGGATGTCCCAAGAAAATCACAGAAGCGTTGAACATGTTGCCTGGAGCAGAGGGGGTGGGAACAAGAATACCACACTTGGAAGGAGAGGAAATCTTTGGGAGCACAAAGAGGAAGTTGGACATACCCATCGGTGATGCCGGAGATTCACATAGACCGGACAAAGTGAACTTCTCTCAACCGCGTGTGAGAACCAAGTCCACAACAACTTCTCTTCAATCTTTGGAGGGCCCAAGTGAACAACCTCAAACCTAGAACCCTAAACATGTCACTACGACATTTGAAAGTGATTGTGACACCTCCAAGTGGCACATTGCTAGGATCAACCACGAGTCCAATGCAAAATGCCACACTCAACAACGGACCACCAACATCAGGTGCGCCTCAAAAATCGCAAGGGGAAGGAAGGGAACACCAGCTCCAACCTATCGGGGCCAAAAAGAAGATTATGGGAGCAAGTGGGAGGTGGTGGTTAACTTCTGGTTCTGTTGGGATGACATTGAACGATGTTTAAAGGGTACGAAAAGGAAGTGGGTCATTGACTAGCCTGAGGTACTAGAGGTGTGGCCCGTTCTCAGTGGGACCAACCTCAGTAGGGAGGAGACTCTGCTGCTGCAACATGTAGGCTTCCACCTTCAAGAAAGGCCGACATTGTCCCCATGGCTACTCTTCACCATGTCGAAAGTTTTCCAAACTGTATCGTACGACCAACCAACGCCCAAGAACCCGGATGCATATCCAACGGTTAGGAACAACCAAACCATTCGGAGGATAGCCAATGCACCAACTACGAAGCAACGGAACAAGTGGGATAGTGCAACAAATGTTAGAGGACAAATAGTGGGAGTCACCTTGCTCCCCTTCCTAGGCTTTGGTGCAATAGTGGCGCTTCAGACAGGGACAGACCCTAATAGAAACATCTATCGAATTACAGTGGGTATGTTCCCCACGTGCACATGCCCAGACTTCATGAATATGGTTGTTTCAGCTATTGGAGGTCAACAATAATATGTGAATTGCAAACACCTGTACTACTTGTATAGGTACTTCTGCAAGATGGACATCCATGAAAACAAATTCATTCATGCACCTAGTTATAGCTTCAATGAACTGAAGGTACTCCTAGTTCGAGCAGGAATCATTACAATTCCAGCATAGGCAACCCTACATTTATCCATGTACTTCAATTACATAGTATTCATTCACATATATTGCGATTGAAATGATTTGCAGTGTACAAAGGGAAAATGTTAATGCATTCATGAAATATAGAAGCATGTTTTATAAGTGAAGTGCTTTGTCGCCAATTCATAGAAATGACTATGTTTCCAAATATTTTTCCTAGTTTCAAAACGTCTTCATAGTCTTTTTACTTCCAAAGCGTTCCCATTCATTTTCCCATTTATTTAATTTATGTTTTTATTTAATTTCTTTGTCCCCTGTTTTCTTTTCCCAATTTTTTTCCTTTCCCCATTTTTTTTTCTCTTCCCCTTTTTTTTCCTTTCCCCTTTTTTTTTTTTTCTTTTTCCCCTTTTTTTTCCTTTCCCCATTTTTTTCCTTTTCCCAAATTTTTTTCCTTTCCCCATTTTTTTCCTTTCTCCATTTTTTCCCTTTCCTCATTCCTAGGATTCCTCTTTTTTTTTCCTTTTCACATTTCGTTTATCTTCTCCATTCTCTACAATTTGGGGGAGGATGTCAACATTTTGGCAATTCTTACAATTGTGAAGAGAAATGAATTTTATAATTGTAAATTATATAAACCACCTGAACTTAAGATTCGAGTCAAATGCTGACCCTTAATCCACCATGGCTTCTACTCATCATTTCCCGCAAACCTTGAGGTTCTCTACTCACCCTACACATATGCACTTATACAAACCCACCGTGAAATCCCAATTGTTCTAGGATATTCAAACACCAAACCCTATGTATTCAAATTAGGTAGTGAAAACATCACAACTAAGTTGTGTCCAAATGGCATCTAACTATAATACTGAAACCATGTACCCTAAACCCATTATAATCATTGAACTAAGTGTTGCGAATTTCCAATAAAATTTGACAATCTTTTCCCACAGTAATAAGCAATTTCAAAGGAATAAAAAATAACTCATTCCAAAGTCCGTGGTTTTAGGGGACACGGTCATAGGTCACAATATTCACTAAAAATAGGAAATTTTTGTCTATTTTGGGAGAAAAAATGAACAAAAACTATTCGGGGGCAAAAAATTGCCCCAAAAAAGTTTTGGAGGCTCTAGGCTCATATACTCCACGCTCACAGCTCACAGGTTCACAGCTCTAAGCTCACACGTTAGTGTCATTGTCTTACTTGGCTAAAATTCATCAAAACAAGATAAAAGAAAGGTAAAATAGTCTCTATTTTTCTTTTCTTTTCTACAACACAACCAAACTAATTCATTCTAACCTTTCTCAGTAGATAAAGGGTAGGGAAAAAAACTTAAGGTAGGGTTCTATGATCACAACCGAAGGTATAAAACCCTCAACAATCAACAACTGGTCGCCAAGTCACAGACTTGGTTGGTTGTCAAAGTCCATTGAAGGTTGCCCTGCCGATCCGGGTTCGAATCCCAATGAGCCCGTTGAACGCTACAAGTGGTCTGCGACTTGGCACTTGCTTTTGAGAGTAGGAAATAAACAACCAATCAGCGAGCTATCCCCCTTTCAACTAGTGACAAGATGGAGTAAACCCAAAATTTGTTAACAAGCTCTGGTATTCACTGGCATTGATATAAACCGCGGTTTTCACCACGACGCCATCTTTTACTAACTTTTATCTCTTCCCTTTTAAGGTTCTTTATTGAAATCTAAGCAAATACAATACTAAACAATAGTTTTATATGGTGTATATATTTTCATCATGACACCGTGTCGTTAGTCCTTTGAGTGTCAAAAGTGTCTTCTTTTTTGTTCCTAACAATGACATGGTATTCCCTGTGAGAGATACGAGGGTGTGAGGGTAGTGGGTCCCGCCTGTACGGCGAAGCTTTGAATCCTTCATGGGGTAAAAAGGTCCTAGCGGTGTGTTAAAGAAGGGAAACGACGGCGAAGCTCTGAACCCCCTTGGGGTAAAAAGTCTTAGCGGTGCGTTAAAAGAAGGAATAGTGGTGAAGCTTTGAATCCCATTGGGGCAAAAAGTCTTAGCTATGCGTTAAAACCACCTCACGGGAGAACCATGAGACCATGTGGTCCCTTTCCCCACAAGATTTAGTTCCCAAAATGTGTTGGGAACAAACCAAGGTTGAAGCCTCCAAAAATAGGAATAGAGGTCAAAGTCAAGTATAAACAGTAATTAGGGAGAAATCAAGTGAGGTCACCGTTCCACAAACCATAGACATGGTATCCCCTAACCCCCAATGATGCAAAAAATGATGCAATGATGCAAAAAATGATCAAAAAAAAAAGTTGGTCTAACAACCAACACCAACCCAACACCCAACTCCCTAGCCCACCAGCACCCCAATACTCGGGAGACAAAGGACGGGTACCGCTGGCCTGGCACCGAGCGGGTGAAGGCCAAGTACCAATAGTGGCACAAGTTGTTGGTAGGGAGCGGAGTTGGAATTATAATCACTAGGTTCGGGTTGGGGTTTACGGGTACTAGAAGTCGAGGTGGGGCTACGATAATAGGATCATGGTCGGGGCTTATGAATATAGGGGAGTTGGACTTGGGATCTAGTAACAAAGTCAGTCTAGAATTCACAAGTCATGGGGAGTTAGCTAGGGTTCCGATAATAAGGTTCAGGTTGGGGCTATGGTAACAGGGTTAGGGCCAGGGCTCACGGGTACTAAAAAGTCGGATTAGGGTTTCAGTAATAGAGTCGAGCTGGGGTTTATGGTATTGGAGAGTGGGGGTTACAAGACTATCCAAGGCTAAGAGGAAAAAGGCTGTCTAGGATTGCGAGGAGGAGAGGCTGTCTAGTATTGAAGGAAAGAGAAGGGTTTGTTTAGAGCTGAGAGGGGAAAGGGCTATCTAGAGCTAAAAAAAGAAGAGGGGCGGTCCAGTAATTAGGGTGGGAAGAGAAGAGGAGGCCAACACAACACATCCAACTTCACTAAACAAATTGTTGGGGCCGGGAATCCAACTCCCCATTTCTCATAAACATCACCAAAGCAACAAGCAAGTGGCCAAAAGAATGAAGGAGTGATTAGAAGGAGGACAATTTGAAGGTTCAAAGTGGAAGTAGATAAGATAGGAGGGAAAATCCTCAAGACTTATCTAAGCCCTTAGATTAGAATTAGGTGATCACCACGAGATTAAGTGTGAGACGTAAGTTTAGAATATAGGACGTAAGAAATAGCTCAACTTTAGAGGATGGTATGACACATCCTTAAAATTAGCTTAGTAAGTAGGAACGAAGGATAGTTGGGCCACCTTAGAGTGTGGGAAGAAAAAAAAGAGGAGAGGAGAAAAGAAAGAGGAGAGGAGAAAAGAAATAGGATGAAGCCAACAAATAAACTCTCGCACCAAATTATTTATAATTAAAATGTTGGTTTGTTGTCTCATGGCTCAGGAATTCATGGCGGAGAAGGGAGAGCTTTTAGTGGGCACTATCAACAACTCAAGTTCCAAGGTATGAATTAATGTCGCAGCACAGGCTAAGTAAATTCCCTATTATGCTCACAAAAATCACTCTAGAGCATAAAGAAGTGACTCTAAAGATCGAACCCACGAGATTCTGTGAAGTATTTACTTGATTTGGGCGAGTAAGCGCTCTCACCCTCTAAAATTTCCTTTTCGGTCCTGGATCTAACACCGGAAACAACCAACCAACCACAAGATTAGGACCGGATTACTTCCCATCCGATCTTTTAATCCTCCGGTTAACCCAATTCTCCCAATCTCCAGGACCTAAACAATTCCGGTGTGAGTGTTTTAAACTCCACCCTTTGAATTAAAACGTGCACACGGGTTCTAACGGCCTGTGAAATCAATTTCCTTAGGGTGTTTTTAATCTAAGTTCAATTCGCGCCTTCCAAGCAATGGACACTTTGTTTTTAAATATCCAAATTAAACTTAAATCATTTAAATCCTAATTTTAAAACTATGGTTAACTAAATCAAATAACTAATCAAAAGATAAATCCAAACTAACATCAATCTAACCTACTTTATAGAATGTAATTTGCCCTTTCCAGAAAGGTAAAGCAAGTTAAATTCTGACTTTCCTAATAAAAGAAATGAATGGATGAAGTATTGATCCCTAAACTACATCACAACCTTCATCCACAAATTAAAAATAGTAAAACTACTCGAAATAAATCTAAATTTTAGGGTTAAGTTTTTAGTTATGTTAGTTACCTAATTCTAAGACTAAACCTAATTTGACTACTAATTAAAGAATTTCATCCAAATTGAAATCAAACTTCATCCAACCTTTTCTTACTTAAAATGAAAGTATTTTTTAAATGAAAAGAGGTTCTGGAAAGATTCCCTAATTGATTCTTAATTTAAATGATTCCTTAAAGATTCTTTAGAAATTCTTTTTAATTATCTTCTAATCTATCGTAAACTAAATTTTCTATTCTAAAATTAGGATTTTTAGGATTTTATGAAAATTCAGAAATTACCTTTCCAACAAGGTAAAACACTAAAAACTAAATTCTTAAAAAATTATTAATGAATGGAATTTAAAAAAAAAATAAATCTAACAAGTTAAATTTCATTCATTAATTATTTCTTAGTCTAAACGAACAATTTTAAATTTTAATTTTCTTTTCTAATTTTTTTCTAAAGTTTCCCAAGGTTTATTTTGTCAAGTGAGATTTTAATCAAATTGAAATATCAAGAATTTAACGTACCTTTCCCATGAAGTGATCAATCGTACTGTCCTCGAGAATTACAAGGTGAATGGTCTCGTAGTATCCCGCTCCATCCTCCATTTCGCTAATTCATCACGCCATTTGAAATTAATTCTCATTCGATGTTGTTTTTTAATTTCAATTTTTCTTTTCCTACTAATTGTTATGGGATTTTATTAATTTTGATTGTATTTAAAACAATTCCTAATTCATTAGAGATTATTTTAAAACTTCAAAACCTTTTAAATCCACTAAATCAAATCAAATCTAATAAATCCTAATTATCTTGTAATTTTCTAATCTTTCAAAAGATATTAGTTGGCATTTTGTCTTTATCTATTTGTCTTATTAAGCCTAACAAAACAAATCCTAACCAAAGCCTAGCCTTCTAATTCCTAAGAGAATCCTAATCAATGACTCACCAACAACTTAGTGAATAGTAATTAGAATAAAATAAAATGCAAAAGATTCTTACCTCATTAATTATCTAGATTCCTTCTCTTCGTCTCTCTCCTACTCCTTACTTCCTCTCTTCTCTTGGTTATGTCAATTCATTAATTTTGGTTTTGCAAACTTGTTGTGGTTTTGGAAGAGATGGAGATTTAAAGCAATTTCAAGTGGACTCCAACTTATTTGTAGAAGTATGAAGAATTTGTGAGAATTTTGAAACTTCAAAGCATCATAAATTAGTATTTGAACCTACCTTGAGTTTTCAGTTTCTGGTTAGCTTCCTCGCTCAGTCCCTGGCTCAGTCGCCTGGATTGGTACCTCGCTCAGTCACCTCACTCAACTCCCCGGTTCAGTACCGGAAGTCTGCGTGGCTCCGTTCCAAATCAGCCGCCGGAAGTCCGCCACGTGGCGAGGCGCTACTGGCCGGCGCCTGAGCCCGCCCGTCCTTTGCTGGAGTCCTGTCTATCTTCCTCAACTGCTGGTCTTGGTCCGGCCACTCACTGACTTATTCTTGATCACTGGTTTTTGGAAATTGTTACTGATGATGCTAATTTCTACTAATCTAATAAGCTAATGGATTTTTGACTAATCTAATTTTTAAGAACTAAGACTTAATTAATTTTCTAACTAAAGCTAATCAATTTTTGGGGGTTTTGGGAAATTCTTAAATTCTAAACTAACAATCTAATTTTTTTTTTGGATTTTGGGGAAAAGGTTAAAACTAAACAACTAAGTATTCTAAGCTAAAAATCTCTTTCTAAGATAATTTAAATGACTCTAACTAAAGGGGAACTAATCTCATTCTTGGTTTTCTCTAACTACTACTAAGGATTTTATCAAGAATTCAAACTAAGCAA
This sequence comes from Straminergon stramineum, assembly GCA_963920665.1. Lineage (NCBI taxonomy): Eukaryota > Viridiplantae > Streptophyta > Bryopsida > Hypnales > Calliergonaceae > Straminergon > Straminergon stramineum. The sequence continues at coordinate 10,106,934 of OY987264.1, read as the reverse complement.
TTTTGACTACTTGTTCCTGAATTAAAATGTTCCTAATTACTACTCCTACAAAGCATTTTTCAAGCATGCACTAAGGAAATTTCCCCAAGTGTCAATTTCAAATCTTTCAAAGTCAAAGCTTCGCCGTGCGGGGGCAACCCCAAGTATACACGGTGTCAATGGTCAAATTTAGTATTTTAAAAGTCAATCTTTAAAGGAGGTACACATGACAGTGTTTAAACCGAACATTAAAGATTAATTCTTTTAAAATTTGAAAGTATCCAAGTTTAATCACTAAAGGAGGTACGCATGATAGCGTTTAAACCGAACTTTAGTAATTAAATCCCAATCTTCGTTATACAACGAATTTTGGGCAGGGGTTGGTTTAAGAAACTTTTGGTAAAGTCAAGCTTCACCGCCTTAAGTATATTAATACCAAATTCTGTTGTAATGAGCACAATTTGTTAGTATTCAAGAAATCTTAAACAAAATTAGAGTTTGGAGGTCTATCCCTTCCAAAACTCTCACAATTCAAAGAAAATGGAGGCTTAGCCTCGAGAACTTAACGAAATCAAATAGAAATCACTTTGAAGGGACCCTCTCGTCCTTCAAAGTGTGCAAATCAAGAATTAGAATGAAACTTAGGTCGGAATTCGACTTGGATCAGTGTTCCGACCACGTCGGTAGCATGAAAGCAAAGGTTAGATATAAGAATGAGGGTACCGACAACCTCGAGGGAAGGCCTTTTATACTTGTCCCAGGCCCCTCCCTAGTAAGTTGTCGGTGGAAAAACATTTACTTTTGATCCCGAGATATTTCCTAAACTACCCTAATGTAATTCCAAAATAATCTTTGTTTAATGGAAGAATTCTCTAGAACCCTCTCCATTTAGCTAACAAATCTTGGCTAAATCAAATCCAAGATCTTTTCCCAAAGATATTTTGAAAATAATCCTAATTAACCTAGATATTTTGCTAATTAACCCAAAGTATTTCTAAATTGTCTTTCTTTAAACAAAAGATGGATTGTTACACAAGAAAAGAGGTCTTACCCAAATCCAATCTTCAATTTTCCAAAAGATATTTGCGAAATTAACTTTGAATTACCACAAATTACTCTAAAAAAGTCAAACCTACTGCTGGACCCCTCCTATCTTCTAGGGAACAACTCCAAATTGAAAAACGATTGCGCCATAGTGTTTAGAAGACCCAAATTAGCCTAGAGGACCCCCTACCCCCCTTCTTCCCAGCCTTTCGTAAGTGTAAAATCAACTTACGGTAACTCCAAAGAAAGGTGAAAACCCTAACTTTTGGAATTTGTTTCTTTTGAGGAAACCATCTGTCTAGGGTTACTTAGAAGGTTCATGGGAGTAAGAAAAGACCCCTCATTCATATCATTTGGACACCGCCATCTCCTAGTACGCCGGTCAACCCGCCGTAAAGTCGTAAATTCTTCAAAAGTCCATTGTCGTTGCCGATTCTAGTACCTAGGAATGTCAGAATGTCTTCAAACTTTGTGGAACGCTTTATTAGCACACAACACACTATCCTAATTTTTAGTGGGATTTTACCGCAACATGGGCAATTCCTAGGAATTTACGACCATGTTCAAAGGCAGTTGACTTCCCATGGAGTCATTGTAATTGTTTCGGAAAATTCCGAAACTTTTTGGGTAGCTTCTAGGAAACTCCCAAAACCAAAGTGCAACATTACATTTCACTTTGCACTATTCATAGGGAAGCTAAAATTAGCAATTCCCTTATAATTTCCACCCTAAGGGGAAATTATTCTTGTATCGGAAAATCTTAGAACAACCGGCTCCAATGTTGGCTCTTGGCATGCTTTTAGAGTAAAAGCACCTTTCTTCATACTCCGGTCGCTCTCCCATGATTTTATTTGCAGATTGGATAATTCTTCGATAAGTTACTTGCAAATAAGAACTTACCAATCTAAATTCTTTACGAATTAGATGGTGACCTATACTAGACTCTCTAGACCTAAAATGGACTTAGCCAACTTGTCACATGCAATTGTAAGACTTAGTTTAACATGGACAACTACTAGGACTGGTTAACACTCAAACCCTTAATTCTCTCGGAAATACTTAATTGACCTCTCAGACTCTCAACTAGGCCTTAGAAGTATGAAATTCGAGTATTTTATATACTCTACACTTCTAAGATGACCCCTCACTGTATTGGTAGGGACTTCTACCAAATACCTCTCAAACACTCTTTTTATGCATTTTTGCATACAATTATGCTAAAATACTGACTAAAACGAAAAAAAGAAAACCCTGAGTTCCAAGTGCCAACTTGAGGGCTCACATCCGGCTAGTTCCTGTACCTCCTCAACTCTCTTCCGGTTTAATTTTGCCTCTATTGGACCATCAGAGGGTTCGCCGCTTAGGTTTCTGAGTGGTAGGCCCACCACTCCTTTTGCGGATTATAGTGGTTGAAGACCCACTGTTCTCTCCCTTCCTCTCCTAACTAACTCGAATCCGGTTTGATCCCTCACAACACTCCCGACATCAATTTGGAATGCAGGTCACACAGAGATCCCCCGTACGATCCGTTCTTACTACAATGACCTCAATGCCAGCTCCTACCCGTGTAAAGCTAGGTGATTATAAGTGTACTCGTCCATTCCAGCAGTAACTAGGATCATTCCATTTACCAACTAAGGTGGTGAGACCTCTGAGAAGATTAGACACTCAACCGGACTCCCCGTCCAGGAGTTCTAGCGTGACTAAGGATACCCTCCCTATTCGCCTAGCCTAACAACGGCTATCTTACCCGGAACTTCAAAACCCTAGATCTTGCTGAGGCACTGAAATACACTCCCAACACTTACACAACCTGCACACACACTAAGGATCGGAAACTATCGCACTAAGGGGAGAAATCTAATCACAAATCTGCCTTGCGCCTTCCTAACTCCACATCATGCAAACTTGCCAAGCTTGGGAGACACACACAACAACAGAGCGCATACAAAGGTACAACAGAAATTGCAAAAAAGAAGACTTCTAGTGTCCCTCGCGGGCACCGCCTATATACATTTCAAAAAGTTACAAATGGGCGGGAAAACTCGCAAAAGTTCCGCCGCCATCTCGGTCGGACTTTCCGGTCCTACCTACTCCCAACTGGATCAGAACAGTTTCCTTATCCGTTCCTGTTCTACCTACTCTGTATATTCTAAGCCTCTATTCGTGATCCGATGGTCGCACTGTCCGCCCCCGGGTCCATCTGCTCAAAAACCTCGTTTAGGTTCCGACTCCTCTCTACCTCCTAAGGTCGAGGAACCGAATTGCCCCCTGTGGACACGGGTGGTGAGTCCAAGTCGATGGTGGTTCCAGGCGTGCCGGCTTGGGTCGTTCTCTTGGACTTGGGGGTCGTATCCTTCCCCTCTCCTACTGTCACTTCCGGGAACAAATCCGAGAGAGAGATATCCGAGAGTCGAATACCACGAGAGCAAGTTGCTCCCGACAGTATCCGGGTACTCTCCTCCATCCGGTCCACTACCTTCCGTGCCTCCTTCATTGCTGCTTCTACCTGCTCGGCAAAGTCGTTGAGAATCCTCACCATCCGGGAACCGGAAAACTTCTTCTCCTCATGCACCCGCTCGTCAAACAACTTGGCTTTGGTGAGGGCTGTTCCGGTCTCCCCGAACGTGGCCTTTACTTGCTCCATCATCTGCCGACCATCCTCTGCAATAGATTTGGTGGCTGCGAAGTTCTCCTTATGCACTAGGATCTCCGTCTTCATCCGATCCACCTCCTCTTGTAATCGACGAATCTCTGCTTCCTGCTTCCGGGACTCGATCGGATCAGAGATACAACCCGCCACCTTTTCCGATAGCTCTCGGTCAGGTGCTGCTCCCACCAATTGCCCGATGGCTACGACTATCTTTCTCTTGCGTTCCCAATCCATCCGGATGTCACAGAGGACCTTCACCAGGGGTTGGAATGGGTCCTCGGGATCCACTACCTTCTCCTCTTCCGGTTTCCCTTTCGGAGCTGGAGTGTTGTGACTAGGTGGCATCCCTCGTTTATTGGGGGAGGTAGTCTTGTGACGCTTGATCGGCGGTACTGGCACCTCCTCGTCTTCCGACTCCGAATCCTCTCCTCATTCAAAACCGGATTCGCTCTCCCGATCCGATCTTGATTCTCCATATCTCAGCACTACTTGCTGATTCTTCCACACCTCGTCCTCTCTGTCATTCAAGAGTTGATGGGACTGATAGAGGTGCATTAAGTAGGGGCTCACTGGAGTTGCCCGACTCTTTCCAACCCTATTAATTAACTGGAGCACCAGATCAGAAATGATCCGGGTCCAGTCGACTTTCCGGTCCCCTCTCAGGGCCCCGAAAATGGTGTTTGCAAGGGTAATGGTCACCCTTGTTGGCTTTTCCGGATGGAGGATTGGAACAAGGAATTGTAACAGTCGGCGGTTCCACTCATCCTTACAATCCTCTATGGCATATCCGTCCTTCGGGTTTACTGCACCCTCGAACTTGCCTCGGACGAAGTCGTCCTTCTGGCTGGCCATCCCAAATCCTCCCAACCGGAAGCTGTAAACTGACCTCCAGACCTCTTCCGTCCAGAGGGGCGGAACCGCTCTCAGTGTATTATCCCACTCATTGGACACTTTGCCCGAGAATTCCCGGACGAAAACTTCCTCCTTGAAACCCCAGGGCTTGGTTGCAAACCCTATACAACCCATGGAGTTCAAGTCGTCCATGAGTTCCGCTCGGGTATCCTCTGACAGAGGGATAACCGGAACTACTTTCCGGAGTTTGACATCTACTGCTGATGACGAACTAGCATGACCTCTAGTTCTCTTGAGCTGCGGCATGGTCGCAGACGAGCTACTCGGAACCCTTTCCAATTCTACCTTATTGTCGCTCTCCTAGCCGCACGTCCCGTTCCTTTCCTTCACTCTCCGATCTCAACCGGAAACCAAACTTACACTCTAGCGAACACTATAACACTCGCGAAAAACACTCAAAACAGTGATTGACACAGAACGCTGAAACTAACAGACATGAGGAGCTTGAAAGCGCTGGAAAATGAAAAAGTGAAAAGAGGTGCGACTGGCCAGGCCAGCCCATTTATACTGGCTGGTCCCCATTGCCACCTCATCACAACCTAATCCGTATCTGGTTTCTATAGGGTATCCGGTCCGTCACCTATCCGGTCAGACATCCGCTCCTATCCGTTCACTCTCTGGAAATTGGATTGAATAGATCTTCCCACTATCTTATTTTCCACTTCTATTTCCGTTCCTTATGGTTTCTTAACCAAATCCGGATACCCTTATCTAGCTATCCGGTTAGTATTACTAAGTAAAACCAAAAAATTAGAATTTCATGCTGCCACAATTAAACCCTTTCCAACCTTTCCCTAGGTCCCTAATTTGAGACTAATAACTTCAGCCGAGGCCTACCCCTAGGTCAGACCGTTAGGACTGTAGGTCAAGTTATTTCCAAGGATACAAATTTAAAGAGGAAGGCCGTAGCTTTCCAAAACTCTAAGGCACGCCCAAATCGGATCAAAAATGGGAAAGTTATCACCGGATGAAGGTTAGGGTCAAGTTAGATGAAGAATAGCTAAACTTTGGATTTGACAAAGAATTATGTAGATTAGGAGGAAGCTACCAATTAGGGTCTAGGTCTAAAGTGAAAAATTAATTCCGAATTATAGGTTAGGAGAAATTAGCGGATGAAGTTTAGGTAAGGCTTGGATGACAATTTCATAGGAATCCCTGATCAAAGCCCAAATCTAAATATAGGCAAAAGCAATTCTTGCAAACCATCCCCAAAAATTTTGGATCTTTTTGAATTGAGGAGCTAGGTGCAATCGATGGATGAAGTTTGAGGAACCGAGTTGTGATCAAACTTCATCTACCCATAACTTTGGCTAGGAAGGTGGGATAGGGTCGAGTTTTATGTTTTTAGGAATGACACAAGATGAAATAGAGGGTTTTTAGGTTAGTTCTACCTTGGCATAGGTTCCATCCAGATCATACAACAGGCCAACTATCACGACTCTCATCAAGAGGCATGCCCGTGCCATGTTGATGAGCAAGGGGGACATTGGGGATGACTCCTAAAGCCTTGTAAGAGATTGGGTGAAGGGGACTAGGAGTCCTGAGCGATCAGAGCGTTGTATTGTTCTGATCCCGATGAATTAGGGAGGGTGTCATATGTGCTTGAAAAGCTTTTGAGAAGACGCGTCCATGAGTTCAATGAACACGAGAATTCAAGTTGGGAGTCAAAAGTTATGGCTCCTCAAAATTGACACTATCCCAGCCACATCCCGAGGCATGAGGAAGTGGGAAACAAGGTTTGGGAGGAATCTTTGGAGCCAAATAGGGCATGCTGTATATCATTGGAAAGCTAAAGAGACAAGCTTTCTAAAATGCTAAGGCTTATGAGGAGATGAATTGTGAGCTAAAAGTTATGGGCATCCAAAGAGGGTGGAGTGTCAAAGAACTACACCTCTCGAAGGACTCGTGCCTTGGGAGGGTCATAACTGCCTCATTACTTATTGCATTGGAGAAAGTGAATAGTCCACGTTTATCTACAAAACAATGTAGATCACGAAAATCGGCTTGCACTTGGGATTTAGAGCTTAGAGATAAAAGTTATTTTGATGGGAAGATTGGGAGTCTTTGGAGGTCCGGTTTTGGGGAAACCACTTGGAATTGGGTGGTCTTCCAAGATGGGGAGCATCTTGGCGGTTCCCGGTGTCGTATTGTAAATGTGTTCATTATGTGATAATGCATAATTGTTTGTTAAATTGGAGGTGTTTTTTTTGTAGAGTTTCAAGAAATAAATGGGGTTATATTCCACTTGAACTTTTTTTTTTTACCTCTATTTGACAAACATTTAGTTCTTTGATTTCTATACTAGAAGATATTTTAATATGTTAGTTAGTTAGGTTGAAGTTGTAAAAACAAAAGGTAAAGCTTGTTTTACCTTTTTCTTTATTTTTATTTTATTTTAATGGATTAGAAATCCACGTAGATGATATGGATAGACTTATCAAGAAGAGGAAGTGACCCATGTGGGTATTATGGCCCATGTGGCTTCTTAGTGGCCAAAATCCACTAACTTAAGTGTATGGCATGGAAGTTGAGGTGGCGGATGAGGTTGAGGATCATCTTCTTCCTCCTCCTTGTTTGCTTAGGGAAGCTGTCACTTTGGGAGGGGAGAGCACTTTGTACATAGAGAGTTTGGTAATGAATTTTTGATAGCTTGTGTATCTTGTTTTTGTGTTTCCAAAAATTTATCACTCATGAAGTTTGGAGTTAGTATGTGTAAGTTATGAGTTTGGGAGTGAAGTGTTGTGAAGTTGCCTCAAACTTTCAAGAGAGTGAGCTTTGAAAGGCTATGAAATGTGGACAGTATTTTGTATTTGAGTGAAACTTGGAGAGCATGTAGATGTTTGTGTTAGCTTTCCAAAATGGGTTTATTTTCTTGATTTGAAGGTAGTATGAGAAAGTTATGGGCTTGAGAGTGAAAGGGTGAAGGGATACTTTCGGGTTTCCAAGTGAGTGAGTTTTGAAAGCCTATGAAATGTGGACAGTACATTATATTTGAGTAAAACTTAGAGAGCTTGTAGATGTTTATGTTAGTTTTCCAAAATGGGTTTATTTTCTTGATTTGGAGGTAGTATGTGAAAGTTATGAGCTTGAGAGTGAAGTATAGGTGAGCTGCCTTTGAGTTGGAAAGGGTGAACTTTGACCGATCATAAAAGTCGGACAGTATCTTAGTTTTGAGTAAATTTTGGAGAGGTTGTAGAACTTTTTGTTATCTTTTCAAAGGAATATCACACTCTTAGTTTGGAGTTGTATAGCGAACGTGGCTCTCAATCAACTATCAGACACTTCTTCGAGAGGAGTTCATGAAGGATATAACTTTGTTTCTACAATTTTTTACCATGCATGAGGTATATTGAGACTCCATGACATCTTTGGAGGGATGTATGGAAGGGTGATAGTATTTTGGTTCATATGGCATCATTGGGGGGGATTTATACTTATGTTTGTGACTTTGGCCACGGGATCTTCTATTATTTGAACCACATCTAGTTGCAGCTAGAAGTCCCGCGTTTTTCCAAGGCAAGGCCTCTCTACTCAACACTAGTGATCTCTAGTATAGAGGGGGCTGTCAAATACTGTAAAGAGTACTATGAGGAGAGGTAGTCTCCCTCCTCACTCTTAGATGGTGCCATGGTGAGCCACACTTGCTCCGGATGGTGAGGTTAGTGTTGGAGCTTTACCACCATTTGTGTATCACCATGGAATGCTTGTGTACTACTTAACACCGATTGGGTGGTGTCTTACTCCACACTAAGCTATGGTATGAATCTCGATTAGTGAGTTCCAAAATAAGTTGGGTTGGGCTTAATAGAGAGTTGGGTCCCATTCAAAATTGGTTAGCACTCGTGGGAAGTAGTACTTCCACTGAGTGCTTAGACATCAATGGAAGTTCTGCCCCATATCATCAAATGACATGCCCGATGTCTTGTGGGGGTTAAGGACTGAAAAGAAAGTATTGGGAGTCACGAAGGAATGGGGAACCCCGTGACTTGAGTTAGAATATAACATTGTGGGTGCGTGGCATGTGCAATGTTAGGAGAGCATGACCATTGCTATCACTAAAGGGTTAAGTGCTTGGAAAGCACTAAAAGGTGAACTTAAGGTAATAAATGTCACTGAAGGGCGCGATACCATCCATTCGGTCGGCCAAACCATTGGAGTAGATTAAGTGAATCTTGCGAATTTGAGGTCATTTAGGCATTTAGTAAAAAGATCCGTTGCTTAGAAGGCACAATAGACCACATTTAGATACCCAAAGGTAGAAATCACTTAGCTGAAATCTAAAATCTAGTTGTGTTCGCGAATTACCAAGGGTAGGTAATTTGGCGCTCATAAGTGACCAGCAAACGTATCTCGTCGTGAGAACAAAACACCGGGTTGACAGGGCGTCCTGATGCAGCTGCCAGCATCCGGGTCCGTGACTCCCCCGGATGTCCTGTGACATTCGCAAAATCGAGTTTTTACCCTGGGATAATTTCCCGTCCGTGACCCCGTCCGCACTGTCGTCTGTGGTTTTTGCACCTCGTTCGCCATCTCGTCCGCCCATCCCTGACCCCGTCCGCGACCCTGTCCGCGGTTTCTGCGACCCGTCTGCCGTCCCATCCGCCCGTCCGCGGATTCTGCAGCCCGTCCGCCAATCCATCGGCCCGTCCGCAACCCCGTCCGCAGTCTCTAGAGCCCGTCTGCCAACCCATCCGACCGCTTAAGACTCCCCGAATTTAGTCTCTATCTTTATTTTTTTATTCTAAGAGAATTTCTAATGCGATTTTATTTTTGAAATTTGGTACAATTCATGGTCATTTCTAAGAGTCCTTAGCAATGAACAAAAAGAACATTGCACTTTACAAATTTATAAAGAAAAAAGTCATTTATTTTCGTAATTCATTTTTGAGTGCTGCAATAGAATTTCAAAGGATTTTTTTAATAAATATACAAAGAACCGGTACTCAAAATAACAAATTAATTGCGGTTTCGGATTTAGGAAAATATTGGACACACATACATTTTATAACCCATTCATTTAGAGCTTAATTTCCTATTTTCCTTTGTTCATTTTATGAAAACAATGCAATGAAAAAAAAATTGAGGGTCTAAATTGGAAACCCAAAGGCTTCTAAAAATCCAAGTGCCGTAAAGTCCTAAACCTTTTTGAAAAAACACTAAAATTGAATCACTCTCATTTGTGAAGAATTTACTAATTACGTCTCTTCATAGTTGATTCATTATAAGTATACACACTAAAACAATAAAACCACAATTGCTTTAACCCCTAAAGGACCATTGTTCCATCGGGGGACGAAATGGATTTCAGGCAGGTTCCTATGACTTCAATTTTTAGTCAAACTTTTTGAAACTTTCTCATAAGATAGAAAAACTAATAAGCTTCGTGGGAATATAATTTTTATTTCAATCAGTGCCCGGGAGCAAAAGTTATGCCATCTTAAACATAATTTTCATGTCACCGGGCAGAAAAATAAATCCACAAAAAATTGAAATCTAATTTAAAATTTCTTTTTTCTTATAGATTATATCTTTGTCTACATGTGAAGCTTTGATTCATTCCATTTGGATTAGTGATGTGAAAGTTATGAACAATATTGTTTTTTGGGCAATATGAGCATCTTCTTGAAAAAATAACTTATAGGATTCATTTTTGAATGCAATTTTCACAATTTTTCCAAAAAAAATTGTTTGACAAAGTTAAATTTGTTTCCTAAAACAATCTCACCATTGGGATTATTGAGTTTCAATCCCATCTTAGAGCTATTAATGATTTAGTTTTTCATGTAATCTAGGACCTACTTCTACTTAACAATTTTTTAGAGAATGAAAATCAAGAGTTTTTCTTTAGAAATTTTTTTCCTAGAACATCAACTCAATTCTTCAACACAGAAAATTTTAAATTCACAGTCCATAGTGCAAAAAATTTCAACAAAAGGTGGTCAAAGTCATCTGAAATTGCAGGCCAGTGTTCAAGAAAACTTCTTTTTCCAACTTTGAATGCTATATCTCTCAATCTGTGCGGTCAAAATTCATGAAATTTTTACCACATGTTCTGAGACAAATAAAGTACAAGATCCAACGGTTAGATTTTTTTTAACTATTTTTTGGGGATTTTATAGGTGAACGCAGCAGAAATGGCAGTTTTGAGTGGTTTTTGACAGAAAAATGGCCTTGGTCCTTTAGGGGTTAACGGGTCGTCATCATAATTCAAATATCAATGGAATTGTTGGAACACAACTTCTAAGAAGGTCCAAGTAATTCCATATCATAAATGAAATGGTCTTCTTCCAAGACTTATTCCAAATGAAATAGAACAGGCTCAGAAACTTTTGCACCCACACATTATACATCATGCAATTTGTCATACAAGCTTGTCAACTAAATAACCATCTACATTCAAGAAGAAATATTGCACTTTGCACTCAAACAAGAGATATTTTTGATTTGTCAAAAATTGATACTCATTCAAAAACAATTCAAATACATGGAAAAATTCAAAATGTATGTCCAATTTCACATATATTGACATACTCTAGGGGTGCATATATACTAAGCAATCTACATGTATAAATCCAAAGTTCTACATTTATTAAATATTTAGAAAACTCTATATAGTACACTCTTGCACTATATTACTAATATGAATGTCGGAAGTGTTCATCCAGCATAGGCCAATTGGATTGGCTAGTGAACCGATTGATGATGTGGGCCAAACCACCCCGATAACCATCACCTCTTTGACAAAGCCGGTCCAAGTATTGGTGAAACACAATTCCCAATTGGTGGTGGCTAAACATGGCCATTACATTTGTTTCCCGTTGCAATTTGTTGTAGTTCTCTGACATGCATTGTTTATTGATCCTTTGAGCTATTTTACCAATCGCATATTCCTCCGATGCACGTGATAAATGTGGAAGGATTTCTACATTTGCATCTCTTCTATGCAAATATGCAATGCTTGGATCCACCCACCACCTCCTTGTTAAAGCTTCGTTCATTTCACTTGCAGATGTGAACGTATACAAGGATTTCATTGGTTCGGTAGCTACAGTAGTCATGCCCCAATCGCAAATTCTAATGTAGACACGTGATTCATCATTAGGAAAACGAAACATGATGTTGTCTGGAGAAATATAATTGTGTAGATGTCCAGACACATGTACCACATTCATGATATGCACCAATGCCCAAGCAAGCTCGGTGCGCTTCTTCCGAAATCGAGCGAGATGAAAAGCTTTAGTCACATCGGACCCTGTTGGGTTCGAATACTATAACCGAACATATATCTTGTCTGGATAATCGTTATCCAGGTTCAACATTTGCCGAAGTGTTCCGCCATTCCACCAATACGAGTACCCTTCATTTGTTCTTGCATGAACTGCAACAAACCGTATGACTCCTGAATGTGGAATCCTCACTGCCATTGATTCATTCTAATGTTCCAACTTTGCAAGCTAAGGTTGCGTACCATGGTGGTTGGATATCTTTGTTGCGAACTCCCAAGATGGAGCTATCCTTGGACATCCTTCAATTCTCACCCTCCGAATCGTTGCATATCCTCCCTTCATGATTAAGTCATCTTGGGGAATCACCCGTGCGGTGTCCGGAAGCGCTATAAGATGACGTCTACCCATATCCAATTGAGCAAGACCCTCATCGCTAGTCCACCAACCCAAAGACCCTCGTCTATTACGCCTCTTCGCAAATGGGGTGCAACGCCCAATAAACAATTGAGCTTTGAGAATGACTTGCTCAAAGGCTTCATCATTTGCACGATGTTGTTTCCCGTATTTTCCGAGAACCACATCAGCGTTCCACAATGCATCATGCACCTTGTTCTCCAAACATTTGTTGAAACCCCTCTTCTCCATCTCATGTTGCCATTGCGGAACGTATAAGGCATCCAACATTCTTTGCGTCATGTCTGCCTTGAATTTGGATGGACACTCCTCTCCATATCTTACATATTTTGTGTCAAGAGACACAGTGGTTTCCAATTCATAGAATTTTGCAATGCATTCGGTCATGAATGCTTTGCATGCATCAGATGGAATTTCCTTACTTTCCACCTCTTGTACCACTTGTTTTCCCTTCGCCGCCTTCTTCGATCTTGGCATCGTGATAAATTTTTAATAACCGAAATTTGTAACTAAAACTTCGAAGTTCGCTACAAAAAATGGCAATAGTGGGGCCCCCAAATAAGACTTCCGCCTTCCCGAGGAGAGGAACCAATGGAGGACGAACCACCAAGCTCACCACTCTCCACTTGCAAAACGCAAGGGGCAAGGCAAAAGTGATTGCGAATGGGCCGTCCGCCCCGTATAAGAGGGGCGGACGGCTCGTCCCCATCCGCCTCCTCGTGGTCGTCCGCCTCGTCGCGGCCGTCCAATCATGCGGACGGCATTCCATCCTCCTCGTCGCAGCCGTCCGATCGTTCGGCCGCACTCCGACCACCTCGAGATGGTCGTCCGCCTTGTCATGGCCGTCCGATTCCGAGGACGGTCTTCCGTCCGCCTCGAGCCAACCATCCGACCGTGTGGATGGTCATCCGTCCGCCTCGAGCCGGTTGTCCGATCAGCAGGACGATCAGCGTCCGCCAGATCCGACAGCTGGTTTGTTGCGGACGTCACGACCTCCTCCGATCAGACGGACGGTAGGCTGTCCGCATGATCGGACGATGTGGATGGCGTGGATGTGGCAGCCCGTCCGGCGACGGTAGACAGATGAAACAAGGCGGACGGAAGAGATGAATTGCACGATCAGAGATTTTCATTTCTCTTGAACATCTCTAAGTCAAACATAGGTATCATATTCAACATTTCAGTTTCAAACCGAAGTAAGAATCAAGTAAATCATCTATCATGGAAATGAAAAAAAAATTATAGAGGAATAGCCGGTGACATTTGCTTGTTTGAAATACTCTCTCCGTTGAGATTCTCATGTTTACATAATTCTATCTTAAAATTATTAATGTTCTAGTATCTATCTTGAATATACTCAACTTATCAATTCTCTTATGAATAAAAACTAAACATCTTTTGGGGGAATTTTTCTTCCTACATTCTCATGCTCTCATATAAATTCTTCAAGTCTTCAACATACAAAATTATAAAATCGTACTCACAAGTGGAAATATTTATTGTTTCAATAATTAGAAGCCAAAAATCTAGTCAAGCAAATAGCAAAATCATTTGTTTTAGTCACCTTGAATGCAAATAGCCAAATATCTTACAATCTATGTGGGTTAAGTTTTTGAAATTACTTCTACACATTCATAAATTGCTATAGTACAAAATCATACAATCCGACATGCCCAAAACATTGTTCCTACATTTTCTAGTTCTTTGTAATTGAAATGGCAATTCTAAATCACTAAATTGTCTTTGATGGAAAAAAGCCTTCGGACTTCTAGGGTTTAGGGTTCAATTTCTAATAGCAAATGAAACTAAAATGGTGGTTCTCACTATTCTACAAACCTCTATTGTATATTTGGGACATCCTTTGCATTTGCAATTCACCTATTCACATTGAATGATTGAAATGAGAAAATTATAGAAAGTGGTTCAATACATTTTCCATTTTCACAAATACCCATTAACCCATAGTTATACATCAATGGTATTAAATCCTACAAATTACGTGACAGAAATATCGCTTTATTAAAATATAAAAATACAATGTATTTGTATCAAAATCACAAAAACATGATTACAACTCATCAAGAGCATTGTGCTATATTTGCCGCACTCTACCGTCTATGTACATTACAATGAGTGAACCATACAGTAAAACAAACATAAGATGACTAGAATACCATACTCTACTTAACTACTTTACTCAGAATCCGAATCGAAATCCTTCTTGTCATTTGGGCCTGAAGGATGTACCCCAATATATGGTCCACCCCCATAGTTGTAACCATATCCACTTGATGCACCTCCTTGTCCATATTCATTTCCATAAGAAGGACCTCCAAAGGTTGGAGGAGGAATTGGAGCACTCTCCCAAGACCCTCTTTCACTTGATCCGCCATAATAAGGGCCTCCCTGATGCCCATATGAACCATGTGTAGTCGATCCAGAGTAGTATTGAGAGCCTCCTTGGCTAGAACCACCATACTGACCATAGTGTGTCGGTCCATGGCTTCCTCCTATACTTTGAGAGCCAACTTGGGGGGCGTTATCATAATTTGAACCACTTGTCCCATCTCGTGATCCACGTGCATTATAGTCACGGTAGTAGGACCCATCATGTTGCCGACCCCAGTCTTCCACGCTTCGACGCATGGCCTCTTGTATTTGTTGTTGGTACTCAATGTCTTCCTGATCTTCTCGACGTTCATGTCTCTCACCAAATGTCACGGGTGTTGGATCATCATCATCTTCATCTGACCAATCATCTTCATCTGACCAATCATCTTCAGCATCCTTCAAGACGACCGAAGGAAGTCCTCCATAGCCTCGATTGGACCACTCCGGCATGCAATCGCTTGGTCCAACCCAGTTAGTAGGAATTATGGCTTCCTCGCGAGTCAAATTCCTGACATTGCGCCCTGCAACTGTGCGCCAATCTACTTCTTTATGGAGTACTATCTCCGCCCAAATCATAGTCATGTTCGAATAGTTCATGACGTTTGGTTTGGAGCTTGGTAAACCTGATGCAGATGTTATCTCCTCGTAGCAGCGAACAAAGTGTTCGCTCTTACATGTGGACATTTGTCCCTCCCAACGACGAACTTGCACCTTTGCGCGATCATGTGGACATATTTTGGAGAGGTGCATCATTTTGACGTACTTCTTGCATGTTGTGCAATCCCATATTTTCTTGGGCTCCTTTTCCCATCCCTTCTCCGCAACGCAAGTTACGTCTTCCAAATCTCTCCAATTGATCTCTTGTGATTTCCCCTTCTTACTTCCTCCACCACTTCCGCGCGACATGATAACCTCCAAACCTCAATTAATAATGTTCTGAAAGGATTACAAAGTTTAAATCCAATTTCCGCCTGCTTTGGCCCAATGTACCAAATGAAAAGTAAGAATTTGGATTAAAACAAATTCCACCTACTGTTACTGACAACCAAATCAACCGTAAACTTGAACACCTTAAGTTTCTGACAACCCAATCAACTCAAACACGGTTCAAGTAATTAAGAACACTAAATGAAGTTCATAAAATTAAAGACTTATAAGTTGGGGTAGCCCCCTAATCACTCAAACCAATCCGATTAAAAAAAAAAATAATACAAACACAATCGTTCACGCACCAAGCCGAAAGGGGCGCGCAGATTCCCGAAGGCATTGGATCACCCACTCCGGAAGGGAAACGATTGTGAAGAAATGAGCCGTCCACACCGCCATTTATGCGGTCAGCACTTTAGGGTATGCGGACGCTGTAGTCTGCATCGGACGGCACAAAGGCGGACGGGAAGATCGGGCGGTCCAAAATCGCGGTCCGCTAGATTGCACGACAAGAAGCGGATGGAGCAGCGCAGACGCGGACGGGAAATGCGAACGGACTCCCGACAGGCGGACGGAAAATGCGGACGCGTCGACGGGGACTGCAGACGACGACTACGGACGGGGACTGCGGACGGGCGGGTGGACGGAGAGGAAGGGCAGAGGGCAGAGGTGGGCGGGACCGCGGGAGGGTGGTGTTTTTCAATTTCGGAATCCTTACTTGGGCGGACGGGCGGACAACTGGTTGGGCGAACGGGCGATTGGGTAGACGGAGAGAAGCGTGGGAGGGGAGGGGAGAGCTGGGCGGGAGGGAGGGAGAGAGGGAGGAGTTTTTCAATTTTTGAATTGGGGGACGGGCGGACGGGTGGGAGAGGTGTTTTGAACTATGTGGAGATGGGTGGACGGACGGTTTAGCGGGAGAGCTTGCATTATATGGTGAATTAAGAAAAGTAGAGAAATTATTTTTAATATGTTATGTCATGAGGTTTTAAATTGATACAACTATCAAAAGTGACATCCCAAAGTCTCTTGTTTGAAAAATCATTTGACTTGTAAATCAAGAATTCAAATAAGTGTGTAAAGAAATTTTGTTTTACATTGGTGCTTTTGTACAAGTTTGTGATGTCAACAATATTTTTTGACTAATAGCAAAAGAAATTCGATGTTCAGATCGTAACAAAAGCCTTCGTGGTTCAATTTATAATATTTATTATTCTTTTTCATGCCTTTCAAGGAAAACAATGAATCCCTAAACTCCCAAAGGCCCTACACAGCTACACTCTTATACGAGACTCTTGTGATATGTGATCTCAATTAAATGATTTATTTCTAAATTTTTGGTTCAAGATTCTTCACTCAAGAGTTAAATTTTTCAACACGAGATATTGTAAAATGAAATTCATTAATGTAAAAAATCTAAAGTGAAGAAAATGAGAAGCCCAACAATCTAGTATAGCAAGATGGAAGAAAAGATTTCTTGGGCTTACTTTAAATGCAAATACCACGCGCAATGTATGTACTCAAAGTTTTCAAGATGACAAGATAACTCAATTAACTTTCATACTAGTCTAGTATAAATTCCTATGGTTAAATATGCCCAAAAATCAATTTTTAAAATTTTTGTCTCTTTGCATTCGAAATGGTAGTTTTGAGTGATATTTGATGGGAAAGAAAGCATGAAGGCTTTAGGGATTCCAGATTTTAGAAAATCCTAGGCCTACATAACTACAAAATTAACATAAGCAATTCAATCAATATTGTAAATTTATAATTTAAAAGATATGATATTATGAACCTTTCTATATAATCATTTGCAAATTTTTTTTGAGATGAAACACACTTGTAATCATTGAAGTATGACCATTTCTAATTTCTTGTAATTGAAAACTCATCATATTTGAAGGTCAATCACATTGTACATTACCTAAGCTCTAATATTTTGGGGTTGTGATCAATTTATGATCGGTTTACAATTTAGGATGCACACAAGTATATATAGGTATAAGTGTCAAAGTGTATATGATATGAATTTTCAATTCATTTTGTTGTATAAATGCTTACTTTAATCTCGTCCACAACATTTCACATTACATTAAAATGCTTGAATCATTTTAGCACCATCCCATACATTCGATAAATGTTACAATAGAATAACGAGATAATATAATTTCTTTTAGTCTATTCATAATTTCATATTGGTGTTTTAAACTATGAATACATTTGACAACAAAAATTGAAGACACGCTCCAAGTTATAATTGAATGTTCCACATTTATTTAATGGCTCATAATAAAGTGATAATTGAGGTGCTCAATCTTAAGAAAAATTGAAACCTACATGAGTAATGTACTCACATGAGTACATGACAAAGTAAGAAAGGTCTACATCTGCATTATATTGTCATGATTGCATTCCAAACTGCAAAGGAATCATAGTCTCATAGGTAAAACATATTTCGCACATCGCATCAATAATTTTGAAAATTTGTGCAATGTTATAAATTCAATATGTACAATTGAGGGTTGTATAATTCTGATTTTTTTTGGAGGGTCAGGGTTTAGGGTTTAGGGTTTAGGGTATAGGGTTTGGACTTTGGAGAGCATGTTTAAATGTGGGAAGGAATATCTGGAATTATCTTTTCTTACATTAATATTACATTGGATACTTGTAGCATTCAAGAGTATTTTTTGTACATGAATCTATCCTTCTCAGAATTCAATGCTTTAGGACTGCCGGCGGATTGCCGTCAGGTGGGCTCTATAGCGAGGTGAACAGTGTTGGATGTGGTAGGTCGGGAACGGGGGACGGCTTGAGCGGACGGCTAGGTGCGGGGTCGGTCGGCGATGGCGGACGGCCCAAGCGGACGACCAGGTGTGGGGCCAGTCGGGGATGGCAGATGGCCTGAGCGGACAGGATGGTCCAGGAGCGGCTCGCGGTTCCGATTGGCAAACGGGAGGTTCGGTCGCGGTCCGGAGCGGATGGACAATTGGCCGTCCACCACCGAAGCGAGCGGACAAGTGCCCGTCCGCCAATCCCAACAGTCGCCCCGCGTCCGCCGCGGCGGACGGTAGGTCCAGGTCCGCTTCGGGGCGGACGTTTTTTAGGTTTGGTGGCAGACGGGTATATGGGGGACGGTCTCTTCATTTGCTCTCACTTCTACTCTCCTTCGGCGCCAGGTTGGATGTGCTACTACTGCTTTATGTGTCAGTTGCTCCTACAAGGTGGAGAGTGGGGGTCCTTGAGCTTTTGTTACTATTGCTAATTTACGCTGTTACTTATTTACACACATCTCACGGTATTCACGTGCCGTGGTACTATTTTTCAAAGGGCTCAAAAATTCTAATCATATATCATGGCGGATCAAGGTGTTCCTACCAACAACGAGAGGACTTCAGGAGGTGAAAAAAAAAGAGGGACTAAAGCGAAGGGGGCCCCTCATGGGTTTCACTATGAGATTTTAGATGACCCGAACATCAAAGCGGAGAGCGGTTGGGAGGAGGAGAAAGGGGAATATTGGACCTTCAAAACATGCAAGAAGTATGTTAAAATGTACCATATTGACAAGTTGTGGCCTTGGGATTGCCACGTGGTGCATACACATGGTTTTTGTTGTAAGCCACGTAATTGCAACAATAAACATTTTGTGCATCGATTGGAGGAGGTGTGGCGGACGCTATTTGGGGACAAGCCAAGGAGTAAGGGATGCATAAATTATAGTGTGGCGTCCATGGTGTATGCAGAACTCATTTTAAACCGCAAGGTAGATTGGAGCACTTATCCATCCAAGGTGGATTCTCCACTTTTACTGCAACCCAATCAAAAAGACATTCCCGATTTGTACGATTCTCAAGCAGAACCAAGTGAACCAACGAAGACCCCAAAAGTATTAAAAAATACTACAACGCGTACAACAAAGGTCTCCGAGGTTTTAGGTGATGCAATACAATTAAGGCCTGCAGAAGTGGCACAACCTTGCACTGAAGTGAGCAATGTCTCCTCGGGAGGTGTCGGTGAAGAGGTTTTTGTAACTCCTCCAACATGCTTCATATCCACACCGAATGTGATAACATTGGATGAACAAAGCATGGCTCCAAGCAAGGAAACTACAACGAATGAAACAACCTTGGGCGGTGTAGACTTGGCTGCAAACAAGGAAACATTGGTAGAAGAACGTGGGTCACCTTTTTCACCAAATGGAGAGGTCAATGAGGAACAACTTGCAAGGACCAATGCTAGAATTCAGGGTTACATAGATAGTAAAGCTCTTGAGAGCTTGGTGGAATATGCAACTCCGATTTCTCAGCTGCCAACGACGCCAAGGCGAAGCCAAACATTGAGCCCAATTCGAATGTTGAGTCCGCATCAAAACGTAAGCCCAAGTCGAAGGTTGAGCCCAAGACAAATATTAAGTGCAAGAACTGCAGGGCATCCACATTTGGCAACTTTAAGCCCGGCTCAATTGGAGATTCTTTGTTCCATACCCACCGCCAATCAATTGGAAAAGCTGTTAGAATGTTGTAGTCATTGGCGAGTACTAGCAGAACAACATCTTCATTCTAATCCCGAAAATGAGGCAGGCAGTTCTAGTCAGCCCGTAGGAAAAGGTGGCTGGGGTACTATTTCGCAAACCGCATACAGATTGAGAACTTCAACTCAAATGGTAGCTGAAATTACTCCTTGGGTTAGGGACATGGCAGAGGAATTTTCCAAAATGGCACCTGAATTGTTGACTGGTGCCTTGGCTTTTTGCAATTTCACTGAGAAAGTGGCACCAATTCTTGAAGGTGGCGTGATGAACTTAAAAAGTTTGATGGCCTTAGAGGAAGACATTCATCGGCTGAAGATGAAGTGTGAGGACTTGGAAATGAAGCTGCAGCTGTCGCAAAAAAACATGGAGCAGGAATGTTGTAACAAGGTGGTTCAAAGAAAGCGCATCGAAGAATTGGAGCTCGAAGTACAAGAGTTGAAGAGGGGTAGGCCTACCATGGACTCCGTGATCATTCCATTTGTGCAAGAAAGTCAAGAGAGCGATCAACTCTCTCTTCCTTTTGAGAAGGCAAAAGCGGTGGAGACGTCCATCATCTTGAATTTGGATGAGGTTGGGAATGACAAGAAATGTGAACAAGCAGTACGGACCATCATTCCTAATGTTTTCCGTACATTGCAGGATGCTTCGACACAAACGAAAGGTAGTGAGGTGGAGGAGCTACAATTGAAATTAGATGAAGCAATTCAAGAGAAAATCCTTGTTGAGGTGGAGTTGGACCGATTTCAAAAAATCATGGGCATGGAGGAATGCATGCCGAAGAGCGGATTAGAGTCTCGATGGTTGGCATGGGTACAAAAACTCCAAGACAAACCCTCTGTAGTATCTCGAGCAATGAAAGGGCTTATGAAATTGGCAATGAAGTCGGATGAAGAATGCAATGCCGTGGAGACCTCTTTGCTTCGGTTCAAGAAAGTGTTTGATGAACATCCAAGGGGTTCCACGGAAATTACATGTTGGGGGGACATGGATGATATGTTTGAGCGGTTGAACCACGCAAAGAAGGACAATGTTGCATACATCGATTGGGCCTTGGAAGTAGAGGAAGGGTGGGTCCCTTACAACACGCTTTCAGCGCACATCAAGGAGAAAGAGAAGACAGTAGTGCATGCTTGCGATCCAGCCCCAGGAATCTTGAAGAGTCATTGTAGCCTTTGCCAAGGTCCTTTTGGCCCTGAAAGAGCCTTAACCATGGGCCAATGTTGCCACACTTTTCACGTGACATGCATCATGAAAGCATTACTCATTCATTCAGTTTGTGCCGAGTGTCGTTCTCCTCTGAGCCCTCGGTTCTATGAAATGCTTGGTATCTTGGAAGATATGCCCCCCAGCCACGAATACAACCGATGGACCCTTCCTCTTGATCAAGGGCCATACCAGTTCCAGAATTTCTCGCATTGGAGGCAACCTCTCACGTGGGATTCAATTGAATGTCGACATGGATTGTATGAGGAGTTTGGAGAGCCAGTGGATCCTTTCATGTGGATGACCGTTAACAGAGAGGTGGAGTTGCAAGCCCGGGGTATTGAAGATGGCGAGGCTCGTGAATTGTTTTGTCGCAACATGGGGGGCCATTGGAGTGTGCAACACAAGAAGTTTTTTCGGTTTCCCGACAAAGAAGTGCGAAAAGGGCCCAAAAAAACTTGGATAGAGGTGGAGCATGTTCAAGAGTTCAATGAGCAATACGGGGCTTATAATCACACTTTGATTGGTAGGGCCCTTTTCTTGTCAAAGTTGGAAGAAGCTGCTAAAGCTCGTGCTCTTATTGAAATAGATGGGGAAACAACTACAGGGCATTCATTTGTGGAGGTAGCCGGGGCATTTGACAAGAGGATAGGTGACATTATAGCTGAATGGAGGGGGTTTCTATTGGCCGATTTTTGACCAATAGGGTTACCCATCGAAGCTGATGATGAATAGGTCAATGTGTTCGTAGATCGAGTGGATGCTGCGTTGAGGGCCTTGAAGGTTGAAGAAGTAGATTTGTCTCCAAAACGAAGCTCAAAACGGAAGAGAGAGGATGACGATGACGATGACCACTCTCCGGAAACCAAACGACAGTTTACAACAGTGGACATGGAGGTTAGATCCGGAGGAGGTGTTGTCTACACTCCTGGGTCAAATACTCGACGAATGAGTGCAAGACTTTTGGCTAAGGAGGGGCCATCTCACGATGTAGGAGAGGGTAGTGGTTCTTAAGTATAAGAGAGGCTTTCCTTATTTTATTATGTTTAATAGTGTAGAAGTATACTGGTGAGTGTGGCTTGAATGTTATAAGGGTTGAGTACTACTAGTAATTCATTGTACTCATGATGAATTTTGATTTGTTTTGAAGTTCTTTATATATCCAAATATGAAATATCAATATATGTATCTTTGAATTAATCATTTGTTTTGCTTTCTTTTAAGTTCATGCTATGGTGATTTATGAAGAACAACTTTTTGTGAAGTATGTTTTTTTCATGCTCATCTAGAAATTTTAAATTAGAAGACCCTTTGACAAAACCATAATATTTTGAAATCTCCTCATTGGATCATTCCATCCATAAATCCCTATTTTGTCCTACATCTCTTGAAGCATTGAACATTTGAACAATTAAACACGACCTACCCCGCCCGTCCGCTTGACCGCCCGTCTACCTTAAACCACCTGTCCACCCAACTTCCCGTCCGCCCGTCCACCCGTCCGCAATATCCGTCCGCCCGTCCACCCGTTCGCAATATCCGTCCACCCGTCTGCGTGTCTTCGTGTCACTCCATCCGCTTGTCCGCATTGTCCGTCCGCTGCGCAATCAAGCGACGGCGGATAGTATGTTCTGTGGATTCAAAAATAGTCTGCAACGGTCAGGCCTATTTGGGAGACTACAACTGTAGGAAAGAAGTCATTTGAGAGCACTCTTGAAAACTGAACGCTAAGATTTCCAAGGGCTAGGAGCTGCAATTTTTGTGTCCCTTGCTTGGTAATGTATAGTTCAGTGGACGGGAGGGCCTTGATTTTCAAGGCTTTGTGCACTCATGTTTTATTATATTTGAACATTGTTCATTTGGTCTTCACATTTTGAATTTGATTCCAGTATACGGAATTAAAATTTGTGCCTTGCCACTATGAGCAAGGATTGGTCTGGTTGGTATGGTACCGCATCAACCAATAAGGTAAAGTGCAAGGCTTGCAACTCGGTGTTTGCGAAGAAGATAAGCCGTATGTTGAGCCATTTAGGATATGAAGGCCCATCAGGTGTTCGTGATACAGGAGTGAGTCTTTGTTCGCAATTGACGTCGGATGTTCGAATCCTATTTCTTCGATCTAATGGGGCATTCCCGCAGAGACCGATCATTGACAATGTAGATGTTGGTAGCATGCGTATGGTCAGGAGGGATTTTTCAAATGAGAGGGATATGGCGCATTCTACTCAAGAGGACTCATGTGCAGCACCGGAAGAATTTGTTGGTGTAGGATCCGAAGTAAACCGAACTACAAAAACATCTAGTGATCATGACACTCCAAGGGCAACAGGTAGTAGACCTCAAAGACAGAGTAGTCTAGTCAATGGCTTTGATTCCGCAGCAAAACGCAATTTGAATGCAGTGTGGGCCAATTTCTTCTATGCGGCAAACATACCATTTGCTGTAGCTCGAAATCCGGCATTTAAAGAAGCAGTGAAAAAAACAGCCAAGTACCGTGGGCCCTACGCTCCACCATCGTATCATGACTTACGCCATAAATTGCTTGACCAAGCAAAGACCGACATCAAAACAAAGCTTTATAGTCGGACCGAAGATAGCATTCGGAAGTTTGGAGCAACATTGTCTATTGATGGATGGAGCTCGGTTACCAATCGACCATTGATAAATGCCATGCTTGTATCTTCTACGGGTGAACAATTTCTAGGATCGGTGGATACAAGTGGAATCGAAAAGAATGCTCCTTTTTTGGCCTTTGTCTTGGAAAAGTTTATAGAACAAGTAGGCCCCACAAATGTTGTGCAAGTGACTACAGACAACGCTCCTGTAAATCCGGCAGCATGGAATATGGTGTCGAGTAAATATCCACACATTTTCTTTCAAGGTTGTGTGGTGCACGCCTTGAATTTGTTGCTTCATGATCGGGGGAAGCAAGAATGGTTGATGGAGCTAGTGGAAAAGGCCCAAATCGTTGTGAAGTTCTTCCAATTGCAGCATATGCCGCTAGCTATATTTCAAAAGCACGAAACGAAGAATAGCTTATTGATGTTAGTGAAAACAAGATTTGCCTCCAATTTCTTCATGATTTCTCGTTTGTTGAAGGTCAAGACTGGATTGCAACAAAGTGTGGTAGATCCACAATGGGTAGAATATGTGCTCAAGTTACGGGACACGAAGAACGCAAAATCTCTTACGGAGTCTCGGGAGGTGAAGAAGACAATTTTAGATGAGCATTTTTGGGCCCGTGCCACTAATTTCCGAGAATTGATGGCTCCTGTGGTATTTGGTCTATGTGATTTGGATGCAAAGACACCATGCATGGACAATGTGTTGCACATCATGAGGAATTTAGAGAAGCATGTCTTCTCTTTACGACAAGAGCCCTTTGGTTTGTCCTTGGACTTAGCCATTCCTATTGAAAAGGCATTTGGTAAGCGACGGGAAATGGTAGAGACCGATCTACATTATGCAGGAGCTCTTTTGAACCCTTACTTTCTTCACGATAAAGAACTAGCTGACGATCAAGATGCAACAGATGCATGCAAGCGCGTTATCAGAAAAATATGTCAACCAGGAACTTATCTTGACGTAGTGAAGGAATTTGTAGCATTTCGACATCAAGATCCTCCGTTCCATGACATGTTGGATCCGGCTGAGCAGAAATTGTCGGCACATGCTTGGTGGGATTTTGAAGGTGCATGTAGCAAGCTCATTGCTCCAATTGCAAAGAGGATTTTGGCCCAACTGGTGTCATCATCTTCATGTGAACGAAATTGGAGTAGCTACTCTTTTGTTCACAACAAATCCCGAAACAAGTTGAGGCCACAGAGAGCAGTCGATTTGGTGTATGTATACACCAATTCCAAAGTCATAGCCGCATCGAAGGAGAAGGATGAAAAGAAGTGGTACCATGACAATGTGGAGTCCGAAGATTCGGAAGGGCCTATCTCGGAAGACGAAGATGATGAATCTGTATCTGATGATAGAGATGTTGTGAATTATGATATGCACAATTCTGACGAAGAAATGTTTGAGACTCCTAATCAAAACAATAAAGACTTCGGAGTCGTGGATGGAGACATGTATGAGTTTTGATCAGATGAGGATGATTGCGGGCTTGATGATGATGTACCTTCGATAGCTAGATTTGTGGATGGAACCGGATTCATGAGTAGCAAAAATCTTCTACCAAACGTGGAGGATACGTACGTAGAGATAAGGGTGACCAATAGGACAACGGTTGCGAATGATGGGAGTCTTGAAAAGGATGAGGTGATTCCCATTTCCGATGCTCCATCCCCGATCATGGCGGTAGAAAAAAATGACCAACATGAAGACAAAGGAGGATGTGAGGTGAACGTTGAAATGAACGTGTCCAATGGAATTGTTGCATCAATAGTGGTATCGGCAAGCAAGAAATGTGTTGAAGCAAATATTGGAAATGCTAAACCACACGAAGTACAAGACAATGTTGAAGCACGTTCGATGGAGTCAGGCAACCCAATTTTTGTCAACAATGGTGTTGGCAAAATGCACCTCATAGAAGATTCTCCCGAACCACCACGTAGCACTATTTAAAAGCGATGCCACGACATTGGATGGTTCAAGGAAATCACGGCTTGGAAAAAGACATTTGTCTCCTACGAAAGAGATGAGTTCCGGAGGCAATCCAAGTCGAACCATTTTATCATGTACCGATGATGATGATAAGGATGAGACATTGGCTTCAATGTTTATTCAACATCGGGGCCATCCACCACGCCATTCCTTGAAATCATTAGGCCACATATCGCAGTCTTTGAATGCAATGCAGTTAATTATTCTAGGAGCGCCAAAAGTAGAGATATCACAGGGTGAAGACTCCATTAAAGCTCGTAAAAAAAGAATGATGCAACCCTTTGCTACCTCTCCAAGGAAGAGATCGAATATGGGTAGAACCCCACTTGATACCTATCAAGTGGAGTCAAAGAAGAAAATGAAAACAATCCCTAGCCTAAAGGAAGGCATTGGTAAGGCTATATTAAGAGCCAAAATGGAGAAGAAGACTAGTAGATCAATGAGATCATTGACATCTATCCAAGTACAAAAAGGAGTGAAAATTGTACAATCTTCATCAAACGACATGGAAGAGACATCTAGTGATGAAGACGACCGATGGGGAACTAGATGTGAGAGTAGCGGGGCTGAGGTGAAAGGAGATAGTAATTACAAGCCTTAGAGATTCAAGGAATGTAGGCTTAGGTGTTTAGGTGCTTATGATACATTAAGCATGTAATGGCAATTGATTGTTTGAAGCTTCCATTGCAGTTGGATTTTGCTTATTGATGTTGAAAATATGATTATTTTTTTTGGAATTGCAAAACCAAGAAGAAGTCCCCCCAAAATTGATTGTGTTCTTTTTTCTTTGTATGAAGCATGATACATTGCAAGATACATATAGAATGCAACAATTTTGACTTCATGATTGTCATAGAATCATAGATTTGGTAATTTTCAAGGTGAAGAGAATTTTGAATTGTTTCTTTAATCCTTTCCCTTGATAATTCATAATTGCAATTATAGTGTACAATTTCTTTGGTTGATTACACTACAAAGGATAGTTCATAACTCCATATGTTATTGTAAAAAGCATTCAAAGAATCAAAGTTTACTTGAACGAGTTGAAGCTTTGTATTAAATAACTAGCCACTAGCTGTCTGCCCGCCCATCCGCCCGTCCGCATTTACCTAGGGTAAATTTGCGGACAGTGTTTTTTACCCCCCGGAGACGCAGCGTCCACAGGGTCTGGACGTCCAATTTTTGGACGCGATTTTGCCCAGGACGCTCACTTTCGTCAACCCTGACAAAACATATTTCGACCATATGGGCCATCAACCCCACTTTATTACCACGATTCAAAATGAGGTCAACCAATAGTTTGATCCATGCTGCCCACAATAACAAAGTGTACAATGAAATTGAAAGTCACAAGTCACAACATACAAGTCTTCAAAATCTCCTCCAAACTCCAACTCTTGGGTTGAACTTTGATTTCATGCCACCAAAATTCTACATGTCCAAATGATATGTATGATAGCTTTTTCGAAAGCTAACACAATTTTCTACTTCTCCTTGAAATCTCAAATCAATCTAACACTCTATTCAACTTCTATGGTCATCCAAAATTTTAGACCTTAAAATTAAGGGCAGTAGACCTTCATTCACTTTGACACTCACAACTCACTCATATAAACTCCAAATAGAATGAATGATAGATTCATGAAAAAATTTTAAAAAATCTTCTTCACTCTCTCAAATTTTCATAGTAAACAAAGGACTTGTCCATCTTCTATAATTTGTCAAAATCTTTGCCCTTCTATATGGAAGGCAACAGATCTTCCCCTACTCAAACTAATACAACTTTTGAATGTCAATTTCAATTCAAGTGAAATCGTTTTAAAAACACAACACCATGATACACAATTCCTTCAATTTTCATTTCAAAATTCGTAAAATCCAACACATTGTGGCTCCTCAAACATTCGGATCTTATAAACACAACAAAAGAGACAATGAATAGTGCCCCCCTTTTTCCTCCACCTTATCTTCTACTTTAACCACACAAGTCAAGTAGATCTTAGCCCATATTTTGACCATGTGACTAACCTATCATCCATTGGTCATCTATTTTGACCATTAAATTCATTCTACATCCTTAGCTAGAAGACCTTGGATTGTCTTCTACATCAAAATTTTGAATTTTGAATGTTTTAGAAGTGTTGAGAGATTTAGCAACCACACAATTGATGGTGAAGCTATCATCCTCCACTCACTTTCTAAATGTTCTTGGCTAGAATATTCTTTGTGTTTTGTTCTAATATCTGGGCCTACCCCCCAGATAGTGAAGCTTTGCCCATAGTACAAATTTCTAGTGTCTCCTTTTTCAGTTTTTTCCTTTTGGGGTTTGTTTAAAAAAAAAAATAGCTAATTGGGCCAAAAATTGGCCCAACCAATCAATGGTTGCAACTAGATAATGTATCAAACATATTACCAGCGTACAATCAATATTGGCATGTTGAGAGTATCGATGTATAGCCAATATACCTAGCATACAACAATTGCAAGGTAGCAAGACCTTACTACTAGAGGCAACCGAAATGTCAACAATACTCTCTAAGTAAACCACAAGGGCTTGGAAGATTGGGTTTCTTTTGTTTATCAAAATTGGGGATCAAAATTTGGCATGGCCATGCATGTGGAAATGACCCAAATTAACTCCTTGTGCTAGAAGCTCTAGTTTTCAAAAAATTAAAAAATTAGAATATTAGGCTTGAAGGTTGTCTCGTCAAACTCAGAGTTTAGAACCCATCTATTAAACTATTAGGGGGACTCTCAAACTTTCAAGTTTGAACTTGGGATGTAATTCCAAAAGCTCTAACAAGTAGTGGAGTTCAACATCAAAAGGTAGAAATTTTAGAAGCTAACAATTGGAGGCCAAAAAGACATCAAAAATTTGAAATTCCAAAGCTACATTTGGAGGCAACCAAAGACCAAAACTTAGAACATGAGAAGGTGATAACTCCAAGTAGCAAGGGTGGTTAGCTTACCACTTGTTTCACAAACAATGGAGGCAATAAAATCAGCCTAGTTTAAAAGTCAACCACATCCCTCTTGCAATTTGAACATCGAACTTGTTGAGTTCTCTAGCATACCAAACTAGTTGCACATTTGGACTTTCTCTCTCTCTTCTAATGATTTAAGTTATCAACAACTGAAACTATGGTTGCAAACTCTAAACACAATGAAAAATAACTAAATGCAAACTTTGCAATGAAGTTGTATGTTTGAGATTCTAGGATTTTAGTTGGAGGAAGAAGCTCACAAAGAAAGATAGACTATGTGTAAGGAATATTTTGACTTTGTTAACCATAATTTGAATTTGATTAGAAGACCAAAGGGAAAATAAATAAATAAATAAATAATAGTTTGACTTTGGGAAGTTCTCAAATTCCATTATTAGAGGAGAAATTCCAAACAAGCTTGTCTTAAGTTGGTTTGACTTTTAAAAACATTTAATAAATAGTTGACGAATAAGATTTGGTAGGATTTGGGTTGATAAAAAATACTCTAGAAGGAAAAGATAAAGAAGGAAAGTTGGAAGGACAAATTTAGAAGGAAATAGAATTAGTTAGAAGAAGGATTTTCAATTGCTTGTAACAAAAATCAAAACTTCTACCAAAGAAAATAGTAGTGAGCAAAAACTTCAAATTGGAAAAAACAAATTATAATGGCACCAAAAGAGGAGTTTGACAGTGTCTTCAACCACTTAATCCATGAAGTGCAATATGAGGTATGTAACTAAAACACTCCTTTCTACCTTAATTGTCCCAATTGATATAATTTCAATTGGGCTAAGGCCTAGAGCCAAGTCAAACCTTTAGGGCTAAAAGTCAAGTTGAATTTGAATGTCAATCCTATAGTGGAAGTTTCACTACAAGATAAAGGAGTGTTTTAAGTATAGTCCTAGACATATAGTCTTATAAGTAATGATCTTAAAGGGGTATTTCTAGTAAAAATTTACTAAACACATATGTATTTCTAGTAAATTTTTACTAAAAACACCCCTTTAAGGTTGTTACTTACAAGACTATATGTCTAGGACTATAATTAAAACACCCCTTTCTCTTGTAGTATTTAGAAGGTTCTATAAATATAAGATAGTAGAAATCAGAATTAAAACAAAGAAGATATGGATGGATGAAGTTTAGAAGTCAAATTTGATGAAAATTAGTTAAAACCATCCAAGAGGAACAAGAACAAAAATGTAGAGAAAAAGAAGAAACCAAAAGGCAAGATTGAAATCCAAAATGAGTTTTGAATTAGAGGTTAGGAGAAAAGCGTGGATGAAGTTTGAAGAACCAATTAGTGGTATAACTTTATCTATGCATAACTCTCACTAGGAGAACTCAATTTGGAAATGTCTTAGCATTTTGAAAAGCTAGATTTAACCTTTATAGGAAAAGAAATTTTTAATTCTATAAATAGTAAATTGTCAAAAGTAGCACTGAGACATAGAATCAAGGGGGAATTAAATTAAGGACTTAGGAGGTAAATGAACAAAGGAATTTAGAAACAGGAATTTTAAGAAGAAGTCCAAAGGTCTCTAATTATAGTTTAAACTTTAAAACCAACTTAAAAGTCTAAAAGATGTCCAAGGATGAAAGTTGGGGATAAGTTGGATGAAAGTAGAGAGAAATCATCCATCCAAAGGTGAACTTATAATTTAGGAGTGGACTTTTAACCTAAGTAATCATCTCAAATTATAAGTCAAATTGAAATTAGGAACTAAGGTAAAAAGGTGGATAAAGTTTAATTAGCCTTTCTAGAGACTAAACTTCATCTGTCCGTATTTTTTCCTAGGAATATCAGATGGTCTTGAATTTTATATTTTTGAAAATGGCATGAGCTTCTCTTAAACTCATGATGGCTAAATTTAGATTATAGGATCTTTTGTTGGAAACCACAGTGGCTTAGTAATGCGGTCATTCAATTGGAAATTGGATGTGAAGTTAAAATTGGCAGAGCACTGTGCATTTCAAAGTGATTTCAAGTTACACAAAAAGATCCATTGCTTGAAAGGCACAATGGATTGACATTAAGTACCTACTAGCACAAAAATGACATTGAAAAAATAGAACCTAGTCCCGCTCCTCTTCTATGTCAAAGGTGGATATATGGGTACTAATAATACTTCAAATGTCTAGAACCGAAATTATGACATTTAAATAAAATCAATTTGTCCTACCAATTCATTTTTAGGAAATAATAAAAATTTAGATATTAGTTTAAAATGGAAATATCCATATTTATAATGGTGTTCAAATACATATAATCATTAGGGTCACTTCACACTACGGCACAAGATTGACAGTCCATCGGTTTCAACCAATGAGATTGCAGAAACCTAAAAGTTCAGCCTCTCGAGCCTTCACATAAGGAGGCATAGTCCAAAGTCCATCGCCCATTTGTTTGCCTACATGGCAACCAAATGCCTACATGGCGACGGACTCTCGATTAGAGTTTGGGTCTTCATTTCTAGTCGACCCAAATTCTAATCGAGAGTCCGTCAAGTTTTTTTCAGAAACTAACAAGATATCAGCCATTAGATTGGACTATTTTTGTAGAAATAGGTAGGATGCCCTTGATTATTTGTTTATTTGTGTCGCCATTGGGGTTTGAAACCTAGTCTCCACTACTAAAATCATGAGTCTTAGCATTCAATGAGCCTACTTCCCTTCAATGTTTAATGCCACCTTTTTCTTCCGTTTATATCCTTCATATTCCTTGTTCAATGATGAGAGCATGTGCTGTAATTATTTTTCCAAGGCCATTTTTGACTCCTTTCTCATGTTTTTTAACCTTCTGCTTGAAAAAAATGTCACATACGTGACAATTCATTGAATATTTCAGAAATTGGATGGATTAATGTGGAGATTAAGGATAGAAGTCGAAAAAATGGAATAGGTTTGGACTTTGGGCTTGGACTTTGGACTTTGGACTTTGGCCTTTGGAGGCTTCAGACTATGGCCGGCCGAAGGCTCCAATTCCTAGTTTTTTTGGCCTATTTATTGCTCATTTTCTTGGACTCTCACCAAAGTTTGGCCACTCAATCCTACGGCCTCTCGACTTGGATAGCCATAGTGTGAAGAGGCCCTTATTCTCAATTTTGTGCTAGTACAAAACAATTTGACTTTCAAAGGGTTATTGGAAATAATCATAGGTCTTTATGGCACTCACACAATTTTTAATTGGATTTGGTTGGTTGGTTGGATTTCAACAATAAGTTGGGGATTTTCTTTATAACCCTTTTATTGTTGTCTACATATATAATTATGCTAATGTTGTGCGAATGAAAAGATTTCAGCAATGTAAGAGTATGTTACAACATTACAACATAGAAACTAGCATGAACTAATCTAAGGAGTAAGAATACTATATAGAAGGTTGTTGAATAAGTTGTAATCAAACTTCGATGTACCTTTTCAAGGCAACATATTTCATATAGAAAGAATGGATTTTGTCTACAAATATTTATGGCACTTTTTAATTCATATAAGGTCATTTTCATAATTGAAATTATATATGATGAGAAAACATGTGGTGACATGGAATTTGCAGTATTTCAATTTCAATTTTTTGAAAGGCAAGTGTTGGATGGAGATTGAGTTTAAAAAAAATTTATTTGATAATTGATGAATCCATGAATTGGCATTTCTTTTAAAAGTCATCTTGCAACATTTCTTGTATTTTTAAAAAACAAATCTATCAACCACTTACCCTCTTATATGATTGTTGTGAAAGCATAATTTTTAAACATTACTAAATGTATGGGATATGGATTGGATGAAGATGTTACGATCACTAGAAGAAAATAGGATATTTTTGGATGTCTAGAAAAACTTGTGATGGTTTCAAAGTTGACGAGAAAAAATTATTTAGTTCCTATATTCTAATTATCAATTATTTTATTTTAAATAATTATTTTCATGGGATAATTAGAATACAGGATCCCATAAAAATTATCCCATTATCCCATCTAATTATCCTATGTTATCTAAAACAACATCGACATGTACAATGATTATAAAATAAAATAAAATAAAAAATTATAAAAAACTTACCATTTACCATCTACCATCAAGAGATTTTATGATAGTAAAATGAACAAATTACTTCTATAAAAGTTAATGAGAATGAAGGATAAAAGGGTCATATTTATATCCATTCTCTATCCATGGTGAGACAAAAGATATGAGATATTTAGAATATAGGAACTTGATTACTATACATGTCAATGTTGTTTCAGACATTTGGATGTTTTGGGAGACATCTTATATAAAATACAATTCTTGTTTTCCATATCCCATATGGATTGTTGCACTTCCTACCACCCTGCGTTTATAAAAACCAGCTCTTTTTATCCATGATGCACATCCATCCATTTTTCTTTTTTCACAAAATATGCCACGAGGTTGCCTTTTTCTAAAAAATTTCACATATGGTCAAAGTTTTACCATAGACTATAGTAATTTTACTAACTTACCAAAAGTCAAAATGGAGTTACTTGTTGATGTGGCAATCTATGTTTTTGGGGACATCACAAGAAAACATGACCATGTTTTTTCTAACATCACTAAGAACATGTCTGCCCACAATGACACCTACTTGTTTTCCAACTTCGTTGCTTACGTTTTCCTCAACATCAAACCAAATTCAAATTCATGTTACGTTCTTTGGAAACAACACCAAAAACATAGTTTTCTTATAGTGGATGGTAGGAATGAACACAAGAATCAAACTCTCTAGAAAATATGAATTAATTATTGACTTTTATTCTTTCAAAAATGCACTAGTTGAATACAAATGCCCGAATAAACCATTTGAAGTACCAAAACATGCTCAAATGCAAAAAACTCAATTATAAATACAATAAAATTAAGTCATGAGAAAAAATATGACAAATGATTCAATCCTTGTAAAATGTTATTGTTCTCAAATTAGGTCTTCATACATGTGGTGTAAGGCTTTGTAAAGATCAATTCCTTCTTAAGGTTCATTAGAAATTAATACTTTATATTCTAAACTAACCATTTAAAGATTTAGTACATCTATAGTAGTACCAAGAAGACAGAAGGCTTTCATTTGTCTATATGTCACCTTTGCACCAAAGGTAAATGGAATAATGTTCTACTAGGATTTTTTTGTCCTATTGATATGTACATTGAATCCTAATCTTTTTAAACCAACAACTTCATGACATGAAACAATTAAAGTTTTGGTTCGAGACGACCCTAAACTACCCTGGGTGATGACCAGGTGAAGAACTTCTGTGGAACCCATAAGGTTTCTGGTTCAACTCCCTATGCTGATATTGCTTGCATGGGGGCTCCCCATACCGTGAGAGCTTTGTTCGCATGGGGAGGGGGTTTGTTCCTCCACTTGTTCTTGATGGGGATTGGTCCATGGTTTTCCATAGCAGTGTCAGGTCAATCCTTGCTGCAGTCCTTGAAGGCCATATGTTTCAAAAACAAAACAAAAAAACAATTAAAGTTTTTGTGAATTTATTTTTGAAGAAATTTGTTCAATAAGAAGTGATATTGGAGGGAATATCCGGGAGGTTTTGAGGTACAGCATATCAAGCTGATTATTAGGCATCGCAAAATAACCAATTTATTCTCATAGGAAAGTGGAAAAATACGAAGGAGCTCCCCCTCATTGCTGCTGACTTTTATAATTAAAGTGCATTCCTGAATTTCATCCGTGTCGGACAGACTCCATTAATCTTTAATCTTTAACTTTCACCATAATGGAAAAATTAAATGACATCATCATTAGGTCGGAGGTGTTCTAAATCAGCCTTACTTAGCCCATTTTCAGTCGCCGGTACCCGTTTCCACCCAAACATCAACCCCGGTATGATCGGTTTGAACACTTAACGGTCGGGGCACTCCCCTGCTGGACTCTCCGGCTGGCGCTCACTCATTCGCGCTCTTCGTGCGCATTTGAATGTCAGTTTAGTGATCGCAATTCCACCGCGTGGGATGCGGAATTTCGAACGCCTGGTGCGTTTATCGCACCTCAGACGACCTGTTTGCAATAATGTGACCAACTTTCTCGGGGGAATTCGCTGCATTTGTCCGTTCATTTTTCGCTGCAATTGTCAGCTATCCCCGCATTTTTTACTCTGAAAGGTCGGTTAGATACTGTACCGAGTTTCGGAAGAAGACGTATATTCTCTTCTTGCCTCAGGACTTCATTTCGTGACTGTTCGTAGGTGTGAAGAGATTTCGAAATTTTGACGGCGATTTCGAGCTATTTCTTGGAAAGGCGGTTTCGAAGGAGGCTTTGATGGTATTGACCTGGTCCTGCATCGCGTCGTTTTGATCGTTCTAGTCGTTGGGTATTCCGTGCGGATGTTGAGGAACTGTATTTTGAGGATGCATTGGCATTCTCAGAGATAGGAATGTTCACTGACTGTTGAATTTGAATGCGGGTTACTGAGTGTGTATTAGGGCCTACAGAGTTGCTTGGATTAAGCCCCGATGACCGAAGAAATTTATTTCTTCGGTTGTAGATTCGAGAATTGATTTTATTACGGTTCATTGATGCGAACAAGATTTTAAATATTTTGAGGAAGCATTACTGGTGGGAGTGAAGACTCCGTTGGTAACTAAATCGACCTGTTCGACCATAGCGTCGTTGAGCTAGTCGATGCAGTTGTGAAGGTATTGCAGTTTTGAGGATGGATTGGTATTTTCAGCGATAGGAATCTTCCCTTACTTTTGGAGTTTGTGCGTGGATGGTTCAGTGTCCAGCAGGGGGCTGTGTCCGACTGTGTCTCTGAAGCTGCTGGAATAGGCGAGGTGGTGGATACTGCTTTGATGTTGATGGCTCACGAGATTTTGGTCAAGGATTTGGATACATTCTCCTTGGGATTTTTCCTTGGTAATTCGATCGCAGGACGATCTTTGCGGAGCGTATGCAAAGGAGAGGTGTGTTCGTGGCTCTAGCTGCCATTGCCCTAGATTTCAGGTCCTGAGAAACGGCACTGGCGAGCGAGCGAGCAGCTCTAGAGGGAGCGATGAAGGGGAATGGAGGTCGATCGAAGGCGCGAGAGGCCGAAAGGGATCCTTTTGGTCTCGGTCTACGACAAAAAGCCTCCCCCGTTATGGAGGCACCGAAACGCCGAGCTCGCAACAACGCTGAGAACGTGGCCCCGGACGGCGTTACGAATGTGAGTGTCTTTCCGAGTACAAATTGATGAATTACGAAATTGTCGCCTCTTAAACATCGAGATCTCCGTCAGGCCTGAAGTCGAAGTGAAAACCCTCTGCACTCTCTAAAGACACACTCTGGAATTCCGCATTCCCGGTGTATCCTCAGAGTGTGCATTAATCTGATTGGGCATCCTCCATTTTGCAAGTTGTGATTGTGCATGAGAGGGCTTCTCAGGGACTGTTTGTACCCTGAAGACAGTGTCATTAGAGTCACCAAGTGTGGATATTGCTCTGAGATGTGAACTCCTTCGCTTCCAATGCGTGTTCACTACATCCGCGTACAATACCAATCATCTTGTCTCTCCATCGAAAGGGCCATCATTTATCCTCTTTCTGGCGACTTTAATTGTTGCCGTTCACTATTGACCTGTGCTGAATTTCATATCCGTGGGCACATGGCCTTGGAGCAAGTCATCATTTTACGCCTCCAGAGATGCAGTGCTTCTTAGGCCTTCTTTAACTTCAAATTTAAGCACTGGAGTTCACCGAACACTTACATTTGCCTTTGTTCTTTTTCTGAAGATCGTGGATGCACAATCTCTTGCCCCCGGGACTAAACCTGCCTGGGCAGGCAAAGGGACGAAAACTCCAGTCAAAGACGTGATTGCACACAGCAATCCTGCCCCAACGGCCAGGCTTCCCAAACCATCCCCTGCTCGTAATTTGCAGCCTTCGAATGAGGTCCATGAGACCGGTCCACAGGTCCAAGGACAGGACCAGGCTAACGATTCAAAGAAGAAGCTCAACATGGATGTTCCAGCAGTTGGACTGACCGAGGGGGTCAAAAATCTTCCATCTGTGGATCCATCGGACAGTGGAGTTAAGGTGAGATGATTTCAGGGAGGTATTGTATTGAGGACGAGTAGGTTCGCAATGCCTAGACCGCTAAATACAATAGATCGGTGACTTGCTCTGCATTCAGACTTCCACGAGCCTACAATTCAAATTTGGGCATTTCTTTGGATATATTTGCTTACTTGTACTACCGCTTCATTCAGGTGATCGTTAGAGTACGTCCTCTTAATCGGAAGGAGGCATCTGAAGAGGCTACAAGTGTGGTCCAGAAACTATCCATCGACTCTCTGTCCCTCGGAGAACATCAGTTCACATTCGATTCTGTGGCAGGAGAAGCTGAGTCTCAGGTGAGTCGTCCCATTCATTGAACAAATTCCTTCTACTTACCCGTTGCTTCCACCTCTCTTCCAGCCGTGCGCCTTTTTATGTATTTCATGTGAAAAGATATTTGATGTGTCGGATTGTCCCTTTCAGCAAGCTGTTTTCGAAATGGTGGGTCGGCCCATGGTGGAAAATTGTCTTGCGGGATTCAACAGCTCCATATTTGCCTACGGCCAGGTGCTCCTCTTGGCGTACCTGAATTGTAACGTCTCCCTTGATTTTCTTAATGCTGAGCGATTCCCCCAAATATTATCTCCTCGAATTATTTTTTCTCAACCCTGTCAGTTTAGACTGGACTATACTTACTCTCTTCCTCTCTCTGCAAGACAGACCGGAAGTGGCAAAACACATACCATGTGGGGTCTTCTCCCGAGTCCCGGCACAGAAGCTAAGCTAACCGAGGAGCGCGGTATCACTCCACGTGTCTTCGAGCAACTATTTGAACGCATCCGGCAGGTCTGTTTGCATTTAAATCTTTTCTTGACACCCAGCGTTGCTCCCCGGCATAGGAGCCGCTGATGTAACCCGAGAACGGATCCTTCATAATGCACACCTTGTAATTGTTGAACTTTCAAACGCGCACTCCAATACTGTGATGACTAGTTACAATGTCTTGCAATTTTAATGATGTCCTCTGATCTTCCTTGTTTTCACCGTTTTCGCCAAGCGTTGCCTTATTTCGTCGAACGAATGCTGTCTCTACACAGGAAGAGAGAAACAACGTGGAGAAGCAGCTGCGGTATCAATGCCGCTGCTCCTTTCTGGAGGTACTGATCTCCAAGTGCAAATTGATACGGCCAATGGATGTGCCACATGATACTGTAATTGGAAGAGCGAACGTTTGTCTCCCTGCGCTGACCCTTTCTGTCTGATGTGTTTGTGTTGTGTCAGATCTACAACGAACAAATTACCGATCTGCTGGAGCCTTCTCAAAAGAGTCTCATGGTTCGTTCTTGTACCGTCTGTTCCGTTTCCTCCCGAATTTCTAGACGTCATGGCACGGCCATATGAACGATCTGACCACGAACTGCTTGCACAGATCAGGGAAGACACCAAGACGGGTGTGTACGTTGAAGGATTGACGGAGGAATATGTGTCTAACATGGATGATGTTATCAGCCTCCTCGTTCGGGTACGTTCTCGATCTCCTTCGTTCCCCTTGTGTGTTTCTTCCTGAGATTGCCACTTCTACCCTGGTGTTCAGTAGCCATTTCTTCCTTAGGTTCCTCCGCCTAACGTCCAGCGCACTGCATTGCGCAATTGAATCCCCTCCATCGAGGGCCGATGAGAAAGACTAGCTTCTAATCTTCCTATGCATCCTTGTTGTTATGCATATACAGGGCTCGGCTAATAGAAAAGTTGGCTCTACCGCCATGAACAACGAGAGCTCGAGATCGCACAGCGTGTTCACTTTTGTGATCGAGTCTCGCTCTAAGGTATTTGAAATGTCTCGATCTTAGATTCCCACCCAAAGCTGCATGTGCATTGAGAGAATGTTTTCTATTCCAAAGATGCCATGCATTGAGAAACCACTTGTATTGGAATGAGGAATCGTTTGATCCTTGCTGCTCCCGCTTCTTACCTCTATATTTCGTTATTCGATGCTACTGTTGATAATTATATATATTTCCCAAAACTTGCAGAGTGTTTCGGAGGGCGTGAGCAGTGTCCGAACGAGTAGGATGAATCTAGTGGACTTGGCAGGCTCTGAAAGACAAAAGCAGACAGGAGCCGCTGGAGATCGTCTGAAGGAGGCTGGCAACATCAATAAATCCTTATCCCAACTTGGGTGAGTGCCGTTAGAAGTGAAGAGCTCATTCACAACCAACGACCCAGTTGGTTTTGATC
This sequence comes from Straminergon stramineum, assembly GCA_963920665.1. Lineage (NCBI taxonomy): Eukaryota > Viridiplantae > Streptophyta > Bryopsida > Hypnales > Calliergonaceae > Straminergon > Straminergon stramineum. The sequence continues at coordinate 10,067,823 of OY987264.1, read as the reverse complement.
GTGCATGAAATATACGCTTGACACTTGTTGCGTGCGAGAACTCGCGATGGTGAAGCACGCCAGGAGTTGGTCGGCCGTCCATCTGACAATTTTGTTCTCCTGTGCCCAGGAACGTGATCAACATTTTGGCGGAAGTGGCCCAAACCGGGAAGCATCGTCATATCCCTTACCGGAGTTCTCGTCTTACTTTCCTCCTCCAAGAGTCTCTCGGAGGAAACGCCAAGCTGGCGATGATATGTGCTATCTCTCCAGCCAGCAGGTATGAGAAGATCTCCGTGGTTCTATGTGTTGATTAGGATGTGTGTGGGCAACCGAGGTTCTAACAGTGATTTCGTTGTTTTTTAATCGCAGTTGCCGGACTGAGACATTGAGCACTTTACGATTCGCTCAAAGAGCCAAAGCCATCCAGAACAAAGCAGTCGTGAACGAGGAAACTGGTAATGATGTTAATCTTCTGCGCGAACAGATCCGTCAGCTCAAGGTACGCGTAGAGCTGAATGTCGAATAACATATTTCTTCCCTGCTTTTGATGAAGGCTTTCTCCGTAGCATTCAGTGGAATGTTATCTTATGGCAAGTTGTCCTAAGAGCACTTTTCTCGAAGCATTCCGTACTTTTGAATCTTCCGATTCTTGTTTCCCACGAAAAGTACGGTAACCGGCCTTGTGTTTTTCAATACGGCTGTCCTGTGTGCCTCCCCTGACTTCGAGGTGTTGAGACATTGATCCTCTCATCTGTGTGTCTTCAGGATGAGCTAATGAGAATGAAGGAGAACAGTAGCCAGCTGGAAGGTTCCGCCGGAGGGCTTTCTAGTGGCTGGAATGCCCGCCGGAGCTACAACCTCCTCCGGCTCAGCTTGGGTCAACCCATGACTATGGGTCCTTGTGAGATGAAAGAAATCGAAGAGGAGCATGAACAGGAAATGGATGACGACGATGTCACGGACGAGGATTCATCTGCCAAGTGTGTTTCGCTGGTCGATGATGAGACCCAGGAGCTTATGCCGAAGAATGAGATTAATATTGCAGAATCGAAAGAGTGTCAGAGCAATCCTGACGAAACTGCTGCATCACAAAATGTAGTTGTGCGTGAAGACTTACCGAATGATTTTACTGAGGCAGAACTGCCACAACTGACACTAAGCCTCGTGGCCCCTATTGTAAGTGTATCCCCAAGGGTCAAAGAGGGCAGGAGGGAAGAGTTTGGCGTTGATATATCTTTTGGATTGCCAAGGTCACCACTGGGCTTTCGCAACAGCAAGGCTTTTGCATCCTCCACGGAGCATCTGGCTGCCAGCCTCACGCGTGGCAGTGAAATCCTTGACAATCCGGCCCGACATTCATTGTCGGCTAGAAGGTAAAGCATTAAAGCATGCTGTTCGTCATGAGAGTCTCGAATTATGTAATTTGGTCTGCAGTGTGGGATAGCTATATATCTCCTATTCCTTGGTGCGAGTTCCCATGGTGACATCAATTGTAATTGTCGCAGGTTCTCGGGGGTGCGGTTTTCTTTCCAAAATGGGGAGTATCCAAGCTCCCCTAGGTGTGAATCACCCGTGCTTACAAGACTGAACAGCTTTAGCACGACGCGTTTGTCACTGGGAACTGTTGACCCCGTGCGCCCTGAAAATGAAAGTACTGCACTGACGACACATGCAGCTGTAACAGGATTGCCCCCAGCAGGACAGCTTTCTCCTCTCCCTGAAGTCACACATGAAGACTGGAAAATTGTGCCTTGTACCCCACCCGCTCAATTACAGCGTCCTCAGGTACGTCTTTCCTCCTTGATAATTTGAATGTTTTAATTTGTATTTTCAACTTCAGCAATGAGTGTTGTACAAGTGAGCAGTTTGGATTGCTTGGTTCTTGGGGTTTGCTGAGTACCTTGGCAGGACTGAATTCGTGAATTTATGACTCGTTAAATCTTGGATCACTTTGTTATTTGCCGAGATCCACGTAGGACCTCGTTGTATTTGTTGAGCCTGGTGTGATTGCCATCTGAGATAAATACATAACCTCCGTGTATGTAGGGTGCGGAGGTGCTTTTGGCAGACGCTTTGAGAAGGGAAAAGGCTGCCGAAGAGACTATTCAGCAACAAGCTGCGGATCTTGAGCAGCTCAGCCGCCTGGTACAATTTTTATATTTTGCATTGCTTATTGTGCAGTTCGATTCTACCAGGTTTCCAGTGCTAGTACCCTTGGCATTGACACCGTGGAAATCTAGTGTAGGAGCTTTTGAGGATTCTAATGAGAATGCGATTTTCAGAATTTGGTAGCGAGAAGAGGATGACACTCTCATAATCGTGGATGTGGTGCACAGGTGCGGCAGTACAAGCTTGAGAGGGAGTATAATGCTGCCATACATCAAAGTCGGGAAGAGAAGATCACACGATTGGAGAGCTTAATGGATGGTGTTCTTTCTCCTGATGATTTTTACAGTGATGAATTAGCATCCTTAAAGCTTGAATACAAGGTATGTGATATTTTAGTTTCGGCGTTGTCACAGCAACGCCTGTATCCTACATCTGTTGATGTTATTCAGAGATTTTTTAGACGTGTAAAGATGGTTCTTTTTGTGAGTAATCCGGTTACGTTCTCACTTTTATCAATCCTAGACTCTGGTTTGAGCGATTCTTAGTGTCAACATGAATGCTTGACCCTTTGACAATTTGTGTAGCTTCCATCTCCATCATTGATTTTTGTTTCGATATTTTTCTCGATTATCCTAGATGCTTCAAGAGAAGTTCGACCACCACCCAGAGCTAGCCGAGGCCCGAGCTGAACAAGAACTGCTACGGCATGAGGTTCATCGCTACAAGGCTTTATGTGATCTCGAAGAGCGTGAAAAGCTTCAAGAGGAGATTCTGCACCTTCGAAACCAGGTCCAATTGTACCTTGAGACTGGAACTCCGGGCTCAATAAAGCAGCGACGCCTTTCTCTCTATGAAGCAGTGACGCCAGCACATTGTGTTCAACCTTCTTATAGCCCCATGAAGCTCATGTCTCTAACTGCTGTACCTGAGGCAATGCCCGCCTGTGAGTCTGCATGTTCTTCTAAACACGTCGATGCTGAGCGTCCAGCGTCAACTGTCGAGATTCATGCTGCCGACCTCTTGGAACAAGAGCGTAGGGAATGGGATCAAAGAGAGAAGGAATGGATTTCGATGGTCCACGAGCTGAGAGAAGAATGTGATCACCACATGCAGTTGTCAGGAAAGTGGCGGAAGGAGCTTGAGGGCGAAAAGAGGTGAATTTTACTCCCTTGTTTGCATTTGATTTCTGCTATATTAACCTCGTGGTTCTGTATCCATTTTGATGAGAGTGATGATTTGAAAAGGATCAACACATGGTAGATGTGTGCAAAGCTTATGCCCAAGGCAACTGAGAGCTGCACATATTGAATAGGACACCTCCTAAGCTTCGGTTAATACTTTTGCTTTTTATGTATTCAGATGTACTCAGGAAATGCATGAAGCGCTTCAGATGGCTATGACTGGACATGCTCGTATCCTGGATCAGTATGCCGAATTACAAGAGAAGCATATTCTGCTGTTAGCGACCATGCGAGAAATTCGTCACGGCGTGATCGAATATAAGAAGGATGCAAGGAGCTCTGTTTTTAACGCTGTTGAGGACCAGTGGTTCGATGCTCAAGCCACGCAGATTACGTACATGAAAGTTGAGCACGAGCGCTTGAAAGAGCAGATCAAGGGACTGGAAGCACAGCTTGATGATACTGCCGATGCTGTACACGCGGCTGGGGAGCTTCTTGTGCGTTTGAAAGAGTCAGAACAAGCTGCTATCTTGGCCAAGGTGACTGGTCGTTTAACCTTGGGACTTCATACGCTAAAGAGTCCTTTTGATAATCGTATATTTGAAAGAGTCCTTATCATCGATGTTGCTGTATTGTATTATCGTGCTCATTTGGTGGTTGTCACGTCTTGTTATCGAATCATTGCAGCATACAGCAGCAGTCGCAGAAGGAGATGCAGATGACCTTCGTAGGGAGTTGGAAAAGGTCAAAAGGAGGCATGCCAAGGAATTGGCGTCCTTGCAACAGCGTTTACATATTTTTTCTTCAGAGAAGTTGACTGAGTGCGGAAGATGTTCGGGAATGAGCGATAAGAAACCTGTTGACAATGGTGATTGTGTGCAAACCGAGACTGCCATTGTGCTTAGAGACTGGAAGAGGGTATCAGGTTTATCAGAAAGCTTGAGTAGTGCGACGACGCTTACTGAATACTTCAATAGCTCATGCGTTTATGAAAGCTGCGATGCCACTACCACGACACATAGAAAAGGCTCAGTTGACAGTGATTTTGAAGACGATGATTTCGAGATCGTGACTCCCAGTGTAAGGTTCAGCAGAGCTCAGTATGAGAACCTGACCAATCTGGAAATTGATTTTGAGGACGATGGGTTTCTATGCGAGCAATGTGGACAGCCAGCTGCGAACGGACTGCGAGTTTGTGACTCCTGTATCTGATCGGACCGGACCAACAATTCGGATAATTTTTTCTCTTCAATTTGTTTCGGCATGGCACAACCAGAAGCGCATATCCTCACCATAGGACCCGCAGTAGCCGTAACATCATGTTGGCTGGGGTCACTAGTGATGGAATCCGTGTGATCATATCTTCACAGCTCGTCGAGATGGTGCCTACCATGGCCAAGTTCTGGTAATGGAACTAGACGCCTATTCCAAGGCGAGAGGAGCGTGTCGTCAGACCTGGGTATTTTCAGAGGAAAACAAGGTACAATTTGTACAACAGGCTAAGTATAAGGTCACACTACGCGAAGCTGGTTACAAGGTTGTTGAGACAACTGAGAAGCCCACTCACAGTGCCTTTGATATCTATTAGCCATTTTGTAGATGTATCACTTCGGTTCTTCAGTGAAGGTATCTGAGGAAGAAGTGCGAGTAGGGAGGATCAGTATTCCAGCTGATCAATTTAAGGTTTAAGTTTACGTCTATTGTCTTCATTGATTTTTAGACCGCGATTATCCTGGTTTAGCGGCATGAAGCTAGAAGGTTCGATACCCACAATGGTAAAGGATGTTGTGCTTTTCAAACTGGGTAAGTAAAGTAGTGCGAAGTATCTCTTCCTAAAGTACGTGCAATAGTGGAGAGCAACATGATTGTTGATGAGCAGTACGCTTTATCACATACATCTCTTGGCTTGATTATAAGTTTGGGAGAGGTGGTAGCAGTGTTGAGCCTTATCCCTTAATCCCAGGATGCTTCATTTTTTGGAGGCCCTAAACTTGTCTAAATCCTCTCTGTAACGAAGTTTTAAAATGGTCACTTTCTTTTTTTCGTGAATCCAGTTGCGGGAATGTCTTGGTTAACTTCTTTTAGTAAGTCCTTGTAAAATTTTTAGAGTAAAGGTTCCTACTATATGCAAGAACAGAGTGCATGAAGTTAAAAAAAAAGTCTTTTCTAGCCCACGCCACATATGTGACTCCCAATGTCCACAAAGGTAGTGAAAAATAAATTCAATCAAAATTGATTTTCAAATTCATCTCCAAAGAAATATGAATTTTTGAGGAGGAATGTGATGATAGGAAACTGAAATTTCTGAGAACTCTGAAAGGAATGTGCAATTGCAAGAATCAGATGTATTATGTTATTTTATTGGACCAAGCATTTTTCCATCACTACTTAGCAAGTAATGATTCTTAAGTAGCTTTTTAGAGAAAGGTCTTTTTATTAGGGTTGATATTTCTCAATTTCATAAGGATAATTATAATGTGTCTATATATATGAGTTTATGTAGTTCTAGAAAAGGACTACAAATCTTGATTTTCAAACCCAAAATTTTATGTGAGAGAAAATTTGTATAGATAGTCTTCTAATTAGCATTTGATACATTTGTTTTGGATTTTCCACAAATAATAAGAAAATGATCAATATAAAAATCATTATGAATATAGAGAATATGAAATAATTAGAAAGATTTTTTGGAGGAATGTCAACTCTTTTCAAGATAAAAGCTATTGCTAAGAAAATTACTCCTAAAATTTTTGTGACAAGAATAGCACAAGTGTTTCTCAAAGTCACATGTGCACTCTCACTATCATTCAAACCTAAAGCCAATAGAAAACAATTTGCTTAGTTTAACATTTGATGCAAGCTTGCAATTTCTTGAGACATTTAGTTCTTATCTTCCAATTGTTGATGCAATCTCTCTACAATGTCTTGGTTTAAGTGAGAATTCTTTTGTTGACAAGCAGTGACACCATGCCGCAAATTGGTTATGCTTGTCATTACGTTTCTATCTTTCATCAATTAGTTCTTAAATTTGCCCTCTCACCACTAACTTTGGCATCATTGTAGAATGTAGGTGAAGCTTCCATGTTTCCATTAACCCACTATTGAATAATAGTGGATTAGGTGATTGTGGTGGGATGATGTTGTTGGAAGTTATAGTTTTAACAATGCTTCCATATCCAATGCCATAAAAGAAAGAATGTTCATATCTCTATTCAATTGGGTTTTACAAGCAAGGCATGGCTTCAGTCCATTTTGAAGCCATTGACATATGGATGGGCAACAAACAACATGAGGTTGCACTAGTGGTCAGTTTGGACGTTCATGCAAAAGGGACATTCCATTCCATTGGGTCAATAGTTTGATTTCTCATTGTGAACAATGGTGGATAAAGATGTGCAACTGCTTCCTTCCATATTAACTGTTGTTATGTAAAAATCAAGGCATAACCTGTACTAATTTCAACTCACGTATTAAGTACTACAAACTACATTTCCAAACTTCTCAAGATGACGTTTGTATAAAGTTACGAACATAATCAATGCATATCCTTCAAATTTTAAGCAATACAAGAAATATCGATTGGTGTAAGTCTACTAGAAATGCTTATGTAGTGAAACAATTAAATTCCAATGCTTCTTGGCCATCAGCTAGGTCTAATCGAAGTTCTTATGGCCTCAATTAATAGTATTTGTTGAAAGACTACTGGAACTACAAATCTCTTGCACTCAAAAGTTGAATGTATTGATTTTTGGCAAGAGGGCCCTATCTTTGTGCTTACAAAGATGGTTGAGGTAGTATAGTCCAAGGCTTTTTTTTTTTCATTTTTTATGAAGTGTCAATGTGGCGATATAAAATGTTATAGTGGTGCTCCAAATTTCAACATTCATCCACATATTAGATAGAAAATATCACGATAGTGCATATCACATGTCCATAATTTTATTTTCATCCACAATGTGATGATTTCATCCAAGATTTTTTTTTAATTCAAAGTTCTTTGACAAAAAACTTCATGATTTTTTGCCATTTTTTAGCCAAATTATTTTTTCTAGTGAAATCTGGCACCATAAAGCCCAAAAAAAAGCCCTGGTGTAGTCTAGGTGGTGAGATTTGGTTTGGAGTCGTTCTCGTTTAGCCTCGGAAGTTGGGACCTTGTGGAGTTCTATCTGGTACATACATTTCCAAGTCATGTCTCGGTAGTATGTCCATTAGGTATAAGTATTGCTAGGTACATTGTTAGTGGATGTCTCGGTCCAATGTGGAAGTTTGCCTCGTTGATCAAATCTCCATTTACCCCTGTGTGCTTCCTCGGTAGTCTTGCACTTCACATTGCCTTATAAAAGCAGACGCTCAGAGCTTCTTCATCCTCATCTTGTTGGAATTTTTCCTTGCTCTCTTTGCCCAGCCTGTCTAAGGCCCAGAGCTCAATCCAGCTTAGTATTGTGCTGAAAGATCTAACTCTTTCAGTTCGAAGTTCAATTCGGCGGATTAAATTGGAGGAAACGTTTCTCAGTAGTCAGCACCACACTAATCACCAAGCGGTACCTTTTTCTTCCTTTTGTGATTTGGGTAATAGTAGCTACTAGCTTTGTATTTGCAAGTGCCGACTGGGCTTGCTTTCCAGACTATATTCTTCTGACTTTCTGAAATGCATGTGCTGGTGGATGGTTTTTAATGTGACTTGCTTGAGACCGATCCAGCCGTACTGCTATGATATTTCAGAAAGGAAACTTACTACATGTCTGATTAATTGTCAGAGACATCCACATCGTTAGGGCCAAGATTTGGGATAATTTCTCAGTTGGGTCTTACTAGCAAGGGTCATACTGCTTTTTGGATGTCTATGGAATCTGTAATCGAAATCTACAGCTGCACTAGAATTTTTTTCCGAAGCAGGTCGTTGCAGAAGGCAAGCAAATAATAAAGAGAAGATCTGTTGAAACAGATTAATTATAGCAGGTCAATGTGAGTACACAACCTAAGATTATTTTTTCAGAAAGATCGAGTGCTCACCTAGCCTGAAAAAGCACCATTTACAGCTAGCTAGGAATGTTTTCTAGTAGTATCTCATGATCGTGGTGGTCGAGCATGTATCTAGGTTGAGAAGAGCGCTTTACAAATGGAAGAACTTCAATTGCCGGTGCCAGTATGGTGTGGCTGGAGAAACGCAAATCAAGATGTTTCCATTCGCTTGGTACCAAACGAAATCAACCAACAGCAAGTGACTGAGTTGCACAGCAGAGAAACTGTGGCAGTGGTGAAGGTGCATTCCCATCGGTTGAAGGAATGCAGCAAGTATTTCGAGACGTGCTTGAGCGAGAGATGGGCAAATCCAAATCCATCGACACCTTCTATCGAAACCAGTCTCGAGATCATCCACGGGCTGGAGGTTGCATGTTATATCGACTGCTTTTCCCGCATGTACACGCCATTCCGCAAGGACTTCAAGGACGTGAAATCCAGTCTGAACCTTCTGCGAGTAGCGTCTCAGATTGAGTTTCCCAAATTGATGAGCTCCATTTGCCGGTATTTATCGACCATCGTTTGGTCCGTTGAGGATGAGTTGAGAATCCGACTATACTCGTCTTCCCTGGATTTTCCCCGTAGTCAGGCCGAGGATCTGGTAACCCGGTTGGAGTTTGGCGACGACCCAAGCAACAACGGATGTGAAAAGCAATTAGTCGAGCTGTTGGCAAAGTGCATGAAGACTGCTTTGAAATGCAAACATCGACACAACCAAGTGCCTAAACAGAATTTCTGCAGTGCTCGGTCTTTGATTGAGGAACTGTTACTGAGCGTTGGACATAGTGGATCTTCAGTTTTTGAGACGGATTTGGTCGTGGTCATCAGCCACGAGACGCAGGATATACTGGTGGGTTTTCACGAAAAATGTCTTCGGGAGGGTATTTACGACAATCGTAACCAACGGTTCAGGCGGATTTATGCAGTTCCTGGATTTATACATAAACTCGAGGGAATCTGTTGGATATTGAAGGTGTTGCTGAAGGCAAAAGTGGCTGATGATGTCGTCGAATGCTTCCTGCATTTGCAATCGTATCCCAAAATTCTTGCAGCCGCTGCTAGATCTGGTCCCTTCAATCCGGTCTCCGAGTCCAAGCCCGTGGCCATAGAATTTGCAAAGCTAGTGTTTCTCATTTATCGAGAGGCGGTGTCTGGAAATCTCTTACTGGACATCGAAGATCGAGTTGCACTCTTAGATAATTGGCAGTTACTCGACTTATGTAATGAGTCTAGCATCGACATTGACATCTCTGAATGGGGTTATGAAGAAGCTGCAGAAGATGTGTTTTTGACTTTGCCTTTCAAACAGCAGATGGATTACATCAAACGGTGGAAATTTGACCATCACGATGTCATCAGCACGAAATCACTTGCAACTCTGGTGCAGAGAAACTGTCGAGCTGAAGACTATGCACGTGTGCAGGCTGATGTCAGTTGAAGTTGATGTGGGTTTATCTGATTCCACTGCTGTAGGAGGAGGTCCTTAAATGGAGCAGGCATTTAGAAGTGACCATAGGAGTGGCCCATATGTAGAGCATTTGGTTGCTGAAATGGACACCATTTTTTGAGGTAGGAAAATGTGACTATAAGTGCATGATTTTAGGGTAATACTTGAGCAGTGCTTTTGGACTACTATTATGTGTGATTCTCTAATTATGAATGCATCATTTAATTGTGAACACAGAATTCAAGATGACAATAAAAAAGAAATTTCAGGTACATATTTCTCTTGCTCAATTTAGGACACTTTATTCACACATTATGGAACTTTCCTGAACATAGTGAACACCCACTTCATCTATTTCTGGACAAATCTGTTCTTTTCAAAGGCACATGTTAATTCATTAATGTTGAATTCTATGACCATCAATAACGACCTACAAACTCTTCACTTTGAAAAAATATTGGAAATCATTGGCTGGCCAGTTTCTTCCACACATCTGTTTTTCTCCCAAGATGTGCCATTATTGAGCCTTCTACCTCAGAACAGATTCATGAATTCATGCAAATTCTTTAAGGATTTGTTCAAGTTTAGTAACGGTTGAGTAGTAAATAATATAGACTGTACTCACAGTTCTGCCACAAAGGTTAGAGTTTTGAGACCAGCATTGAAATTAACAGGAACCTTGAAATAAGATAGGAACTCCTGTGCGGGCTCCAGTGACTGATACTCTGATAGGAGTGAGGAAATTAATGGAGTCCGTCCCTTGAGCTCATCAATCTTCACCATATGATTTCTCCAACCAACGCATGAAACACCTGCTGATTTTGTTGCAGTTTAGGATAGTATTATAAGTACTGTGAGTTTTTGACATTTGAAAAGAAAGAAACCAATTTTGGAACATCTCTTATCTTGTCAAGAGCACTAATCTGATCCTTTCTAAACTTATGCAACCTAATTTCTCAAGCTTGTTTTTTTATCCAGAGTCATGCCTATCATGTATCAGCTTCCGTATGACAGTAGCTTCTAAGAAGCTCATGTAAAGTGAGATACCATGCAAAACAAAGTTTAAAGTAACAACAAGGAATTAGTGTAGTATAAGTATTGTTTAAGTGTACATATTAAGAATATGTACATACAACTACACTTATATTTTGAGATACTACTTATCAAGGCTCAATCACGGTAATATGAAGTAGCTCACAAAGGAAGCATCAAAATTTTTTGCAAAATAAAATCATAATCACCATTCTACACACACTTCTTCTCTAAGTAGGACTGATAGGGTAGTAGGAAGAAAAATCCTTGATCGCACGTTCTAAGTTGTTCCATGAGGATAAGGGCCTCACCTGTGCCCATCCTAAAAACAAAAACAAACAAATATCATGTTAGTGAGGTGCATCAGGTGTCTGTAGCCCTTAATCTCTTGTTATCGATTTCACATAGCACAACTTAAAAAAAAAAGGAAACAACCTTGTAAAGTCCAAATATCATACAAATTGTCAGCAAAGTCACCACTTGACTGTTAGTAGTAGATTGTGCAGAGGCCATCTTTGATAAACACTCAGTCCTCAGTAAAAAATCCCAAGAATAGATGAGAATTTGCACTTAGTAACCAAAGTTCACAGGCTCAATCCGCAACTAAGAAAGAGAATTCTACCAGCACCAAGGATTAAACAAAAAATTGGTGATACTACTAAGCATTCAGCTTCACAGTGAGGAGCCTAGAGAAAGTTAGTATTTCAATCAACTCAGAGGTTGTATGCTGTCCAAGTAATTTGGTTCAAGCATCATGTCATCAAATGAACAGTAGGATGTGGAAAACAGGGTTGATTACACACATCCCAATGCATTTAGAGCCCAGAGCGCCTCCAAAAATATTTAGTTATTACGGCAAATTTCCGTAGTTTCATATCCCATGCCCTATTTGGTAAATGATAGGAGGTTAATTAAAACTCCCAGTTGGGTAGTTTAACTAAGTCCCACTAATGATATGTGTTGTCATTAATTTTTGAATTAAATAATGAGTATTAGTGTGATTGTCTAAATTCCATGAGAGATATTTTAGCATCCACTACATGTAATAATCAGTTTTATACCAACTGATTATGTTAAGTGAGTTATACAACCATGTCCAGATGCTTGATTAAATCTTTGGACAGTGATAACTTAACTCTAAGCTGTGAAAGCTCAGAAAAGATGGCAATTTGGTATGATTTTCTACTAAGTCAGGTTTAAGTTCAATAATTCTAAACTTACCACATATATTATGTAGTATGTTGATATGCTAGAAACAATTATCAAGCCCATCTCTCATATAGAAACTTGAAAAGAAAGAAAGAAAGATTATTAAAATCTTAAGAAAATAAAAATATTATTTTTCCAAACATGTCCAAAAGTTATGCACAAAATACTTAATGAAAATTTCGAGAAAATTGATACTACAACAATAATTAAAATCCATTGAATAAGGGATTGCAAAAGGTTTTATTTGGTCTTGTTGGCAATCAAAATGGCATTTTTAATTGATAGAATACATTTTTGAGAACAAACTTTCCCAATTTCAATGAACTTTGGATTTATTCAAAGGCATGTGGAGTTCATGTGCAAGAATAGGATTTTTGATCCCACTTTTCACATCCAATTGGGTGATTGCAAGAACACTTGTCCTATATTTGGTCTTCTTGCCCTTGTACAAGTGGTGTTTTTGTTCATAACTTTCACATCGTTTGCCATAGTTTGGCACAAAATTTGGAATGAAGGAACATGTGCTAGTTGCAGACATTGAGATTTTTTTTCAAAATTAGTTTACTATTTTTAAATTGCCCCCGATTGGATGTCTATTTAGGCAATTTTAGAGGTTTCTAGTCCTATTTTTGACCCCAAAATGCAAATTTAAAGCCACAAATTGTATATGTTGGAGGTCTACTAACATTACAAGGATTGATAATGAGTTTTTATGAAAATAGAAACATGTCAAATGCACACATGGGTTCAAAGTGACCTTCGTTTGTGCAAAGGCTACAAAGAGGGGAAAAAATTTCTTCATGAATTTCTTGGTGCAATGCAAGCACAATATTCTCTAGTAAAATGACTATTTTTATGGAATTTTTTGGAATTTTTTTTGAATTGCTAAAAATGAAAAGGTCCACAAACCCCTATTGGACTATTTTGCTATTTTCTGCTCCCAGTGGCTTTTGTAGTACCCTATAGTAATCTAAAGTACTACATAGTACTTAATCAACGGTACAAATTTGCAAGAGCCTTGAATCAACATTTCAGATCTACTAGCACACATTGTTGACATACAATATTGATAGTTTTGCATAGTATTGTTAGTCCTATGGTCAAAAATTGCATTTTTGATTCAAGTGAGATTTTAAGTAAAAATTTACTTGAAATACATGTGTTTTCAGTAAATTTTTACTTACAATCTCCTTAAAGATCATTACTTATAATCTTATGTCAAGGACTATACTTAAAAACTCACTTAAAACACCCCTTTCTCCTGTAGTGAATCACTCAATTATGCTTTACTAGCAACTAGTCATCTATGGTTTAACATGATTGTTTTTTTTGAAAATGTTGCTAGAGGTCATGTTGTGATTGAATGAAAAACTATATACAATACTGAAATAATTAAATATTGTGCAAATATAATATTTAAGTTGTTTATTGATATTATGCATTTTTTGCAATATCTAAAAACTTAATTACAATGCAAAATAGTCATGAGAGGGTTGCCATAGAAACTTGTGTCATTTGGAGAAAGAAAGTTTAAGATTTTAAAGAATAATTGATAATAGAATCAAGTACAAGTATTTGATTTATTTATAATGTAAATAGATGTATGTCATTTGTTTCTTGTCATGAACCCTTCATTTGTGGTATAATTGTGTAGGCTTATAAGTTTGAATTTGAAGTGTTAAGAAGGTAGGTTTTTTCTTGAGCAATTTTCCTCTAAAGAAGAGTAGTAATTTTCTTGGGCAATGGTTAGCTTCAAGCATCACTTTTTGGACACACTAATTAGGTGATTGTTGTTTCAAACCTCCAAAATTTGTCTAATTTGTTGATTTTGATCAATCGAGAAGACCCTGAAATGAAAAATAATCTTGCACCTCAATAAGATCAAAATTTCTATTCCTAATGAGTTTGTTTTTAAATGAAATTTTTTTGGATCTATTGATAGAGGTGAGAAAAAACACTAAATTTTGGGATTTGTAGGCATTATAGTACACAATTTATTAAACTTTTATTGTTAAAATTAATTATTTTATGCATGGGACCACTAAATATAAGTCATATCCAAAAATAATATTATAATCAAATTATTTTATATTTCAAATGCTTGCTATTGAAGATTCTAGTTACATAGGACAAAACTTAATTTTTCAACTAAAAAATTCTTAAAAAATTCTTCAAATTCTTTGATTGTGATGAAATTTTCTCCTTGATACGTTAGTATTGTAGGTATTTAAAATCACATTTTTAGAAATCATACTTTATTACATTTAAAAGATAAAGTTGTTTGATACATTGGAATGGACTGACATTGTAGTTGAGACAACATTTTTGGGTACCCAAAGCTAACCATTGCTTCACTACTACTATCTTCCCTTTATTTTGAAGCCTAGGGAGATCACTTAGTATATCTATAACAAGCCACGTGTGTTAAAGTGACTTTTTGCCCCCCTATATACTTTTTAATAAATAATGATTTCAACCTATAACTTTGAGCTTTGTTTATTAATGACTATAGGTTTCTATTGCCAAAAATTCCCAACTCAAATAAGATATGAAATGATTTCTAGAATAGGTTGAATAATGAACTAAAATGGCATGTTTTTTAACTCAAATATTTATAGAGAATACATTTTAGATGACCATTGCATCATTATTCAAGAATAATGAACTTTTAATAGGGTGTGATTTTTAGGAATTTTTTGTTCATTTTTTAGACAATTTTTTCTTATATAAAATAGGGGTGTGAAAGTTATTTTCAGCTCTACAGTGTATCTTTTTACTTCAAAAATTTGTAACTAATTATAACTATCTAAAAAAAATACCAATAATTCACAACATAAACTTTCAAAGTAGGAAAATCTAGTCATATTCTTTTTCTTTTTCTTTTATTTAAATTTTAGAATATAATATAGGGGGTCTAAAATCTTAACACACGTGGTTCCAAATGGACATACCAAGTGATCTCCCTGGGTTTGGAAGGAGTATCATTTCCTTCAAAACAAATATAGAAGTGGTCTTCTCTTTAGGTGTATAGCTAAAAATATAACATCCTACCAAAGGTATGTAGTCAAATCGTGTCTATGTGATGATTTATTTCTTATTGAAGGGTTGCTCCAATAATGAGTGGTCGATTTGTTTTCTTTTTAGCAATTTTCATGCTTTGGGAGGGGGAGAATACTATGGAGTATTAAATTAGGAAATCATATTTTTTAAATATAAAAATATGAATGACATACACACTTGTAAAAAGAAGGTATACAAAGAAGGAAAAGCATAAGTAGTAGAATTAGTTAGAAAAGTGTAGAATCACAAGAAAGTAGATTCTTCCACGTTTTTTGTAAAAAATAGAAAAAAAAAATTTACAAAGAAACTAAAAATTAGACACTTGTAAGGACTTCATAGTGGAGAGATTTCACTAAAAGAGTGAGGTTTGAAAACTTTCTACAATGTTTAGAAGTACAAACACAAGGAGACCTATTTGCAAGAAAGTGGAGGATATAGATAATACATTTTTAGATGACCCTTGCATATAAAATAAAATAATTTTAGATGCCTCCCTAATGAGGGAGTAGTTCGCAAAAATATCAACTCTAAATTATTAATTTTGTATACTCAATAGTACTAAAACATCCCAAACCTAAAAGTGTGACAAATTAACAAAATAGACCTTTAAATGTAAAATAATTTTTGAATTATTTTGAAAAATAAGGGATACAATTACAATCAAGAAAACCATATCTAAAAAATAAAATTCAAGTTCATCATGTTCATTCTTCAAAAGTTGTAGCAATGGATAGCTCTATCTCTTTCCATGTGACATAATTGAGTACCAATATTTCTTATAAAACACCTTGAAAATAATTTGGAATTTAAGTAATGCATCCCTTATTAAAGCAATTTGAAATTAAAAGCAATTGGGAATGGAATTAACCCCCAAAATACCCAAGCCCTTTGTAGAGCTTCTTATAGTTTAGTTTGCTCAAAACTAAAAAAAATAAGACCAAGTTTTGATGAGTTTTATCAATTTTTGAAAAGTACTAACTTTACAAATTTGAACTAGATGTGTTATGGATCACATATTATGAAAAGAAAACTCAAAAATATCACTTATGGATTAAGATACTGGAATGTTTGATTAAGAGTGTATCAAAAGTATAAAAGGGATCTAAAGTCTTTCTATCTTCTTTTTACACGTCACATCTAGTATCAAAGTCATGGAAAAATATTAGGTTAAAGGACATAACATGCATAACCATATTCAATTAAGGGCTCCTCAAAATTTATTGTACAATTTTTTCAAATGAATTTTCAATGTGATTCCCTCTCCCTCCAAGATTTAGTATATTTGAGACTCCAAAATCAAGATTGCGATGAACAAACTTGTACCAAAACTTTTATAGAAAATTTATGAACAATTGCTTTTAGAATTGGATTTTTGATGCTTAAAAAAGACTTTAAAGGATATTCAATTAAAACAAAAATTCCAAAAAATAGTACTTTGATACAATTTTATTTAACTTTCAAAGTTTATTTGACACCCAAACATGGTGCCTTGGACATTAGTAGATTTGTAGCAATGCATCCATTATTATGCCTAAAAAAATAAGGTAGATAAAGTTGATTGAGCATAAAACAACTAGATTAGACAAGTAGAGGGATCTAACATGCATTATTATGCTTGAAAAATTAAGGTAGATAAAGTTGATTGAGCACAAAACAACTATGGTAGAGGGATCTAACATTCTACACCTATAACCTTGAGCTAGAACCAAAGTTGGAATTTAAATTAAATTTTATAATCTCCATGATCTATGCAATTTTGAAGCCACTTCAATAGAAGATTATTGTTGAAAAACATAGATGATTTCAATGGATGTTATGATCAATTGATGGATGAAAGGCATAATTAGTTCTAGTTTATTTACAAACTGTCAATTTGAGGCATTCCAATTTTATTGTACAATGTATAATATAATTGGTATATTTTGGTAAGCATAATTATCATTGAATCCTTACACCTTCCCAATCAAGCTTACCAAATTTCAGTTTAAAAAAAAGCAAAATTCCATTTTTGGTGAATTTTTGAAGTCAATTTTTATGGTTTTACATGACATTATATCGAAAACAATTGGTGAAGAATTTTTTTTAATTTGATTGCATAGATATTTAGGGAACATCCATATGCAAATCTTTCATATTTAAATAACACCCCATTAAGTAACCACAATATAATCTAGGAAGAGTTTAACCCCTAAAGGTTTTTGACTATGTTTTCACTAAAAACGCTCCAAAACTGTCATCTCCAATACAAGTACCAAATTTTAGAAAAAATAAATTTTTGGACAAATGTAACCGTAGGATCTTGTAGTAATCTCGTTTAGTAAGATGTGGAAAAAATTTCAGAAATTTCCACCGTTTGGATTGCAAGATATTAGCATTTGAAGTGACAAAAAACCATTTTTTGGCCCTGCAAAAATCCGGGCAGATGCACTCCACAAGGTCAAATCATTATGAAAAAATGTCCAAAATGGTTGTAACTCTTTGGATTCATTCTTCAAGTCATGTTGGCTACATGTTTGAAAAATTTTAGATCATTTGGAATTGTACAACATATAGGAAAAAAATAGTAAGTAGATAGTAGTAGAGAATGATTCATAATACTAAAGTGTTAATAATTTATTTATGGAATTGAAAAATGAAAATCCCAATGGTGAAATTGTTGTAATAAACAATCTACACCTCACGTTTTTATTTTTTTCCAAAAATATTAAAAATTGAGTGAAATAAAGGTCTTCAAAGTTTATTTTAGAGTAGAGATTCCATTACTACCCACAAACTACCCACAACTGAAACTCTTCATAACTTTCATCTCACAAATCAAAATGGAATGATTCAAAGCTTTTCATGTATATAAAAATGTAGAAAACCAATTTCAAATTTTTATTTTTTAAAAAAGTGATTTTTCAAGAAGTTTTTTTTGCTGCCCGGGCTGCCCGCCGAGCAATGAAAACAACATATTATACAATAACTTTTTAACCATGTATTCAAAAGTTATGAAAATTGTTGGGTCTTAAAGCTACTCCTTGGGAAAATGTTGTGTGAAAATTTCAAAGAAAAAAAATCAAAATTCCATCTGTAGTGAGCTGCCCGAAATTGCTATGTTGCCAAAAAACACCATTTGTTGCTTTAGGGGTTAATGGGAGGTGTCATATGACCAAACTTTGTCAAAGATATATCTTTATATTTTAATCCCTAAAGACCCAAGGCCTTTTGGGTTTAAGAGACATCATTGCTTTTAAAGTGTTATAGGTCTAAATATCACTAAGGTATAGAAATTTCAACTATACAATCTTATAGTGAAGGTGTTGTAGATGGCATGAATCAAATTTCAAGTCATTTGGCCACTTAGATTGCAAGATTATAATTTATAGTGTTGAAAAGTGATGCTGAAATTTTCCTAGAAACACATTTGGAGGTCAAATTCGATTTCTAAACCTACTCAAATGAAAAAATTCCAAACTCTAAAGTACTTCAAACCACCACACAAACACATTAGATTAAAGGAAATATCATTGAATTGATCCATTGTGTGTCCCAAATGGCTTTGAAATGTCAAAAAAATAGCCATAATAGTTGCAAAGACACATCTTAGACTAAACCTCCTACTAAAATGCTTCTCAATTACTCATAATTTCTTGGATTGATATGAAATTTTAACTATGTAAATTAGACTAATATGCGAAACTTTTCCCCCAAATAGTTTAAAATGGACACTTTATGAAGAAGAAATAAGCCACCATTGTTCACTACAATCCAAAAATGTTTAAATTTTGAACTTTGAATTGCTCCCAAATATTCAAAACAACTTAGATTGACATAAAATTTTTACCAAAGTAATTAGATTTCAAGAACATAACCCAAATTTTTTTGTTTCCAAAAATTAAAAAAAAAAAAATTGGATGAAAGAGATACAAGCCCCTAAAGTTGAAGCCATCAAAGTGCAGTTTGGTGAGCTTGGTGAGCTCTATTGGACCTATAAACTTTGAATGGCTTTCAAAAAATCAATCTATCTTTTATCGATCTGAAAATTTTACCACACAAACTAGAAAAGAGAATGCAGATTTTCCAATAAATTTTATGAAATTTAGACATCGGATGGAAAAGTCACAACACTTCAAATTGGACTTCAAAACTACATGAAGACGATTTTGGTCCCCTAGGGTGCTTAGGGGTTAACTAGATTTTGGCAAGGTAATTGTACCATCATGCTAAAATGTACAAAACTAGTTAAACTGTGAGGGTCAAACAACAAAATCTAGTTCAAATATAAAGATATCTATTTGACAAGTTTGGCCATATGACGCCTCCCATTAAACTCTTCCTAGATTATATTTTTGTTACCTAATGGTTTGTTTTTAAAAATATTGAAGGTATATGTATAGATGTTCTCTTCATATCTATGCATTCAAGCTAAAAAAAATCATGATGAATTGTTTTCAACAAAATATTATATAAAACCATGAAAATTGAATTAAAAAATTCACCAAGAATGGAATTTTGCTTTTTTAAAATTGAAATTTGATATGCTTGATTGGGATTGTGTAAGGATGCAATGATAATTATGTAAGATGAAAAATTCCAATTTTTTTCTATACTATGCAATAAAAATTGGAATGGCACAAATCGACAGTTTGTAAATGAAGTGGGCCTGATTGTACAATATTCTTTGAAGTTTTGGAGGTGTTATAATATTGTGCATTTCATTCCAATGTCAATCAATCAAAAAATTGTACCATGAGCTTAATAATAAATATTCTTTGAATTTTTGAAGGTGCCCTAATCTTACTATGCAAATAAGATACATACATTTAGGGGATGCACAATACTAGGACACCCAACCTTAATTTCCCCAATATGACTCAAATCTGACTTCTTCAAGAATTGCAGTTTTAGGTTTGAATGCATGATAGTGATGGACTCGTTTGGAATGGGCTCACCTACCACAGCTTTACTGCAGAATTGATTGGAAGCTGCTGAACGTCAATTGAAGCGAAAGCTGTTAGCCAGAAATAGATTACACCTGCTCTCTCAAAGAATTGCATGATAGAGCGGAAATTGATGGTAAAAGAAAGCTTTTGGAATTCAACAAACTGGAAGCTGTACATGTAGTGAGCAACTACGTCTCCTTCTCTAGATGTTTTAAGAAGGAAGCATCTGGAAGAGTAAGCATCCGATTCAACGACCAATTCACAGCCCTCGTTTCCAGAGCCTTGTGTCTAGGTTTGATACGCTTCTCCAGGCTGTACCCGAAATACTGAGGAAAATCAACCAACTCGGAATTATCTCGACCCGTTTCCACAAAATAGTGCCACTTGGGTCGTATATTTCCTTCCGTGCTTAGCCCTAAAAGTTGCGGAAATCGAAGTATGATTGTACTCAGCTCATCCACGGTGTACCCGTTGTCTGAAAAGAAGAAAATTGTAGGCTTGATGTTGAGCTCCAGGCTCAGCCCAAGGACTTGCGGGGACCTTGATACGAGAGTTTTCAAGTCTTTCACCCCAATGCTGTTGAAATAATCTGCAAACGGCTGGAGCTTTGTCTTGACACTGTAGCCAATGATTTGAGGAAACCTTGTGAGTACCTTGCCTGATTCTTTCGGAGACAACCCTATCAAAGAAAGAAATCTCACCACCTGCTGTACCTTGCCAACACTGTACGTCAAAATGTGAGGGAACTGCGAGAGAATTTTCCCCCAGCCCTCCGAATCCACCCCAAGCTCCTTCAGTAACGCAACTGTTGGCTTTATATTCTCTTCTAAACTGCACCCGAAGAGCTGAGGCCTCTTCAAGATGATTTTGGGTATGTCAGGGGATCGGACTCCCAAGTCCAGTAGGAAATCGATTATAGGCCTGACTTTCTCCTCCACGCTGTAGCTTGCAATACACGGGAACCGGGACACAAGTTCAGCAACTTCAGCAATAGGAAACCCCAACTCCAGGAGATACACCAACGACAGAGGAAGCCTCCCATGAACCATATGTACTTGGAGCAGGGGAAAACTGGTGAACTTGACCTTCCCGAGGACTGGTGATGTGAAGGAGTCCCCAGAATAGTATAATTCCTCATCCAATGTCTTTCCTGAGGGAGCATCAGGGAAGCTCAAAAATGCATCTACGAGTCCTTCCTTGTGTTGTGCTCCTAGAGTATCCAAGAAGGGCGATAACGGTCTTCGTACTTCTGATGCCGTAAGCTCTCTCCCTGCGAGACATGCGACATTATAGTCCGTAATAAGGAAGATTAATAATGTATAGCCATTAAATTAGGACATGACCATTAAAATAACAAGTACTACGAGAATACTGTGAGGGGTAAATGATAAACTTGCTTCGAACAAGTTCCAGCAAGTACAAGCCCTCAGCTATGTTCAGGACCGTGAAAATACTCCATTTTTCATTAATTGTTGAACTTTAAGTTCTTGGTAATCCTAACATTAAACGGCAAAGGATTCTTCGAGAGTAGGATAACAAGAAAAGTAAATTCAAGGAACATCAAAGAGATTTCATCCAGCTGCGGCGATATAGTAGGTACCAGAACAGAATGTCATCTCTTGGTTCCTAAGGCTTTGTAGAAGAGATGGGTAAACCTGTAAGATAACGTATGCGATAAACCATGCGCAAGAGGGACAGAAGATGAGCAGTCAAACGAGTGGCTTTCTTCACTGCACGTGCAGCCAGAGACCCACTTACACCCCGAGCTTGGAGGAACTCAACGAGCATGATTTTCACCTCTTCTCGCTCGCCCATCATGTCCTTCAAATCCAGACGACTCATCTCCAAGGTTTTCTGTCCGCCCACTGCTCTCAATGGTCAGACATCAATAACAGCAATTCAGGTACACATATTTCAGGAACTTAGATGGAGATTCTAACGCTGCCTGAGCACTATCATTAATAAGTCGTGTTTCACTAGATTTGATTGACTGCCTGGGGTCCCTAAAAAATCAATATGACATAGTTTGAATGCGTGACAAATATGTAGGATATTCCAGAATGTTATCTCAGAGAAGATCATATAAAAGAGTTCTGCGTGCACTCAGTTCCAGGATGAGGCAAAGAAGAGTTTGTGCTTCACCTGCTGCATCATTTCCTGTTGCTGCCACATCCAAAGGTTGATAGTTGCGAGAGGAACTCAGGGCTGCCAAACGACAAAGCGAGGTTCCAATGATCTCTGAATTGGACCCTGGAATTAGTGAAGTTCCCATTCGGAGTGCCTTCCCTGCTAAATGACAGCAACGATAATCTTGAATGCGAAGCACATGATACACAGACAATTTATTCGTCACTCAGACAGCAAAATTACAAGCTATTCAAAGGCGTATCAAAGGCGTCAAAGCCCTGTCTGAAAAGAGAGGTCCTGATTGTATTACTCAAAACCAAAGGTCATATGATCAACCCCTATCTCGGTGACATCTTTCTATTTGAGTTAAAAAAATTCAAGAATAATTTAATCTTCTCCACCCTAAACACCCTTAGCTATGACCTCTGAGTCAAGATATCACTATCAGCTATTTTAAAATTGACTAATAAACTTCTATTTTTTATAAATGAAAAACGCCTTACTATGAGTTTTTGTGTTTTTCTTAAACTTAGTAGGAAAATGAAACTATTTGTGATTTTCTAAAGTGTAATGTGTAATAAAAAATCATATAATTTACAAAATATGTTCGAGTAATCTGAAACGTTATCAAAAGTGGAGGTTGAGAAGAGAGACAAGTAACTAAAATTCATTATTGATTGTTTGGTACTATGAAAAGTAATTCTTTGTGCGCATAACATGGGTTTTTCACACTAATAACCTCCTACAATCTTCATAAATAATTCTTTGAGCCTCCAAAATTTACACAACCCCTTGCAAATGCCAATGAGCAAAACTTCTTCATCATGCCCACAGTGCCACAGAGCTTATAGGTCAGTTTAAGGTGTGGGTACCTTATATTGATTTCAAAGACATAGCTCTAGGATGACATTCCGATAAGCTAAGAAAGTGACTAGTAGCCATTCTTGTCCTGGTACGAAGCTTCACAAGACTGATACGCTAACCTACACTTGGATTTGCCATCTCGCCAGGGTGAAAATTTTCTAGAATACCGAAAAGAGCAAACCAGGGGTTTAGGGTTTAGGGTTTCACAGTACACGTACAAGGGCAAGAGCTGCAGTAATTCGCTGCCAACACATCGTCGACCACAAGTGCTCGAAGAGCTGTTTTCATCCCTAGAGAAGTCATCTCAAACCTCTACTTGACAACTCACACAAGTCGGCAGTTCAATTCACCTACGTACAGAAAAACAGAGCTGTAAGAACGAAACACCCACCTTTAATATCGTTTGCACTAAAATCGACATAATTTCTAGACTTTTTAGGTATATGAACCAAATACCGAAACCCTGCAGACTTTCATCATACAGTAAACCCTGGATTGCAAAATTTCACCCTAAATCAAGTAAAATCTGGACAGACAGAGACTTACCATTCTTTGACCATGCTCAACAAAGCCTCCATCTAGTCTCCTGGAATGCACTTCTTCGAGAGGGCGAGGGAAACGCATTGCGGTCCTTGCACCCAAAACGCCGAAACTCGCAATCGAGAACCACGTTCGAATTACAATACTGATTCAGCAATGTTCGGACAATCCGTATTCCTTGGTAGTAGAACACTTAGCGATGATCTATGCGCGCAAGCTGCTTGCTTGGACATAAATCTATTCTCAAGCTAAGAAACAGAAAGAGTGCGGGAAGAATCGCACATGAAGAACAGTGCTGTTCAGATAAGTAGTGCTCCACTAGACAGTGAATCGTTAGATTCTTTAAAAAAATACAAGTGTGTTTTATCACAAATCCTCCAATCACGAGTGAAACTCCGGATCTCGCTGGAAACCTGGAGTCAATTTGAAAACATGATACGCACAGTTGGCGTAGTGGAAGGACTAGGTACCCTCCGTGAAGGTCAGATTCGGCATAAATTATGTCATTTGAAAAAGAAAAAGGGTCACATGTCATCTTATGAATGGTGTGAGGTGATGTGCTCCCCCGAAAATCTGACGTGGAAATTCAATTTCAGCACCTGAGTGCCATACCAGACCTTCTTGTCCAGGCCAAGTTATCAAAAATAATTGCCAGTTAGGCCCTACTAATGATAAGGTTGGTGCTAACTTGTGATTACTTTTGATGACTTGACTTACTTTGCAATTACCAGACATAATCTCAATGCAGGAGAGTGGAGCCATTGACTTCTTTGATTGCCCAAGATTGTAATATTAACTAACGACAAGATTGTTCTGATCTAAGGTAAACCTGCCTATGACAAGCCAATCTTCCATGACAGGCTCCTATGAGAGGCTTACATCAAGGCATGATAGATATTTTCTAGTAAATGGGATTATGACTTCAATAGATTGATTTGTGACCATAATCAATGCCTTGGGAGATGGTCATCGAGTTACTAGTGACTCTCATAAGACACTTACACCTTTCTAGTGTAAACTTGTCATAAAAAGTTATTTTTTTATTCCTTCAAGTTATGGCCATGTTAGGAAATCTTTTAGCCTTGTTAGAAAATGTTGTGCCTACTTTAGGTGGTAAGATGACCATTGTGGAAACACTTTTTGCTAATTTGGGGTAGTCTAGAGACTTTGTTGGGCCAATTGGGTTGTATACTTTAAAAATTCATAAAAAATTCATATTTTGTCCAAAAAATACAATTTCAATTGCTTCCTTCCTTTCTCAGATTTGACTTTGTATGGAAAAAAATCTGATTTTTTTGCTCATGGCAATAGCATAGACTACTCATTCAGCTTGTCATAGGCAGATTTACCTTATCAATAAAGGCTTTACCCTAGAACTGGTTTTCTATAAGATTATTTTCATCAATACATGAAGTTGTTGTACCAACCCAAATTTTAGATGAGGTTACTGAAAGTGGAATATTTGACCTTACAACTCTAGTTTGTAATGGACATCATATTTGTCACTAGATCAATAGTGAGATTATGTGGCTTGTTAGAGTATGTCTTAGGTAAGCTTGCTACAAATTAGATTCATTCGTGAATAGATGCATAGTTTGGTAAAAAGTTAAGTGAGTTTGATCAACAATCTCATGAACTCACTACATGAACTTAGGTGGATCCACACTCACTAAGTTAATACCACCTAGTGGTACAATAGTAGAGATTTTCTCTTAGATTTCTCTAATTGGCACACCAATGAAATTTCTTCATCATACCTCCATGTTGAAAATTTGCACAAACAAGCAACAAGCAAAAATAGTTTTAATTTGCCTATCCAACTATCCTTAACCAATTGAAACATACCACAATGGCAAAACTCTCTTACATTGAGATTTTGAGTCTATTTTTCTAAAAAATCATTCCAGTGACTTCTAAACTACATGTCTTTATAAGAATGGAGATTCTATATGAACTAAGTATGTAATTTTTGAAAAAAAGGAAGGGAAACTAGGATAGTAGGATTTTGTTAGAGGGTGGTCCAAAATAAGTAATTAGATAACAAAAGAAAGTTAGAAACTAGGGGCTTGATTGTAGAAACTTAAGTGTTTCAAGGCAAGTCTTGTATATTAAATAGTGGTTGATTGCTTTAGAGTTTTCCTTTGTAGAATAAGATGTATGTGGCCTATTTAATGGCTATGTAAAAGGATATATTTTATAGTAAGGATGGGAATTTGAATTTGTTGGTATAATGATTGGATTGAGGTGTATGTATGGTACTATGGGGATTGGCAATAATGACCATTAGTGGTTGTGTTTTCCAACTAAGTTTGTGAGCATTGGTAAAAAAGAAGTTATATTTATTCATTCTTTTGTACTACAAACTCCAAGAAGAATCTATCACTCCAATATGTAAACTCTATGAATTGAATGGTGTGTTGTTGTGAATGGTTTGTTGATGTCGCGCCCCTTAGTGACACTTACCACCTTAAGCTCACTTTCCAAACACTTAGCACCTTAGTGCCACTAAGGTTCACGCTCTCCTAACACTGCACATGCCACGCACCCACAATGTTAGGTTCCAACCCAAGTCACGGGGTTCCCCATTCCTCCGTGACTTCCAATCCTTTCCTTCCAATACTTAACTCCCACAAGACACCGGGCATGTCATTTGATGACATGGGGCGGAACTTCCATTGATGTCCAAGCACTCGGTGAGGCACTACTCCCACTGGTGCTAACCGCCCTTGAATGGGATCCAACTCCCCACTAGGCCCAACCCAACTCATTTCGGGATTCACTAATCGGGACTCACCAAACGGGACTCACACCATGGCCTAGTGTGAAGTGGGACACCATCCAACCGGTATCAAGGAGTGCACAAGCACTCCATGGTAACACACAAGTGGTGGTGAGGCTCCAACACTAGCCTCACCACCCGGGGCTACTTAGGCTCACCATGGCACCATCCGGGGGTGAGGAGGGAGACCACCCCTCCTCATAGTACTCTCTGCGGGATTCGGCAGCCCCCCCCATGCTAGAGGTCACCGGGAACCCCCAAGATGCACCCCATCTTGGAAGACCACCCATTTCTCCCGATTCGCACTACTTTGGGACTCCCGAACTTCCACCCGGCATAACTTTGCGGTCCGGGATCCAAATCGCACATGCGACCCCATTTTCGACATCTACGCGACGCGTAGATGCCGATGGACTACTCACTTGTTCCATTCGGACATGTACTCGCAAAGATATCGCCCTCCAAAGATTCAGGACACTCCCGGCGCGGCCGGGACACTCCCAGCGCGGCCAGGGCACTCCCGGCGCGACCGGGACACCCTCAACTTTGAACGCCCATAACTTTTGACTCGCAAGTCCAAATCACGCGTTCTTTGGACGGCTGGAAGCGTCTTCTCAAGACCTTTCCAAGCATGTATCACACGCCCCCAAATTCGTCCGGATCAGAGCGCTACCTCGCTCTGATCGCTCGGGACTCTTAGTTCCCCTCACTTCATCTCTTGCAAGGCTTGGGGAGTCACCCCCAATGTCCCCCTTGTTCACCAAGGTGGCACGGGCACGCCTTGTGATGAGGGTCGTGACAGTTGATAGGCCATGTTGGAAGGGCGTTGTTTGTAGAAACATGTGGCAAGGCATAAATGTGCATTACGAGTACAATTTGTTGGCTTGGGGTATTTTCAAGGTTATAAACATAGGGGGATTGTGTGTTCCAAGGGTTTGTCATTGAAAATTCTCACATTGATAGACTCTAAAAGCATCCTTTTATATAGACTGAGGTACATTTTTCTTTTTCATTGTGCCGGAAATGTACAAATATAGTACATTTCAAGAAGTGGATGCTATTGGTGACCACTGCATTTCAACTTAAAAAAATTCATAACTAATTCCTCAAAGCTCCAAAAAAATGAAACAACTTGGGTTGGATGCCAATTTCTTTTGTCTTTCAAGGAAAATTTATTGAAAAATATTTCAAGAAGTCTAACCTCTCCAAATCAATTTGCAGCTCTTCAATGGTTACTTTATGGACCTCCTACCTATTGCTTGTAGCAGATAAATATCACACTAGGTGGTAGAACAATGTTTATAGCTCTACATTGAATTGTGAAATTAGATTGCCCCTCACTAATTTCTTGACATTTTACACAATATAAATATTTACTATTATTGTAAAAAGATGTAGTAATTTCCATCAACCCATAACTATGTATATAGCATGGGTAGGTGCACCAATTGAGGGCTTGGTTTAGAAAGTGGCATGCACCTCCACTTGGACAAGTAGTGAGTTGTGATGTAACTTTTCTAGGTAAGACAACTCAATTGTTAAGGCAACCTAATTTCACTATTGTGTGTACCATATTGCATCTAATATGCTATCTAGTAGACTTGTTGATGAAATTTGCATCAAATTTGAACAAGTACACTATAGGTTACCTAACACGTTATATTCATTGAGTTACATGTATGCCCCTTAAAAATGGGGATGTAGCTATGGATTTTCAATCATATAAATCTAGACACTTGAACATTGATTTTGTTGCATTTAGGGTTTGTACTTAGAGACAATGACAATGTGCTTTTGAAGAACAAATATAGTTATATATGGAAAATTAGTTGAGCACTAAAAGTAATGTATCTCCAAAAATTCAAGTCAATTAAAAAAAATTCTAAAACTCTTGTACAAAAATAAGTACATAGAAATCTCAAGAAAATACATATTTTTCTATTGATATTTTTGGAAAATAGGAAAAAACTAAAAAAAGATTGTCCATAGTTTCCAACTTAAATAAGCTTATAATCAACTAATTACATCTTGAGAAAATTGAATTTTAAAATCCCTACATTGCTACAAAGGAAGGCACAAATGATTGTGTAAGATAAACGTCTATCTATTTTTGAAAATCTCTCTAATGGTTTTTTGATTGACCTAGAAGATGATCTTAGTAATAAATTTCAAGTTCAATCTTCAAGTTCAATTTTTTTTCTGGGGCCACCAAATTGACAATTGTGATAAATAGTTAAACACCTTTGAAAGGGATGAAAAATTAACTAAGATATAAAACAGCCTAAGAGTATCGCTTTCCTATAATTAAATCTTAAGTTCTTTAAAGTTATAATACAGAAATGATCACTGACTATAACATTAGCAAATAGAACTCAGTCTGTCTGTAAGTGTTTCTTGAAATCACCCTCCAAGTCAATACTTCTACGCAGTTCCCTTTCAGGAGAATGAGTACGATTTGGACCATCTGCCTTCAAGCAAACGCTCTTCAACTTTCAGTACATGCTGATAACAATCCGAATATTTACATGTGGTGCCTCGGAAGTTTGAATATCTTAAAAGGATTCACTTTGAATCAAAATATGCTGTGAAGGAGAATGATTACTTAGCGGAGTCCATGTCTCATTCACTATATATGTCATTCCCAGCTAGTTATCGATCAAACATGGAGAGGAATGCTGCAGGGACATGGAATTGAAAGGCCGCACATCAATTGTGTAATAACCACTTTAATTCAAGTGCAAAAATCTTGTAGGACTTACTCAGAAAGTGTTGTCCATATAACCAGGTCTCCAAATGGGTGTTCCTTTGGAACTGTGTGCACACTCCAGGAAGGTACTATTTGCATGCTTGGACCAGACTGGAGGTGGGAGCTCAAGGCACCAACTAAGATGTAAGGTTGATCCATGCCACATCATGCTTCTAGATGTGCACAAGTTTTCCAAGTAAAAAATCCACTTTTTTTGACTGTTAGGATTGAGTGGCATGTGACAACAATTATTTTTTTAAAGGGAATTTAGGAATAATGTAGTTGTAAGTATGGGAATAATGTGGAAACAATGTAGTGAGAGAGACCATGATTGGGAACATATTAGGAACAAACCAAAAATTAAGGAAAATTTTACATGAGGTGAGACAAAAAGATAAGTGGAGACTAATTATATAGTATGTAGATATAGATAGTCAAATTGATGGGAAGGAGAGTTGACTTGCTAATCCTAAAATCAAGGAGAGTAGAGAAAGAGAGGGACTTGATCTCCATAATCAAAATCAGATTGGCTACTTCTCCATGTGAACCACCTGGGCCTACTCAGATGTCGGGTCGGATCCAAGCAAGCAAACAACCCCAAAGGCACTAACTGAACTATCTATGCTGACTTTTCGTCAAATTTCAGTCTTTCATCTGGTTCAAGCCTTGTAGTGCCCTATCCAGTTCTGACACTCAATTATATGAATGCAAAAACTCCATGCAATTTAGACTTCTGATGAATTCGAAGCACAGTATCTAGCAACACTAATCTAAAGCACTAGCAAGTTAGAGCTGTTGTAATCAGCCTTGAAGTAGCTAGAGTGAAAGAATAATATCCCCAAGGACCTAATCCTGACACTGGCCCGACGTTCGTACTAAGCCACTCAGAACATACTCTAGCTAAATATGCTAAGAAGAATAACTCTTACAATTATGCACTTCATCACTCGATCCAGTATGCGGAGAAGAACAACAGACAGCACAGCATAATAATTTTTGTATCTAAGAATCTAAACCAAACTCCATGAAAGATAACATATAGAGACATTAAAGGTTTAAAGACCGTCAGTTTATTTCATCTGCTCACGTCAAGTACAAAGCAGTGTCTCTTAGACTCCCGCTACTTGCAGTTATTCTCCCACTATATATCTCATACAATATTAAAGCAAGAGGACGAAGTTGAGCTAATCAGATGAAATGATTCCTGATGCAATGCTTGATTAGTAATGTGATTGCTCAAAGCCTTCACCAATAAGGTCACATTCTGCCTGGATGCTTTAGTTCCAACGCTTGCATCACTCCAGTACCGGTCCTAAAGTACTATATATATTGAGATAGTTAATCTGAATTATAATCCCCAAAGCAATCTCTATGCTGAAAGTTAAGCTTCGTACAACTTTTTAAGTGTATGTGAAAGGGTTGCCATTGCTTTGCGGAGTTTATCTTCCAATGCTTACTCATTTTGAGAATTTACTGGCATTTGTTTTAACAACTTCACTTGCTCAAGACAAAGAAAACGTTCAAGCTTTGGCTGCCTTGAAGCCCTTGGTCTTCTTCTCAGACTTCTCAAGCTTGTCTCCACTTCCAGTTCCAGCTGCGTTCTTTTGCGGGAGCAACACGCTATGGATGTTGGGCAGTACGCCTCCGTAAGCAATTGTCACGCCAGACAGCAGTAGTCGTAGTTCCTCGTCGTTCCTGATGGCCAGCTGAATGTGGCGGGGAATGATCCTGCGCTTCTTGTTATCCTTGCTCGCATTTCCAGCCAACTCCAAAACCTGGAAACAACAAACGCATATTTCAAATTACATCATGTACTGCAATGGAAACATGCATCTTGGCCACTTCAATCCAATCAAAGCATGCATTAGGAAGCCCAAGGAGCCACTCGAAAGTGCTCTTTCGAGTGGCATAACACTCTTGAACTCACACACCTCAGCCGCGAGATACTCCAGAACGGCAGCCAGATACACAGGAGCTCCTGATCCCACACGCTGCGCATAGCGGCCCTTCTTCAAGTAGCGGCTCAGCCTCCCAACCGGAAACTGAAGTCCCGCTTTAGAGGACTTGGCGAAGGCCTTCTTCCGAGCAGCACTGGACTCTCTTCTTCCAGACATGGCGACGGTCCAACAACGCTCCACACTCCAGCAACAAGTGAAATCCAGAGAAGAAAAGACATGAACGAAGGGAAATTAAGCAATGGGCTATGACAAGACGAGTGGACACCAGAGTAGCCCTCGATCAAGTTTTATAGGAAGTCTACTACTGCCGAGGCATGCAGGACCGCTACCGGGGGAACCATTGCCGGAGCCTGCTGCCGAGGCAGACCTGCTGAGGGTATAATGTTTTTGTCGAGGTAGGTTGGTGAGCCGAGGGAGAGCCAATCCCATGCCAATGCCAGAGCATGGACTTGAAGGAACGGACTTAAATGGAGTCTTCTTTTCCTTCTGCTTTTGACAAAACTATCATTTTGTCTCTGGAACTTTGAGTAAAAAAACTTTTCACAAAGTCCTGCGAAGGACATGAGGCTTTCTTCAGGGTGTACCCCAACCCTCTTTCATTCACTGCCGACGATTCAACAAGTAAATTTCACACCGAAGTTTCCTACCGAGGCTTAGTGGAAAGCAAATGAATTCTCGACAGTAAGTTGAGTTTGACTTCAGTTGGCCCGGCTATATAAAGGACCACACTACCAGCAGCACATTGAATTTTCCACACCGTCTGGGTTTGAGGTCGTTCTTTCAAGTGCCATTATTACAGTGAATAGTGCTATTTTCTTTTGAGACTGATCGAGGGGAGCATAGGATTGTAAGACTGGAATCTAAAATTGTAATCATGGATGAAGGCGGTTCACTTTCGACAAGGGCCCGTGTAAGCTCCATCGATCTATCCCAAGTGTCGGTAGTCGCCTGCAACATGTGCTCCCTCACTCCCCCAACTAATCCAGTGATCACTGCTTGTGGTCACTCCTTTTGCTGGCGATGCATGTGCCGATACCTGCGAGGCCAAGCCAGGCCATGCCCAGTGTGCTCAACCGTATTGAGCAGCGACATCAATGTCGTTCCTTATTTGCGTGACAACGGAGCGCTGATCCTCTGCTTGCCAACGAGCGAGGACCTGGAGCGAAACTATGACGTCCTGGATTGGATTCGGACCAACTCGGCGGTGGCAAATGTGGTAGTGCCAGCTTTAGAGCCCCGGCCTTCGAGTGGTGAGAGGCGCGATGTGGTTGTGTTCGGTGAGGGCAACGATTTGAATTGTCAGCGGAATTACAATTTGTTTCTGACGTCCAGGATTGAGGAGTTGCAGTGGCGGACACGTCGAGCGAAGCAAGCTTTGCTCACAGCATGGGGATCGCGGAGTCTAGGAAGAAAATCAATGGATCTGTGATACATCAATCATTGATTGTTGAAGCTCAGAATTACTCCAGACATACCAATCAGGATTAGAAAATCAGGATTCATTTTTGGACTGGGTGAAAAATTCAGTGAGCTGCGTCAGAAAATACTATCTTGCCAAATATGTTGAACATATGTCCTCTTTTGAAATCTGGTGTTCCTACTTCCTAGTTCTCAGATTGGAGCTAACACAGGTCTCTGAAAAATAAAATGGTCCAGACGAAAGGACTATAATGTACTCAGTCTCACGTTTGTTTTCTTGTAGTCAATGAGTTAGCTTGTTGCGGTTTTGAGTTGCGTGCAATGAATTTCATTGCTTTGGCTAAAGGTGGCACATGATACACCCTTCTCTCTTTAATATGACATTCTCTAATATTAGATCCCCTTGTCAAGCCCTAGGCCATATCCAGTTCAAAACTCACTCAGTACTCCTAGATCCCACTCTCTTGTGTCACCAGAAATTGCAATACAAACTGTGTGATAAAATAAAGAGTTGTTGAGTGAAACGAGGGCCCCCCTACTCAGTTCTCCACATGTTCTCAGTAGTGATTCAGGAGCTCATTGTTGTCAATCTTTTGAGACATTTTAATGATGCATCACGATGCATTTTCGATGAATTGCCATCACAGCCTCGGTCACAATATATCCTTGATTATGAGCATTGATCAATTCAAATGTCTTCAGTTGGGATTGATATTCTAATCTAATTTCTGCTTCAATCTCAAGTAGCATGAGAAAATCGTTTTGCGGAAATGGACAATTCCGGACAATTACACATGGGCAACTAATTCTACACCTTTCGAGAACATAAAATAAAGGCATAGTTGTTTTTCTTTGATTAATTCACCCAAATTAATATAATGCACATTGTGTTGCCTGTGAGATCGCGCATAGACAATTATCTGATTTGGATGACTCCGTTGTGGACAAAAGCTACCGCCTGTCAAGTGATGAGGATGTGCTAACTAGCATCATTCCGGACCATGGCCAGTCATCTTAATGGACCTCACTCGAATTCGTTGCTGAATACAAATTAGGACTTCAATTAGATCACTGAGGCAATTGACTAACCTTGCATTCATTTAGATCACTCATGAATTGCAGTGACAAACCCATTCATTTGATTCCACCTGCAATCATGCAAATGTTGAAGGAGATTTCCAAGCGAAATCCGCACTCCCGCTACAGGAGGAAATGAATACAATCATCCAATTTTTTACGGACTTTCGCACAATTGCTTGAACTTCAGAGGCACATCGATAAAAAATTGGCAGCCAGTAAAAGGTGCACCAATGTACGTCCGAGCACAAGATCTGGATCTGGTGTACGCAGAAGCTGGTTATGACCGCATTACATCCTGTTTTGGAGTAAGATTCATGTATAGTGTGAAGCCGAGAGGCGCAACAAATTTTCTAAGTGTGTTGGTTTCCTCCTCCTGGGGAATTCGAGCCTTGTATGCACCCCGCAATTTGGTTTGAATTTTCGGGATACATATCATTGATTTATCCTGGGCTTTGCATTGAATTGTTGAGAGGAATTCTATACTTGGTGTGAATTATGGATGAAATTGATCTCTTCAAATGATTAGAATGTCAATTTCGTTAAATAGTTGGAATTCCAAAACTTGGGGACTTTTCCTCTTTTTCAGGGCGTTCTGCCTAAAACGAAAATCAATATCAGTCCTAGTTTATAGACCGTCGTGTAGAGGAGTGTCACAGAATCACACGAAAACAACAGTGAGTGGGAGTAATTCTTGAACCAAGTACATGCTGATTGCATTAGAATTTTCATGTGGTGGCGAGGAAGTTTCACTATTTTAAAAGGCCTATCGTAGATCTTGATTTAGTTCCGTGAAGAGGCATGATTAAGGGATTCCATCCCTCAGTCACTATATCATTCACAGTTATCAAACTGGAGAGGACTGTTACAGGGGATCGAATTGAACGGTATATCAATTGTGCAATAACCTCTTTCATGTGCAAAAATCCTGTACGACTTACTCAGCAAAAGCAGTCCAAATTTTGCTCAAATATACTCCAGGTGACCGTGTAGACCCCCATATTGTTTGCAGACCTGCAAACTTGTGGATATTTGATCTGCATTCTTCATTGTACCGTTCATCCGGGCGGAGTAGCGACCGCTTGTCACTCTAGCACTCGGGGTACCCAGGGTGGTGAGGACCTGAGGCTCCGAGCAAAGTCCACCGGAGGCACGTGGAGGATCTGTCCACTTCAAATACTGAGTCCGCAGTGCTGTCCGGTCGTAGGATTGGGCGGAGGTGCAGATATTGAGGGAGGCACCGCGTGAGGCGGGCAACCGAGCAGCGCTCACTCCGTGTAGTGGAGGGATCATGGGCTTGAATGCTCTCCGGTGCTTCGCCTGCGAGGCTAGCTTTCAAGGACCACTGCCCTTTTGTAAATTTCACACTTGAGACAAATCCAATGTGGATGAAAATAAGTTTGAGGAAGTCTTTCTCGAAGGAATGGGCATCAATTTGTTCAACTAGCTTGTTGAATTGGTAGCTCTTGAAATTTTCATTTGAAATAGAGTTCTGCTGAATTCGAAGGACACTAATCTTAATCACTTATTTTGATGATGGACAAGAACATGATTAGTATGTGAGACTACGACAAACATATTGGCACATTAGAGGAGTAACAACCCTAAGTTTGTTTCAACAAGGTCAAGTACAAAGCTGTGGCTTTTGAGCTCCCACTACTTGCAGTTATTCATTCACCCACTTTGAATTTGATTAAAATAAAAAGTAACAGGTCGGAATTGAGCTATTCAGATGTAAGCATTGATACGCAAATTCTTGATCAACAATTTGGGTGAAGCCTTCACCAACAAGGTGGAAAAAACAGTAGTCGCGGCAGATGGCACATTCGGCTAGTAAGCTTGAGTTCCAACGCTTGAATCTCTGCAATTAAGGGTCCAGTACCAAAGTAGTATAAATTGAAATATAATCCAAAAAGCAAACCTCCAAGCTGGAAGTTACCCCTAAGCTTTGTACCGCTTACAAAAAAATCCTAACTCAGTGTTTGGGACCTTGTGTGGTGAGCTGCTTGAGGGGACCTTGCACCCAGAATCACGTAAATTCCCTCTACAGGAAACCAACACTGAGTTCGAAAAATTAGGCCGGCCCATTGCGACTCCCGGCTTCGCTCTGTTCAAATGATTCCAATCCAAAACTGGATGTGATGCAGTCATACCAACTAAGCTACTACGTACACCACATCTAGATCTTCTGTTATGCATTCATGGGTTTGTCCAATCATGGGTTCTTTTAATTTTCCTGCTACATTATGGAATTATCTCTGAATTCAATACTACTTCGAATTCCTGATTGAACCACCAAGAGAAGCTTGACAATCCGAATTCTAAGCGTTATTCATTTGATTCACCCAGTTTTTCACTAGAATAAGGTCAAACACCCCCCTCTGGATGAGTGGAAGTATCATTACCGGTACTCTACTGTGATGTTTTCTACACTGAATAGGGGTATTAAGGGGACCCATACTAATTAATCAACATTTCACACTATACAAATATCTACCTTTATTGTACATCAGTAGTTATTGAAGTTATTGAAGTGTTCGGAGGATGTACATCATGTTTCAAACATTTACAGTTTTGTCAAAAAAAACAAAAACATCTACAGTTTTCCACAATAAGTCCCTTTAATTTTTTGGTCCCCTTAATACTCCTATTCAGTGTAGTTTGTTCCTCATTTAAGAAAGCAATGGTTGCATCAGTTTATTTAGCCTTTTGTGAAATCAGAGGCCAGAGCAAAGGATTCAGAGCACCAAGATTGAGACAATTTATGACTTTCAAGTGACCAGCGCCTTGATAAAAGTGCTACAGTAATCTTTTGAAATTTGGCCATTCAAACTCCTCCACGACTGCCTGGTTTAACTTGGATGTGTTAACAAGCATGACTTCTTCAAAATTTTGAAATTTGCATCAAAAGAAAAGATTTTAGTTGTGATGTTTCGAGATTATGCATACTACTTGCAAACTTCAAACTCCAAGATTAATTGCAAGAAATTGGCTCGTTTCCCAATGCCCTACTGAAAACGAGCCAATTTCTCCCTTGCTGATTGATAGAATGGATCCACATGAATATTTCTCTCCGAACAAGTCTTCCAAGCAACTAAAAATCAAAGTTATCTGATTAGTGATTCAAGTTCTAAAATGTACACTACTAATACAATTTTGCCTATAATGAGCTTGCTCCTATTTTGCCCACAATAGGCTCCCTTAACTTATATCAAGCCTCCCCCAACTAAGCTTATGTGACTTATGTTGATCTGATTAGTTTAAATTGCAAATCATGAAACTTTCCACCCAAATAATTTATGGACAGCTTCATCATTTGCAGGTTCTAACTAAGTAATGTTTTTTGGGGGCATTTGAATGTCTAAAAGCACCAAAAATAATTGGGGAGCACCAAGCATTAAGGGAAATTTTGAAGAAAAATTGGATGATGATGCCAAATTTGTTCCATTTTATAAAAAGAATTTGGATGAAATTGCCAATTTTAAATGAATTTAATTCCAAAAATGTGGATGAGTAGATAATTCTATATCTAAGATATAGATGAATACTAAAATATTTGGCTACATCATTTTCTTATATGCTGCCACTTCAATACTTCTCCTAAAAAAACAAAAAAACAAATTGGGTTTCTATTGTGAGAAATGTGAGAAATTCAACAAATGTGAGAAATTGTCTCACCTCGAAGCTTCCTCTCTTTTGATTAGTGTAAATCTAGAAACCTCCCCATTTGTCTGTCTTCCAAGGAAACCTTTGGGATACCAACAAATCACATTCTCGTCGAGGCAAGGTCACATTGTCCTAGCAAGTGGACACCAGGGCTTTTTTTTGGACTATTGTCCCCTATGTTGGCTTCATTGCATAAGCCAATAAGCCAGATTTTAGAAGGACAAATTCACAGTGGTTAGATTCTAATAGATCTAGCAAAATTTCACCAAAAAAAAAAGCATTGGTGGACACTAATTTAATAGATATTCCAAGCTTCAGCTTGAAACCTCTATGAAATCTGAGGAAATTGTAAGAGATACATTAATAATTGAATGGGATTTAGAGTCTGCAATGAATGTTCAGAAACATTGGTATCTAATGAGATCAATGATTTCTTAGTTGCAAGCTAGTGGTAGAACCACCCATTACCAACTAGGCCCCCATGGGCAATCTATATGTATTCCTATCCCCAAATGATTGTCCACAATTTTGTTGAGATTTTTTTATGCCAATTTCATTGATCCTATTGTGAAAAACATATATAAGAAAGTTTCAAAATTTTATATCACAAGAATCAATTAAGAACGTTGTATGTATTCATTGCAACCTAAATAAAATTAGCCACAAGGAAGTCTCTTTTTGACCCACTCAAAACAACCTTAAAAAACACAACATTCAAAGTGAACAATCATTTTGGAACGGAGGGAGTAGGTACTAGGATTTTCAATAGAGCTATCATTGATTTCTAACCATCAATTCTTGGTTTCCTACCATCTTCTAACCATTAGTGTCTTGATGCATGCGCTTGGTTTTGAGATCCAAAACTCATAGTAATTTTGATTCAAGGCACAAAATTCTCAAAAAAATTGCAATCCCCATGATTTCTATCTTTCTACTTGGCAAAAAAATTAAATTGCTTACATTGCTCTAGATCATGCACATAATGCTTAACCCCTAAAGGACCATTGTCCCTTCGGGGGACAAATGAGATTTCGGGCAGGTACCTACAGTCTCAATTTTTGTCCTGATTTTTTGAAACTTTTTATGAAGATAGAAAAATTGATTAACTTCATGGGAATATAATTTTTTTTTCATTTGATGCTTGGGAACAAAAGTTATGCCCAAATAAGCTCAAAACAAGGGAGAGGGGGCAGCAAAAAAAAGTTTCAAAAATTTGAATTTTTTATTTTTTATTTTTTCTCCTTATAGATTGTATTTTTGTCTACACGGAAAGATTTTATTAATTCCATTTGGATTTGT
The DNA here is from genome assembly GCA_963920665.1 of Straminergon stramineum. Lineage (NCBI taxonomy): Eukaryota > Viridiplantae > Streptophyta > Bryopsida > Hypnales > Calliergonaceae > Straminergon > Straminergon stramineum. The sequence goes on along the minus strand of OY987264.1, from coordinate 10,029,381 downwards.
TATGAGAAAGTTATAGACAATTTTGTTTTTCGGGCACTTAGAGCATCTTCCTAAAAAAATAACTTGTAGGATTCATTTCTGAATGCAATTTTTACAATTTTTCAAAAACTAAAGTTCCATATTGTTTCATTTGCCTTCTAGAACAATCTCACCATTGGGATTAGTGCATTTTAATTCCATCTTAGAGATATTAATAATTTAAATTTTCCTTCTATCTTGTACCTACTTCCACTTAAAAATTTTTTAAAGAATCAAAATTAATTTTTTTTGCATTTTCTTTTTTTTACTAGACTCTCAACTCAATTCTACACCACGAAGATTTAAAGCTCAAAACTCTGTAGTGCAAAAAATTAAAATTAAGAAGGTTCAAAGTCAAATAACCTAGTCCCGCAATGTGTGGAAAAACTTGTTTTCTTCACTTTAAACACAAATATCTTCCAATCTATGCGGTCAAAGTTTCTGAAATTTTTTCCACACATTTTCATACTAGATAGGTGTAAGATCCTATGGTTAGATGTGCAAAAAAATACAATTTTCAAAATTTTTAACTCTTTGCTCTAAAAATGGCAGTTTTGAGTGTTCTTTTGCAGAAAAAAGGCCTTGGTCCTTTAGGGGTTAAGTGGTTGGTAATGGGTGGTTCTACCATAGACATTGAAATGAGACATGACACCAAGCTTGAATTGAATTCCAACAGTCAAAAATTGTTTTTTTATTGGCATGATTCCAAATGGTGTTTTATTTGCAACCAATTAATAAAGTCAAGTGAGTTGGGTTGGATTGAGAAAAGGTAAGCATGGGTGGGGTTTGGGGGCATTGTGTGGGTAGGAAGGATCTTGGAAAAGAAAGTAGAAGCTTAGTTTAAGCTCAAGGAACACATATCATAGCTCATTAGATGAAATAATTGGATGATATTTCTTCAAGATGAAAACATGATGGATTTTGTAACAATAGTCACGACAAGGGGGTTGTGACACTGCATACTTAATTAATATAATAAATGCATCCTTCATATGAGCCATCATGAACACAAAATTGCAAACGGGTAGAACATCAATCTATAAAATTATAATCCATTTGTAAAGACAAGGATTATTAGAGTTTTCATCCTTTCCTACCTCAAGGCAAAATCTACATGGTCATATTCAATGCATGAAAATAGTGAACTCAAATACGAATTTGTCAAAATTGTCATATTCATATGCACAAAGCTCTAAAACTAGGATGAACATAGATTTGAGGCATGGTTGTCATAGTAGACAGACGTCTGGTTCGCCCGTCCGTCCGTCCAGGACGTCCGTTAGAGGTCTCGCCCGTCCGATACAGTCAACACAAAGTTGACTTCATGAAAACAGAAAAATAGGCCACGTGGATGCCACATGGATTCTGCAACATGCAGGGCGCGGACTGGATTTACATATGCTAAATTAATATGCTTTTACATATTTCCATTTCATATTTCATATTTCATATGCCATATTCCAAGTCACTCCAACACTCCATATTTTTTTCTTCATTCCTAAAATTCTTCCAATCTACTTCAATGTCATTTTTTTTTTGGTGGATCATTTCTTTTTTTTTTAGGGGGCTTCATGAACTCCTAAAACGTAGGCATAGTGAAAACATAAAGTGTATGTATTTTTATACCAAACTATTGCATTCATTGTTTTTATTTAAGTTTTATCATCAATTCATAGAACTCATAAAAATGCAATGAGAAAGAACAATCAAATGAAATATTAATATATTATGAGATTTTGAGTATAGAATACATCTGATTCTATATATATTTTGAGGTGTTTGGCAATTTCCAAGTAGGTACACATGGTCCTCTATGAGGATGATTTACCTTCTATGCCTAAACTATATGCTAAACTACAAAAAGGGAAACAACTAAATACTATGTACGATAACAACAATCTGGCATAGTCCAACAATGGGGTGCGTTTCTCAATGTGTCTAGAACATCTGGCACTAATGCCCTTTCACTCACATCCTCTTTTATGAGGCTTTCCAATTTGATCCTGAGGTTCTGATATTGCTCTGGATTCTTCGTTGTAAAGTATTTGGGGTTCCAGTCCTCTTTCCAAATTGCAGCTGCTATCCATCCCGCCGCATGTGCATCAGCAGCTATGGAGTACAAATGTGTTTTCTGCATGGCCTCAATTGAATTTGCTGAACCCTGCTCTCCGTATACATAAAACAATTCAGGGGCTACAAACCTTCTCTTCTTCTTCTCTTTCGCCAAAATCTCCATGCTGGGAAAGCCATACCTTGATGGCTCCTTCTCTACAACTCTGCTAGAAAGTCCCCAATCACATATCCCTATGTGCACCCTCTGTTCTTTCCAATCATCAAAATGGAGCAAAACATTGGATGGAGTTATGTCGTTGTGCATGTACTGTGCATCGTGGCATTTCCCCACAATGACAAGCAAGGAGAGTGCCAAGTTCACTCGGTTCTTTTGGTAAGTTGCAACCCATGCAAGCTCCTCTTTTGTCAACCCCGTACCTTGTTCACGCTCAATGTCATCCGCATCCACTGATTCGCTCACTTTCGAATTGTATTTGGATAAGAAAGAAATTAGAGATCCTCCATTCCACCACAGCGTATAGCCTTCTATCGTTTTAGGGTGGAGGTACGCAATTCGAATGATGCTAGGATGTATCACTGGACACCTTCCCGCCTCATTGATGATTCCTTGGCGCTTCTCCTTTTCATTTGTGGTTTTCAAGCTCTTCCCAGCAAAAAATATCCAACTAGGAATGCTCTCAAGTTTTGTAAGCATCACCTTCCTCACGGTCCCATATGAACCAACCGCACTCTGTTCTGGCACGGGGATGACTTTTATTGAACTTTCAAGCCACTTGAATGTTCCACTCACACAATGAGCCCTTATTGCGTCTTCAATTGTCGCTTTCCATGGTGCTTGCTTTTTCTTACGCAATGAAGAAAATTGTTGAGCAAAATTTTGAATGATTTTCAATTTTGCAACCAAATCTTTGTTCTGCATGTCCCAATCGCTACCATCCTCTTTCTTACCCGTGTGGTAACACCAATTTGACACTATATTGGTTGTGAGGGCAACTACCTATTTATCTAGCCAATCTTGGTGCAACCAATAATCAGAGAAATTGTTGAATTTCTCAGATGCTTCAAACTTTGACTCCAGCTCCCTTCGCAGGTCCTTCGTCAGTTTGTGGTATCCTTCTTCGTTGTGCGCCACATACTCCCTGGTCAACATAGTTGTACCTCGACGAGTGTAGAACACCACAGCTATTGCTCTCCCTTCAACTATGAATTCATGTGGAGGCATATGGGGATTTTGGTTTTTTTTGTGCTTCTTTTGGCCTGATGAGGAAGGATTTGATGAACCTGAGGACATCAATGTGTTCGTGGATGGAATTACCATCTCACCGGCATCATCCAAATCTTTAAACATAGGACGTTTTTCCGCAGATCCACTCCCTTCCCCTATCATAATGAAAAAAATTTGGTATGATGGGCCTCCGTATCTATCCAAAAGCACGAAAGTTAAAAAAAATTCAAAAAAACCAGGTCACATATGCGGGCCAAGCCCACCACCCACCAAACTCACTCACATAGGCCGTGGGGGCGAACTAGCGTGTGAGGCATAGGGCGCGGACTTGGCAAAGAAATGAGGGCGGGGACTCGCTTTATATAGTCCCCCCGCTCGCGTCCACGCCCTAACTTTTAGCGTTCCCGCCCCTGCACGTGGCGTTCCTGCCCCTCTCCCAAAGGTCCACGCCCCCTGAGATGGCGTCTGCGCCCCAGCGTTGGAGTCCGCGCCCCTTGCGATGGAGTCCGCACCCCCTGCGATGGAGTCCGCGCCCTGGCGTCCCCCACCTCCAACTATATAAAGCCGTTTCCGCCCCATTTGTGCCCACCCTGCATACTCTCAGCCTTCCACCTCTTTGTTGAGCTGGTTGTGAGCGTTGTGTGGGGTCTACTTGATTGCCACGTTGGAGGTTTTCGAATTTTTCTGCAAAAATGGCTACACCACCAAGAAGGACCAAGGAGGAACGAGACAAGACCCGACTGCGACCAGGAACCAAACATCATAAGCGATTGCATGTTCTACGTAACCCTGCTAAGCTTGCATTCAAGGGGTGGGAGGACGTGCCTGATCCATGGACTTATGATGACTGCACTAATTACATCGAGTGGTGCCACATTGACAAGGTCTTCCCGGAAGAGCGACATAACTTTCATAGACGCTTCCACAAGGCAAATTTGAAACATTGCCTTGACAATGAGTTCACGAACTGATGCATTGAGGTGTTCTAGGTGTTGTATGATGTCCCGAACGTCACACGCAATGAAGTGCATCTTTTCATTGCACGAGGGGTCCATGCGGAGGTGAAGTTGAACAAGAGAGTGGATTGGTCAACTTTGAAGACAATGGGGGAAAATGTCAAAATTCCTCCCCTAGAGAATGGATTCATTCCAAGGGGGGTAAAAAGATACCCGAAAGGTGGTCTATCGAAAAAAACTACATAGGTTCGCGCACCACGAAACTATGACACTTCGGACTCATCTACGGACAACGACTCTGATGGATCTCATGTACCAATTGTAGTCAACCCTAGAACACAACAACAACGTGCTAAAAAGAGGAGGGCTGCGCGTGCAACTAATGAGGTTTTACCAAAAAATGTTGTGGAGGAACAGGTGCCACCTACTGACGAACCAACAATAGGAATTGTTGATGTTACAGCTGCTGCAAACCGAATTCAAAGTTTGTTGACCGAAGTGAATGACAAGAATGCGGAATTGCATTCTTTATATGATGATGTCAACAAATTGAGGGAAGAAATCAAAGAGAAGGACAACATCATCAATCAACAACAACTTGAGATGGAGGTACTTCGACACGCTCTTGAGGTAGCAACATTAACCAATGATGGTCAGGATCCACGAGGGGAAGCGCAAGGGCCTTCAAATAATTCTCAAATTCCATTGGAACATACAGAATTTGGTGCAACAATGGGTACTCAAGAAGATTCATTGTCCTTTGGAGAATTACCCACGAATGTAGTTGCAGCAATACCAGTTGACTGAAGCACCCAACTGACGGATGCGCTTGCAAACAATTTGAGATTGAAAAATCAATTGCATGCGTTGATGGAGCAATATTACCAATGGAAGATGGCATGCATATTTAGTGTTGACAGAACTAGGCAAATGGTGGAAGAATTCAAAAAAATAGACAACAATTACGGCGCGAACAATCAAGAGAGGGTTTTTGGTTTGACATCGTGGGCCCTGGTGGATGATCTTTTCAATATGGATGAAATGACAACCATCAACATTGGTGGTGGACCAACATCCATCGATTGGTCCAAACATGCTTGGGATTTCAAGAATGCAGTTGGCTCTGCCGTCGACCATCAAGGCAATCCATTACTACTGTGGCCAAATCCTTCAACCTTCATGCATGATGGAACTACATGTCCCATTTGTCTTAATCCATTTGGCCCAGAAGGTGGAATGCACCTAGGCACGTGCAAACATTTGTACCACCCATTCTACCTAATTAGCTTGATGATTATTCGCCGACGCTGTTCATTGTGCAAGGCTCCTTTCCATGAGCGCTTGTATGAGTTGTTTGGATTAGTTCCCTACATGCCACCGCATTGGGAATTCAATGCTGAAAATGCCCCTGATCATTCTCAAAAGTGGGGAACAGACTTGGTGTGGAGCTGGAAATTGAACATCCATTCGTTGGACAAACAAAACCTTTGTACCGAATGGGGTTGGGAAAGAGATCCGGCTCAAATTGTGGAGGTGTGCCACCACTTGGTTCCACTAAAGGACAACTTCAGCCAAGGAAGACGGAATTTCTTCTTCCAATGCTTCAATGGGCATTGGAACGAAGCTGGACAACACTTCCAATTTGGACCTCATCCTCGTGGATGGTTATGGGGCGTTGATGGAGTTCACATTACTGACGACAATGGGATGCGGATGGGGGAAGACATTGGCATGCCAGACCCTGCTGAACTTGCACAACTATCAGAGTCAGAGTGGCGAGAAACCTTTCAAAATGAAGGGATGGACTATTTGTTAGAACAGCATAGCCCGGGAACTCTCCAATGTCTTCAGAGCCTCAAACAATCACAAATATTGAGGGCTATATTAGAGGAAGACGGACCAGCAAGGAGAACTCGATCCGCAGTTCGTAGACTTCGTTTGGGCTCAGATGAAGACCTTCCAGTCCACGCTGGGACACATGACAATGAGGCTGGACCAAGTGGTAGTGCAAGTAGTCCAATGAACATTGACTAAGTATAGTTAGAGTGTTCTAGCTAGTGAGCTTAGGTTTTCTTAGAAGACTTACTTTCCTAGCATTATATAGGCTTATATACTTTCCTACTTTATATTACACTATGCATATGAAATATATATGATTTTGTTTTGAATGGTTTTGCCCAAATTGACTTCGTTTATTTTTTACACATACCCATTTGAAACGACTTGTCGACTTCATACATATTAAAATTATTTATACCATGAAATGAAATGTCATTGAAATGGAGTAAAATTCATTCCCAATTTCCAATCAATGAATAAAATTAGGGAAGGATCACAAATGTCATTTAATAGGAAAAAAACACTTTTGAAATGTCATTAATGCAAAGGAAATAAGGAATGATGGAACCCCCAAAAAAATGGGATGGTAATAGGTACATATTTAATTGCAAAATACTGAAATAGGCAAAGGAATGATGGAGAAAAGCAAAAAAATAGGGAAAGAATGATATACCAAAAAATAAATGGCATTGAGTTGGGATAAAATGATCTTGCAAATCAAGCCCCAAAAAATTAGAATGGGTTTAGGGAATACAAAAATTAAATGCACTTGGGTTGAAATGGAGCAATTTGCTAATCAAGCACAAAAAAATTAGGAAGGGAATGATCAATGAAAAAAAATGGCATTGAGTTGGAAATAATTTAGGAAGAGAATAATAATGCCATTTAGTTTTTGTAAGACTTGGGATGAAACAATTTTGCTAATCAAGCAAAAAAAATCAGAAAGGGAATGAATCCTACCAAAAAAATGGCATGGAAGTGTATTGTTATCCGAAGCACCCAAAATTGGGAAAGGTAAATGGGAATCATTAAATTGGGATGGAAATAGGTACATATCCAATAAAATGGTTACCAAAAAATGACCATAAAATAAAATTGAAAACTTTAAATTAGGGAAGGAAGTAAAATGTCTTTGAGTTAGAATAGGATTTAATAAATAAAAAAGTTAGTGAGAAAAATGAAATGTCATTGAATTGGATTAGGATTCAATGGGATAAAATTTAGGTAAGGAAATGAAATGTCATTGAGTTGAAATAGGATTCAAATATTCAATGATAAAAAAAATTAGGTGAAGAAATGTAATGTCATTGAACTGGAATAGGATTTAATGATAAAAACATTTAGGGAATGAAATTAAATGTCATTGAATTGGAGTAGGATTCATTTCCAATCAATGACGAAAACTAGGGAAGGGAAAGAAATGTCAATCCATTGGAATGTAAGTGCATTTTAAATGTTAATAAAAGCAAACAAATGTGAAAGAGATATGAAACAAATCTTATTATTGATTACCTATTTCTTCATATGAGAAATGGGAAGTGAATGGAAAGACTCCAATTTGGTACCATAAAAAACATTTATTATTGAGTTGGGATGGAAGAATTTTGCTAATGAGTAAAAAAAATAGGAAAGGGAGTGATGGAATAAAAAAAAAGCTTGCTTAAAGTTGGAATAAAAGAGTTTCAGGAATAAATGAAGGAAAAAAAATGGAAAGCAAAAAAAATAGGAAAGGAAATGACGCAACAAATAAATATTGGCATGGAGTTGGAATAAAAGAGTTTTAGGAATTAATGAAGAAAGAAATGGTGGAACAAAAAACAGAGGGCAAATAGTTGAAATGGAAGTGTTTAAAGAGTTCATGAAGCCAAAAAGAAAATTGAATGATTTACAAAAAAATTAATGGCATTGAGGTGGGATGGAAGAGTTTTAGGAATGAAGCCCCCCAAGATAGGAAAGGGAATGATGGAATTAAAAATTCAAGTGACGTATTGAAGGCCTAGAATTTTTTTTAACCCCCTACTATTTCTTTCATTTTAAACAAAATGAGGTTTTACCCTTTTATCTAGTACACTACATTTCCAAAACATTTCCTAAATATTTCCTCAAAGTGTCCTAAACACTTTAGAATTTAGAGTCTTTTTTTTACACCCTAAACTATTTGTTGGTTCAAAGTAGTTTGAAGTGTTACAAGAAGTAAGGAAAAACATTTCCCACCACAATGAAGGGGACATACTCTTCCATGAAGTTTCTTCCAAATCTTAGTCGATGGAGCTCTTTATTTGGCATCTTGCTTTCATTGCCTTGTCGGAATCCAAAACAAGTTGTTGAGGCTATAATTAATGGTTCCCCCGCTCCAAAAAAAGGAGGGACTGAAGAATGTCAAAGCCCAAGCGCATTTCAAAGTCCTGCCTCCTATGCTGGACGAGCACGTCCACGCCCTGGAGTCCGTGCCCTGACTTCAAGTCCGCGCCTTGGAGTCCGCGCCCTAGCTTCAAGTCCGTGCCCTGGAGTCCGCGCCCTGGCTTCAAGTCCGCGCCCTGGAGTCTGCGCCTTGGCTTCAAGTCTGCGCCCTAACTTTAAGTCCACACTATGGAGTCTGTGATTCAGCTGCGCTCTCTCAAGTTCTTCCGCCTCTGTGAATTGTCCGCCCTGGAGTCCGCGCCTTGGAGTCCGCGCCCTGACTTCAAGTCTGCGCCCTAGAGTCCGCACCCTAACTTCAAGTCCACACTATGGAGTCTATGATTCAGCTAGGCTCTCTTAAGTTCCTCCGCCTCTGTGAATTGTCCGCCCTGAAGTCCGCGCCCTACGTCCGCGCCCTGACACAGCCCATTCAGCAAAAACATTTGTGAGAGAAAACATTCTTGTCTCTCCATGAATATGAGGACTCTAAAGAAAGGTGTGACAGCATTTAATGTTTCTCTCTTTCCATGAAAAGGGGGGACACCATCTTCCAAGACCATTAAATAGGAAGAAGGAGGGATCCCATGCCCAATGCATCCCCATGTGCGCACCTACATTTATGTAGTGGAGTTTCGCCGTGGAGTCCGTGCCCTGACTTCAAGTCCGCACCCTGGAGTCCGCGCCCTAACTTCAAGTCCCCGCCCTTCAGTCCCTGCCTTATGATGACGTCCACACCCTGAGTAGCGCCAGCGCAGTGAAGTTCCACCCTCCAACTTCTTGAATTATTCTGACCAAGGGTTTCAAGAGTGCAGGGTTTAGGGTTTAGGGTTTAGGGTTTAGGGTTTATGCTTTGAGTTAATGGCTTAGGGTTGAATTAAATAACAAATAGATGTAGCAATTACCTTTAGAAAAGAACCCTTCTCATGCATTCAAATCAATTTAACTTGTAAGTTCATGTGAAAATCAATTTCTTGTACCAATGATTCGTAATCATGGATTGGCATTCACAATCATTCTACTTCAATTTAACTTGTACGTTCAATTAAGCAATAGTCCCTTGTACGAACTGCTAGGTAATAAAAAAAACTTGAATCCCTTTATATTTTTTTTGTTTTTTTAACAAATGGAAAGAACCATTGCATAAAAAAAAATACACAATAGGACAAGCCACAAAGGCTAGACAATGATGAGATATGAGCAAAAACAAACAATCCCTTTATATTTAGAAGAAAATGTAACTTGTAATTTCTCGTTTCTGAAATAAATTTCTTTTAGTTAATATGCCTCAAATTGAATCCTTTATTATGAATGATGGATTTGAAGAAATAAAACCTATGGGTTCATTAATAAAATTCATTCTATCAATTATTCCAAAACCCCTTATACCAAGCATTTTCAAATATTAGTCCCTTCACGTGAATCCAAAAGAATGGAAGATCTAAGCTTCCATTCAAAAACCATCCCTTGTAGCTATTTTCTTAGAAATGGTTCCCTTCCAAGTTATCCAACCCCCCAAAATGGCATTGACTTCAAATGTAAGTGCTTTGAAATTCAATGCCTATAACGAGGGATGGGGTCATCCAAACTTTCGTAAATTTAATTTCGGTATGATTCAAAACTTTAGTTACAAGTTACAATGTTTGAGCCTAAGGGCCTAAATCCCAAACACAAATACTTGAATTTGATTTTTTGCTAAAATATAATTCTAGCAAAGAAAAACGGGGAGAAAGAAATCCAAGGAAGAGAATTCAAGGCAAGCAGGGAATCCAAGGGTAGGATCCGATGTAAGGCCCTACAATTCTATTTTATACAAAGTTGGGACCTAAATGGATAGGAATTTTTTTTTAACTATTTTCCTTTTTATTAAAGAGTCTTTTGCCCCATGTACCATAAACAAATGGGTTAAATTTTTCTACTCAAGATTTAATGCAAAGTATCCATTGTCATTCTTGATTTTCTAATGCATGTGATGGCCTTTAACTTCATATTATTTTATTATCTATTTTTTTATGACATGTGAAGAGAATGGAAATGTATTGTACTAAAATTTATCATTGAGTTGGAATGGAGTTGGGATGGAGTGACCCTAAAGATTTAATGCAAGGTGTCAATTGCCAATGTTGATTTTCTAATGCATATGATAGCCTTTATCCTCAATTTTTTTCTTACCTACTTTGTGTATATGACATGCAAAGAGAATGGAAAGACTTCAATTTGATACCGTAAAAATAATTTATCATTGAGTTGGGATACCACAAAACTAAATGGCCTTGAGTTGGAATGTAAGAGTTTTGCTAATCAAGCCAAAAAAAATAGGGAGTGAATGATATACCAAAAATAAAGTGCATTGAGGTGGGATGGAACAATTTTGCTAATCAAGCCAAAAAAAACTAGGGAGGGAATGATATACAAAAAATAAAGGGCATTGGGATGGCATGGGATAATGTTGCAAATGAAGCCCACAAAAAATTAGGAAGTAAATGATATACCAAAAAATAAATGGCATTGAGTTGGGATAGAATAATCTTGCAAATGAAACCAAAAAAAATTAGAAAGGGTTTAGGGAATACAAAAATTAAATCATTTCAATGGCCTTGGGGGAGTTGGGTCTTGGGTTGGAATGGAGCAATTTTGCTAATCAAGCCCAAAAAAACTAGGATGGGAATAATAATGCCATTTAGTTTTTGTATAACTTGGGATGGAACAACTTTCCTAATGAAACAAATAAAATAGGAAAGGGAATTAATCCACCCCCCCAAAATGGCATGGAAGTGTTTAGGAATCCAAAGCCAAAAAAAATAGGAAAGGGAATGGTGGAACAAAAAATTAATGGCTTTGAATTGGGGTGGGAGAACTTTAGGAAATAAGCAAAAATGAAATAGGAAAGGGAATGATTCAACAAATCAAGATCGGCATGGAGTTGGAAGAAAACTAAAAAAGAGTCTTGCTAAATAATGAAGCAAAACAAAATAGAAAAGGAGATGATTCAACAAAGAAAAAAAAGAACAATGAATTGGGATGGGAGAGTTTTAGGAGTGATTCAAAAAAATAGGGAAAGGAATGATGGAACAAAAAATGAACATTTGGCTTTGAGTTGGGATGGGAGTGTTTTAGGAACAAAATAGAAGAAAGAATGATTCAACCAAAAGAAAAAAATTAGTATAAGTTGGAATGTGAGAGTTTCAAGAATGAAGCCAAAAATATGTGAGAGAGAATGATCCAAACGCAAATGAATGGCATAGAGTTGGGATGGGAGAGCTTTGCTAACATCTTTCACCACAATGAAGGGGACATGCTCTTCCATGAAGTTTCTTCCAAATCTTAGTCAATGGAACTCTTTATTTGGCATCTTGCTTTCATTGCCTTGTCGGAATCCAAAACAAGTTGTTGAGGCTATAATTAATGGTTCCCCCGCTCCAAAAAAAGGAGGGACTGAAGAATGTCAAAGCCCAAGCACATTTCAAAGTCCTGCCTCCTGTGCTGGACGAACACGTCCACGCCCTGGAGTCCGCGCCCTGGCTTCAAGTCCGCGCCCTGGAGTCCGCGCCCTAACTTCAAGTCCACACTATGGAGTCTGTGATTCAGCTGCGCTCTCTTAAGTTCTTCCGCCTCTGTGAATTGTCCGCCCTGGAGTCCGCGCCCTAACTTCAAGTCCCCGCCCTACCTTCCTATTCGCGCCCTGATGCCAGGGATTGAAGTGTGCGTCCCCGCCCTACACTTTGGGAATGAAGACGTCCGCGCCCTGCTGCCACGCACATCAATGAAGTCCACGCCCCTACATTCCCTAAGTATATAAAGAAAAGGAAGACCCGGCATTCCCCACATTTGTCACCTGGCCTCTATCTCTTGGACTTCAATTCATTTTGAGCTCCTTGTGAGTCTACTTGGGTGGCAGATGGCCCTAGTTTGCTACTGAGGTGATGTCAAAATCAGTTCAAGCAGTGGATTAGCACTAATTGCTATTACTGATACTTTGTTCGGTATATCTACGATCTTTTTAACTTCAATACAAAGGAGGAGGAAGACATTTGAAATTATTTGTGAACGGTTGAACGCAATGGCAAGTCAAAGGAAGCAGACCAAGGAATGGGAACCATGGCTGAACTTTACGGAGAATGGGATTAAGGTGACTTGTGTTTTCTGTGTTGGGACCTTTAATTACAAACGTGAGCGTGCTTTTGCACATTTCGGATATGGCTCAAAATCAGAGAGGTCAATTTGTCGAAGTATGCCTCGTCATGTGCGACATAGATTTGCCAATTGTACAGGTTTTGTCCCGCTACGAATGGATGTCGAGGACATGTATGAGGGAGAACCAATTCAAAGTGTGCCATCTAGAGCAACTGCATGTGCAAGTTCAAGTGAAGCTACTGAAAATGAGGTGACGGGTGGGATCAATGGTGGGAGAGCGGAAGAAGGGGCAAACGTTTCAGAAGGAAATTATATTCTACAAACGTCATATGGTCTTGCTGGATCGAATTCTACGAGATCTAGATCACTACGTCAGCAGCGCATGGCGGACGCATTCAACATTGCAAAGAAGAAGGAGTTGGATGAGAAGTGGGCAAGTTTTTTCTATGAAGCGAATGTGCCATTTAATGTGGCAAGGCATCCAGCCTTCATTGAGGTTGTGAAGGCAACCTCACAGGCAAGGTTTGAATATAGTCCACCTTCTTACCATTAGTTCAAGACTAATTTAATTGAACCGAGGAGGTTGCAAATTGAGAAGCAGATTCAAGAGAAGGTTGGATTTGCTGTCAAGCACTATGGGGTGTCGATATGCACCGATGGTTGGGATGATGTCAATCGGAGGCCCCTCATGAATGTGATGATGTCATGTCCTGCAGGTGATGTATTTTTGGGGTCAATTGATACTACCTCGCAAAAGAAAACAATGCATTATATAGCAGACCAAATGAAAGTGTACATTGAGAAGGTGGATCCCAAATATGTGACACAGGTGTGCACAGATAATGCAGCAAACATGCTTGGGGCATTGCAAGACATCACTCGAACATATCTGCACATTTTTGTGCAAGGCTGCATGGCACATGCACTGGATCTCATGTTGGAAGATTGGGCCAAAATCCAGGAATTTTCGGATTTAATTGCCAAGGCAAAAAGATTGTGCCAATACATTCGAAACCATCATGCAACCATGTCGGTTTTCCGTGAGTTGAGTCTGAATCTGCAACTCGTAGTGCCTAGCGAAACCCGCTTCGCTTGTAATTTCCTCATGTTGCAGCGACTGGTGAAACTTAGAGGAGTCTTGGAGCGGTTAAATAACCACCTGCGTGTTCTAAATTACTTTGATACCCTACGGAACGAGCAAAATGGATTGCAGGCAGCTATCGCTTCACGTAATGTCAGAAGAACCATTCAAGATGTGGCTTTCTAGCAACGATGTGTGAATTACGTGTACATGACTGAAGACGTATTGAAGGCTTTGCGTGTGTTTGATGGACGAGAACCAGCCATGGGTCGGGCATGGCTCGTAATGCACAATTTGCGAGGGCACGTGTATTCTTTAAGAGAACCACCTTTCAACTTACGTGATGACATAGCAGTCATTTTGGAAGCATCTTTCAATGAAAGATGGAACAGGGTTTTTGAAGATACACACTACGCTGCGGCCCTTTCGAATCCATATCTCTTGGATAATGTGGCGCTCAGGGCGGATGGAACTGCCCTACGTGCATTGTATAGTGTCATCCGCAAGATGGCAGATTCAGTGGGTGTGAATTTCGATGATGTGTTGGCGGAATTAACAGAATTTGAGGAGGGTAGTGGACCGTACAGTCCAGCTATGACACCCAACATCTGTGTGACACAAATGCTTCCCCACCAATGGTGGCACAGGGTTGGAGATCGGGCTCTTTCAAAAATTGCTGTGCATCTTTTATCCCTCACATGTTCTGCTAGCTCTTGTGAAAGGAATTGGAGTATGTATTCCTTTGTTCACAATAAGGTCCGAAATCGATTAGCCCCCGAAAAGGCAAAGTTATTGGTATATATTTATACCAATAGCCGTGTACTTCAACAGCGACCAGGAGCCGATCCAGTTCGTTGGTATGATGCAAATATGTACTCGGAGGATTCCGATCCAGATGCCCTTGGTCCGCTCCCGACGAATGAACGCAATCGGGAATTCGACGCAATGCAAGCAGAGGAAGAAGAAGAGGTTAATGGAGAAGCCTACGTAGCACCTCAAGAGTATCCGGCAAACCCAGATCTTTGGAGGCGAGGAGCTGATCACCTCGAGGAAGCAAGGAACTACTATGGAGATGCTGACGATGGAGAGGAGGAATTCCTTAATGGTCATTGGGGTCCTTGGGGGCCACCCAATCCACGTCGCAGTCCTTTACCTCCACTTCCTCAAAATGAAGGGATCGTTGAAGTCCCCGCTTTGTCATCTTCTTTAGAGACTGACAATCCAAATGACGATAACGTCGATGATGGTATTTCCCATAACAACAACGACGATGATGACAACCTCCCTCTAGGAAATGGCGATGTAAATGAAGATGGCGACGTAAATAGGGGGAGGAATGCAAATCCAAATTGTGGAGGATCTTCTCACAATCGAGATGGCAATACAAGGCCTATAGGAGTGGGGCCATCAACTTGAAACATTAGAGCTATTCAAGGACATCATGACAGAAACGTTAGAAATGCAAGAGTGGCACGCCCTATTGCAAGAAACCAACCAACTGGTAATGTGAGAAGGCCTTTTGATCCAGAGTATGTGGACCCTAATGATGTTTTTGCATTTGTAGAACCACCAGAAGACCTTGCCCGTGTACCCGTTGCAGTTGAGGGCCATCCTACTATTTCTGATCAAGGTATACAAACACCACATTCCATAGACCCATCTTCAGTAACAAATTCCAATGCCATTCGAAGACCTTCTCCAACAGGGTTAGGCTCTCTGGGGAATGTTCATTTGACTCTGCAAAGCGTTTCACGTGGTACTATTGGTGGTAGACCACCTATGGCCCCTCGGCCCCCTGTTCGTCATGAACTAGGTCAATATCAACAAGGCCGTGGACAGACGAAAGGCCGTGGAAGGGCTAGAGGCCGTGGAGGAAGTAGAGGCCATGGACGAAGAGAAGGTCAACATATTGGAGAAGCATCATCATCAAGGCCTACTAATCATCTACTCCTTGGAATTGGGGCAAGAGATCCAAATAGGGTGATAGAACCATTCCTAAGTACATACGTAGCAGGACCTAGTGGGTCAACCCCAGCATTTGTTGTTCCAACAATTCCAGGTGGACCTACTATAAATTCTGATGCAGAAGACCCCAACGCACAACGACATAAGAGGTTCAAGCGCAAACGTAGTCAAGGTCAAACTACAATAGAACTTCGAAATGAAAACTCGGAAGTTGAAGGACATTGGACCACAGATAGTGGTGAAGCAGAAGATGAATATGACTGCAACGAAGATGCAAATGATGAGGCACCAGAGGATGATGATGTTGTTGTTCGAGATGCTAATGTAGCGGATCCAAGTGCCCAAGAAGTTCGTAGGTCGAGTCGTTTGAATAATTGAGGTTATTGAGTTGCATCGATGGTAGATCTTGGGTCTTTAAGAGTTGAAGAGAATTGTAGCAATTGGAAGAAAGATGGACGAGAAGCCAAAGGAATGTCTTAGATAACCTATGAGAAAGTGAGCGTATTTTGGAAGTATAGATTCATTGTATTGTTATTGTACTTTGCAATGCATGAATTTTATAAACAGTTTTGGTTATCACAAACATTGCAGCCTACTAATATTTCTTTTCTGTATTTTTGTATTTGACGGGCATGTTGGAAACATTGGTGAGTGCAATCATGTAAAATATATTGCAGTTACTAGTTCTTTTTAATGCAGTGGGGTCTCCCATTTGTTCAAAAAATAAATTTATATATATATATATATACATATATATTGGAGAACACATAAGTAAAATCCACCATTTCCCGTCCACGCCCTGCCTGAAGGAGTCCGCGCCCTCACGTGACGTCCGAGCCCTGGATCTAGGTGTCCGAGGTGACGTGTCATTCAAAAAAATTCCACAACTTTGAAAAATTGAAGCCGTCCGATCAGTCTGGACCGTCCAGCCGTCTGGTCCAGTTCGCCCGTCCGTCCGAGACGTCCGGTGACCCTGACCCGTCCGATATCACAACCCTGATTTGAGGTTCTATATGGACACATGGGTGTGCTCATTTCTTGAAATTCTGCCATTTTAATGAATACAACAAAATCAATTGCTTTATCATCTACATGGGTTGTACAATAATTCCTGCTTTTATTGAGATCATGGACTTCTTCTTTCGAAACAAATGAAACAAAATTTCTTGCAATTTTTCAATAACTTTGAAGATGATGGTCAAGTGTGTATTTTAAGTCCTTAAGTTCCTTGACTATTTTTTCACCAAAAACACTCCAAAACTATCATTTTTAGTACAAGTACTAAATTTTAGAAAAAAAAAATTTGGACACATGTAGCTGTATCAAGAACTATATGATCTTGTATTAAGCTGGTTTGAGAGGATGTGAAAAAAAATTCAGAAATTTTCACCATGTGGATTACAAGATATAAGCTTTTGAATTCACTAAAATCCTTTTGGACTCAGCAAAAAAATGGGTAGCTACACTTCAAAAGCTCACATATGTACGAAAAAAATGTCAAAAATGGTGGTGCTTCTTTGGATTCATTCTTCGAGGAAAGTTTTTACATGCTTGAAAATTTTGAGATCATTTGAAATTGTACAACATGTAGGAAAAAAATAGTGAGGCAAAAGAAGTTGAGAATGATTCAAAATACTAAATTGTTAAGAATTTAGATACGGAATTGAAAAATGCCAATCCCAATGGTTGAAATGTTGTAATAAACAATTTCCATCCATTTATTTTTTCAAAATATATTGAGAATTGAGTTAAATAAAGGATTTCAAAGTTTATTTTAGAGTAGGGAATCCATAATTGCCCGCAAACTAAGACTCCTCACAATTTTCATCTCATTAATCACAATGGAATGATTCAAAGCTTTCCACATACATAAAACTCTAGAAAACCAATTTTCAATTTTCATTTTTTTAAGAAGTGATTTTTAAGAAAAAAAATTGAGTTGCCCATGCCACTTACCAAACAATGAAAATTACATATCATGCAATAACTTTTTCAACCATGTAGTAAAATGTTATGAAATTTTTGGGGCCTTGAAGCTACTCCTTGTCTACATGTTGTGTGAAAACTTCAAAGGAAAAGAATAAAAATTTCATTTGTAGTGAATTGCCTAAATCACTATGTTGCCAAAAAACACAATTTAGTACTTTAGGGGTTAAATGAGGTTTAAAGTTCAGCTTTGAAAACAATTAGTGCACTTGACTTGACCATGAGTGGTTGAGATCTTTCATGTCCTAATTTACATATCCCACATAGATTGTTGTACCTCCAACCTCCCTACTTTTGTGATCCACTCTTGCCTTCTTTCTCTCAATCAAATATGGAGTAGTAATTAGCTTGTGGAGATATGTGAAATACAAATGGACGAAGGGACTTACCAATTTCTATATTAATTGAGTTCAAAATATGTGTAAAATTTATGTAAATAAAAAAATTGGATATCAAATCAACTTCTTTTAACTTTAAATAATTTCTTGACTGACATGTGTCAAACCTACTAGCTACCTATAGTATTGGAATGATGTTGAAAGTGAAGAAATGGAAAAGTTTTGTAGTATGCCAACTAAAAATGTGAATATCCTAAAATACTTGAACTAAGCAAAATGTATTCTACAATAGTCAAAAGAAACTATACATAATTTCTTCCTAGTTACCTAAAATTCTCAATACACCATAAAAAACTTCCAATCTAATTCTTGATCATAGTCAATATCCCATTTGAAACTATGAGAAGGCATAACTTGACCACCAAAGGTATAGAACAAACAACAATCTCGGGGATTTTTTGTAGTGTCTAAATGGATGAAAAATCAGAAATTACACTTAATTTCTTTTGAGTATTGTATAGTCAGGTCCAATAATCTTATAGATTTTCTTCATTGTCGAAATTCAACAAAAAGTCCATAAACTTTAGGAAGCTCTAGCATGCTAAAAAATGGACAGATTTTGAAACCACAAATTGCATTGGAATTATAGTGAAGAGTACTTGAGCATCATAACAAATATATACATATAAAATTCAAAATCTTCCAACAATTTGAATCTTTCCTATACACTATGTACCATCTAGTGTTGCTACCCTTTGCCAAAATTACAACTTGCATTTGAATGGGCATATTTAAAATGAACTTTTGCAATTGTTGTAGAGATACTTGATCCCATACTACTTGAATTGCTTGTATCATTTGCTTAATGAACATTGTACAATAGGGTCAAGCTAACTCATGAAGTTTTTCTTCACAAGCACAAAGATTCAACCAAAAAATCCATAAAGTTCAAGATGCTCTTGAATGTTAAAAAAAGAACAAATTTTAAAACCACAAATTGCCTTTGAATCACAATGAAGTGAAACTTCATAACAAGTACATAATGAATGATTCAAAATCAAAAAAGGATTTGGATTTCTTTTATACACTACCTATTATTTCATAGAGAACCTTTGGAAGATAGTCAAAGATTTGTTGTGATGGAGTAAAGAACAAGCAAGAAATGGTACAACTCTACAAGTAATTCAAATAGCATGGGATCAAGTATCTTTAAAGCAATTGTGAAGGCTCATTTCTAATATGTATCATAAAATACAAGTTGTTATTTTAGCAAAATGTGTCAAGACTAGATGGTAGATAGTGTACATACAAAACATCAAACTCTTTGTATGATTTTTAATTACATATGTATACATTTGTAATGATGAAGTAGACTTCAGTGTGATTCCCACACAATTTACAATTCAAAATTCTGTTCATTTTTTTCAGTGTACACTTAATGGACCTCCCCAAGTTCATGTAATCTGAGCTAAAACTGCCGGGAGCCCCAAAATCTCAAAAATCTCAAGATTAGTGTACATGATCCGGCCATACTAGTGTCATCATCAAATCTTGCTCATATAGTGAAAAGCTATCCACAGAGCCCCATAATGTTCTATCCTACCATCTTGCGTGGAAGTAAAATGAGCATAATTATGCCACATACACTAGTTACAAAATTCAATTTCATAGTCAATTCTCGGAGTGTGTGATAGCAAATGATTTGCAGTGTACTCCATGGAGAAAAGCTCCTTCAATTGTCTTCTTCAGACCTCCCAAGTGTATGCTTCATATCTCATCTCTGCTGGTACAAAATTGCAGTAGCATCTGGTTCTCAAATTAGTTCAGTAACTTACCCAAGCACAGCTCATGCAAATCAAAAGCTTCAATCCTTGTACAATCAGCTCAATATTTATGCTTCGATAAATGTGATAGACGTAATCCTTGAAGTCTGTCTGCACGAAGCCTGTCTGTTGCAGCAGCAGCCACTGTTATTTGTTTTTTGAAACAAATGAACAGCTACTGTTTTTGGAGATCACTACCTGGCTCAAGGAAAAGGAGAATAGTACGAAGACTCTGAACTCCTATTCCGAGGGAGGAGGTCCACATCAAACATGCTTAACAAGTACAAATTTTATTCTCCAATTATACTGAATCTTGTTAAGTCAAAATGTCCTCTCTGACTGACTCCTGTGAAGCAGAATGAACTGTTCCTTAGGTGGGTTGTTTCCTTAAACTGGGAAGTCAGAATATGACATTTCATTGTTACAGGAAAAAGTGACTTCAAATTTTAAATTAGTTTGGGAATTCCTGATGTTTGGATTGAAAACATGAAGTTGCTAATGCAACTGTTCAGTTGCACATGCAGAAGATCCACTGGTAGTGATGTAGTGAGTCAAGTGTCGATTTGGGGGGTCAACGTACAGACAATACTTTGGAATTTCATAACTTATTTCTAGGGTTTCTAAATCATGTGTATTACAGTAAGTGCATTTGGAATCCTTTTGCACTTCCCAATAAGATTCAATAGATACAATTTATGTTTAATAATAGTAATTGTGCTCAATTGCTATTAGTATTGATTCTAGGTGCACTAGTGTGCATTTTTTGCGTGGATTTTTGCCACTTCGCTACAGAGTAAACACAAAGTCTAGTCTTTGTAAGGGAAATTTAAGCTTTAATTTTACAAAATAGCCAAAGTCTTACTAAATTTTCAAACTAATAGCCAAATTTTTCATTTATAGATAGAGATAGAGATCACGTAATATCACCCAAATATCACCACATTACAATACTATTATATTACATTACATTAAGGGGAGTCAGGATTGTAAAACCCTATTCTTCAAACTATCTAAAAGAATCCAACATGGATTGTTGCGATTGGGCTACTACAATTCCTTACACAACCTTGTCCAAGATCTATACATGGTTAAACTAATGAATAACCTCTTCTCCAAACTTGCTGAAGGCCTAAATATATAATTTAAAAAATAATAATAATTTGGATTGCCCATTGAGCTCTAGTGTCCCTATAGAGGCCCCATTTTTTTCTAAAGTATATGGCTCTCTTCTTCTAGATAACTCAATTCAAATTGCATCCCAGAATGAGAATTTTGAACCGCATTGCTCTTAACTCTAGAAGGATGTCACAGACAATCAGACACTAAGTGTCGAATGGACAATAGAGAATCCTTTTATATAGGATAGAAGTGCAAATGATCATCCTTGGAATTTTGTGTAAGGAAGGAAAGGTCTTGTATGATAGTTTGACCTCCGATAAGTATTCTTGGGGTTTTTTAAGCAAATGATTCATATAGTGTCCAAAATGATGATTTCCATTGTAAGCAACCTATCTTCTTGGGGTTAAGAAAGTTTTTCGATGCTTCACATTGTAAAGGTTTAACTAAGGATAAAACAATGCCTAGGGGTGATGGATGGAAAAGTATCGATTCAAATCTACACTCTACCCTCTTAATTTTGAGTGCTTTGGATTGAAAATAGTCATATTACAAGTCAAGTACTTTGAATGTGGGACATGTGCATGCAAAGACAATGTGGCAAGCATTATAAAGCTATTTTTTTTCTCAATGAGTCACTTGAAAGTTGAAACCTAGCCCGAGAGGATTAACTTGTCATTCAAAGATTAATGTAGCTCTTAAACATCAATTTGCCAAGTGCTTTATGATTTATATGGTGTTTTTGGAGGAAAAGTAAAATCGGATAGTCTAAGTAGCTTTAGAAGAACTTTTGCCTCTTTTTGAAAACAAAAATAGATTGAATTTCATTGGTGTTCATATATGTGGAAAGTTGTGAAGGATGAAAGTATTCATGAAACAATTGTTGATTCTTTTCTCTTTCTCTCTCTGCCCTCTTTCTCTTCTTTGTCCAGCCTCTTGGCTTGGCTATTGTTTTGTGGTGACTCTTTTAACCCCTAAATGCCCAAGGCACCAAATTCTGGTGTTCTGAAAACTTTGAAGTTAAGTAGAACCCAACCAAATTGCTATTAGTAGTAGTAGTTTATATTTTTGGAGAACTCTTTTTGAAGTCTAGTTTTAGGATCAAAAAGCCAATCTTAAAAATGAAGGAATATGATTTTTCTAATCCAGATTTTGTGCAAGGATGCCCATTGCAATCTTGACCTCATGTAGTGTTGAGGGCTCTTAGAAATGAGCCTCAAATACACTAGATCTTGGAGGAAAAATCACATTAGAAATTCTTTAAAAAAAAATGTAGAATAGATTTTGAAAAACCATAAATTGATTGGGTTGTGCATGCTAAGCCCTATAACCTCATATATTTTTAGTGACCAACTTTTTAGAGTTGACATGCAAATAGAGAATTGAAAAATTTTCATACTTTTAACACCCTCATGATCAAACATTATAATCTTTCAATCCGTAAGTGATATTGTTATGTTTTCTTTTCCTATGTGATCTCTAACATGTCTAGTTTGAATTTGTATGGTTACAATTCAAAAGAAATTGGTATAATTTATGAAAATGTTGACTTTTTGTTCAATTTAGAACAAATTTCAAGAAGCTCCAAACAGGCCTTGAGCATTTAGGGGTTAATGCTATGGCTTCTCCTACCATTTGTTTAAAAAAAAAACAAAAAAAACAATTGTCAATTTTGTTGCATTGGGGCCATATACAGGGCTACATAAGGATTTGATTAGGACACTAAAATCTTTTATTTATTTTGATTCTATAGTAATTTGGAGAAAATGTTCATACCATCGTTTGACATTGTGTTTAAATTGATATATGTTAAGTTAATTTGATTTCCAACATTATATATAATAACCTTCTAATTGGCTGCGCAGAAAAGGAATACCCATATTGTGATGGTCAAAATCATTCAAGTGATTTGAGGCCCCAACATTAGTGATACATGTTCATATGCACAATGCTCTAAAAACTAGTACTGATATAGATTTATTTTTTAGATCATGCACCTTGAAAATTAAGTGCCACAGTCATGGAATTCTACCAATCAACAATAATTATTAAAATTTTCAAAGACAGTAAGCTCAACATATTACCAAACTTCCTAAAGCTTTCTTTGGTACTTTATAATTCTTTAAATGCAACAATATAAAATATCTTTAAGATTGCCATGTAAATCTTTCATTACAAATTTCAGCTACATTGGATGAATAATGCAAAGTTATAAAACGAAGTTGGGCGCTCACCTAATGATGCAAAATGGTGCAAGTGTTTCTTGCAACTGATCCAAAACAAGGACATCAGGCTCAACAAGGCTGATGAGCTAGTTACGTACAGTCACAGCATACAGAGTCATCGTCTCAAATCATGCCAATGATCGAAAAAAAATACACACACATTGAACAGAAGGGACATCTAGTATAGAAGGCATGCGAAACAAAAGATTCTGACTATGAAACCTTTCAGAAAGCACACCTTCATTTTCGTGCGCTAAATCAACATGTACTAAATGCTGAACGTTAAAGATAAAACTGTTGAGGCTCATGAATACAAGAGTATGACGGTGCCCTCTGAACATCTAGTCACCTTGAAAAACGCTGCTAAGCTTATGCCGCAGAAATTTACGAAAATTTAAATCAGTTAAGTCGGGCGCAAATTAACAAAAGCAAAAAGAAATATTGATACAGTGAACTGCAAGATTTACCCTGGAAGATTTATGATCCGAGTTGGAATCATCATGCAAGTGCCTCTATCGCATTTGAATATAATTCTTCACATAATCTGTCAGACCTGTAGCAATTACAACGTCAAGGGTCGTAAGTAGTCTAGCAGCGACCTAGTCACAGGCGGGGTCACAGGAGTGGCGGGCGTTGCTCTTTCAGCATGGAGTCGACCTCGGTCGGGTCTTCTGCAAGGTTCAAAATGCAGTAGAACTTGAGAAATGTTGATCATACAACAATCTATCCACAAAGTGGATTTACAACAATTGCCATCACATATGCAGTATCAAGACTCGCGACCAATGAAACTAACTGCAACCTCAGCAGCTAAATGAAAGTCACGTGTTATGCATGGATTTATCTGAAGATGTACCAAGCACACTTTAACAATTGAGCCATCTCAGGGAACTCTTTGGAGACCATTGTTCAAATGGCTCAAAAATCAAACTGGAACTTAAAATATGCGCTACATTCTTCATGGTCAGAGAACGCCGAACTAAATACCTGACCTCACAAACATCTGCTTGCTAAGAGCATTTCACGAGTCACAAGAAGAAAGGATCAGTGTAAACCTGAGCGCCGTAAGAATCCCTTTTGCCAACAGCCCTGGCCTGCCATGAACAGGATCTCTTTGAGAATATGCTTCACAATTGCACCGACATCTTCAGCGAATTCGTCGTCTGCCAACATCTTTCATCAAAGTCAAAACGTTGACTACAAGTGACTCATGCATCATGGAAACGAATGAGGCATGATCAAATCAGATAAGACTCCGGGTTCATACTGCGCAAGCCCCAAAACAGACCGGCTTGATCAGAATTGTTAAATTACAGGTCTTCAGAACTCTCATCTCAAGACATCTACAGACGTCAGTAGGAATGAATGCTTTGAAATTAAGTTCATACAGAATCGAACGCACTAAGGGGCAATGATCTTTTGCCAGGGTAATTTGCACGCTCCTTCAAGCAACAACTGTGATTTCATGAAGTCAACAACAAAAAACGGACACGTCATTTAGAAGTGTAGAGATATTGAAACACTGTGTACTCTTCGTATTCTTTGAACTGGGACTTATGAACTACACACCATGCTTGAAAGAGAGCAGAATTTCTGTCAGATGACCTGCTGGTAGAAACATAAAACGCAGTAACGCACGATCGAATAAGGTCCGAGTGCAGAAGTTTCTACATCTTTGAGCTATTTTCCACAACTGTACGCCTCGGGCCGTGACATGCTAAACCACTGCTATAATTACCACAAGTGGCAACACATCCAAGTGAACCTTCTTGCATGGCAGTTAGTCAGCCTGTGGCGACACTCAGATCGGTCCCATGGGAACGTACCACAGTTTCAAAAGAAAATTACAGCAATGCTCTCGAATGTATACGCTAAATTAACTACCAAAATTCGACATCTGCATGTGGCTGGTCTTCAAAGCAACAAAAACTTCCGGGACCGATCGTATTCGAGTTTCTGCCTCTTATATATTTGAGAATTATATGCCGGAGAGAATGCCAGGGAGATTGCCGACTTGTTGCAAAACACGGCAGGCACTCTGATCCAACAATCGAGGCCTGCTGCATCCAGGTGTGTTCCTATCAAAGATAAACAATGACCAATGCCTCGATGTTAAGGAGTACAAAGCACAACAAAGCTAGGAGATTAGCATAAACGCACTCGCATCACGAATACCAGTGTCATTAACTGCAAGCACTGATCTACCGTCAGTACTAGGTCAAATAGTTAGTCGGTGCCTAGACAGTACGTGCACCTAACTTACGACAGATCTCACAAAGAATTATCCTGACTCATCACATTGAGAGATTGATGTGCTTAGCATTACTTCACCTCGATATTGAAACAACATTCAAGAGTTTGCAAGTTGCATAGCAGAAACTTAAGGTTTGGACAAGACTTCAGATGCAGATCTGGAAGGAGTCGTTGGATCTCATCTTCAAATGGACAAATTTCATCTGGTGAGAAAATCTCCATCTGAAGACCGGGTCCAACTCCAATGAGAAAATGGCAACGCAGCCTAATCTGCAAAAAAATTTAAATACTTTGTCATAATACATCTGGCACCTCAAGTTACAGCTTGCGAAACTTTCAACTCTCTCATTGCCTGGAGATGCTGCACCATTATCCAAGACGAGTCATCAATCACTTCAGTTGTCAAAATGAGTGCCAACTGTTTAGCCATCGACACGTATTATCGAATGAGCAGATCTAGAGACTGAAGATACTTTCGATACAACAAGGACTGCACGAGATATGGTCGAGGAGCTTACTAGGTAGACGAGAAATACGGCTGAACGTGCTGGCAGGGAATCCACGTCTGCTCGAAACATTCGCAGGCGCGGTCTTCGAAAGAGATTTCATTCTTGCAATCAATGCTGAAATTCTCCTGACCTTCCAACTTACAAAACACAACACATTCCTTTCTGTCAACTACTAAGGAGTCGGTCAGTCGGATGGTGAACAGTAGGAACCTATAACATACCTTTAGGCTGCACTTCTCCCTTGCTGCTGGGAAACACTCAAGTTGTGCGGTGTGAGAATGTTGACGAAGATGCTTCGATTCATAGTTTTTTTCGACCCTCCGGAAACACCTTCGTGATCATTGGCCGACGCCGCAAGAGAGTCGTGGCACTTGGAAGCTACTGAGACTGAAGAACTAAGTCGTAATCCGACGAAAATAAGTCCTTCGTTCAGCTCAGCCTCCACGTGCCTCCTGAACATACGATGACAGCAATCAAAGAGAGAAGTGAGCTTCAAATGATGCGGTAGCAGCTTGCTTCCCTAATTGCGGGACTAAGCTTGATAATTCTGAGAAAAGCAAGACTTCTTGAAACTGTCGTGAGAGCTTCTCTGACGCAGAACCGTTCATTCAACTTGCATCTCACTATGACTGGAGCGCGCTTTCTCAGAACATAGGGCGAATACGTCTGTCGTGTGGAAGTTTTAGATCTCCCAACAAGCATACGACGGTGCTTTCCTCGAATTTCGTAGAAGACTTTCGTAGAAGGCTTTCGTATCTTACGTTTCAGCATTTGTAGCCAATCTAGCCCAGATATCAGGCAACCTGCTCAGCTCCTGTTGAAAACACAAATCAACTGGTCTGAGTCAAGAAATGGCACAACGGGAGGTGTATGGCAAACATCTAGGCGACGAGGAGGTAACCTCACTGTCAGTGATAGATTAATGTAGAGTGACTAATCCATGTACTCACAACGACAAGAAAAGATGTGAATTATTCTGAAAACGACGTCTTTCACGCCAGACGAAGCTTGTGTAATTGTATTGTGCGAACCGGATTACCATCAGCTACTCTTCGACCTCTTCTGTTCTGCACGGTGTTCGATAGACAACCAGCACTTCATTCCTGTCCAGTCAAACAGGTGAGATGATTCGGCTTGGACACTAAGTTCGGTGTGCACAACTTTCTTTCAAGATATGAGTAGATTTCTTATGAGCATGATCTCCATTCAAAATATGCTGATCGAGCCATTCATGTAATCTCCAAACGATTGAATCACCGAGCAGCCAAAAGCTGATTCTCGAACTGCACCGAGTGATATAAAGCATCATAGCAAAACGGCACACAATCGGCGAAGCTCGAGAGCTTTCCAAAAACCATTTCGGTAATCACAAAGTTGTGAGACCTTGAGTTGTGTAACAGGTATATTGCAATGACTTCGGCATGCAGTGAAGCACACCATCCCGGTGACCATCGAAGGCTTCTGCTGCAGTCACGAGCACATGGCAACCTTGCTACCGGCGCTAGCTATCGATTCCAGTTAGTCGTCGGCTTGACACTTACCCGAAGCCCTTGGCGGATTTTCATCACAAATGATCTTCCATTTCGAATCACTCTGACATCCTCCCCACCTCTCTCTCTCTCTCCCCCCTTCTCATATCACAAAAAAAACGTAACAACGACAACGGAGACGGTGTGACAGGAAGAGGGTGAGCACACATGGACAAGTACTATTCCCTCCTGTACATGCTCAGCTGTGCTCACTCTCTTCTGTCACTCCCATCCCCCTGCCACACATGAGAACATCTCAACGTCACACACACAATCACGGATGACTGTCCCCTCAGACAAGGCTGCAACCCCAGCCCCGCGCAACCTCGTGCGTCAGAACCGCTGCCACAAGGTGCGGATACTGTAGTACATGACCTCACACTTACTTCCCTTCCCTTACAGCATCTCCACCTAAGCTAAAGCTTCGTCCATCCGCTGTGTGCAGCAGCTCTCACTCGCGCCAGGCCAGGCCAGGCCAGGGCCCCGTACCGCCGGAAGCAGGGCAACATACAGCAATTTTGCAGCTGCATCAGGTGATGTGCACGATGCCTCCCTGCAGAAGAAAGGACGGAGCTGAGGAGCAGCAACTGGAAGGCCTGATGATGAAGAGAGGCGCCTGCCTGCCTGCCTGCGCTCTTCTTCTTCGGCTCTACGTATCGCCCGCCACAACAGTCGCAGTCGTCTCCGTCGTACTCAATACTGATTACACATCGTTGGCGCCCTTAAAGATGGCACAGCCCATGCCATGGCGCTCTACTTTAAACCGCCGGAGGGGGCGCCTTCAGTGGTTTCCCCTTTCGTCCCCGAGGCCCCCCGTGTGCTCCCACCATTTGTCGCGCGCCTCGTACTCGCGCAGTAATTCGAACGCCACCCAAGGGTGAAGTTAACTTTTCCTGGCTTTTGCTTGCGAACTTGCAGCTCGGCCGTGCCGTGTTCCGGCTATTTCTGTTCGGGTTTCATGTTTGGAAGAGCCTGTTCGCATGTACCGGTACTTCCCCCTACCTACTCTATAGGGGAGGAGAGAGGGTTCCTATCCCTGGAAGCGACCCATATTCTGATCACACCGTTTGACTAACGGTATGGGCCAAAATATTTACGCTGTACATGCACATGGTAGAGAATCATGAAGTACTTTGTTTCATATTATTCCAATACTCCAATATTATTCTACCAATTTTTAATGGGGGAATCTCACGGAAACCAATGTTGAGACTTAGATACTCCTTAATTGGACACCTTTGAAGCACAAAATGTCAAGCTTCAACCCTCATTGATTACCGAAAGTGGAAACTTGATTTCTACCAAAGAGTTTGAATTGAGTGTCATTTGCAATTGGTTGTGGAATTATCCAATGTGTCGTGTAAAGTGACATCGGAGGTGGCCCATGTCGAATTAGGGGGGACTTAGAAGGTCTCATTTTCGAGCCAACACTAATGGAAAACAAATCTCATTAGACCAAGCTTTTAGGACCCACACTTGCTCTAGCTCATCATGGCATGGCGAGTTAGACCAAATGTAGGTTTTAATCCCCTAAAGTCCCAACGTCTCCTCAAGGAACAAATGAAAGTTGAGGTAGATTCCTATCATCTCAATTTTGGCACAATTTTTTGAAATTTCTGTTTAGATAGAAAAACACATTCACTTTGGGGGAATAGGGTTTTTATTTCATTCAATGCTGAGGAAGAAAAGGTATGCCATCCTAAGCCCAAATTTTAGATCATCAAGCAACAAAAAAACTTGAAATTTTTTAAAACTTCTTTGTCATAGATTGTGTTTTTGTCTACATAGAAAGCTTTGATTCAATCCATTTAGATTAGTTATGTGAAAATTTTGGAGCTTCTTGTTTTGCGAGCAAATCATAGAAACTTCTTGAGAAAATAATATTTCGGAATCAATTTCTAACCTAGTTTGCACAAAAAAAGAATGAAAAATCTACAAGATTTAGTATATTTGTTAGAACAATCTTACTATTGAAATTAGTGTATTTCAATTGCATCTTAAATCTATTAAAGGTTTAGTTTTTCCTTCAATTTTGTACCTATTTCTACTTAATAATTTTTTGAAGAATGAAAATCAAATGTGTACTTTTTTAAGAAAAATTCTTACAATATTAATTCAACTCCTCAACACATTTTCTTTTAATTCAATATTAGTAGTAAAAAAAATTTTAACTAAGAAGATTCAAAGTTTTACAATCTAACCATATAAGGTGCAATAAAAAACATTTTCTTCATTGAAAATGTTTATATCTTGCAATCTATGTGGTTAAAATTTCTGAAAACTCTTCTACACATTTACAAACTAGTCTAGTGCAAGAACCCTTGATTAAATATTAAATCAAATTAAAAAATTAAAAAATTCTCTTTGCAATAGAAATGAATGTTTTTGAATGTTTTTTGATATGTAAAATAGGTCTTGGGACAAGTGATTATAGCTTGGTCTACAAAGGCATGTTTTTTTTTATTATTGCAAGTCTCATTGCAAGTCAAAACAATATTGAAGGCTTTAGTGTCATAATGCAAAGTCATGTTGGATGAGGCTCATAGAATGATTTTAGGACATTCACCTGATATAGATAGTTTTATAAAAATGAGGTTAAAATGTCTTTTCATGGGAGTAGCAGTATCCTTGTATTGTCCTACAAAGATACAAGACAATCTCCATCTACCAAATACTATTCGTAGAACTCAATATTGTTAGTATATATAACAAGACAATGTTATCACAAAGAACATACATGAAAAAACAAACTAAAAGAACCATTTGATGTCAAGATTATAAATCGAAACAACAGTAATCCAACTTTAAAACAATTGCAACATTAATATCAAAGTTTTGTTTCTATTCAATTGACTATTCAAATAGAGGAAACTTTCAAGCAAATCCTACTTCAATGACTATAACAACTAATGACTCCCGAATTTGCTCATACCAAAAAGAAAACCTCTAGTACACAATTCTGAAATTTTTACCTTGGGGAATAAATGAAAATCTACTTCTATTTTGTGGTAGTTTAGTATTCTACTTTCCTACCTTTATGTTTTAATTTTGGATCTCCAAGTCCAAACATGAATTCAAATCTTCCAAATTTGATCATCTAGTGACAAATGCTAAACTCCCACATCTCTTCTCAAGATGAAAAGTCTTGAAGTTATACATCTACAATCAACTTTGTGGTATGAGTAATATCCTACTTCACATGAGAAACAATCTTACAATCTTTATAATGGATCACATGTCACAAGAAACATGAGCCAAGAGAAGAAGAATAGTCTCAAAATACAACAATACAATAATCTCCTAAGCTAACAGGTAATAGTGGCAAGTTTTCAATATTGAACCCTACAAAGTGTTTCCTAAAATGTCATACTCTAGGGGTAGTCTCATTTACACTTATTTTCAGCACTTTGAAAATTCATGATACATTCATATGGAGTTTGGAATGCTCATTTGACCTCCAACATGATCCAATGTAAATAATTTTATAACATGACCCATAGTCAAATGTTTATCTAGGTAATTTAAGATACAATGAATTTGACTTGAAACAACATTAAACTAAGATATGAGTATCTATTATAGACCTTTCAACCCAATGGCCTCCCTATCTACATTAGAAATGTACAACAAGTGTGGATAGGGACACAATTGTGTTGAAGGTTCAAAATGGGTATGCATACCATATTCTCATCAAATGTAGAATAGGACCACCTCTAGCTGAAGCATTTAGTGCAACCGGTTTTGTTATTGGAAAGCTTACATTGTAGTTTAGCCAATAATGACATCAAATTATCGGAGTGTGGAGAGTGATGGTGATAATGTGTGAACTAGAATGTATTGGTTATCCATCCCTCCAAGTATTCCATCCATTTATCCATCCTTCCTACCCTCCAAGTATTTTATCCATTTATCCATCCATCTTTCATGCCCTCTATAAAATGCAATTAGGTTGAAGGTCCAAAATAGATAAATATACCTTATTTCCATCAAGTGCAGAATATAACTACCTCTATCCAATCCTTTCCAAAGCATAAAGTTGGTTGATTCAATGCAAATGATCCAATTACTACAAATCTTATACTACAATCCAACTAGCAATGTCATCAGAATGACTAGAGTATGGAGAATGATAGTGATAATGTGTGAACAAGAATGTAGTCGTCTTCCATACCTCCAACCACTATCCCTCCAAGTGTTCCATCCATTTATCCATCCATTTGTCCTTCTTACCCTCCAAGTATCCCACCCATCCCAATTGGATTGAGGTGATAGTAAGTTCAAGTAAATGTATCCATACTCAATCACTTTAGAGTTTTAAAGTAGATCATGAACAGTTTTAGGCTGAACAAATTTAACCCATGTACAAAGGTAGGCCATTTTTTTTCATAATTTTATTGCCAAAATTGAGAGTGTTATAAATTTTGGGAGCCAAAAAGTATGTGGAGCCTATAGCCAATGCCTAGACTCTTCCAGTTCTAACCACTCAAGAAAGACTTTCCACTCAGTACTTCATACTTTCTTATTCACCACTTTGGGACAAGTGCTTAACCCCTACATGCCCAAGCCTTTCCAAGTTTGTTTTCATTATGAAAAAAGAGTATGGACTTATACTTATCCCCAACGGAAAAAAATGTTTTTTTCTTTCAAAATCAAACCGTATGGACGTCTAAAGAGCTTGCTTATTAGTATGCATACCAATTTTAAGTGCGAAATTGTATAGATGTTGTAAGATTATAACAAGAGAAATGTGCATTTTCTAATATTTAGTACACTATTCCTCCCCACAACGTTTCAGAAATTTGCATATAAGATTTTTTGGGGATTGGAGGTGACATGACAACTAAAAATAGTGTTAGCACACTAAAATGCACTTCCAAAAATTGTAGGTTCGAATAAAGAACCATCAAACTCATTACATAATCCACCTTGCAATTGTTGAAATACAACTTTTTTTTATAAGTAGAAATCGCAATTAACTCCAAATCAACATTTTCATGTTTAAATTTTCAATGGCGAGTATCATGAAAACACTTTACTCTTTTCATTGGGACCATTTTCAAAGCAAATGGATAAGTACAATTTTTTAGATCTCAATTCAAGTGAAATTGGCAAGCTTTGCTCAAAGCCAAGAAATCAAGTAAAATTTGCAAGCTTTACCCTTCCACTAAGATACATGTATGCCTTTGAGGACCTCTCAAAAATCAAGTATTTACCTTTTTCAGTGAAAAATAAAAAATTTCAGTAGTTAACCCCTAAAGGACAATTGTTCGTTGAATGGACAATCAAAATCCGGGTAGGTTCCTATGAAGTCAATTTTGGTCGGATGTTCATGAAATTTTGACACAAGGTGTAAACATGTACCTCCTAAGTGGAAATAATTTTTTTTTCCGATTGGGTGCCCGGATCAAAAGTTATGCTGCCCCAAAACTCTTTTTTTTCGGGCAGCTTTTGCAAAACTCCTATTTTACTTCTAAAATTTTTCAGGTATGTAATTTACATGATGTAAGATACAAATGTCAAAAAAAATAACCACGTATAGTCTAAAAATCTCACTTTCACAGGAGTTAAAGTCTGCTGGCCCTGTTGGGCAGGGTCGAAAAAAAACTTTTTCTTCTAACTTTGAACGTAATAATCTTTAAATCCGTGCTGTCAAAGTTTCTAAAATTTTTTCCACATATTCCCATAGTAGTCTAGTACAAATTTGTACAGTTGAATTTTGAAAACAACTTTTTTTTTTCATTTTTTTCTTACTGCCCTGAGAAGTGCCATTTTTTCTCAATTTGTACCCAAAATGTGCCTTGTCTTTTAGGGGTTAACCTTTGAAACTGCCCGTAAAAAATTTTAAACTAGTCACAGGAATGTAACTGCCCATCTCCAAATGAGCCTCAAATTTCAAATTGACCATATATGGTCGGTTGGACAGTTAGGGGTTAATCTCATTAACTTATTGGTCCCAAGCTTAAAAAAGAGGAAAAAACTCAATCCAAGCTTTGATTGGAAATCTAATCTGATCTAGCCTTGGTTGGAAACAATGCCCCATACAGGTTCAGTATGGGTCGTGGTCTTACATTTACCTTAAGAGTATGAATTACTAGTACTGTATGGGGATATGGTTCAGGACATTGTTCAGGAGTCGGGACCACTGCTAATAAGCACTGTAGTCAATTCCAAATTCCAAGCCCCCTACCTACAGTAAGCTTAGTTGTCACCACCGCTGTAGGGTCCTTAACTTGATAGACTCGCTTGCTCACTCTCTCTTACATTCCCCCTTGCCTGGTACGACTCACCTGTAAGTTCAGTTAACTTAGATCCTGCTTTTGTCTTTCTGCAGATCCTCTGGAATGACGGAAACCTCATGTAACTTATGCTATGGAGTACTTTTCCATGGAACGATGCCTGCCATGTCCCATCATATTATGGGGTCGAGTCCTGGCTGGTATTAGGACCTGGTGCAATATTTCGGGAATTCAACCCAACCCACATGGACAAATTTTCTTCCGTCATATACATATTGCATTCCTTTTTAACCCTTGAATGCCTGGCTGGTGCCCGTGGAAATCTGCCATTTTGGAACCGTGTGACATCATCCAATTTAAAAAAATCAAAAACACTCATTGGGAGTCAAACTACTGTAGATGATCTCCCCTTTCCACCTCTAATTCCGAGGATGAATAGTTGCAATTTTGTCCTACAAAGAAGAATTTCTTGATGTTCATCGGACAAAAAACATCCATCGTGTTGTTTAGGGGTTAACCCTTAAAGAACAAAGACCCCATGACCAAGGTAGTCACCAAAACTGCTCTTAATATTGGACTAATAAGTGCATTCTGTTTTTCTACATTCAACAGTGAAGTCATCCATCGGACACAAAATGTGTACTTCGGCATTTAATCCCTAAACGACGCTGCAGATGTTTATTGTTTGATGAATGACAAGGAATTCTCCTCTGTAGGACAGAATTGCAACTATTCATCCTCGGAATTAAGGGTGGAAAGGGAAGAGCTTCTACAGTAGTTTGACTCCCAATGAATATTTTTTTTTTCCTAAAGTAGATGATGTCACACAGTTCTGAAATGGCTGATTTCCACGGGCACCAGCCCGGTGTTCAAGGGTTAAGGGTTAATTTGAAATTTTCCTGAAATTTGGTAGGATTTCATTTCTTGTGCACTGCAAGCTCCACTTATTTGCCTTAAGGAAAGTTTACAAAAATTTATTAAAAAAAAATCATTGACATCAGTCCTTGATCTGCCTGCTCAGATAAATGTGACTTGGTTTTGGCTCTCCATATTATTTTTTTTCATTTGGGTTTTGCAGGCTCCGTCCTGCTGGAGTTTGTGGTCTCCTCCAAGATCCTTCTGCATGGCTGCTTGTAAGGTAAGGTAGGTTGAATTACTTACAACTGATGTCTGAGAAAACAAACAATGGATGAGCTTCTTGTACTGTAGATTCAAGTTAGTGGAAATGGCTTGGCTATTGGGAGTAGGGACGGACCCAACCCACAAATGAGGGGCAATTTTGGAGTATGGAGTCCCAAGGAAGTGTAAAAAGTACACATAGAAAGCTGATCGTATTCCAATCAAATAAGAGACTTAAGTTTTGTCCTTTCTCAAATGAATGGAGCTACGAGACGCTTTTGTCTCTCTTGAAGGGGGAGCTAAAAGCTAGGAGAGGTTCAATCCTCTTTTTTTTCAAAATGCGGCAAGAAAACTACAAGAGGTTTAGTGCCTTTTGAAGAGCAACCACTAAGCAAGGAGAAACTTTGTCCTTCTTCAAAGTGCGGCCATAAAACTACAAGAGACTTTGTTTCCTCTTGAAGTATAGCTAGGACCTAGGAGAGGCTTTATCCTTATTCAAAATGCGGCCATAAAACTGCAAGAGGCTAAATATCTTTTGAAGTGTAGCCACAAAGCTACAAGAAGGTTTATCCTTATTGAAGTGTAGCTACAAAGTTGTAAGTGAGTCTACAGCTTTTTAAGTGTAGCTACAAAGCTTTAAGAGTCTCTATTGACATTTTGAAGTTGAACTATAAAAGTATATGAGGCTTGATAGTTTATTTCAGAACGAAGATGCATTATATATAAAACTTATTTCATATTAGGGACTAGGACAAATTTTGAATAGCAACAAACAATTTACTTGATAATCTATTTGAATCTATTTAAACTTCTTACTTCACTACAAATGTAGTTTTGTGTTGATGTAGTGTTTTTTCCCATTTGATCCAAAGCCATCCAAATAACTTTAAATACAAAAAA
The DNA here is from genome assembly GCA_963920665.1 of Straminergon stramineum. Lineage (NCBI taxonomy): Eukaryota > Viridiplantae > Streptophyta > Bryopsida > Hypnales > Calliergonaceae > Straminergon > Straminergon stramineum. The sequence goes on along the minus strand of OY987264.1, from coordinate 9,993,659 downwards.
ATATTATACAAAATAATTCTATCCCCCCAAAATAAAATATTCTTGAAGAAAACCACCTATATACCAGGCAATGGCTCAAATTTAATTATAATGCAAGTTATCCAAATTTGGATGAATTTTCATTCAATGCATATCAACTATGTTCAAACTAATGCAAAAATGTCTCCTAAGCTAACTATCAAGGAGAATTTTCATGGTAACAATAGTTACAACATTAGTCCAATCAACAAATTTTATCTTTTATATGATTTGATTTCTTGTTCTTGTATTTTCATTATTTCATATGCATTAGAATGGCTATTAATCCCTAAAGAAGCCCTCATGCAAATTGTGAAGAATGAACAAACTACTCGACGAACAAAGTTCTCATCCAATGTTATTTATTGAAATAAAACTCTATAGTAATTTTGCATATAGTTTTGCATCTATGGTAGGTTAGACGATAGTGAAATTTACTTAAATATAATTATGCACTTGCAATTTACTATCATCAAATTATTAATTAAAATGCCCTTCAACATTGATGTATATATTGCAATAGTAACTACAACACACATTTTCAATATATCATGTTATAGTGAGCATATTACTTGAGAATTCATTAATTATTAAATCTTATCTATATAAATGCTATCTTAATTGTTCGCAATTTCATAGTTTTGTTCATTTCAAGAAATCAAAATTTAATACGAAATATCATAGTTGAAACTAATGGCTTTCAAAGCCAATCCACCTATGAAGTGGTCAAATCTATAATCTATACACTAAAACAACCAAATCTTTAGAGGATGAAATTGTATAATGCATTAAAAATAAACCAACAATATTCTATAGTTGGTCTTAGAGATATTTCTTTTTCTTTAGAAGATGACAACTCTATAATTTTTTTTTATTGTTTATAATATTAGAGATGTTAACCCCTAAAGGACAAGCCTTGTGTTTTGGACAACATAACTTTTGGGGGCAGGTACATGTGATTGAGCGGAGATTTGACTTCTTTACGCTAAAATTTTTTTACAAGGTGAGGACAATGAATATCTTCCATGAGTACCAAATTTCATTTCATTTCATTTGAGTATACAAGTGAAAAATTATGATGCAAAATGTTGTTTGTTTCTCTAATCGGTTAGCCTAGGCAAATTAGAAAAATTCCCTTTGTTTAGAAATAAAAATTTAAAATTGTTTTTCTAGATTTATATATTCAAAATTTTTATTTATGTAGCTTCAAAAGCCATTTATTTTATACGTGTGAGAGGGTAGGAGGTAAAACAACAATGTTGGATATGTAAAATAGGAGCTCAACTGCTCATAGTTAAATTAAAAGCAAGAATTGTGTTCAAGTAAAATTTTAAACCCCATTTAGGCATAGTAGAATAATTTTTTTCAAAAATATTGAACTGAAGGAATGCGGCAAATCAAGGTGAATATTATCTCCAAAAATCCACTTGAAATTTTGAGCTTCTAATAAAAAGTTATGGACAAAGTTCAAAGAAGGATTGGAAGAACTCATAACATTCAGCAACCTTCAAAGAAATTGCCTTTTTGTCTCCAAGTCCTCATCCTAAAAATTCATCCACATATTATGAAAAATTAAAGTATACTTTAGTACCAGGATAGTAGCAATACAATTATGGTATGCTCCATTTTTAGGGGGGTAATTGTGGAACCAAACAAACAAATCTACAAATAAATTTAAAGATGGTTTGCTGAAAATCCAAAATATCTATTAAGTCAAAACCTGTGTCAATTGACCATCTACCAACAAGAATTTTTTTATGGCAAAATCAAGGCATTACTTCATTTACAATTGAATGATCGTAGGGTGGAGACTTTGGTTTTATAATGAAATACATTGTCCATCACGAACCCTCAAAGTTTATGGGATAATTTGAAAATATGAGCTTCACCGTTCAATGTCAAAACCTATGAATTGTGCTCAAAGTAGAATTTCAAACCTCATTTTGGTATGGTAAAAAGCTTTTTTCTAAAAGACTTTGGATTGAAAAAAGTTGAGAAATCAAGATAATTTTTCATTTCCAAAAATGTTCTTGAGATTTTGAGCCTCTAATCAAAAGTTATGAGCAAATTTAGAGAAGATGCTTGAAAATGTCCAAAAAATGTCCCTTCCAACCCCTCTTTGAAATTTGTCCATAAATTTTGATTGGAGGCTCCAAATCTCAAAAAGATTTTGGGAGATGAAATTGAACTTGATTTCCTAATTTTTCTTACTAGTTCAAATGTTTTTGAAAAATGTTCTTCTACTATGCCCACATGAGGTCTGAAATTCTACTACAAACACGATTCTTCCTTTTGACTTAACTATGAGTCATTGAGCTCCTACTAATTTTAAGCTTACATATCTTACATGGGTTGTTTTACATCATACCACCCAACATGTATCTAAAGAGATTTTCTTCTATATTGTGAACACAATATATTAATGGCTTTTGGAGCAATGTGAGGTATTTTCTCAAATAATTGTTAGTAATGAATTGAACATTGATTTTTCATTTAACCAGTACCAAGGCCATTTTTATGTCAAAAACACTCAAAACTGTCATTTCTATTGTGTCCACCCAAGAAAACAAAAGAAAAATATTTTCTTTAGGATCTAACTATAAGATCTTGTACATCACTTGTATGAGACCAAGTGGTAAAAATTTTATGAAGTTTCAACATACACATTGAGAGATATTAGCATTCAAAGTTAGAAAAAAAATCTTTTTTAACACTAACTTGCAATTTCAAATGAATTTGACTACCTTTTGTTGAAATTTTATGCACTATGTACTTTGAATTTAAAAAAATTATGTTGAAGAATTGAGTTGATACTCAAAGAAAAAAAATTTAACTTTTTTATTTTCATTCTTTAAAAAATTGTTCAGTTGATGTAGCCATGTAGGTCTAAGATTACAAGAAAAACTAAATCATCGATAGCTCTAAGATGGAATTGAAACACCATAATTCCAACAATGAGATTGTTTTAGCAATCAAACTTAACCTTGTCAAACAATTTTTTTTGAAAAATTGTGAAAATTACATTTAGAAATGAATCATACTCCCTAGAAGTTATTTTTTCAAGAAAACTCTCATATTGCCCTCAAAACAAGATTGTTCATGACTTTCACATCACTAATCCAAATGGAATGAATGAAAGCTTCAAATGTAGAAAAGAAATATATAATCTATGAGAAAAGAAATATTTTTATTTTTTCAAGTTTTTGGGGATTTATTTTTTTGCTCACTGAGTTGAAATTTGGGCTTTTTGTAGTATAACTTTTGCTCCCGGGCATCAATGAAAATAAAAATTGCATTCCCATGAAGCTAATAAGTTTTTCCAGATTATGAGAAAGTTTCAAAAAGTTTCACTCAAAATTGAGGTCATAGGAACCTGCCCTAAACTTTTTTACACGTATCTTATCAGTTATTGATGGGTGTGAAATATTCCACATCATTTTGTTGAGAGAAGGCATGCTACTGACTCGGTTGTTGAATGTTATGCATAGTCAAAGAACTTTCAAGGTTAAATTTGACAAAAATGTTTCTCTAAAGACTTCCTCCCTCCCTGTCCATGTTGATTAAAGAAACTCCATCTAGGGCTTTTTTCTTTTGGCTTTCTGGTGCTAGATTGCACTAGAAAAAATTAATGGGGCAAAATAATAGCAAAAAAATCTAAAAATTTTCACTACAAAAACTTTGAATTAAAAAAAATCTTGAATTAAATCTCCAAATTGTGGATGAAAACATGATTATGGATATGCAATACATATATGCTAGTGTGATATTTTCTATCTAAGATGCAGAGGAATTGTGTTGAAATTTGGAAAACCAATGAGGTAGGAGGTCCCTAAAGCACCCATCTAAGAGCTAAAACTGAATTTGAGGGAGGTGAAACTTCTTGAAATGTTTTTCAGTAAATTTTCCTTGAAAGATAAGAAGAATTGGCATCTAACCCAAGTCATTTCATGTTTTTTAGAGCTTTGTAGAATTAGTTATGAATTTTTGAGGTCAAAATGGCATAGGGCTCTAACACCACCCACCTCTTCAAATGAACATTTTTGGAACATCCCTATAAAGAGGAAAAAATCACATGTACAAACAATATACATTTGAGGAGGTGGGCAGTTTTAGAGCCTAAGCAAATTTTGAACCTCCTACCTTATAACATTTTCTATCACCACTTTGGCACTTTACAAGAAATGAAAAACAAAAGTCATGGCTCCGTTTCATACATGGAGAATTGTTCAATAGATCCATGACTACTTCCAATGGCAAGAGAGTTGGAGATGGGAACTCCCGTCCAAGTAAGTTCCTAACTTAAAAGTAGACTAGCCCATTTCCGCCAACTTCCTATAACCACCATCCTATTTTTGGCCCCATCTCCACCATAAAACTCATCCAAATCCATTTGCTTTTTTGACAATTTCAATGCATGAATTCCAACTTGGGTAACATGTTAGTCCTCGATTGGTGGATACTCAAGTGTTAATAGGTACATGAAATGACAATTATAGGTTTAGGATAGGACATTTATAACTCAAGTCTAGTGTCTGTTTTGGAATTTCAGGGCAGAACACTTTAAAAATTCATAAAAATTACAATCTTAATTGGAAAATTATAATTCCACTTGGGTTTGATTGTGAAGCATGTGCTCACCTCTAAAAAATATGTGACCCTCTTGCAATTGGTCCTAATATACTCAGATTGCGAATCAGGGTGGTAATAGGCTAGTCTACCTTACCCCCTTAAGGCCCAAGCAAATTTTGTACTTTTTCACAAGTTTGAACTTTGATTGACAGTATGCATTGTACATCAAGCTTATTACGTGATGTCAATTGTACTTTTGAACTTCCCAGTTCAATATGAACATCATAATATAAAATTCACTTAGATATACTTCTTAGAATGTAGGAAAATGAAGTTATAACTTTGACTTGTTGAACAGGTGAGAGTCTCAAAACAGGCTCCTTAGGCCTCGAGGGGTTAATCATGTCCTTGGTGGGCGGGCGGCAGGGGGCTTGGTCAATGTCTCCTCCTCCGGCCAGTGGCCTTTGGTTGGATCCATTGAAATCCAATAAGTTAGGAAAGACCATCTGATCTGTTTCAGGTCAGGTAAGCCCAAATCTCATCTTGATAGTGAGCGATATGATATCTCACAAAGCAATTGGATTTGCATCCAACTTGGTCAACTGGGTTACACTGGGTGACATGATACAAACAAACTCTCATACAAGTGGGGTGGTGGGGTGGATGGCCCACTAACTTAGTCACACAAAAGAAATGGGGCAAGATTAAGTTAAAGTAGACTTCAGGGCAGGAAAATGGCATTGCACTTGGTAGGTAAAAGAAATTTCTTTGCAAAATTATAGTACTTAAAAAAAAATGCTTTAAATACTATAAAAGTTTTCTTAAAAAGGAAAACGACAGTGACAAACATCATGGTGTAATTGATTCAACAAATCCCCTAGAAAAGTGAAATTATCATTGTCAATATCATCAAAAAAACTGAAAATTGTCAAAAATTACACTAACTTGAAAATTAGTAGGTTAGTGAAAATTTTAGGCAATTTTCAGTATTTTGATGATATTGACAGTGAATGTTTTTTTTTAAATTGGGTATTTTGGATCAACTATGTGCATTATTTCATGGTGTTTGGACCTATGTATGGAAGTTATTGAATTTTGAATTATTTTTGGATTAAAATTTTAGAAATTTACTTTTGTTTTTACTTTTATTTTGGTTGTGGCAACAGCACAATGCACACTACAGTAGTGACTATGAAGTCGAAATACCCAAATACCCTATTATAATGAAAGAGTATCAAGCGTCTCAACTGCGGTAATAATAGGCAAGAGTCGACTCTGCAATCTGCATCGATCCGTCCGTCCGATTGCGTACTCAATTAGGGCGGCGGGCAGGGAGTTTCCAGAAAAAATTCTGCATGTCAGATAGAATAATAATTAGTAGTGTCAAATGAGCCCCTGGAACTGAACTAACGTACATCTATCTTGACAAGGAATGAAGGAATAGTAGTAGTACGTTACGTTCAGTGACGTCCTTCCGTCAATCCGCATTTGTCGCCGTGAAACTTGAAGGACAGAGACATTCGAGCTGACACTCTTGTTGGGGAATGTTCGGAGAGCCAGGCCGGGGGATGGGAAGGGAAGGGAAGGGAAGGGAAAGGGTCAGGGGCCCCTATTGCCCCATTGGTGGGAACCCACTTTTGAAATTGGGCAGGGCGCCAGGGCTACGAACTTATCATAAGCTTAACTTAGATGGCCCCTGCCAAATTCTACCAATCCAATCCAAAAATCCAAAATCAGAATCTGGCCGGTTCAAGGAGTTTGTTTGAATATGGCATAATAATAATAATAATAATAATAATAATAATAATAATAATATCTTAATTAGGCATTTCAGGGGACCCCTAGAATTGGGATTCCGTTACGCATTCAATGACACCCACCTAGCGCTTTTCTTTTTCTTTCCACACTAATTAAGATAATAAGTTAATAAAGGAGCAGCCCGCGCTTGTACTCTTTAGTTGCTGGGGAGCACCCGTAGTCCCGTATAACTTTTTATTAATCCAGGGCATCGGTGCATCCGATGGACACAGCTTTCTCTAACTTTATTTTGTTTTTGTTTTTTTGGAGACAAATGGAATTCCATGTAACTTAATTTGGGGTTCGTTAGAAATGCCAACCTCACTCCTAAATTCTTGGCTGACACATTAAGCAAGTGAGGCAAAAGGTTCGGCAGTAAAGGGCGAAAGCAGCGTTCATGATTTTTTGGGAGTTATTAATACCGGCTCTTTTCCTTCAATTCCCCAATTGAACCAGTTTTCCCAAGTACCTAGACCGACTATTTTCTCTATTTTTTACTCAAAACAGAAATTTTGTAGGTTTAGCCAATTTTTTTTCAAATTGCAAACGTTTTTTTTTTTCCAAATTCCATCGGATAACTTTGAACTAGCCATCATTATTTCCTGAACAATCGGCAAAAAGGTAAAAAGATAGTATGGAGTTGTCAAACCCGGATAAGGGCCACTCAACCCCTAAAGTCCCCTTGGACTATATTTTCACCAAAAAAAACGTCCCCAAATTGCCATTTCTAGTACAAGTACCAAATTTTAGAAAAAATAAAATGAGACACATGTAACCGAAGGATCTTGTAGTACTCTAGATTGAAAAAATATGGAATTTATTTTAGAAATTTCCACTATGTAGATTGCAAGATATTAGCATTCGAATTGACAAAAATCCTTTGGGGTGCACTTCACAAGGTCACATTTGTATGAAAAAATGTCCAAAATGGTGGTGTTTCTTTGGATTCATTCTTCAAGGCAAGTTGGCTACATGCTTGAAAAAATTCAGATCATTTCGAATTGTACAACATGTGGGAAAAAAATAGTAAGTAGAAAGAAGTTGAGAATGATTCAAAATACTAAATTGTTAAGAATTTAGTTATGGGACTGAAAATTGTCAATCTCAATGGTTGTAATTTTGTAATAAAAAATCTACATCCTATGATTTTTTTTCCAAAAATATTGAAAATTGAGTTAAGAAAAGGACTTCAAAGTTTATTTTAGAGTAGAGAATCTATAACTACTTGCAAACTAAAACTCTTCATAACTTTTATCTCATCAATCAAAACAAAATGATTCAAAAATTTCCATGAATATATAAATCTAAAAAACCAATTTCAATTTTTTTAGAAGTTGATTTAAAAAAATAAATTTAAGTTGTCCAGTCTACCTACCAAACTATGAAAATTACATACCATACAATAGCTTTTTAACTATATAGTCAAAAGTTGCAAGAATTGTCGGGTCTTAATCCCTCAAGGCCTAGGGCCTTTTTAGGCTTAAAAGCATCGTTGCTTTTGAAGTGTTAAAGTTCCAAATGTCACTAAAGTATCGAAATCTCAATTGTACAATCTTGTAGTGTATGTGTTGTAGACGATATGAATCAAATTTGGAGTCATTTGGCCACATAGATTGCAAAATTAGAATGTAGGTTTTACCATGATGACTAGAATTCAAGGGAATAGAACACAACAAATTCTATTGAAACAAATATGGGATATAAGGATACATGAGCCTCCAAAGTTGTAGCCATCAAAATGCAATTTGGTGAATTTAAATTAAACTTATCAACTTTGAATGGCTTCCAAAAAATTGGTACATCTTGGATTGATTGAAAAGTTTTACCACCCAAACTAGAAGAGAGAGTGCAAATTTTCCAAAAACTTTTATTGAACACAAATATTGGATGCAAAAAGTTACAACACTTTGAATTGGACTTTCAGACTATGTGAAGACACTTTTGGTCCCCTTGGGCTACAAGGGGTTAAAGCTACTCTTCATGAACATGTTGTGTGAAAATTTAAAAACAAGACAAAAATAAAACTTTGTTTGTAGTAAGCTTTCCAATATCTTTATATTGCTGAAAAATGAAATTTAGAGCTATAGGGATTAAGATCATCCTCATATACTCATGACAATAACATTATAACTAGGATCAATTCTCCCTTATGAAAAGACCTTGAGGCCCCAAAGCTAGGCTAATTTAAGAAAACATAGAACATTTTAGTCCTTCTCTCTCTTTCACAGCTGCTTTATGTCTAGAGGCCGGGGCTATTCCTCTTGAGTCCAATTGCATACAATCCAACATATCTAATTCGCGTAAAAAAATAATATTTTATTAAAAGAGTTTATCAAAATTTAACATTGGCTCCCAGGCCAAGAATTAGCCTCTCATTCTTCGTGCACCTAATCTTATGAGTTCGGGCCGTGTTAAATCATGTCTTTTTTGAATAAAAATTTCATTCTTCCAAATTGGCATGACTTCTATATTGAATAGTGAAAAAGGTTGCCCCACACTAATTTCTAGACATTTGATACTATATAAATATTTATTGTTTCTAAACAACAATGCACTACTTTTGAATTATAGTTGTAATTGGGACTCATGAACTTCTAAGTATACAAATGGAAATATTTGTAAAAATATTTCTTGACTTTGATGACTTATAAAGTAACTTTCTTGGGATAAGGCAACCTAATTTTACTATTTAGTGTAGGTGTAAAGGGATTTGACTGGATTCCAACCTTTCGTTTTGAATCAAAAGTGAGGATTTGGGGCCTCTTGTACAACAAATTGGCTTAAACTCTAGGTGTAAGCAACCCTTGACCTTACCCCCCTAATGGGAAAATCAACCCAAAAGTGATGGCACTTGAAATTGAATTGTCATTTTTGGATGAAGTTTTTATCTATTGTAAAATAAAATAAAAATATTATCTTTTCAGAAATATCATCTTCATTCCAATGACATCAAATGCGAGACATAAGGAGCTTAAGTTGTATATAGAAATGAAAAAAATATTATGAAAATGCTACATTGGCAACTTCCTAGATTTTTGCAACCTATATGGGAAGGCCTCTCATGTGAAGAGACTCATGGAGTTTGTGTGAGCTACTTGCAAGGCAAAGTCAATTTATATGGACCAATCAACAATGATAGGCAATTCATCTCGAAGACTTGGCTTCCAAATGGTAAATTCGTTCTTCCAACCTCGTTGATTTACTAAAACTTGATTCTAATAGAAATACTTAAATTTTGAGTTGATTTGTTTGGCATTGTGTCACATGAGAACTCTATTTTCTAATAGTAAGTTTGCCTTCATATCTTCAATATATGATATTGGAGTTACAAATGAATATGCAAAACTTGTTGATACAAAACAATGCGTAGCCTAACAAAATTTGTGATTTCAAATGTAGTTACTTTTTATCTATTTATTTGACAAACTGATTTTTTTGAATTTTCTTTGAAAATAGTAGATCCTATAGCTACTTATTAAAAAATCATTGCAAATTTTGAGGTATTGTCTATTTAGAGAGAGTGTCTTCACAAGCACAAAAGGACTTCAATTAAAGCAATGTACACCCCACATTAGGAATTAAAAGCTTGATTAAACATTTTGTGGTCACTCTCCACTTTTGAACAACTTGTTTAGCTATATTTTTTCTAAAATATACATCATTGAAAGAGTGTTTGAATGAGTTATTAATCAATTTTTCAATTTTGACTAAGGTTTCTAAATTAAACTAAAAAAACAAAAACAAAATTGAAATTTGTCTATTGTTAAAAGAATTACAATTGAAATAAATTATTAGTGTTTTCAAACTTTAATCTTTATTTATTTTGATTTTATCATTATTCAAATTTAGTCAATATCATATTTTAATTTCTAAAAAATTCAATTAAAATTTTGGAAAAATTCCAAAGAAAATGGTTCAAAACTTATTTAAACTATTAATAGCTATATATATCTTTCAATTTTGCCCATATGCATAATCTGTAATCTTGATGCTTAGAATAAATTTTGATGCAATTTTTAAAAAATGATGAAGAAGCCATATTTATATAGATTGAAGTTTTGTTCACACCTCTAGGTTTTTAAGGATTGTCTTAAAGGCTTTTTGAAGCCCCAAAATGATCTATCACATAATATCTTAGATCATTGATGAAGTTGCATTCTTCTAATGTTCACTATATATGTGTGGCAAACTTACAATTGAATATGCTTATATAGTGGTTTTTTCAATATGGATTGAGCTCGAAATGTTGTTCTAAGATAATCAAAATTACTTGCAACCATATTGAAGTAGCTACTTCACAATATAATGTAGCAAAAAGATGTAAACAACTCTTGTTCCTACAATTCCCCTCCCCCTAGTGAAAAAATCTACAATCGTTGATCTTGATACAAAAAAATGTCCCACCCCTCTAATGCTATCAATTTGCAATTAAAAAAGTAAAACAATCATTGCTGATTGTGTTGTCAAGAAGATTAGGGTTTAGTGCTCTGAAATATGAAATATAGATATAGAATACAGATATGGAGATAGTGTATAGAATATACACTATATACAAAATGTATAAAGAATACATATGGCAATCAATATCCCATATCGATTGCAATCCAAACAACTTTCAAAAAGTACAAATATGGGGCGGGTATCCTAGAATCTCAAGTAATGAATTCATTGAGTCAATTCACAAGTGTTTATCAATGTGCACCCTACAGATGCAATATGTCCAACTTTGGGGTATTATCTTTTAGCTATCTATTATGATGTGCTCAAAAGAGACAAAGTATTGAATAAAGCTCCATTACATTATTTAGCAAAGAGTACAAGCATGCAATTATTTTTGTTGATTAATGTTACATATATTGTTTTGACAAATTCTTACTCTTGTTTTAAATTTTTGTATAAAGTTTTAGAACTAGCAACAATTATTTTTTTGACTTTGGAAACTTGTTTGATGAATTTTGAAACACTAGCAAAGGTCAAATATTTTCTTTTTACTTTAGGAACTATTGACCTTGCAAAACAATGCTTTGTATTGGTTTGCATCTTTTGAGCACATTGAGCACATTGTGATGAATTGTGTACAAACTCTCACTCACTTCAATGAATGAATTAACCCCTAATGATCCAAGGGGGATGTACTTTCAAAATGGGCCAAAATTGTGAAGAACTTGAGCAATTTTTTTTTTCATTTTTTCTTATGATAAGATAGAATATAACTATAGTATCTTGAAGTTTATATTGAGAATGAGCACTTCATAAAAAAAATTCAAATTATTTGACTACACAGTCTAGGAGATATTTAACCCCTGAAATGCCCAAGGCACCAAAATGTGGTGTTTGGAAAACTTTAAAGTTAGATAAAACCTAAGCAATTTTCTATTTTTAGTAATTTATATTTTTGAAAAATTCTTTTCAAAGTCTAGTTTTAGCATCAAAAATCCAATTTTGAAAATGATAGATTATGATTTCTCTATTTAAGATTTTGTGCAAGGGTGTCCATTGCAATCTTGACTTTTTGTAGTATTGTGGACTCTTGGAAATGGGCCTCAAATACACTAGATTTGGGAGAAAAAATCACATTCAAAATTTATTCAAAAAAATTGTAGACTAGATTTTGAGAATCCATAAATTAATTGGGGTCTATTAACCTCATATTTTTTTGGTGACCAACTTTTTTAATTTGACATGTGAAAAGAGTATGTTAAATTTTTTGTGATTTTAACACCCTCATGATCAAACGTTATAATCTTTCAATCCATAAGTGATATTGTTGTGTTTTATTTTCCTATTTGATCTCTATCATGTCTAGTTTGAATTTGTATGATTACAATTTTTTTTTAAATGATAGAACTTATCAAAATGATGTATTTTTGTTCAATTTAGAGCAAATTCCTAGAAGCTCAAAAATGGCCTTGGGCATTTAGGGGTTAAGTTTGAAGTTTTACTTCATTCAATGAAAATGTAGGGCAATGCACTTTGGAGGAGCATATCTTTGTGAGAATATGTAGAAATGGTGCCTTTTTGTACTCAATGAAAGATAAGAGAGTTGAAAAATGAACATGTAAAATTTCACAACATTCTAAGCATTTTTCAATTCATGGTGGAGCTTACAATGCATGATGGTCATTGAAATGAGAGTAGTGTTTGTAAGGAAAAAAAGAGTGGAACACTTGTCTTTTCTTGAACTCCTTGGATTTTCCCTTTTCAAGGTGGATCTGTCCTTTTTGAGGGTAGGCAAGAATCACATTGGGTAGATGACTTTTTAGTCCATGCCCAAACCAAAATCCCCAAATGAGTACACTACACTATTTAATTTTGAAAAATTCTACAAGGCACAATTTAACTTGGAATTTGATGAAACTACCGCCATTAGATTCATAACTTAGTCTATTTTCTTGAAATAGTCTTTATTTTTAAAAGAACTCGAAACTTGAGAATGGGAAACTCAAAAAAGAGGGTCAACGTGTAGAAAATGGTCTCTTGGGTCATGAGGGGTTAATTGATTTTTCCATTGCTTACAAAATATTTGATTAATCCCCTTTATATATTTTGTGAAGTTGTTAAGATGCAATAAATATGAAATGATGTAGCACATGTATTTGTATGTTGTTAACCCCTAAAGGACCAACATGCATTTTTTGACAACATAGAAAGTTTGGGCAGGTATGTGACAACCCCCCCACACACACACCACACACACACAAAAAAAAAAAAAACACATTCTATAGACAGTATGCGCATCAAATTATTATTTTTGGTTTTGGTTTTGGGGTGGTCAAATCAGAGTGTTTTTTTTCTTCTTCTTTTTTCTTTCTTTTTTCTTTTTGTGTGTGTAGGGGCAGGTCTGCCTGTCTCTTTTTTCTTGAGCCTGAACTTCACTGATGCCCTTGGAAAGACTCAGTGAGGACCGACCTCCGTCTCTCTTTGCACCCTTCCCACCAATCCCTGGCATTGCAATGTTGAACTCATGACAACGGTGAGAACCAGCCCACTACTGAAACTTAGCTTTAGCTTACAATCAATCCAAGGTCAGCTGTCTGTTGATTTGCAGTGATAACTTCCGTTATATCTGATCAAGAGACCCCTATTCTAGACTACCTGGCTGAGGACTTTTCTTCAGCAAATTAAAACAAAGCGCACCCTCCTCCAACCCTGCAATTGAAATTTAAGAAGTGCCACCAACCCGACGATCTGATTTCCTGTTGGCATTTCCAGCTACAAAGCTTGTCATTTCACATGGCTGATCGAACTACTCACACCAACCAGACAGCCACACATGGTGATGCAGTCCCTAACTAAGCCCTAATCCTTTGGGTTTCAACAACAACAACAACAATTAACAAAACCAAAGAGTTTGTGGCAACACATCCTATCCATTCAGCTTCAATCAGTTGTTTGGGAGGGTGGCTGTGGATGTTTACCACATTGACATGAATGAATTGCACCCTCTCGGTGAGAAAAATGGAGACTTGTTGAACCAGTCCACAGTCCACTTGAATTGCTTCCAATCACTCGGTATCTCAGGATGAGGTTCTCACACTGCTTGAGATGCGGTGGTCATGTTGCCATATCAGACAGATGATTAATTATTGATCTTTGGTAACAACTTAATACTGAATGTAAGAGAGCTCCACAACTGAAGAAGTAATGAGCCTATGCACACAACTTAATGTAATGTAGTAACAACAAATTAAATGAGTTTCCAGCCACACACACACTGTCCATTCAGCTTCAATAGGCCATTTGGGTGGGTGGCCATGGAAGTATACCTATATTGGCAAATAATTAATTGCATCCTTTCTTGGTGAGAAAAATGGAGACTTGTTGAACCAGTCCGCTGTCCGCTTGAGTTGCTTCCAAGCGGCTGGGGTGGATTGACCCCCTTGTTTGTCCCCCCAAGTCATTCAAGAGGTGCATGTAAAAAAAAAGACCCCCTATTTTGTGCTTCATTGATTCATCTTCTCTACCTCTCCTAGCTATTTAGGGGCCTCTGATTGCAAATATGAATTCAAAATTTACAAATTTTATCATGTGTGAAAAATAAAATATTTCAGGGTTTTTACTTGGGGACGAGCGAGGGGGTCAATCCACCCCGGCCCTTCCAAGCATGCACTCGCTTGCTCGCTCAGGATGTGATATGGTTGTCATGTTGCCACATCAGATGGACGATGAATTGTTGATCTTTTGTAGCATGTTAAATTATTACCAAATGTTGCTCCACAAGACGTAAATTTAATTAATGAGCCCATGGGCACACCGTCCAGCATGTGCCAAGGGCCAGTTGTTGTGGACATGACCGCCGTCAATTGAAACCCAAATTGACAGCACACTCTTGTTCCAGTCTTTTGTTACAGCTGCTTTTTCAGTTGGTGCTTGCGCATGATTGCTCCATTCTAACTTAAATGTATTCATGGACAACAAACCTTCGGAAAGTCCTTGTTTTCAAGACGCCATTGGTGGCTGACGATAAGAACTGGCAGTGAGGGAAGGTGGGCTCCCAATGATAAAAATTGGGTTGGATTCTATGTTATGGCGTGCAATGCGATCTCACTGCTGAGGTAGTACGTATCCAATAGTTGAAAAGGGCGAGTTTCGCATGTGTACGGAGGTTTATTTAGTGGTTCAAGACCAATGGGAGAAAAGACCTTGCATTGACAAACGGAACATGTATAGTGTATAGTGAATGCATGGAAGTTTGAGAAGGTTGCAACTTGGAAATTGGGCCAAGGCTTCTAGCATGCCTCTAACTTGTAAGGTAGCTATTTATTTTTAATGAAAGTGAATCACATATCTTACTTCTTGTTGGAAAAAGGAACAACTCCTAGAGTAAACCTAACATTTTTGAGTAGTCATGACATATATAATGGTGTGCAGGGGTTTCAAAACAATATTCAAGATCCCAAGTATAATTATACACTTGAAGTAAGTCCTAAAATGTCTTTTGTGTGAGCTGTGGAAGGTGGTTCATCACACCTTTTTAGAAGGACATAATTTCTTAGATATTTATGCTCTCTTCAAATCAAATATGTCCCCTTCTAGAATTTGATGAATCATGTTATTGTGGAGAAGGTGCATTGTTTGCATTTCTCATTTTAAAAAATTCATTCATAATTATCATAGTCAATCTTGAGCCCAGAATGCTACTCAAGAAGTCTAGATACTTTTTGCAAGTGTATTGTAGTAGCTTTTCAATAATGTGATGTAGAGTAGCACTGAAGATATTGTTAGTAAAAATATAAAACTTCAATTTGTTTTTTAATGGTTTTGTGAGCCAATGCTTCCAAAGTGAAACATCTCAACATTAGAATGCTCCCTACATTGAAAAATTAAAGCGATTGGTCAAAAAAGTTCTTTAATTACTTTCATGTATGCAAAGTTGATTTGGAATTTGTAAAGTTAAAGTTAAATGATTTTCTACTTACTTCATTGTGTATAGCTTATAGACAACATTTAAGTTAGACTTGGTTTAGTCGATCTTCAATGATGACCTTTAGGGAATTTTGTATTGGAAAATATAGGACAGAAGCAAGTGATCTTGGGTTCATTTGAAGTGATGGAATTTTGATGCAACACAATTGTTTTGAGGAATTTTGTCATCCTTTAAAAAGGTCCTTTCATCCTCAATGTGATTCAACTCAAGAAGCATGAAACCAAAAATGTTTTGAGGGCTTCTATTGTCTTTTACAAATGCCCTAAAAAAGGTGTTAAGATAAACAAATTTTGGATGACATTTACATTTTGTGCTATGTGAAGATGACAAATTTAATGCAAATTTGTGTTGAATTTAATGTTTTCACATTGCACAAAATACAAATGTCACACAAAATTCATTTCTCTCAACATGGTTTTCTACTTGTACCTTTCATCCTCAATGTGGTTCAATATTTTCACTTGAATACTTTTAGATATTTGCCTTTGTAGTGGATACATGCAACTTCTAGTTCTTCTTTCTTGAAGTGACTCTTAGTCTTAAGAATGCTATTTTTCATAATACAATGTAAGCAATAAAGAAATTGATTGTTACTTGAATACTTGAGAATCATGCACTTATTTTCATCCAACTAATGTATATCAACATTCATCTACTTTACCAAACTTTCATCTATATTAGCATATATCTATAGATGACCAAACTTTGTCATCTACTTTGTCGCCATGTTTAATTTGAGTATAGTAGTTGTAATGAGGCGACTAAGTTTCAAGCTAAGATCCACTATTTTCTAAGTTTTCTCTCATTCCCCTTTGACTTTCTCATTTCTATTTCACTCACTTTTGTAGACCTTTACAAGTTTAGTGCTCCTCAAAGTTGAATTCACAAATTGATTTTATCACAATGAAAAGTTTTGTTAATGAGTAGAGATGATTTTCAATTGATGGAAGTGACTTTCCAAAGGGACATGCGATTGGGGATGGAGCATAGGCTTTAAAAGGTGTGGGTGGGAATCCTCTTCTAGAATGGGAGTCTTCTTCTAGAGCAAGATTTTTCTTCTAAAGTACGAGTAGCAGGAGTGGCAAGAGCACATTAAAGACAAGGATATGAGTGTTTTCTATTTGATTTTGTTACACCTTCAAGTTTTGCACCATCTCCAACTTGTTCATGCCACACATAAACCATTTGTCTCTTAATGTTGAGGCTAGTTGGAGTGAGAGGCAAGGGGATTTTTTCTTTGCACATAATGACCTCTCATATGAATATACCAACATGATACAGGAGCCCCCAAACCAAGACATAATATACGTAGTAATGTACACAAAGGACATTGCATTCTACATCCCACTTGAGGTGTCTGTTTATGTTGTTTGATGATGAAAGAACACATGTAGAAGTGTATAGATTGACAATGGGAGGTTCATGTTGTTCCCCAAGGTTGGTCATAGCAACCAATCATTATGGACTTAGATATGCATGTAAAGGTTGGATTTCCATTGCCAAAGTCTTCAATACTTGAAATGAAGCCCCCCAAACTCCATTCACTTGTCATTGGCAATGCGAAGAGTGTCTCTTTGCTAACAATTATGATTGACTCATAATTACTGAATTCAAAAATGTTGAAAGTTTTAAAATCTATAAAGCTATAAACCAAAAATCAATAAATTGAAAATGATTCAATTAGAAAATTAAAACTTTCAATTGAAAATTTAATTTATAATATAAATTGAAAATTTAATTTATAATATAAATTGAAAATTTAATTTATAATATAAATTGAAAATTTAATTTATAATATAAATTGAAAATTTAATTTATAATATAAATTGAAAATTTAATTTATAATATAAATTGAAAATTTAATTTATAATATAAATTGAAAATTTAATTTGTAATATAAATTGAAAATTTAATTTGTAATATAAATTGAAAATTTAATTTGTAATATAAATTGAAAATTTAATTTGTAATATAAATTGAAAATTTAATTTGTAATATAAATTGAAATTTTAATTTATATTATAAATTAAATATGTAATATATAATATTTTATATGTTCTATAATATTCTAAACTAATTGAAATAAAATAGTCTTTACTACTAACTTTATAATGGCTACCAAGTAAATAGTAATACAAATCATCTTTAGGCAACGAGTTGATTCAACTAGTTTTGCAAATAAGAATGGTAAAGTAATAAATGGAATTATTTTTTTAAACTCGACTTTCAAATTTTTCAAATACCACCCCTCCCAAGGATATGTGTTTCTAATTTCTAGGGTTAATTAGCAATCATTCTATTGAGATTGATATCTATCAAATTTATGTGAAGATTATCAATAATTTAGTTTTTTTTCTATCACATACTGTGTATTAATTTGTTAAGAAATGAATAAAACAATTTATTTTTTATTTTCAATATTTCATGTATTTTTTTCCATGCTTAATAAGTTAAAGAAAAGTAAAACTCTTAGGAAAATTCCTATTAAAATAAATTTTCTTTATTAAAACTACTAATTCTAAAAGAATTTGCATTGTTTAAAGTTAAAAATGAAAGACAATGGGGAATATTGAAATGGTCCTAACTAAACCTCTCTAATAACCTCCAAAGTGAATCTTAGAGGCAAATTTCTTTATTTTACCATCACTTATTAAACCATATTAGTTACATACTTGAGAATAAGAAACAAGGTTAAGTACATGTTGCCTTGACTACTCAAAAATCCTTTGGTTGCATAATTTTTTGATTCATGCACTTGAATGGACTATCTTTAAAAAATTCTACATAGCATATACAAGCTTGTTTGTCATGTCTAAACTTCATAAAGCATTCATTCCAAATAGACTTTTTAGAATATATCTAAATTTTCATTTGGTCTTTCTAAGTTTAATTTTTTTTCTAGGGGTTAAATAAAGATCCTCAAGCACAATTCATCAAAAGAAAGAATGAAGATGAAGATATTAACAATTTTTCGGGAAAGAATAACCTCATGAGCATTTTGGGGCCTTAATATACCGAAATACTTAACATAGTTCCTTGCCTTGTGTATGTTGACCAAACCTTGGAGGATGGAAAATAACAATATAGAACAATTTTATCAACACAAGTAGGATTTTACTCATTGAAAGTATAAATTTTTTCAAGTTTACAAGAGTAACACAAAGGCAACAACCTAGTGCTTTATTATCCCCTAAATAGACATCCACGTTTCTTGCAATTAATTATTGCCCTTTTGCTAATCAAAAATATCTAGTTCACCCACCTACCCACTTTCAAAACCAAAACTAAAAATCTTTTATACATTTATGGGGATACATACAAAACATATATGGGTGTGATATAAAAAAAAATGGATACTAATATGGAACATTGATACAATATGACATACAAATATCTAGATATGGAATATAAAATATGGAATATGGAGATACATAAAATACAATGTGTTAACTGGAACTCTAATATGATATGACATATAGGTACATGTTTGGTGTGCATGATATGGTTGTTAATCCCATATCAATTGCAATCTAGCATGTTCTATATGGGGATAATGAAAATATAGATTTGGAAGGTAATGTAGATACAAATATGGGTGTAATGAAAACACACTCAAATATGGGGGTTATCAATTCCCTCCCTTATTAAGTTAAGTGAGTGGGTACCATTCCCTCACTAAGGTAGGAGGCTCTAACTCCACTTGGGCATTTTGAATCACCCCTATTTTAGCTCTGAAATAGACATGAGCTCGTCCTTAAATTGACCTTTTTAATCATTTAAATGGATTGAGAGAAAAAAATATAATTTACTGCAAGAGCTACTCATTGTCTTAGTTTTCTCCATTTCTCTTTACAAGTTGTAAGTGAACACTTTATGGAAGACCTAGGGTCATAAATAGGGGCCTATTACACAACTCCTTTGAAAATTCACAACTAATTCAATAATGCTTCGAAAAAATATGAAACCATTTGTGTTCCATTCTTCATCTATTACTCTTTGTCTGAAAAATAAACTAAAAATGTTCTCATCAAAGAAAATACATGAAAAAAGTGGACCAGCCCTTAGATGAGCAGTTTATGAGCCTCCTACCTTGCTATCAACCTCTCCCCAAAGCCCGGTTCCCCGTGGCCAGAATTTTGGAGGGTACAAGTTTACTATTACTGGGAAAGGGGATCCTTCCTTTCTTCCTCGCGCCGTCTGAATGGGGCCAAGCCTATTTTCCTTCCAGTTCATTTCCTTCCTCTTCAATAAAGTATCATTATTGTTGTGACAATGACAATGGAGGTTTTCTAGTGTTCGGTAAAGTGGGAACACCCCCACTAGAAAAAAGCCCAAGGAAGGGGAGGAAATGGAAGCTTTCGCCGTCCAAGGTTTTTTGGGAACTCCCTCCATCCCCCCTCCCCCTTCCCCTTCAAAAGGAAGGGAGGGGCATTTGTTTTAAACCAAAATTTAAAAAAAAAAAAAAATGAAAGGGAGGGGGGGGGACTTTTCTTTTTTAAGCATCGGCTCACCCAAGACAACCTTTCAGTGAGAATGGAGAAACAGATTGCCCTTGGGAACTGAACTAAGTGAAGGGGAAGCGAGAACTTTAGTTTTCATTGAAATGAAATGCATTGAAATTAATTGCTTTTTGGAAACAATGGCATTCAGTGGAAATTTGCACTCACTGTTTGGAAATGTTTGGAAATTTCCAAATATGGAGTACGAAAGGTAGTCTTTGAGCTTTAACCCCTAAATGTCCAAGGCACAAATTTGGGTGTTGACAATAATTTGAAGTTAGATAAAACCTAATCAAGGTGCTGTTTTTAGTAGTTTCTATTTTTGAAAATTTCTTTTTGAAGTCTAGTTTAAGCATAAAAAATCCGGTTATGAAAATAATGGATTATGGTTTTTCTATTCAAGATTTTGTGCAAGGGTGTCCATTGCAATCTTGACTTTCCATAGAGTTGGGGGCTCCATTGGAAATGAGCCTCAAATATGGTACTAGATCTTGGAGAAAAAATCTCATTCAAAATTCATTTAAAAAAAATTGTAGAGTAGATTTTGAGAAGCCATGAATCGATTGGGGTTATGCATATTAAGGTAAAACAACCCATTCATTAGAGGAAAATTGAGGGCTTCAAGAGCCCGTTTTAGGGTTGTTCCTTGCATTGTTCCCTGTGCTGCCAAAAATTGGGAACTAGCCCATAAAGGCATAAATCCATAATGGACTGAATTTCCCAATTTTTTTTCCCAATTTAAAAAAAAAGTATGGAGTAATAATAAAATTAAAACTGATTTTTTTTAAAATTTAAAAATAATGAAAAATAATATTATTTTTTGATGTGGCAATGATTGTGCCACGTCATGTTGCTGATGTAGCAAGTTCCCACAGCTTGGGAACTCAAAATAACTTGTCGCCTCTTCATGACCTCAAATTTCATCTAATGATAGACCAAATGGGGGGTTTGCCCTCTTGTCATTTCTGAAATTTTCTACTTTTTTTTCCAGAGAAAGTTAAGTGATAGAAATGGCAAGAGCATTTAAAACTATATTTTTTTTGACAAAGTGTAAATTTGTTATGAATTTTTTGAAGTGTTTAGCCCATTACAACCTAGAAGAGTTTATAGACTACCCCAAAACCAACCAAAACTAATCTATAATACTCATCTTACTCACCTATTGAGGTCCCAATATTTTCTAATATAGAAGACCTGAAAAAGGCACTTCCGACAATGAACTAACAATAAAAAAGTGAAAGTTCCTATTATGGTCACTAATTACTCCATTCTGCTTAGCTAAGACATTGAATGTGGTCCAAATCTCAATAACTAAAAGAAAACCATAATGGGGTCATTCTTAGGAGTCTACAATGGGTAAAAGGTCCATAATGGGTTGTTTTACCTTAGGTCCTTTAACCTCGTATTTTTTTGGTGACCAACTTTTTAGATTTGACATGTGAAAAGAAGATTGAAAGACTTCAAATCACTTTTGCACTTTTAACACCCTCACGATCAGGCATTATAATCTTTCATTCCATAAGTGATTTTGTTGTATTTTCTTTTTGAATGTAATCTCTAACATGTCTAGTTTGAATTTGCATGGTTGCAAATCAAGAGAAAATGATATAACTTATCAAAAAGATGGATTTTTGTTCAATTTAGTGCAAATTCCTAGAAGCTCAAAAATGGCCTCAGGCATTTTAGGGGCTAAGAGTTGATTGCCTTGGGGGGGAAGCTAAAACCTGGAAACAAATTTCAATAAATTTGCATAGGAAGAAAATTGGAATTGGCATCGAACCCAAATCAATTCATATTTTTGGGACCTTCATAGAATTAGTTAAGAATTTTTGAAATTGAAATGTAGTAGTCACTAAAAGTGACCCCCCTCGTGAAATGTACATTGTTCATACATTGAAGAAAACAAAATATACCTATGTGTAAGTGGTTGCTATTAGAACAAGCTCACTTTTAGAGCACCCTACCTTATTTGGCATTGAGACTTTGAGGAATAATTTGGTGTCATCAATTGGGCTAAATAAATGTATAGATTTAAATTTTGAATTCTATCTAGTTAATCCCAACAGTCCCCAAAGCCTTTATCTTACTCAAATGTGCCAATTTTGTTATTGGAATTATGCAAACAAAGAAATGGTTTGGGGGGATATCCAACTATAAGATACTGCACTAAACTTGCATTAAACTTGTCTAAGTACATATAGTAAAATTTTGTGAAGTTTGATTGGAAGATATTAGCTAGAGAAGTTGAAGAAAAAGATTTTTTGGATTCAACCAAAAAATTTCATATAAAATTGACCACTATTTGTGGGAAATTTGTGCATGATTGATTTTGAATTAAAAAAACCCTACCATAGTGATGACTATATTAGGCATATCTCTACTAATTTCAATTTGAGGTAACAAAGATGTGGAATAACTCCAATCAAATCTTGCAATGGCAAAATCTAATTAGAATTCATGATACACTAAATTTTTTTCAGATAGTTTCCCCATTGCATAATTTCTTAGAAAAATAATCCCAATGGTAAATTGAAAGATTTATTCACTATTCACAAAAATAAAATAAAAAAAAGATTCCAATCCTATCATTTCTATAGAGGGTAGAAGGCTAATGCAAACACCCAAGTGCCTAATACATTGGACATCATTAAATAAAGGGTACCTCTACGTTTTCCTTTTATTCCCATCATGTTCCCTTTTGGTTCCGAGTAGAGTTGCCCTCTTCAATAGTGAATGTTTTGAACCCTTTTCAGCACACTTTGGAGGCTTTGGGTTTTAAATTTTTTTTTAATTAAAAAATATTTTTTATACCTTTAAAAGCGCAATTTTTTTTTTGAAGCGAACGGACGAATTTCCATTGCAAAAACACCACAAAAAACAACAACAGCCAAGCCAGAGGCTGGACAAACAGGGGAGAGAAAACAAGAGCGTCAAGAGAATTGACATGGGACAGGCGCAAGCCTGTTCCACACCATTGTATCCCCTGCCCTAGTAGCTAACACCGGGGACTGGGTCCAAATCTCATCAAAGCTCGACCATACCCTTCTAGCGAGTTGGGGACGATTACGAACTTTTTGCTGCACTTTGATGAAGGCTGCCCTACCTGAATCTAGAAGGCCATCCCATAAGGCCCCATGAATCCTAACTGGTGGCCAACGTTCCTGGTTAAAGACTAGGCTATTGCGTGAGATCCAAATAAGCCATAAGGCTAAGCTTCTAAAGGTGTGCCATATGGTCCTAACCCTGTGGAATTTCCGTGGTAACTTGGATCCAAAAATACACTGTGTGTGTTCAAGCCTTCTATGGGGTCCCAAAACTGGGGGCGTTCCAAGGAGATGGTGGAGAATGGACTGGGCGTAGGACCACACCTCTTGCGTCCTGGGGCATTGGTAGAACCTGTGAATAGGGGATTCTTCCACATTGAGATCACAGCAAATGCACTTAGTATCAATGGTCTGGTTGATGTACGCTCTCCAGGAGTTGACTGCTACGGCGTTGTGCCAAACTGACCACATGAATGCTGCTTCCTTTTGTGAGCTGACCTGTTGCCAAAATAAAAGCGCAATTTCAAGACCTTTCTCATGGTATATTTCATGTTGGACTTGAACATAAATCACTCTCAAAATCTACAATCAAAGTTTCCATTGTCAATACTTATAGCATCAAACTTTGGAGACTTTGTGCCATTCTCAATTTTTTGAATTAGTGGAGATATATTTTATGTTGTTAGAGGAAAAGTTTGAAGACCACTTAAATTGTATCAAGGCAATCCACCCTATTCCTTCCACTTTTTGTAATTTGATCCTTTAGAAGCACAAGCAAAGTTTTTTTTTCTTCCAAGGGATAATTGAGAAGGAAAGTAGTAGGTACTCAAATAAGAAGTTTAAAAGAAAGTGTGTAATCCTGACAAAATTTAAAAGCAATCTCTACATGAAATTAGTTAGTTCGTTAATTAGTTTGATACATTGAGATCTAAGAAACCATGAAGTGTTTGGTGGCATTCCAATACTATTGGAAAGTTCTTTGCAAGGAGGTATGTATGGACTTTGTTTCATAGAGTTTGGACCTAAGGTGTGAAAGATATTAAATTTCAAAGTTTTGTATGAATTAGAAAATTGAATGAAATTATCTTTTATATTTTGGAAAAACCATAATTTTCACATTGCATGCCCAAATGCCACAAAACAAAGCCCTTGTACACTTCCGTGGACAAAACTTTCTATTCATATCAAGAACACAACCTCTCAAACCTCAACAAATCCCTTGCACCCCTTCAAGCATAAAAGATATTAAACTTTTGGAATTATTTACAAATTACAAAATTACTTTTACTTTTATTTTGGTTGTGGCAATAACATAGGGCTACAATAGTCTACTTGAAAACCCATAACACTACTAATGCCCATCCAAATTGTAGAGGAAAAAACATAGAGTAGCTCCACTTTAACTTAGAGTGAGAAAATTCAAAATATAAACTAGGACCTTGCCAAATACCCACTATTGACCCTTCTATTGGCAAAAAAATATTCCCAACAATTCTATTTAGCAAATAACAAAAATTTGGACCTTTTGGGAGACCCCTCCAACTCTTGAACCATAACACCTCTCAGCTTATAAAATTGTATTTTGAAGAATATATTGGAAGACTAATCTCCTATCTCCACCCACCTCCTCTCCTCATGCAATGCTGGTTTTACCCTCATCCCATCGGCTAGATCATGTGATCAACATATAATATCTTGATTGAACAAGTACCTTTACTTTATATTGACTTGTTTGTGATTGTACAATTGGTGCCTCGAACAATTTGCCCTCTATACTTAAGGTCACATGTAATATTGTTTTAGTTGATCCTTTTAGAACTTGTTACAACACAAAAACACCAAGGGCTATTGGAGGAGTTCATTTGTCATTTGCATTTTGAAATGAGCTATGTAGAGTTAGTTTGAACCAATGTTCAAACAAAATTTGTCACTAGATAGCGGGTATGTGATTAGTTTGTTTTTTGTTAAATAGTATGAAAATTTATTATTATTATTAATATTCTCTGATTTTAATTTTTCTAACAAATAAGATTAAAAAGCAACAATTTAAATCATTGCTCTAATTTTGCCAACACTAATAGAAAAAAAAGAAACACTTGAATATGTATCATTCACAAAGTCTGTTCATTCATAATTTTACTAGAAGTTCTCTATGTTGTAAACACCCAATGAATATATGATGTGAATATTCATGCCTCTCAGTTTCATTATAGCACCGAATTCAAATGTAACATATTTACATTGTAAATAGTGTTTTTTCTCACATAAGATGTAAAACAACAATATTATATTATCTTGTATGCAATCTATGTCTTATGCCTTGTACAACATACAAGGTAGAGATTGATTTTTGTGAGGTTTCTTGTGCCAAAACTAGCTCTTGTACCTAAATTTTGAAACACAACTTTGTCAATTTTTGAGGGGCTTTTGAAGGGTTCACTTTTCTCCTAATGCTATATTTGTCACTCGGTAGTTGTCTACTCCTACTTCCACTTTGATTTATGCCACCTTAGTGTTTCAAATTGAACCTATCTACTAGAATCTTCTTGTCTTGAAGAAATGTGAATTACTTAGGATGACTGGATGGCAAAAATGAGAGTGTATGAATAGTGGCTAAAATGGTCTAATGTTGAAAATAGGTTAAGTTAGCTTCTATATTGAATTTGAAGAACAATTGCTCTTTCAATTTATAGTTAAAGTTTCTATGTCAATATTGTGTCCAAGCCTCATGTTCTTTGAAGTGTCTTCACCCATTGTCCTCTTTGTGAACTTCCCCTTGCCTTTTTTGTTCCCCCCCTTAAAAGTCAAGGAATATTCAAATGCCTATCTTGCCCCCGAGAGTTTCATTTTGCAAAAACAATGCTCTAACTTCTAAATTACAATTTCAATTTGTAAAATATATGCAAGCAAAGATTTTGGAAAACCATATTTTCCAAAAAGTTTCCAAAAATCGTAGCAAAAATTGAGACAAAAGGAGCCTACCTCAAATCCACTTTGTATGTTGATCGGACAATTGGACTTTAAAGATTAAGGTATTTAGACATTTGTTATTAACTCTTAAGCATTTCAACATCTATATTTTCAATGATGAATAGATTGCTTCATGCTAATGTATTATCCAAATATTTTCTCATTTCATCAAGAACAATTCTTAAATCTTTAAAATATAAATAGTCTAGTTTAAGATCCTATGGTTGGATATGCAAAATAGGAACAAAAGAACTTGTTTTCTTCACTTTTAATACTTATATCTTGTGATCAATATGGTCAGAGTTTCTTGAAATTTATTCCAAACATTCTCATAATAATAAGGTAGACCAACCTATTTCTGCCTACCACTTATTTCTATCATTCTAATTTTGGCCCAATTCCACCACAGACTCATCCAAATCTATCCATTCTATGACAAAATGAGTGCATTAATGTCAACAAGGGGTAGCATGTCAATCCTTTATTGGTGAATACTTAAGTGCCATTAGATACATGACTCCACTTTGTAGGCAGTTTTGTAATTTTAGGGCATGCCAATTCAAAAATTCATAGAAACTGCAATTTTAACCCCTAAAGCAACAAATGGTGTTTTTTGGCAACATAGCAATTTCGGGCAGCTCACTACGGATGGAATTTTGATTTTTTTTCTTTGAAATTTTCACACAACATTTTCCCGAGGAGTAGCTTTAAGACCCAACAATTTTCATAACTTTTGAATACATGGTTAAAAAGTTATTGTATAATATGTTGTTTTCATTGCTCGGCGGGCAGCCTGGGCAGAAAAAAAAACTTCTTGAAAAATCACTTTTTTAAAAAATAAAAATTTGAAATTGGTTTTCTACATTTTTATATACATGAAAAGCTTTGAATCATTCCATTTTGATTTGTGAGATGAAAGTTATGAAGAGTTTTAGTTGTGGGTAGTTTGTGGGTAGTAATGGAATCTCTACTCTAAAATAAACTTTGAAGACCTTTATTTCACTCAATTTTTAATATTTTTGGAAAAAAATAAAAACGTGAGGTGTAGATTGTTTATTACAACAATTTCACCATTGGGATTTTCATTTTTCAATTCCATAAATAAATTATTAACACTTTAGTATTATGAATCATTCTCTACTACTATCTACTTACTATTTTTTTCCTATATGTTGTACAATTCCAAATGATCTAAAATTTTTCAAACATGTAGCCAACATGACTTGAAGAATGAATCCAAAGAGTTACAACCATTTTGGACATTTTTTCATAATGATTTGACCTTGTGGAGTGCATCTGCCCGGATTTTTGCAGGGCCAAAAAATGGTTTTTTGTCACTTCAAATGCTAATATCTTGCAATCCAAACGGTGGAAATTTCTGAAATTTTTTCCACATCTTCCTAAACGAGATTACTACAAGATCCTACGGTTACATTTGTCCAAAAATTTATTTTTTCTAAAATTTGGTACTTGTATTGGAGATGACAGTTTTGGAGCGTTTTTAGTGAAAACATAGTCAAAAACCTTTAGGGGTTAATCAAAAAATTATAATTCCCCTTGAGTTAGGGTTGTGAAACAAACTCAAACCTATTCAAAATGTGTACCCCTCTTGGAGTTGGCCCTGAGATATTTAAATTGCAAATCGGGGTGGTGTTAGGCTTGTCTACATTAATCTAGTTCAGGATCCTACAATTGGATATGGCAAAAAAATAAAAAATACTTAAATACTTTTTTTGTGCATTGAGAAGGGCAGTTTTTGAGTGTTTTTTAGACAGGAAAATGGCCTAGTAGCTTACCCAGAAATCCAGAGAAAATTTGGATCAAGGAGTGAACCTATTGGTGACTCACGTATGCAGTTTGTCCAGAAGCAGGATGATTGGAAAAGTAAGGAATGTTCAATGTGATGACACTATAGATTGCCAACATAGAGGTTTGGGTACTTGATATGCATTTCATCGATAGCATTCAAATGAAAAAGCAGACATCCTAAACACCTGGTAAATGCAGAAGCCATGTACTCCCAATGGAGACTCTAAACCTTTGAATTTCAGCATAAACCAAGTAACTGACAAAACAGAGCAGACGAAGTTTTCACATACAATATCCCACTTTTGTATCCACACTGACCATGTAAGGTAAGCAGAGAAGATTTGACGATTCTTGAAGCCTTTTCGTTAGTTGCATGGAGCCACGTCTCGATTGATTAAGCAGGTCAATCATTGCCACCAACAAGGTATTTAATTACAACTAAAGTTTTGGAGAAGTGAACTTAGAGAATAAAATGGAAAATCTCTCATTCAAATCCTCTCAAAAACTGAGCTCTGCTTTTGGGATCCACATGAACTTATTCACGATCTCTATTAGCCACGCAGATTGACAGTTGACCGCGATGTTCAGCATTGTCTTCCGTCCCCACCACTAGCACAGACCGAAAGATTAACCGTCAGTCCCATTCTACAAAACAGTTTCTGGTCACTACATTCCTAGCAGATGAGCACTGATAGACTAGAACTCAGTCAGTTTAGCTTCTCCGATGAACCCTTCAGCTAGCAAAGAGATTGAAGAGGTCCCTTCAAAAGCCTAATTACCACAGAGCCGAGTTTCTACGTCATATACAGAAAAGTGCCTAATCTACTTGACGAACGGTTCCCTTAAAGTATCGCAAGTAAGAAAAAGTAAGGTGCCTTGAAAAATGGTAATAGAGAGAGAAAAGCAGAAATAATTCCAAGAACTGTCATATGAGCGCGGTTTTTCTTGAGGAGGTTCCTCAATGCAACACGACTCACAAGTCCGGCAGCTCGCTACTGTTTCTGATTACGTGTGTATCGGAACCACTCACCTGCAATACATAGCAGGAAATATTATTGAGAGTGAGTGGTAAGTCGCATGGGAAAGATGAAAGCTCATGGTGAGTAAGCAGAGGCAATACAAGATTTTTGCAGAAGACATTTTAACCTATGACATAGTTCAAGCCTATGACATTCCTATTACACAGATTTCAGTTTCATTTTATAAACAGGGCAAACCAGGCTAGCAAGAACATCTAAAATACAGCTAGTGAGTACGTAAGACTCTATGAAGACATGGTCGCACTGAATTTTAGGCAGATGAGTACAAATAATAATCGACTCTCGCCTTGATTAGGGAGCGATTATAGGTAACAAATGGATTCTTAGCTGCAACTAATGGATGAAGAAACTGTAGAGATTCAAACTCGAGAGTCCAAGTTTTATCACCCCGAAGGGACAAATATCTGACTTTGACACACAAAAGCAATGGACTGTTTGCAACTGAAAAAGCAGACCTTCATCATTTAAAACTTATAATAACACTATGGAGAATGAAGATTACATCAGGAACCACAGGTGAATTGGAGACACGTAAGAGCCATAAGAACTTGCCACATTCTGATATCTTCAATCTCGTTCCAAATTGTATTTCACCCTGCCAATTGTAATGCATTAATATCAATAGCCAAAGTACAGAAACATCCTCAATTGTAGGAGATCAAGAACTCAAATGAAACAGAGGGCGACTTCCAACCAAGAATGATATGAAACAAAGAAAAAAAATCGTGCAAGTTATATACAGTATGTACATATATGAAAAATCTCGAATATTAGACATAGTAGCAAGAACAACTTGTCACAAATTTGAGCATTTACTTTACTTAATTTAATTAGAAACTAGATATTTCTGTGCAATTAATGTTGACCACAATAATTCTACACTGAATAGGGGTATTAAGGGGACCAAAAAATTAAAGGAACTGATTGTGGAAAACTGTAGATGTTTGAAACATGATGTACATCCCTGGCACATTTCAATAACTACTGATGTACAAGAAAGGTAGATATTTATATAGTATGAAATGTCAATCAATTAGTATGGGTCCCCTTAATACCCCTATTCAGTGTAGAACATTGTGGTCCACACAGTTCAGAATCTTCATACTGGGAAGATATTTTAACCAACAGTATAATTGGACACCATTGATTCCTCCCCCACAGTAATTACACGGAAAAGTTAACCATGTGCAGTGTCTCCTAAGACGTAAATACCATAAACAATTATCCAGGCACGCCACTAAATATTCTGCGAGTGGAACTCACTCAAGTGGGACATTGGTGCTCGAAAGGACCTCTCTTGTAGTGCAGCGTCTGCTTCTGTGCGAACTAAGTATTGTCAATGTGCGTCCTCTTCCTCCCCAGGACAGTCAGATTGAAGCTGTTCTTGAGAATCATACTGCACCGATCCAAAAATTGCATCAAACAACATGCTTTCCTGAGACTTTTCTGGTTAAGAACGTAGTAATTAGGCACAAGATTAAAAGCACGACATGAGGTACTAAGACCTACTTCAGGTCATATCTGGCATACACCGAGTTTTATCTTATTATGACAACTTTTCAAAGTTGAGACAGTAAAAAGATAATAAGAGGCCAAAACATTTCTTAAACAGTCCAACAACCTAAGTGACCTTTGAGGCCTGAGGAATGGACTTGAGCAAGGCAAGTAAATATACACTCAAAACTGGTTTCATCTGAAAGAAGCTTCAAAGAACTGGATTTCTCAGTTTCAGTCAAAGCAGTATTTCACAAGCTGATATCACTATCGGACACTCAACAAAGCTTCAAGTCTCTTTCGCAGCTATGAAAACTAGCTACAATTGCTACAAACCCAAGCAGATATCAAAACCAGAGAAGATAACTTGTGCATCCAAAGTTAAGACTGGTCAATCGAGAGAGGCAAGAGGACGATATCCAAAAAACCAGAAATATCCAAACAAACAATCCGCCAAACATTCTACGATTCTGTGAGGTTATGCAAACCTGGAATCCGCAATACAGGCAGTAGTTGTAAACTTCACGCAACCGAGTCAAAATTTCTTGTAACATCTGCGCGCATCCACGAGAAACTTAAAAGTACTTAATCACGCAGAAAACCTTAATATATCTGCAAACTGATAAGGATGGTTGCAATAACACAGCTCTTCAACACTGACTCATGACTAATCCCGAGTCCCTTTTAACCCCAAAATGCCCGAGGCACCAAACTTGGGTGTCGACAATACTTTGAACTTAGATAAAACCTAACCAAGTTGTTATTTTTAGTAGTTTATATTTTTGGAAGATTCTTTTTAAAGTCTAGTTTTAGCATCAGAAATCCGGTTTTGAAAATGATGGATTATGATTTTTCTATTCGAGATTTTGTGCAAGGGTGTCCATTGCAATCTTGACTTTTCATAGTGTTGGGGGCTCTTGGAAATCAGCTTCAAATACACTAGATCTTTGGAGAAAAATCATATTCAAAATTCATTTAAAAAAATTGTAGAGTAGATTTTGAGAAGCCATAAATTGATTGGGGTTATGCATATTAGGCCCTTTAACCTCATAATTTTTTGGTGACCAACTTTTTAGATTTGACATGTGAAAAGAGGATTGAAAGACTTCAAATCACTTTTGCAGTTTTAACACCCTCATGATCAAACATTATAATCTTTCAATGCATAAGTGATATTGTTGTGTTTTATTTTTCTATGTGATCCCTAACATGTCTAGTTTGAATTTTTACAGTTACAAATCAAGAAAAATTGATATAACTTATCAAAAGGATGGATTTTTGTTCAACTTAGAGCAAATTCCTAGAAGCTCAAAAATGGCTTTGGGCATTCAGGGGTTAAAATCTTAACAGTAACGGATTAGGGTAGCCAAGAAGAAATTACAAAATCTTATAAAGAGTTGAGAGATTTCTGAAGTGCTCAAGATCGTTAACAGGAAGTATTACTGACATGTAAAAAACTTGGGCACTGAGACAATCGAGTCCATATTTTCCGAATTTATGTTGTTAACGACACAGGCTGCCAGACAATACACTGAAAGGGAGCCTCCTAGCCTCTATAGTTTAAGTACAACTATTAGGAAGACTGCGATAATTGCACTAGTAACGAAGCTTGCACAGTAAACGCATTTTTGCATGCTGTATGTACTACATTCTAAGCAATTGTCATTCCAAAACAGTTCAAATAATGATTTTTTTTAATGCAAAGGTTCTCCATTTGTTCAAAATTTTCAAAATTTTCAAAATGATGATTTAACCAACACGAGAGAAATGTATTGGCATTCTCTAAATGACTAAAACCTATCGAACAAACTCGGTCTATGCCACCATGATCAAAATTGAAGAATAAGCGACGAAATGCCTACCTCGTCCGTAATAACCTCTTCCTCTTCTTCAGCCTCATCATCAGCATCCCCATCCTTCTCCTCTTTTCCTTTTTCTTTCTCTTTCTCTACAGCAATTCCTGCAGGTTCCAGCCGATTCGCCATTGATGGGCCTTCTGCAGACCCTAAAGATCGCTCTTCAAGCTGCAAAAGAGCGGTGTATGCCTTGCGGTAATCACTAACGAGTTTCCGGTTCTGCCAGGTACCCCTCCTCCTTTCTTGAAACCCTTCCCTGAGCTCATCCACTTTCCTTCGTTTCTTCTCCTGAACGAGAGCCTTAACCTTCGCCTTCAGGACTTTCTCCTCCGTCACAACTCGGTCTCTGCCCAACCCTGCCTTATTAACCTTCACATCTACGATTATTGGCTCTGTGGTTCCCTGCCCGTGCTTCCCTAGAGCAATCCCTGGTTTATATCCCATCTGCTGCAGCATCTTAAAGCCAATATTGGACGAAGGAATGGCAGCAGCCAGGCCATCTTGCCGCTGTTCCGCTTCTTTCTTTACTTTTTGTAACCCTTTTAGCTTCCGCTTCTCCTTCCAGTTCACCTTCTCTTTAGTTCCACCAGCTCCTTTTCCCTTTCCTACCTGTTTGATGCGGCAAACCTTGTTATACACAACTACTTCAGGCAACCTTGATAATCATTTACTCAGTTCACCAAGAATTAAGTGCACCGTCAATTCTAAATGCATCTAGCTTTCAGATTCCACGCTGTGAGTGCCAAGCATTTGCAGACCATCGAAATTAAAATTAAAATACGACGAAGATATGCAATCCATTTCAATGATAGTACGTATGCCAATCAACAAACTAATCCTGCGCAGTCGCTGTGTCTCTCTTGATCGAAACAATCGTCGAAATCATAAAATATCACATGTTTAATTGGTAGAGCGCATCTTTTCCAAGCGATAAGTAAGCTATTTTTTTACCTGGGACGCTGGTTTCGTAGGGAGAAGCTCCTCCTTCGGTATGAACCGCTCAAGATCCCCCATGTAATCATCATCCTCGTCGGCCGCCATGACGCCCCTAAACCCCAACCGAATTGGTCGCTCGACGTCAGAGATTGCAGCCAACGATCTGCGGCAACCGCGAAGAATCAAATGCGAAGTAATCGAGTCACATTACATCGGCAATCGATGAGATACAACGTCGGAGCTCGCCATTGCCTCAGAATTTCACAATCACAAGCCCACGAGAAGCTTTGAACGAAAACCTAACGAAAACTGATTTTCGGTTGAAAGTTTCCGTCTGGACGACCGAGTGCCGGGCCCCGGCAAGCGATCTGACATGTCCACCGGATTTAATGACCCTGCATAGGTAAGGACCGTAGGATGCAGGGCAATTTCTCCTAATCTAGACTACGGTAACCTGTAGGGATAGGTGAATATTTTGACACATGGTGAAATTTTTCTGAAATGTAGCTGGTGATTGAGTTTTCAATTTTCTGGTAAGAGTGGCTACATTTTTAATTTTTCATGCATAATTCTTTAGAAGACCCTTGTGACAAATGATTTTTGAAACAAAAGGGTTATCATTTTAATTTTTTGGCTGGCATTTTGTCAATGTCGAAAGCTTATGTATTAAAGAAGTTGCAGCTTCTCGTGGCATTTCATATTTTGGGGACCTTTGTGCAATTTTTTATAAATTATGTGGTTTGAATCACATATGGTACCAAAAGCGTCCATCCCTAGATATGTTCATTGTTTATACATTGAAGAAATATTGACAAATGCAATTGATACATTGAAGAAAGCAATATGTACCTCTTTGTTAAAAAATCAGCTTGAAGAGTCTAAGCTATTTAAAGATCTCCTACCTTATTCTAAAATCTAGGCAACAAGGTAGTGAAGAAGAGAGAGGGGGTGAGAGGGTCAACTAATAGCCTAAATAATCTATCAACAAATACTCAAAATTACCATTTTCAATGCAAACAACAAAAAATTTGAACACTTGATTTTATTGCATGTGCAACCATAGGATCTTATACTGACACTACTAGTTATGAGAATGTTTGAAATTAAAACTTTGATAGTATTGATCACAATAAGATATGAATGTTTAAAAATGAAGAAAATGATTTTTTTGAGTTTTTTAGTTCCTATCTTGATTACATTATAAGGCTTTGTATCCTCTTAATTGAAACTTTTTATACTAAAGATTGTGAATTTAAAATTTGTATCCTCTTCACTTAAACTTTTTGTACTATAAATTGTGAAGTTAAAATTTGTATGTTGAGGAATTGAGTTGAGAGTTAAAGAAAAAATTTCAACCTTGCCCCCCTTTAATTTTCATTTATTAAAAAAATATTAAGTAAAAGTAGGTACAAGATAGAGGAAAAAACTAAATTGTTTGTAGCTCTAAGATGGAATTGAAACATATTGAATTTAACTAGGAGATTTTTTTTTAAAGAAAAATAAAGAATGCTTAATTTTTTTTAAATGTCAAACTTGAGTTAAAAAACTAATCCAACACATTAGTATTTCAATCATTTGCTAAGATTGCTTTGCAAAAAAACAAGTTTCATAACTTCCACATTAGTTATCTAAGCATAATGAATTGATATTTTAACATAGAAAAATTTATAATTATAAGAAATAAATTAAAAATTAATTCTAATATTTTTGTTTTTTTTGTTGCTTGTTGTTGCTTGTTTTGGGCTCCTTGTGGCATAATTATTACTCCTTGGGCATTTATTGAAATAAAATTACGTTTTCCAAAAGTTAATTAGTTTTTTATCTTAAAAAATAGTTTCTAAAAGTCTTGCCAAATATTGAGATCCTAAATATCTACCCAAACCTTCAAAATTTCCATGAGGGGACTCTTAGGACTTTAGGGGTTAGACCATACCAACTCCATAGCCTATATTCAAATCCAACTATTCAATGACCTTGTGGATGGGGATAGACGTGCTCCCCCACCTACCAAGTCTTTTGCACCTCATCTTTCTAATATCAATTCAGATGAGGAATGTTGTAAAAATGATGTGGTTTTAGTCCCTCAAATTCAATGGGTATGTAATTGCAAATTTTTTAGGTGAAAATCAAACTAAATTTAGCTAAATTTGTAGCAACTGATAGGATGGCCTATTGTCCTTTGGTTATTGCACACATTGGAGATATCTATTAAATATTAATGACTTTGCAATTTTCTCAAGATTTTGGTTTAGAATTTAGAATTTTTCAACCTCTTTGTACTGTGTCTGCACTACTTAATGGATATTCTTATATTAAATGATGTGAATCACAATTTTTTGGCAATAAAACGATTATGACTACTTGATGGTGTTCGTTGAATTGATTTCTTAATAAATTGTACATGAGTTTGTATAATGCTATTATATTTAGATGTCATGCATTTTCAAATTTTACACTAGTGCAAATCCATGTCTTGCCCAAGGCTAGTTAATATGATTTTCAACAAATTTCAACAAGAAACAGTTGACATTGATGGAAATGAGAATGTATGAGATGCATTGGTAGGAATAGAGCATAAATGAAAGATAATTGCAACATTTGTTTAGGTAAATATTGTTGTTGGTTCCAACATTCTAGATTAGAGTCCCAAGTGTACTTTATTCACAACTAATAATGTAAATTGCTTATACTAAATATCATTTTCACTCTACTATGCCACATGTGAGGCTCATTAGTGGATGCAACAATAAGATGATGCATATGCTTCATTATTCATTACATAATTCCAAAAACATTTATTCTTTACAACCATAAAAAATAAGCTAAGCATAATATCAACATTGCATACTTGGTAGAATGTATAAGTTGGTACTAGCTAAATTGCTGTAGAACATATACAAATTTAGCACCAATTTCTTTGCAAATATATTTAGTTTACAAAAATTTGTTTTCATTTAAGGTCTTACATTGTTTTTGGTCTATTGTGAACAAAGTACTATTGGTCACTTTCTACTTGCTACTAACATGAACCTCATTTGTTGACATTGTGCTCTAGATATAGTTGTATAGTCACTATGTTAACATCACTAGTGATATTGTCACCATGATGCCATGTGTATTGGCTTTATGAAAGCATCTTCCTTTTCTAATTTCAATCCCTTTCACAGAACAACTATTAGATCTCTTCACTCCTTAGGCTAAGCGCTTTGGCATATCGTCTTCGTTCATGCTCTAAATTTCCAATACAAAGACTTAGTCTGCTCTCAAGTTTCAATGAAGCATTTTGAATAGGTCATGTGTGATTGCTCACCACAACTTAATTTTGCAAACAAAGCAAATTTTTCTTATTTAGCACTTCCAAATAAAGATGTCCTTGACATCAAATCAAAAATAAGAAACTATAGTTGTTCTTTTTATTACCCCTAATGGTTTTTGACTATATTTTCACCAAAATGGCTCCAAAAATACCATTTCTAGTACAAGTACAAAATTTAAAAAAAAAAACATTTTTGGATAAATGTAACCACAGGATCTTGTAGTTAGCACCCCTTCGTAGTACAAGCTGTGTTGTTCTTTCCATCACTCCCATATTTGCTCATTAATGGAGGACCTTTTGTAGTGAACATTTTTAGTTTTTTACACTCATGCTAACTTGGTCAACTTTGACTATTAATGGCCTCATTGGATGATGTGGAGGCTAGTGAGGGGCATGAAAAGGAGGGGAAGAACTTCAACGATGACTTTTAAGGGTTGATTGATGTGGATCTTTGGATCTTTTAGTGCACCGCCACATCTCACAAGGTAGTAAGTGCCTTGCCACTTCTTATGCTATGGTCAAAGGAAATACACCTGGTGCCTATGCTCTAAGTGACTGTTAAAAACTTGAGCCTTCCCTAACATAACTTATTATAAAACCAACTCCATGCACCTTCCGTGCAGACGGATGGAAGTCTGCACCGCCACGTTAAGCTTACCGTAGTAGTAGGCAAACGCGGTCCAGGCCAAGTGCCAACAAACACGAAACCAACCAAAAGGAACCGAACCCGCAGCTGGCACCCGCTCACGTCGCGACCGGAAGCGCTTGCGACCGTAAATGGATGACTCTCATCCACATTCATAGCTCCGTCTCACTGTCTCCTTCAGTTCCTCTCGTCCCCATTCCCGCGGGAGTCCCGACCTTCTGAACTACTTCAGGTGCACCTACGGCGTTCAAATTGCAACGTATCTTAACTTACATTACCAGCGTCGCCATCGCCAACTTCCCCCTCAGGCCCTGGTCTCGAGCTCGCATCGTCTTCTTCGAGCTCGCTCCCCGTCTCTGGGATCCAACACTTACTCAGCCATACACGTCATGCTTTAGTTACTGTTGTAGTCGCTCCATAGCTATAGCCTCCTCTCACTCTGCCTTCCCTACCCTAAACGAATAACCATTCGTTGCAGTACTCGTGCTTTCGTTTCTGCTTGACTCTGCGGTGTAGCGCGACGCAGATTACGTATTTTCAATTTGTACTGTTATTTTTATCATATATTTTTTTGCTTACCGACAAAGGCATTTGAACTGGTGTGAATGATGTTGGCAAAAGCGAGAGCAACCATGGAGTGGTAGCGTTGGTACGGCGTTGTGGAATCTCGATTGAGCGAGTTTGGCAATAACCGGTAGGACGTTATTTTGAGGTGTTTTAGTTTTGAGATGCATTACGGAAGTGGTTGGATTCGAGGAAAGGAAGAGACTTGCCCCGTGGAATAGTCGGTAGTCGCGGCTTCCGAGATCCTCGATTCTGTGCTTAATCGTTGGCGACACCTCTTGTGGTGAGTCTCTTTCTTTGATTGCGCTTTCTTTTGTCTGTTGAAATCGTCTGGCATGGTTGCTGGTGAGGTTGTCGTGTTTGGATTGTTTTTCAATGGTGATTCTTGGCCTGCTAATGTCGGTTGTCGAAGCGCATTAATGCTTGTGCCGACTATAGTGTTGTGGTGAAGTGAACTGTAGTTACCATTCTACCGACTGGGACACCGATTTGCATTGTGTAGGTCATTGCCATGTATGTCAATCTTTCTCTGTTTATCCAATTCGTCCATGATGCGAGAATCACGAATTGTGGAGTCTGTGTTGTGGATATTTAGGGTTACTCGTTGTGGTATGTTGAGTTCTAAGTTCCGCATCAAGGGGAGTACGGGTGTACGCATTGGTGGGCAGGCTTCATCTTTCAGCTGGGAATTGCCTGATTGTCACTTACAGAAAACGCGTCGTTAAAAGAAGGCAGAGTGCTAGTTTCGCAGTTCCCGAATTCGCTCTTGGAAAAGTAATTGTGCACTTCTATAGATGCGTCTCAACTATACAATTACTTTTAGAAGTGGAAAGTAGTGAATTTCCTTTTAGACTACTGATATTACTAACGAATATTTAGAGTTCTTAGTCTCTTGTAGGGGTGGATAGTTTCCTTGAATTTCAGATCGAGTAACGATTGCTAGTTACTTGTTCTCACAGTTTTCCTCGTAACGTGGGGTTGATGTCGTACCGTAAGTTAGGGTCTGGAAAGCCAGCTCGATGTTGTAGTAGCACGATCTGGTAATTGACAGCTCGATCTTTTTATAGGAACCTTCAACGACTGCTACTTGGAAGGTGATGCTCAAGGAGATTACAGCGACCTTGAAAAGATGGCTTTCTTAAAAGGTCCCAAATTTCAAATTTCTCAATTCGATTTTCACTTGCCTCGAAAATTCAGCGGGGGAAGTGGCAATGCCGCTCTGGATCCCGCTGAAGAGCAAAGGCATCAGGAGTTGGAGCGCCTCTTCACCTCCACACGGGCGGGAAAGCACTTTCAGAAGGATGTTGTGAAAGGAGTTGAGGGTTTAGTTACCACCGGACAAAAACAACTTGAAGTTTCAAGTAAGCTTGGCGAGGATTGCAAAAAGTATAGCTCCGAGGGTCCTAGCGTTCCAGAGCCACTCAAAAGAGCCACTCAGCAGTATGGAGCAGCAAGGAGTATGATGGAGAAAGAGCGGGAGCATTTTCACCGATCTCTTACTAGGGACGTATCGGAACCTTTGAAGGCGATGGTTCATGGATCACCATTAGAGGATGCCCGGCACCTGAAACAAAAGTATGACCGGTTACGCCAAGATGCAGATCATCAGGCTTCTGAGGTGAACAGGAGGAAGACTAAAGACGCTGGCAGCAATCCTGATCAAGTTGTCAAATTGCAAGCTGCGGAGCAGAAGCTGGACGATATCACCTCAGCAATGGAAACGATGGGCAAAAACGCCACCTCTGCTTTGAGTGAAGTTGAATCTCAACAACATATGACCACCCTTCAAAAAATGCTCGCCATGGTTGATGCTGAAAGAGCATATGTTCTCCGCGTCACTTCCATTCTTGACTCGCTGCACTACGAAATTGAGTCTGAGGTACAGAAAAGCTCAATCCCTGTTTCTCGGAGCTCCTCTCACGGTGCAACTCCTTCTCCACAAACTCCTC
The DNA here is from genome assembly GCA_963920665.1 of Straminergon stramineum. Taxonomy (NCBI): domain Eukaryota; kingdom Viridiplantae; phylum Streptophyta; class Bryopsida; order Hypnales; family Calliergonaceae; genus Straminergon; species Straminergon stramineum. Next base: position 9,953,725 of record OY987264.1, on the reverse strand, counting down.
CTGCCACTCCGTTTACTGCAGCGAGGGAGATGTCTGTGGATCCACAAGAATCCTCTCATCACACGTCGAACGGAAGCTATGACTACGAGGATTCCATGGGAGGGCATCAGCAGACTAATGGTGACAAAGTGCCGTCTCTGACCGAAACCAAGAGCTTCTATGCTACGGCTATACAGAAGTTTGAAGGACAAGAATATGGAGAGCTGTCCCTCTCAATTGGGGATGAGGTCCTTGTGCACCAGACGATTCCCACGGGCTGGTCGGAGGGAACCTGTAACGGGCAATCAGGATGGTTTCCTTCCGACTTCGTTGAAAAGAAGCGGCCTGTGCGAAGAGCACGAGGCAGGCCTGGGAGTATGCATGGTTCTAGATGAGTGACGACAATTTCAGGTGCCATATTTCAGTGTACACTGTCTACCGTCTTTCCATTTAATGTCATTAGTACTCCCCTCAGTTGATGTCAAGACATACTATTCTTAGGACTTTGTATCCACCACAGCTTTCCCCTTTCAATCTCAAGTTGACTTTGAAACACATTCCTTTCAAATCATTGCATTGCATACGCTTTGACGCTTCAACAACCAAATCCCATTTTGAATTCTTGCATATTTTTGCTTATATCTTTCTCCTGAGATTTTATTTACCTCAATTTCCTTAAGATGGTCATTAAAGGAAGTTTTGAAAAGGCAAAGAAGTTACAAGTAATACTTTGGATGAATGAGAAGTTTGAGGTTTGTGCACCTATAATCATCACTGCCCAAAATGCAACACCTACGTTTGGTCCAAAAAGTGATAATAAATTTTAGATATTGATGACTAGACAATGAGAACATGAGAGCCTAGGAGAGCCTAGTGTTGATACCTACAAACAATACTTTGAAGTTTTGTAATATATTCTTGAAGTGTGTTGGAATCTTCTTGCCCAAAAGATATAATGTATATATGCTCAATTGTTGTTAGTGTTGATTATGGGTGCACTTACCTTACTTGGATAGAACAACAATTTGAATATTAATTATTTTTTTACAACAACAAACAAAACTTTCATTTGAATTATGAAGATGGAGAATACATGAGTAGATGGCAACCAATCACAAAGTCTTTAGTTACACTTTGAGCTACTAATCCAAAAAATTTTACACCATTGCATAAATTAGTCAATATTATTTTTGTTTTTTCTTGTATCATTATCTACATGATGTTTAGTAGCCTTTAGATAGGTTTTTTCTCTCTTGAGTCTTCATCCACAAAGTTTATTTAAAGCATATCATGAAGAAATTAAAGTTAGCTACAATACAAGTATGGTGGCAAATCATTTATGGTGGTAGAATGTACACACCATTCTTTTGCTTAATGCCTAACATGAAAGAACAACAAGACCCAAACTATTGAATGTTCTAAGTTTTCTACAGTCACCTAATTCACATCCACAAACTATTGAATGTTATGGATTTTCTACATCACCTAATTCACATCTTTCAGAACTCAATAGTATGAACCATTCACAATCATTTAGACTTCCTATAATCTAATTATGTGAGATTATGTGAAATCAAAAGTTGATATAGAAAAATCATACTTTAGAATCACTTGATTTGTTCTTGGAAGCAAATTGTAATCACATGCCAATACTAACCAAAATCATTTGTTGACTAAGAAGATCTCCAATGGTCCATCTCATTAAGTCAACTTTGATATTTTTTGGTTGAAAAGTGAGCATAACTGAAATGCATGTTCTTACTAAAATTTTGGCACAAAAATTATTTGATGCAAGTGTTTTGCATCTCTTCCAAATGGTATTGTTGGTATTTATCTTCAAAATAATATATTGACATCATCAATGATGAGATTTGTTTTTGTTTTGTAAAAGACTAGCAATTGCCTATATGTGAAAATGGTAAAATAATATATTGACATCATCATTAATGAGCTTCTTTTGGCTATTGTACAATAGAAGACTAACCATTGCTTGAAGGTTAAAATGGTAAACTATATAGGTTGGCATTGGTTGGAATTTAAAATGGTAAATTAGAGACTAGCCATTGCTTAGAGGTTAAAATGATAAGCTTCACAGATTGGCATTAGTTGGAAGTTAAAATGGTAAATTGCTATGGTGGGACAAACAAAGTTCCACCTCGAAATCATGGATGTGGTATTTTCTCTAGATGGACTTTTCACAAACCATGGAAGAACATTATAAGTGATCCACTATCCAAATCTTGGAAAAGCACAAAAGAGTAGTAACTCTTCCATTAGGGCCTACTATCTTCATAAATTTAACCCTTGACGCCAAGCTAGTGACCATGGAAATTAGACATTTTGGAACTATGTGACATCATCTACTTTATAAAAATAAAAAATAGTCATTGGGAATCAAACTATTGTAGTAGATCTTCCTTTTCCACCCCTAATTTTGAAGATGAATAGTTGCAACTCTGTTCTACAGAGGAGAATTCCTTGATGTTCATCGAAAAAAAACATCCACCAAGTCGTTTAGGGGGGTAACCATCAAACATTCAACATTCTAAGAACTTTCTAACATTTGGAACATTTACACTTGCATCTTTGTACTATAATGATATTAACATTTATTTCAACATATTAGTCATAGAAGAAGGTTGTTCTTTTGAAGATTTAAACTTTAACATCCTTACATGATTAACCCTTAACCCTTAAAGATGGGTTGGTGACCATGGAATTCATCCCTTCGGTCCCATGTAAATCATTGGTTTAACCTCTAAATGCCCAAGGCCTATTTGGAGCTCCTTGAAATTTGCTCTAAATTGAACAAAAAGTCAACATTTATATAAGTTGTACCAATTTTTTTTGAATCATAACCATACAAATTCAAACTAGACATGTTAGAGATCACATAAGAAAAGAAAACATAACAATATTACTTATAGATTGAAAGATTATAATGTTTGATCATGAAGGTATAAAAACTGTGAAAATTTTTCAATTCACTTTTTGCATGACAACTCTAAAAAGTTGGTCACTAAAAAAATATGAGGTTATAGGGCCTAGCATGCACAACCCCAATCAATTTATGACTTTTCAAAATCTACTCTACAATTTTTTTAAATGAATTTTGAATGTGATTTTGCCTCCAAGATCTAGTGTATTTGAGGCTCATTTCCAATAGCCCTCAACACTATGGGAAGTCAAGATTGCAATGGGCATCCTTGCACTAAATCGTCAATAGAAAAATCATAATCCTTTATTTTTCAGATCAACTTTTTGATCCTAAAACTAGACTTCAAAAAGAATTCTCCAAAAATATAAACTAATAATAATAGTAATTTGGTTGAGTTTTATTTAACTTCAAAGTTTTCGAAACACCAGAATCTGGTGCCTTGGGCATTTAGGGGTTAAGAAAATCCGAAAGCACTGAAAGTCAAACTACGGAATATTGTAGAAAACCTCCCCTTTTCACAACAAAATTAAGAATAGTTGCAATTTTATCCAGAAGGACTCTATCATTCATCGGACACAAAACGTCCGCGGCATCGTTTATGGGTTAAGCAGTTTTGACAACTGCAGGCCTAGTCATTTATTGTGTGTAACATCTTGACTTGCTTAATTATGTTATGTAAACTTCACCTTTAAAAAAGAACCAATGCAGACGATACTCAATCAGTAGAGCACTTAGTGAAGTCATGAAAGGGAATTGAAAGCCTTAAGACATAACATTATACAAGCCTTGTATAAAAACTAATGAGCCGTCGCTGCCCAACAATGAACATAAAACATTTTCAAGCACAGATTATGACAGATCAAACAAATTGAAAGTTTCAGGATCTTACACAAGCAAGTACAGGATAAAGTACTCAAGTTCACTTGTTCAGAACAAAATTCGTTCTGATAACACTGAAACCTCTTTCTGACCAGTAGCATCGCTCGCACCTACACACCCGACAGCAGAAACTCCACTGCTTGCAAACCCATGTTCTAGACATCCCAAACCGATAAGTTTAATTACAAAACAGGACTTCTCTACATAGATGACTTCATGCTCAAGTGAGTGGCCATCCTCTGCCCCAGAGACTTGTCACACTGCAAAACCCCCGAAAATGTTAAACAGAGACGAAATAATGCAACGAACATTGCCATTTCAAATAGCACACTAGCAGAATTCCCAAATAATCAAACCCGGATTGTAAGAAACGACACAAAACAACATAGCGACAGTACCTGAGTCCAGTATGTAATCCACACACTGCGAACTTCATGAGTCACCCTGGGGTCTGACAGCATCCCAACAATACGCTTAATGAAACGGTCTTGCCTAGCAGGATCCCAGGACCGGAACCTCACGCCAGGCTGTTGGAAGTTGTTCTCCTTGTGAATTACAGCCTGTCGAAATTCAACATTAGGGTAAGAAGACCTATTTGAAAAGAAAAATAATCTTTGAATCCTCAAATATCTTGGTCCTTACACGACAACTCCACAAAACCACCAAAAATGCTAAAGTTCTCTACAAACACATTGGACACCTCTCATCCATTTTGCACTCCCTTTCTCATCCTCCCAAATGGACCTGCCATCGCAAGAGTTATTTAAAGGCATCGTATTACCTTCTCCCTCACTCCAGTCAGTCTGCTCTGAGGAATGGGGACGCGCTCTGAGTGGCGAACAGGGTCAAACCGGGATGGGAAGTAGTTCACCTGCGCATTGAGGCAAATTGAAAATCTCAGTACGCAGTACTACTTGGTAATACTACAAAGCATACATCCAACACTAGAAAGAGTGATTCACTCACCTCCTCCTCCCGATGCATGAAGTTCATGAAGCCGTCATGATGGTTGTTGTGATGTGCGCACTTAGGCGCATTGACAGGTAGCATGAGATAGTTGGGCCCCAACCGGTGGCGCTGGGTGTCAGAGTATGAGAAAATACGAGTCTGGAACATTTTGTCGTCACTGTAATAAATTCCAGGCACTATCACACCAGGGGAGAAAGCAATTTGCTCGTTCTCAGTGAAGAAGTTGTCAATGTTCCTGTTCAACACCAATCTTCCCACAGGCTGCATACAGCACAAATATTCCACGTCAGGACCAATGGTTTGACCTGGAACTCAAGATGCCACTCGTGTGCATAACAGGCCATCAGATTACACTGCCCAGGTCCACAGCTATTGTCAAAGGTGGACTTCATCATCTTATGACAACAGATTCAATGTGAAAATTGGCTCACAAATGCTAGCGGATCAGTGCCTTATGAGAGGCTGTACCTGAAGAGGAAACATATCTTCAGGCCAGATCTTAGTATCATCCAGAGGATCAAAATCAAACTTGTCCTCGTCCGCTGGGTTCATCGTTTGAATCATGAGCTTCCACTCGGGGAAGTTTCCAGCAGCAATAGAATCTGTGAGGTCCTGGGTTGCGTGGCTGTGATTCGCACCTCCCACCATAATTGCTTCGTCTTCCAACAGACTCTTCACGCCACAAGTAGGCTTCCAGTGAAACTTCACGTAGGTTTCCTTACCAGCCTTGGTGATTAACTGCACGAAGAAATTCACCGTGAGCTACAAGAGAAAATAGTTTAAAACAAATTAAAAGATACCCGAATTGCAATAGACTCGTGCAGCTATTACAGAAGGTTAGCTTGAAATCTAACCTTGAAGGTGTGCACACCGAAACCTTCCATATGGCGATAGTCAGACGGAATACCAATATCATCAAACAGAAAAGTAAACATATTGCACGCCTCGGGGATGTGAGAGAAGAAGTCCATGATACGCCAGTCCTCCTGGATATGGGTCTTCGGGTTCGGCTTCAAGGCATGGACCATATCAGGGAACTGCACACAAAAAATCATCGTGAATGCAGCGCAGTAATTCACAACGTGCTCCATGTGACGAGCACCTTAATACTCCAAAAATGCAGAGCAACTTACCCCAAAAGGTCCAAAATGATTGATCATACTGTCAAATTAATAGAATTTGGATGGCGTCAGATTATATTTCACCAGATTCAGTGACGGCCATTGCATGAGTTGGTCAAAAAACAACCAAAAACGAACCAGAAAGTCTCTATTCGACTTACTCAAAACTGCTAATATGAAAATGGAAGGTTCAAATGCTGAAGACAATATTGCCAAGGCTTCTATGACATAAAAAAGCACCAAATTCAAAATATGCCAACAGTCGAAAGTACCTTAATGCCATCGCGAATGAAGAAAACTGGAATATTGTTGCCAACCATATCAAAGTTTCCCTCCCGAGTGTAAAACTTGACGGCAAACCCACGAGGGTCACGCAGCGTCTCAGGGCTGCCTCTCTCGTGGATCACAGTGGAGAAACGAATAATCACCGGGGTCTGCACACCAGGTGCCCTCAAGAAATCGGCACATGTGAGATGTGAGATGTCATGTGTAACTTCGAAGAAACCCTTCGCACTGGCGCCTCGGGCGTGCACCACACGCTCTGGAATACGCTCTCGGTCGAATTGGGCCAACTTCTCTACCAAATGATAGTCCTCCAAAAGCACAGGACCTGGAGAAACCAAACAGAATTTAATAAACTAAATTAAATTTTATTCAAAATCATGGAAATTGTCAGAAAATATGTGATGAATGAGTAACAGTTCAGTAGCATCTCTGCCACAGAAGGAAAGTACCTCGAGGACCGACAGTCAGAGAGTTGTTGTTGTTCCATACTGGAGAGCCCTGGTTCGTGGTCCAGAATGGTGTGTCGTACTGGCTGGATGGCCGATACTGCAACCAACACACGCAAACAGTGAGCGAAGCTTACCTAGTAAATCACGTAACCTAAAACATACGATGTGTCTCTCCACCTACCTCTGAGAAACCAAACTAATCAGTAACGAGGTTTAGTAGAACAAAAACGCCGACTGGAAATACAATTAAAGAAAAGATCGGTTAAACAATCAAGCACATAACGAAACAATTTGGATCATTCTCATAATCCCAAAATCTAATATAGGTCCCTGTGACAACAAATCAACGCATACTCCACACAAACTCAACGAATACTCATCAACGAAATTTCAAATTCTCACAACCCTTGATGTCGGATCATGTACATATTCTCAGAACTATCGAATTTAAAGTACCGCCATGATCATAACTGCCGATCGCAGCGCGATAACAATAATAACAGTGCAAAACACCTACAAACTTCTTTTCGACCGCAACTTGGCGATTCTGCTAATTCACAAAATTTTCCGACCCTCCCTACCAAGAACCAAGAGCTCGCGACTCCTTCCTCCTCAACTCAACCAAAAAAAAGAAGTAATTACCAAACGAGCACCAATCTCAGCCACACGACACGAAAGAACCAAACCCCCAAAACAACAAACTCAAAAATGCAACGACTCCTCACCTTGTAGGGATCCATGCTGCCGAACGATCACCGTCTATCACCGCACCTCGGCGTCAACACCTGCGAACCCACCAAATCAGCTCCCTCGACCAAATTCCCCACGACCCAACACGCAAACCCCGAAGTGAGAGAAACCCACGACACCAATACGCGGAGATTGCAAACCCAACGGTAGTCCCACCAAAAGATTTGCAAAATCGCGAGAAGCAAGCGAAATTGGGGTGGCAAATGACCTTGGGGATGCAGGCGTGGAGACGTTCTGGAGATGTTTTGAAGAAGATTATGAAGCTGTGAAGGGGATTTGGGGGAAGTGTGGGAGGAATACAAGCCAGAAGCGTGGCGTGTGGCGAGAATTGAAGGCTGATATGGCTGCCGCCTCATCACTCCCTTGGAAAAGGGGAGGGCCAGGATGGGAAAAGAATCACCGCAAGAGGACCCGACATCCAGAAACTGAACCGAGCACGAAGGGCGTCCCCGGCCAACGCGCGGCGTCCTCTTCACCGCAAATCTGGACAATCCTCAGGAATTTTTGTTACCTAGGGTAAAAAATGAGGAAAGTTTTTACCTTGCAATGTCGCAGAGGACCGACTCAAAGTGTTCGAGAAATAAAGGGTGGATCTTCCATGTACCAGAATCGGCCAAACTTTGCAAAAATGACAAATGTAATTTTATGTGATTTTACATGGAATGCCCAAAAATTCTGCAAGAATAAATCGATATTGTTGGCCATAAAAAATTATAAGGAGAAGCTCAAGAAATGTCAAGGAAGCAAGTTTCTGACTTTGAGAAAACTAATTTTAACATTGAATTTTAACTTTTTTGAGTTTCTTTTAGTTTGACAATTGAAGGTAGAACTATTTCTAGAATGCAGTTCCTTCCTATTCAAAAGACAAAGCTAGACACTAAAATCTAAACTAAAAAATTCCAATAAATGAAATGTCTATGATATGCACATTGTCCCTATTGCAATAAATTGACATTTTTTTGAAGCACTCAAAAAGAATAAATATATCTACTTTTTATATTGTTAATTGACACTCTTTTTCTTCTTTATAAATGTAATCAAGAATATGAAGTAGGTCTTTGGGGTATGTTGATTTTATTATCCAAATTTTGCAAAATTACTATCATTTTTAAAAAAACAAGTTCAAAGAAACTAAGAAAATAGAGTAATGTTTCCACTTGCTCTAATTGAAAATAGATGGATTTGGGAAAATTGTATCACATTCACTAATGGGATAAACATTCATTCATTATGTGTGTTTTTATTTATTTATTTAATACATGTTGTCAATCTTTTTCAATAAAGTTATAACTCAAGTAAAAAAAGTTTAACTATCAATTAAATTTTTCATAAAAGCCAAACCCATCTCCCATTTATTCTAGTAGTGAACATTTTCTATGGAACCACTAGTGATCACATTCATCCACACAAGTTTATTTCATCCTATTGTTCATCCTCCTCAATGATTGCAAGATCCAAATAGAGTTCCAACTCTTGTATAGGATAGATTGTTCAAATTAATTTACATAATACTACTAACTAATACATACCTTTCAACCAATGCCCCATATATTTTGATTACTAGAATCCTATTCTATGCATAGTAGTATTAGAAATCATAGTAAATTATAGTTATTCTTCCCAAATATCTATGTTAATCAAGCATTATAATTAGTTTACCTTCACTCAAAGATCATTTACATATACAAACAAAAGCAAAAATAAGCAATTTTGCAACTAATAATATTAACCCTAGGCTCTCAAGTTTGAAGTTAGAGTGTCTTTGAGGCAAGAATTTGTAGGGTTGGATTTTAGAAATGTGTTGCAATTAGGTGTGGTCACCTTAATTCATAAAAGGTAGGGAAGAAGGGGATTGTACAATACATTCAAAACTTCTATTAGAAAATAAATTTGAGTTCAACAAGATTCTACAATCAAAAACCATACTATTGCAAATTTTTTGTCCTCAATTGGTGACAAAAACTAAGGTACCGCCTTGCACAAAAATCACAAAGCATCAAGTGATCAAACTACTCATACAATTGAAAGTAGACAAAAATTATTTTTACAACATGATCAAATGAATTTTGTTTGTTCCATATAGCTCTAGTAGGAAGATCCTAAATTTTTTCATAATCCAAACATTCTATATTGGCTTTCTTAGTAGTTAATCAAATACAAATGTCAAAGATTGAAGGTATCTAATAAATGATTTTCAAAGAAACTATAGAAATGAAGTCTACACATGTTCATTTTAAACTTTTTTGCTACCTCCCTAATGATATGCCCATGTCATTTGAGGAATAATCCTAGAAGGACTATGGAGCCCAAAAATTTGCCTATGGATGACTTTCAAGATTAATACAAAAATGAAAAATGCACCTATTGGTCCAAAACTCAGATAATTTTGAACACAGTCTAGTAATAGGTCTTGTCTTTTTAGAGTTAATCGTGTGAAGACATGGTGGATCTAAAATTTTGAATGAAAGATTTTATTGTTATCTATAGAAAAAAATGATGAACCTATTGGTTTAATATCTAGAGTATTTTAGTGACTACCTTGTTCATGGTCGGCTCTATCTTACATGGTTCACCATGTAAGGATGCTAGTCTATGACCAAGGTATTCACTCAAAAATGATACTCCATGATCAATGGAGTATGATTTTTGGACTAGTATATGGATTCTTCATTTCTACAATGGCACAAAAAGTCATCCATTAGAAACTTTTAGGCCACTACATTGTTATAGGGTTAATCTCTGAAGGTTCAAAGTCCTAGAATGAATTTTTTTAAGATACCAGACAAGTACCTATAATGCTAGATTTTATTGTAACTTTTGAAGCTTTTCTAGAAGTAAGAGAATGTACTATATACTATCTATATGAGAATATAATTTTCATTTTGTTTGGTGATTGAGAAAAAAATTATATCTTCAAAAGTAGAAAATGCTCAACTTTGGACAGTAGGAAAAAACTATAAAAAGTCTAAAACATTTCTATTTAATTCTTGTATGTATTATGTTTTTATCTTTCTAAATTTAATGATTCATTCCATTTGGATAAGTGATGTGAAAGTTATGAAGTATCTTGTATTGTGGGCAATTAGAGAATCTTCCTAAGAAAATAGTGTTTAGGATTTGTTTCAAAACTTCATTTTCACAATTCTTCAAACTAAAATATCTCTAAGGTGTAGATAACTTACTACAATAATTTGACCATGAGGATTAACATATTTCAATTCCATTTTAGAATTAATAAAAATATAATTTTCCCTTCCATCTTCTACATATCAAATTTTTAAGAATGAAAATTTTGAAATTTTTTAGGAATTTTTTCCCTTGGATTTTCAATGCAATCCCTCACCATAAAAATTTAAAGTTCAAATCTTTGTAGTATAGTCAATTTCATTAAAATGGCGGTATTATTGTGCCATTTCCGACATATTCCATGCCATTTTAATGGAATGTTGTGCCATTTCAATGAAATTCACCATCAGTGCAAAAATATAAGTTTATGAGATTCAAAATCTAAAAACCTAGTTATGCAATGGTTTTTCTACACATCCTCATCAGTGGGTTTTTTTCTGGTGATACATCGCCAGATCTGTTAGAATTTGACCACTGTGAATCTGTCCCTCCAAAATCTAGCCTGTCCAGTGAAGCCAACACAGGGGACACTAGTCCAAACAAAAAAACACTGATCCTCGTAAATGTCTTGTGCACAATCTTAGATTTGAATATGCCAAAAAAAAGTAGTGTAAAGTATTTTTCATTCCAGCTCTTTGCATTGGAAATGGCAGTCTAAGAGTATTTTTTGTGTGTGAAACACAGTCTTGAACCTTTTGGAGTTCAGCAACTAAGTTAAGTTAACCGGGCAGTTCTCTAAATCGAACCACCCGTGTTGATGATGGGGTTTTTCCCCTCTCTTGCACTGCGGATGCGGACGGACACTCTGAGCACAGGATGATACCGGTACTACGGTATTTTCCAGGAATTGGGAGAAGAGTTTGTGCTTTTCTGTTTCGACATTCAGATCAGGAACCGCCCAGAAGTCTACGGGCAACATCTCATCTTATCTGTTTCATATAAAATAACCTCGGAGTCTCTCTCTCATCACACTCTCACCACTCAGGTAGTTCACCGCGCGTTTCCGTGCCTGATCGATCAGTCCTTCCTACTGGTGGTGACTATGTGGCTGGTTTTCATCCTTTCGCCGCTGAGCTGAATATCGACTAAAATTCGATTCCCGGATTCGATTTGTGTCAACAAAGACGAAGCCAACTAAAGAATTACTCACTATACCTGTACTGTATTCATCAGTCCGTCCGTCCGGACTGTCTGTCGTCATCAGTTGGTAAGCTGATCCGAAAGAAAGGAAACGTAAGTTTCTTACTAAATTTATCAGAGAAATGGAACGGGGACCGAGACTGGGACTGGGACTGGGCTACTACTGGGAGTCCTCGATCGATACTCCGGATAACCCGGACGGATCATTCAATCGTAGCGGTGCCGAACTAATAAGTTAAGATAAAGGATGCCACTAGAATTAAAAATAAGTTATGCTAGTCATGAAACAACGCAACTCTAATAAGGCCTCATCGGAAAGTCAATCGTCTTCCGTTGGGTTCACTAGGAACTGATGAGTGACGTCACTCCGCTCCGGCGGATCCGTCATTTGGACAAATGGAAGACAAAAGGAGGGAACTGCATGGAAGGGGCGGCAAAGGAACTGAAGAACTAATTTCCCAGTTAGGACTTGGGACTTGGGAGTGGTCCCAATCCTGTTCTCTCCGGGGACAGCCTCCGTGAACAATCGGGGGTGGTGACACGTGGCGGATTTTCACTGGAGGAGAGTACGTGGCACGCATGCGATGGGCTCCCCTCTTATCTCCTTCAAATCCACCCCTGTTCACACGGGACTGGTCCCATTCCTACGCTCAGTACAGTACTGTAGGTGCCTCCGTGGGGATTGAGGCCATTTTCCAGGGCTTTTCCTGCAAAGTTTTGAATAACTTATGGGCACAGTGGTGACTGGATCAGTGACCACTGTTTTGTAGTTGAAATTAGATGAAAGGGAGCAAACGGAATGAAATATCACCCCAAATGGATGAAAATAATGGTGATTGGACGATGAGATTTTAGTCTAGTACATGTAGCATTTTGTCATCTACCAATATATTGTCATCTAAAAATAGTTTGGTGAAGGTGCTAGAGGATTTTCTTTTATATATAAAAATGAAGAGATAGAACTAACTCCAACAACTTTCACTAACCCCTAAAGGACCAAGGCCTTTTTTTTTGCAAAAAAACACTCAAAACTGCCATTTTTAGAGCAAAGAGTTAAAAATTTTGAAAATTGTATTTTTTGCACATCTAACCATAGGATCTTACACCTAACTAGTATGAAAATGTGTGGTAAAAGTTTCAGAAATTTTGACCGCATAGATTGCAAGATATCTGCGTTTAAAGTGAAGAAAACAAGTTTTTCGACACATTGTGGGACTAGGTAATTTCACTTTGAACCTTCTTAAATTTAATTTTTTGCACTACAGAGTTTTGAGCTTTAAATCTTTATGGTGGAGAATTGAGTTGAGAGTCTAGGAAAAAAAAGAAAATACAAAAAAAAATTACTTTTGATTCTTTAAAAAATTGTTAAAGTAGAAGTAGGTACAAGGTAAAAGGAAAACCTAAATTATTAATATCTTTGTGATGGAATTAAAATGCACTAATCCCAATGGTGAGATTGTTCTAGAAGGCAAATGAAACAAGATTGTCTATAACTTTCTCATAACAAATCCAAATGGAATGAATCAAAGCTTTCTGTGTAGACAAAAATACAATCTATAAGATAAGAAAATAAAAAATAAAAAAATTCAAATTTTTGAAACTTTTTTTTGCTGCCCCCTCTTCCCTATTTTGAGCTTATTTAGGCATAAATTTTGTTCCCGGGCACCAAATGAAAAAATAATTATATTTCCACAAAGCTAATCAATTTTTATATCTTCATAAAAAGTTTAAAAAAATCAGGACAAAAATTGAGACCGTAGGTACCTGCCCGAAATCTCATTTGTCCCCCGAAAGGACAATGGTCCTTTAGGGGTTAAAGTTGGCATGAAGTATGTCCTAAATGCTCAACCGGACATGGGAGATGGTGAACATTTTGAAAAGTCACTTTCTTCCAATGAATCCCCAAATTGTTCGAGGTTCATATTATGGATGATGAATACAGTGAGACATGCCAATATTTCATCCAAATAATTACCCATTCATCTCGAGTAATAATCTATTCTTGAAAAAAATCTTATTTTTTAATTAATTTGACAAAATTGAGGGGGGGGAGGGAATGAAAAGATTTTCTACAAGAATCAATGATGCATATATTTTAGAGGAGTTACAATAATGTACTATGATTTTCAAAAGTTATCTTACTATCTTTAATTCAAGCACTGAAGGCTCATCTTAGGTCTTGCATCAAGAATGAGTATTGTACATCAAAGACTAATATGTCTCTCTATGGAAACGAATTAATAGTTGGTGGCTAGCTATAGTAGTCATACTAAGTACGCTACATGGATGTACAATAGATGCTAGCATGTAAGCATAGAAATGCAAATATATGAGCCTTGAACCTAGATATAAGTAGATATTCTACAACCATTGAGGATGCTTATTTTATAAGCACCATAATATAAGTACCCTATAATCATGGAATGTGTCTATAACACAAACATCTATAGCATAGGTCTCTAAACTTCTAGGTTCATGTGCTCATGATTCTAGGCTCACATAATAGCCCCCCTACATAGATGTAGATTGCAATGTTTTTTTTTATATACAATATCATATTGTTAGACTCAAATATAGTGTTGTTCATCCTCTATGTGAATCAATATTATACAAAAAGATAATTTTTTTACCTATTAAGATACCTTCTTGTTCTTCTAAGCTCTCAATTTTCTTCTCTTTTTTGATTCTTCCACAAGCTTCTCCACTATCCACTCCATCATTTTAAGGTAGAACAATCCATTAAAGATGAAAGACCCATCTTAAATACCTAGAAATTGACCCATCATAATATTTTTTCAATAAATGAGATTTGGACTACATTGTATTGACTTAGTGGCTACAATCAATGTCTGAGGTGATGGTAATGAAAGATTAATGACTACATTAGGAACTTCCACCTTTTGAGTGTAAATTCATTGCAAAAAACTTTTTTAGGCCTTCATGTTGTGGCCATGTTACGAATTATTGTAACTGCTTTAGGTGAATAAGATGACCACTATTACGGATACATTTTGTGTTGGTTTTCGGGTAGTCCAAAGATTCTTTTGGGCCATGATGTGCAACACATTTCAAAAATTCACAAAAAATCATATTTTGTCAAAAAAATATATATAACTTCAAATTGCTCTTGATGTTTCTCAACTTGTCTTTATGTGGGAATTTGTTTTTTTTAAATCAGCAATGGCATGAGGGCAAACTCCTAATTCTACCTATAATTAGTTGTTTTACCATAATAGCTCACATAAGCCTCTACATTTTATATTACATCCAAAATAATGGTCTCCCTTTTACACTCACCTGTTTATTTTAGAAGTTGTGTGACATTCATTTACCAAAAGCCACGTTATCTTTAATATATTCAAATTAGTACTAACTAATTTATTATTGTATTGTTCTAATATCCGCCAAATTTCTTTTGTAGGGACAATAATTTTCAGCCCTTCCTATTATTATTATTAGGGAAACCCAGCTGAGTTCAAAAATGACTTTGTTTTTTAAGGTATGAATGATAGAGAAGGCAATGTAATTGGGGTCCGAGGGTATTGAATAATGCATTGAAATTTTTCAATCTGATGAGAGTGAAGATGGTTTAGAATTTTGCCCTCCATCATGGTTTAAAAGCAATTCCAAAAGAAGCACCTACATTTGTCAACCAACCAGTTCCAAGCAACTATAAGGTACCTAAACCTAAAACCACGTTAATATTAAGCTTTGTGTCACTATAACTGATATGCTCAAGAAAATGAATAACAACTTTTGCACATTGGTGATAGACTATGAATCAAAATGTAAGTGGTTCTATAATTTTTTGGAAGTATTGTGGATTAGATACAAGTGTTCAAAGATGCAAGGAGTGTAGGATGCTAAATGTGTAATGTAGGTGATGCCAAAATCCCATTTGATGCATAGTAAGAAATGACACTAGTAGTATCAGAACATGTCATTGAAAAAAAGTTAAACAAAAGAAAATATACCCAAAATTGATCACTTGTAAGGTCACTATGATATAAATAGAATTGTTCATTACCCAAAATGGTCCCCAACTTCACCTTATACTTGTCCTTCTATGCTTACCGTTTTGGATATCCTCCCTGTTTAGTTTCCCTTCAAAAGTAGGGATCATTTATAAAGAGTGTTGATTGTAGGTGTGGTTACCTTACTATTGCTTTAAAAGAGACTTTCTCTTCCTTGCCCCCCCCCCCCAAGTGAAGAAAAGAAAAGAAAACACTTGATTTGCCTACCTTCCCCCAAACCAAAAAAACTTTTATATAAACACAACATGTGAGATACTTGTAGATATGATATACAGAACATTGATATGGTGCAATATATGGGTACATAACTCCATATAGGATATGGGATTATACAAAATATAGATGTGTTTAATAAAATATTGATATGGTACAACATATAAATACATGTATGGTATATGAGATATGGTTGATAATCCCATATTGATTGTAGTCTAACATGTTTATAAAAAAATATAAATATAGAGGTGTAATGGAAATACAAATATTGGGGAATAATGAAATTCACTCTTATTAAGTGAATGGATGACATTAGATTACTATTCTCTCAAAAGAAACAAATATAATAGAAAAGGCAAGGAATTAGAAAGTTTTCCATTCTTCAGTGTTCACAATTTGAGATACACCATTGGCCATGTATTCATCACATCTACAATGCCTCTCAAAATGTTTTGTACACTTACAGAAATTGGCATAGCTACTTGAGGAATTAAATATCTTAAGCCAAATTTGGATATGTTGTGATACAAATAATGCACTTGCATAGAACAATTTTTCAAAGTTTTTAGAATAATTTATGATTTTTTAATAATTTAACCAAACTTATTAGTGAAAAAAGCTATTGATACAAGTAAATTTTTTTCAAGATTTTTTAGAAAGTGGAATGAGAAATCTTAATAGAATGTTTTGGTAATATTTTCAAAAAAAATTACTTGTATTTAAAGTTTATTTTACTGGAAAAATTGATTAAATCATTTAAAAAATCAAAGAGATTTTTTAATTTTTTGTAAAATCATTCAATACAAGTGTATTACTTGTACTTGAACATGTCCAAAATTTGTAGGAAAACTCTAATTTTCAATTACTTATAGCAATTTTTGAAATGTATGAATCCTCATGAGAGCCACTTTATGTAATTTCATGGTAAATATGTAGGACAAAATCTAATGATCTCCATTTAGAATACATGAATCCAAACAAGTTGTTGTACATTTCAGCAAGAAATTGAATTTTCATGTTTGATTTTAAAGGGTTCACGTTACTCCAAACCCAATCTCAATATTACACATGACACTTTTTATATTAAAAAAATATAATTTATGCCAAATCTAACCCTCTCGAAGGGTATTTGGATTCATTGATTGAACCAAACTTATTAAGAAAAATTTATACAAAGATCATCAAATGATTATGTAACAACTTTTATGATGATTATAAATGTGCCATTTATAGAGTTAGTGCTCATCACCCATTTATTCCACATTTCAAATTAATCCGAATCTAGGATCCAAACATAATTTTTGTGTGTTCTTTCATATTTGAGTGAAAATGGTGGCTTACACACTAAGGTTGGCCCCTTTTCATTTGGTGCCACCTACTCAAGCACCTAAGAGGACCATATTAGTGTGGAAACATTTTTATTGAAAGCCCTTAGTGGAAGTAAAGTGTGAATGTTATAAGATTTTTGTATGAAATTTCCATTGTATAAATTTGTGTTCTTGTAGTACTTTTTTGGCTCCACTTGATTGTAGTTCCTTCCTCTTAATGCTTGTGGTTGTGTTTATTTGATGTATTTGTTAAGAAGGAGATTATAAATTATGACTTAAGTCGGTGATTGATGTGAATTTAAAGAATCACTTTGCTTGGCATCATTGTGCATGTTTCTTGATTAAATATGTAAATCAATTAACTTGAACCTTAAAGAATTCATGTCTATAGACCCATTATAATTAATAGTTGAATATAAAGGTAGATAGATATTGCAGAGATGGTATGTAATTGAGGACTATCAAATAAACATGAAGATTGTAGATAGGCACATGAGATATTGAGTGCAAGCAAGTGGACAACATGTGAGGAATTTTGAATTGTGTAAAATCACTATAAGGAAACAATGTTTTTTTTGGTGTTCGACCCAAAACATAGGATGTCCAAGGCAAAACATACTCTGTCTAGAGGGACATCTAGACATTTGGAGTATGGATTGCAATCTAGGGTACCTTTCAGTGGATGTTGCAGATGATGGTGGAAAATTGCATTCATAACACATTTGTCTTCCCATAGACATCTTTTGTTTTTGGTGACATAGATGAGGATACGATTATGTCTAATCCAAATGTCCGCAAAAACGTTGATTGCCACATCAGATTCATTGACCCATTTTTACTACAAATAAATTTTAGAAAATTACTTTGATTTTGGGTAAAATGTTTGCTTGAGCTAAAAAGAAGGAGGCGGGTAGTGAAGGGGCAATCAAAACCATTTCAAATGATGATGTAGTGTTCCTATGTGGCTTGCCACGTGGAATTGGATGATGTGGCATAGACTTATGTTGATGTGGCATGCCACATCATCACAAAGGGTCCGCACAATGCATATTCAATGTTTATTTTGTGGACATCTATAGAAACATGAATACGTTTTCAAAGACATCTTCTCTAACACTAAAACGCTGACATTGATGTTGTGAGAGAGTGATGAAGTTTTTGTAGATGTGTTTTCAGACTAAAAGACATTCTCCGAGATACCTCTAGAGACATAATAAGGTTTTGGGAGATGTTTCTTCAATAGGGAGTTTGACAACACTTCCTCCTAATGACACATTTCATCTGAGTCATTGGCAAACATGCTTTGTTTCGGGATTTTTATCCAGAGTGAGCAAGTGAGGGCAGCATCCTTGTAGGTCTAGTATCATGGGACATTACTTACACTTCAAGTTAGAAACTTATGCATGCATCAATGAAGGGGTCTTCAACACGACAACAACAAAGAAGTCCTACCTCCCGATGTCCTCATTGCGTTGTACTCATGCCCCACCCTACACACTCCAGAGGATTGTAGAATGACAAGGAAACATGCAAGTGAGTGGACATGAAAGTGGAATGGCATCGGAATAAGGCTAGAAAAAGAAGGACCAAAATACACAATGACTACATTGTGTAAAGATAAAGAATGCTTGAAACTATCTTTGAAATACTTAAGAAAACATGAAAGATAGGGAAATTTTTAGGTCTATGGAAAAAAGAATGTCTTGCACCTAAGCGAGTGTATATCACAACTCATGTAAAATGGACATCTCACTCAACATTGGACACCACTACAGATGCTCTATGTGTTACAAGACACTTCATGCCACAAGAGACATACAAATAGACTATATACTATATTGTTTTCACGTCCATTACGATATCAATGTGCTTCCATATTGACATGCATAGGACTGAGAGGTACTAATCTTCATCCTCCAACAAAGCATTATCGCCTATTGCATCTCTGAGGTCTTCAACATCGTCTTGTGGTTGACTCATAGGATCTGCCTCTTGTGCCACAAGTTGCAAGCCAACAAAGTCCTCATTGTTTTGCAATTGAATGATGTCAGCTATGACTTCTGTTGTATTTCAAGCTAAGCTTGAAATGCACATCTTCAATACATTTCTAACTCTTTGAATAAATTATTTTTTCACATTGTGTCTTTTGGACTTCCCTTTTGATCAATAATTTCTTCTTGTTGAAATTCTTATTTCAATATTATCTAATTGACATTTCATATTGAACTCACTAAAATATTTAATTTAGAGATGTAGGTGTGTCCAATTCATCATTTTACATTTTATAGGCCTCCAAATTATGAAATTTGTTATCATAAACTCCCACCTTGTTAACACTCTAATTTATAACAAGTTGTCTAACAAATCTAAAAATCAATTGAAATCAAGAGATTTTTCAATACTCTATTTTGCTTATAATGATGTTTCAAGAATTAAATCTAGACTAAAGTAAATCCAAACCACTTATAAATTTTTTTCTTTCAATGAATAAAATGCATCCTAAAGTTTAATTCACACAGTTTTCTGTTTTTCATAGAGTGACCTCCCCAAGCCATTGGAAGAAGCTACATAAGAACATGAACTAGTGCATTAGGTAGAAGTAAGTGCTTCACTTCTTTCATAATAATGCTTAACGATTAGGGGACATTCCTACACTTTGTTTTAGCTCATAATAGTTGAAACCATATTGCAGGTGATTTCACAAATACTAATGTCTCAACATGAATGTCATGAACAATACCAACATGTCTGTTGGAACATCATGTATAGCAACATACTAAAGGAAGGCATGTTGTCTGTAATGTTGTTGTGCAACTATGATGTTTCTAGAGACACTGTGATAATAGAATCGAACAATTCAATCAACATTTAATCCACTTGAAAACAACCATTTTTTCTATAACATATTTTCATGTACACCATACACAATGAGGATGGACGAAATTTAGAGGGATATAAAAAAAATGTCAAAGAAAATGTTCCTTCCAATTTGTCTATAACTTTTGATCTAGTGTTTGAAATCTCAGAAAAAAATTTGAAGATGAAAGTTTGTTTGTTTTCTCAACTTTTCTTAGCTTGAAGTTTTCCAAAAAAAATCAATCTACTATGCCTAAACGTGGTCTAAAATTGTGCTTGTAATATAATTCTTGTGTTTTACATGTCCCATGTGGTTTGTCATGCCTCTACTACCCCACTTGTATAAATATCTCGCCTTCACATCTATTTAAAAACACATTATGGAGCCCTTGGAAGCCATGTGATGTAATTGTCATATGTCGTGTGTTTGGTATGGTGTACTATGCATGATGTATTTTGTATGGTGTGTTGCATATTGTGTGTTGTACATGATGTACTATGTATGAAATATTGTATATGTCATGCTACACAAGACAGTATGTTCACCCTTGGTTTTTATGGAAGACATGTGATTATCTTCGTAGACACCATATTGAATAGTGGAAAATTTTCCATACCACATGGGTGGCCAAGGTGACAACATTTTGTTCATTTGTATCTTATTCAACGTTCCAAGAGGTGAGCATGGTGAAATGCAAACACTTAATCTGACATACCACAACACTTGAACATTCAAGTTGATGTCTCAAAAGGCATGCAGTCATCTAAATTATTGTCTTCGAAGACATCTTCGGAAACGTTTAAATGTCTATATTGACCTCTTAGAAGACATCTTAGAAACATTTGAATGTCTACATTGACGTCTCAGAAGACATCTTAGAGAACATTTGGACGTCTATATTGATGTCTCAAAAAATGGTATAAAATTCTCCTACAATAGAAAATTATACTGATGTGACATGCCATGTCAGCCTTGTTGGATGCCATGTCACATTTTTAGGTTGCCACATCAGATGCCATGTCATAGATGGGCATGGATTAAAAAAATCCTATATGGCTTCTCGCGTCTGAGTGGAGCTTAGGTGGCAGCCACATGGTGAATTTTCAGAACTCTATTGACCCATATTTTTTGGGATGTTTGATTAAAAACATAAGGATGTCCGACGTCTTTTGGGGTGTTTTTGGCATGTCTTAGGCAACGCAAAATTTTGGATGTCTATGTAGACGTTTTAAGACATCATTTAGGACATCAACATGCAGAATTCTCCAATTTAAAAAATATTGTTTTCTTCTAGTAAATTTATTGTTGGTGTAGAATTTCATTCATTGTTTGTTCTATTTATAGATAGAGGTTATCACCGGAGTCTTATACGAATTTAATAGTTTGTCTTACATACATGAGTGTAGTAAGAAAAATGGAAATTAAGTATGTCAAATAAAAACACATGCATGTATAGAATATCAATAGTGAGGGACATCATGGTGTAAATTTATCTGATATATAGTATCCATTTAAGGCACAAGGTGAAATTATGCATATGTGAGTTTTCGTAAATCTAAGAAGTAAGGATAAATAAAGTAAATATTGACTAGCATAAGAAAAGTTACATTAGATATTACTTCATCTCTTATATTATAATATGTCATGGACTATTGGTTGATTTGGTAAGTGTTTGGTCTATTAGACAATAATTGAAGTGTTAAAAAGAATATTTATTTTGAGTCTAATAAGTGAATGAGTAATAGCAAATAATAAATGTAGTTGAATAGCTTTATTTGAAGTTGAAATTAACCCCTAAATGCCCAAGGCCTTTTGGGGTTAAAAAACATCATGGCCTTTGAAGTGTTGTAAGGTAATCACACCTAATTTCAATCAGTTGCTTTCTAAAACCGACTAGCCTAGACTCTTGCCTAAATGTACTCCCACTATTTATAAGAGTCTATAGTCAGTTGTAGAAACACCTATTATCAATACTTTGAAAATAAATAGTTTCATTCATATGGGGTACAAAAAATGAATTCTAAGAGAATCTCGAATCCCCTTTTGACTACCAATAAGATTCCATATAAAGTTTTTCAATATAATAATAGGAACCATGTTGAATTGGTTATTTGTGCAATTAAGGTAGTTACTCTAGGTCTAAATGTCACTAAGGTATAGAAATTTCAACCATACAATCTTATAGTTTACATGTTGTAGATGACCTCAATCAAATTTGGAATAATTTGGCCACAAACATTGCAAGATTTGAATGTTCTAGTGTTAAAAACGGATGTTGAAATTTTCCAAGAAACACACTTGAAAGTGAAATTCGATTTCTAAACCTACTCAAATGAAAAAACTTGAAACTATAAAGTGATTCAAAACCAACATACAAACACATTGGTGAAAGAAAATATCATTCAATTGACTCGTAGTGTTTGCAAAGTGGCTTTGAAATGTCAAAAAATAGCAAGAAAAAACACATCCGAGGCTGGACTTCCTTCTACTAAAATGCTTCTCAATCACTCATAACTTCTTGTATTGGTATGAAAGTTTATTCACACAAACTAGACTAGTAGATGCAACTTTTCCTAAAATTAATATTGAAAACAGACACTACATGAAGAAGAAACAAGCCACCAAAGTTCACTGTAATCCAAAAATGTCAGAATTTTGAACTTTGAATTGCTCCCGAACATTCAAAACAACTTGGATTGACATGAAAATTTTACCACAATAATTGGACTTCAAGGGGAACATAACCCCAAAAAAATTTATCAAAAAAGAAGATTTGATGAAGGAGATACAAGCCCCCAAAGTTGTAGCCATTAAATGCAGTTCGGTGAACTCAAATTGAACCTATGAACTTCAATTGGCTTCCAAAAAATCAGCACATCTTGGATTTTTTTAAAAATTCTACCCCATGAACTAGAAGAGAGAGTGCAAATTTTCCAACAAGCTTTATTGTATTTGGAGAATGAATGCAAAAGTTAGAGCACTTTGAATTAGACTTAAACTGTGTGAGGACACTTTTGGTCCTCTGGGGTGTTTAGGGGTTAAGAGCAAACTAAGGGCCACTTCACACTACGATACAAGGTCGAGAGTCCATTAATTAGTCTTAGCCAATCAAATTTCAGAAACCCAAGATTTTAGCCTCTCGGCCCTTCACACAAGGTGGCACAATCCAAAGTCCGTCGCCTTCATGGTAGCCTACATGGTATCAAAATGCTTACATGGCGATGGACTCTCGATCAGAGTTTGGGTCTCCATTTTTGGTTGACCGAAACTCTGATTGAGAGTCCGTTGAATTATTTTTTTAAATCATAAAAATTAAAAACTGACAAGATCTCTGCCATTAGATTAGAAGGACTGTTTTCCACAAGGCAAAAAGGAGGATGCACCTTCTTCTTCTTCTCTCTTTTTTGTGCATCTTGGTGGAAGCTATTCTTGTTTTTGTAGCTCTTTGTTGTGTCTTGGCTCTCTAATTTTTTCACAAGTAGGAAAGATGGACAATTTTTCTAAAGAACCTTTCTTTTGTAGCCAACCGCCTTTAATGGGGGTGGAAATTTTTTTGACTCCAAGTTCTTATAGAGCATTTCAACCTTTCTCATCTAATGTTGGAGGAAAAAGAGTAGAAGAGAGTCATGAGACAAATGTGGAAAGGGTAGAAGATAGGGTTGTTGAGGGAGGAGATTGTGAGATTATAGGATCCTTCCAAAAGAGAGTTGTTTCCAAGCAAAAGGCTATTCTAAAGAAAAAACAAATTCCAAAAAGAAGGCTGCAATAAAAATTGAAGGAGAAGCCAAAGGGGAAGAGGTGAATCGAATGTGGGAGGACTCGGAGGTGCTTCGATTGATTGCATTGAAGGGGGAAATGGAGCCAAAATTTGTGAGGAATGGCAAAAAACAAGGTAAGAATTTTCTCCCCTAATTTAGGTTTTCCATAAAAATATTCGGATTGAAGATTGGGGCCAATTAAGGGCCTAAAGGCCTTTGCCTTTGCCTTGTGCCCGTGCCCAACCTCTAGGCCCCCCTTTCCCCCCATTGCATATGGAAATTGGTTGTTGCCAAAGAGATATGAGCCCTAATCTCCACCTACACAATGGTGAGACTTTGCATGATGTGCAAAGACTCTCCACCTACTTCTTTCTAGTGACCATTTCCACCTTCTTTTTTCATTAATAACTTACATGGTCTTTGTTTGACAATGAGAGCATATGCTGTGATAGTTCTTTCAATGTTGTTTTTGACTCCTTAGACATGTTTTTTTTAATCTTTTGCTTGTAGGAGTTGACTCTTGAATGAGGCTTCATGCTAGAATGGTTGTTACACTACCAAAATTCAACTGCACTGTTGTGGCATGTCGTAAGAAGTTCAAGTCCATTTTTGATGCTTACAAAGAAGACAAGATGGCCAACAATATTTCAGGCAATAATTGGCAAGAGAGAAAATTCTATGATGCTTTAGATGAGTGGTATCACCAAGCCAAGCAAGTCATGAAGCACATTTCAGCTACAACCATAGATAATGTACAAATCCGAACCAATTTGGCCCCGAATGAGGAGAGTGCACCAACATCAACAAGCATTGCTACACCATCGTCAACAACCGTTTTTACACCAACATCGAAAGGTAAACAAAACTTTCATGATAGAGCCATTGACATCTTTGAAAAAATGGCAAAAACTAGCACAAGTTTGATGAAAAACTTTGAAATAACAAATGAGTTGCTAGAAAGAGTAGACTACCAATTTGATTGTTTGATCAATAAGCTCTAGATTTGTATATGCTATTCTTCATTGTCACTACAATCATCATCACTGTAGATACAATTTTCCCATTGAATGTCTAAATTTCTAGCCAAATGACTTTTGTACAAAGTCTCGGCTAGTAATAGATGAATTTGAGTTGAATTAGCTAACGTACTCTTCATTGTCTCTTGGCGCTTTTTTTTTTCTTCACATGCATGATTCTCCTCATTTTCAATTTCTTCTTCTTGTTCTGGTTCTATGAATGGAGTCTCTTTACCTAGTGGATTTCCCTTTTGTAGTTCCCTCATTTCCCTTAATGATGATTCTAGGGAATGAAACATATCCGTTTCTTTCATTTTTCCTACGGCTATATTTGCTACAACTTGCAACTCTTTTTCTGCTTCTTTTGCCTAATCCATAGAAAACTTATCATTCTCTAGAATGCACAAATTGTGAAGGCACAAAGAAGCCGTAACAATATTAGGCACATTTTGAAGTGGCATGTCCATTCTTTTCAATAATATACGCCATCTTCCTTTAAGAATTCCAAATGCTTTTTCCATAGCCATATGAGTGCTCGATTGAATAAAATTCTAATGTGCTTTTCTTCTTGGCAATCCTTCTTTTTCGCCCTTGAATGGTGAGTAAAACCAAGGCCTCATAGGATATGCAGCATCACCAATAAATCTATAGGGTAGAAATGCACCTTTCATAGTCCTTATTCCAATTTTTGATTTTTGAAATAAAGCCCAATCGTGAATCCATCCAACCCATCCAAAATCATAATCCCAAAATTTGCAATCAGCATCTACAACTCCTTGTAGTAAACATGAATAATATCCTTTCAACAATAATATGATACAAGGTCATGACAAGGTGCCATGATAGGGATATGGCTACCATCTATTGCTCCTATAATAAGCAGAATGCTATGGAGTGCTTCAAAACCGTTTGCTATTTGTTTCATCCAAGCAAGACTTGGTTTCTTAAAAACCAATGGTCTCAAATGAATCCTAATAGCTTCACAACATTCCCTCACAATATAGAAGTTGTACTCAATCCAATACCAAATAAATCAACAATCATTTGCAAAGAATTACCTGTTCCTAATCAAGAAAGAATTATTGTCATCCTTCACTCTACACTAATACTTGCTCTAAGATGTGTGTCCTTCAAAACAAGCCCTAAGAGAGTACATAAATATTGAAATGTAGATGTACTCACCCTCATTTGCTTCTGAAAATCATGATCTGAAAATGACCCCATAAGTGTATGCTCCAAGAAACCTCCATATCTTTGAAATTGCCGACAATTCCTTTGAGAATTCACCCTCCATCCTTGGGCAATAAAAATTGCCATGATCATCATTTGTGCATTCTGTTGAAATATTGCAAGTTTTTGCAATGCCAAAAATCCCAAAATGCCCACAATGACATACTTTATGACCATGAAAACTGAAAGTAGAACAAAGAATGTGTTCCTTTCTAGAATCCATGGTTAGAAAAGGTGAGATGAAAATTTCAGAAATTGGATGGACTATTCAAGTGAAGAGACATGGATACAAGCCAAACAAATGGTTTGGGTTTGGACTTTCAACTTGGCCTTTGGAGGCTTCATACTATGGCTGACTAAGTTGAGAGGCTATGGGAGTTCATTGGTATGGGTTTGGACTTTGGGCTTGGCCTTTGGAGGCTTCACACTATGGCCGACCAAAGGTTCCAATTTCTCTTTTTTATGGCCTATTTATTGCACATTTCCTTAGACTATCATCAAAGTTTGGCCACTCAATCCCATGGCCTCTTGACTTGGACGACCATAGTGTGAAGAGGCCCTAAGCTTGTCTTACCTTACACTTGATTACCGATTGCAATGCTTGTTGTATGGTAGTTTGCTCTAAATCCGCACGTCTTCTAAAGACTGTCCCTAGCCAGGTTCTGAAATGGACATTAACAAGTTGTAAAATGCAAATGTGTAAAGCATTGAATGTTTTGTAAATGTGTCAGAGTGGTTTAAAATTTGTTAAACGTTCCTTTATACTTTGCTAGTGGATGGAATAAGAGCCAAGGTGAGTCCATTTCTGAAATGCTTGCCTATGTTCAAAAAAACTTTTCTCCCCCAACTTCGAATGCTAATATATTTCAATCAGTATGGTCAAACTTGATAAAATTTTTACCACATGATCTCATACAAATATAGTACAAGATCCTACGGTTGGATTTTTTATTTTTGAATTTCTTTTCTTTCTTAAAAGAATGCAGCAGAAATGACAATTTTGAGTGATTTTTGTCAAAAAATAGGCCTTGGTCCTTTAGGAGTTGAGTTTAGTAAAGGTCGCATTTAGGAACCCTGTCTATTACTTTCTACATGCTGTTGTGCTTGTTTTTGGTGAAGCAATATCTTTTTTCAGACGACACATGTGTGGGTTTTGTAAGGCCTACGATCAAGAAATAGATACCTATGGCAGAATTCTTTAAAAATTCATAAGTAATTCAAAACTGCTCCGAAAAATATGAAACCACTTGGGTTAGATTCCACATCAATTTTTCTTTGAGTGAAAAATAAGGAAAAATATTTTCGTGCATCGAAGAACCATCGAAAAGGCCGACCAGCCCTTAAACGCACGGTTTATGAGCAGACTACCTTAGTCCCCTGAGAACTAACTGAAGCAGCCTAACTACCTGAAGGTATGCCTGTCCTCATTTCATAGGTACGGTACCTCTTCACTCCATAGCTTTATTATTGGCTCTGGACCAGAAGGAGAAGAGGGAGGTTGTGCAAAGAGAGAACGTACCCTTAACTTACATCTAGAAGATAACTTTATAAATGTGACTCAGGTTGTTTTGAGTAAGATAGAGATGTGGACACAAAAGTCCATTGCTCACTTGGATCTTTCCCATTTAGTCAATTCTTCACCGAGTTAAAATTAACTAAAGTAGTTTGCTCTTAAAGTGATCATTTAACTCTTGAAAGGCCCTTGGGGTCCTCTATACAATCCATATTTTGCTGTATAACTCTTTAATTGTGGTTTAATAGATGAGTTATGATACATTTTGATTTACGTACTATCATGATCATTAATGTACTTTATGCTAAAAAGTATTTGGTCAATGTTTTCTTGATTAAATATCATCAAATATATAATATACTATACGGCCACAAAGGGCTTTCAGGCCCTTCTAGGGTTAAAAGCTAATATCTTTTTTGAGGAAGCCAAACCCCTTGAAATAATTCTTAGTAAATTTTTGTAAGACGAAAAATGGAATTGGACCCAAGTTGTTTCATATTTTTTGGACCTTCATAGAATTTGTTATGGATTTTTAAAGTTGAAATGCCTTGACCATCGCTAAAAGTAACGATTTCCTCAAATGAACACTATTGGTTCATTGAAGAATGCAAAATTTTACCTTTGTATCATGATTACTTTAAGAGCATGGACTCTTTTAGAATATACCACCTTATAGTACAATATAAGCCTTGAAAGGACGGGGATGTTTGCAATGGAAATCGTCCATGTGATTTTAAAAAAAGAAAAAAATATATATACAAAAAATATACAAAAGAAGAAAGAAAAAGTCAAGGAGATGTATTGAATTTGAAGCATAAGCAACTACTCCCCATCCTTTAAACCCTAATGATCTAAGGGGGTGTACTTTCAAAATGGACCAAAATTGCTAAGATCTTAAGCAATTTATTTGCTCATTTTTTCTTGAGATTAGATAGAATGTAACTGTAGGATCCTCTAGTTCACATTAAGAGTGAATATTTCAATAAAGATTCAAATGACTTGACTACACACATTGTTATATATTTAAGTTCAAAGTTTTATTTGGATCAATGGAAAAACAAAGCAATGTAGTTTGAAGGAGCACATCTTAGTGAGAATATTTTGAAATGATGACCTTTTATATTTAGTGAAAGACAAGAAAGTTGAAAATTCTCATCTCAATTTCATAACCTTATGGCCATTTTGCAATTTTTGGTGGAGCTTGTGATACACAATAATCACTAAAATGAGAGTAGTATTTGTAAGAAAAACAAGAATGCACACACTTGTCTTCTCCTTTGAACTTCTTGGATTTTTCCTTTTTGAGGTGGGAAACAATAGCATTGTTTGGCTCACTTTTTAGTCCATGCCCAAATTGAACCAAAAACATTAGCCATGAACTACACTACACCATTCAACTTTGAAAAATTCCACAAGGTAGAGTTTAATTTGGAATTTGATAAAACTACAACCATCAGATTCATAATACAATTTATTTTTTTGAAATAATTTTTATTTTTTAAAAACTCAAAATTTGAGAATGGAAAACTCAATAAAGAGGGACAATGACTAGAAAATGGTTGCTCGGGTCATTAGGATTTAACCCTTGCTAAGCACAATTTTGTACTCATAATTCCCAAGAAATGTGGCATGCTCATCAACATCCAACAACATTGTTTTGACTCTAAACCACTATTGTCACACTTACTAAAACATATAAATGCAAAAAAAAAATCATTCTTGCTTTTATAATTCAGTGCTAAAAATTCATTCATCTACAATTGAAGGAAAATAAAATTATTTTTTTCAATTCAAATTTTTATTATTTAAAATATGTAGTTCAAACATGAAAATTTTCAAATAATATTATTGGCACTTTGAATAAATATTTAGATTTTTCAAGAAATTGGATATGAAATAATCCAAAAATTCACCTTGTGTACATGATTTAATTCATTATCAACTTCTAGTTGAGAATTACTTTCAAACAATGTTGGCAGAGGATTCCTAAATTTCTAAATCTTAGCAATGATTTTTTTTAATTTACAAAAAAAGGTATAGCTTATGTATATATTAGAATTTTTGTAAATCAATTTTATGTTATTAACCTTACAAGAATTAATTATAAAACTTGTTCCAAAATTATCATTTTAGTAATAATCTTTCTTATGCACAATGTGCACTAAAAATGAAAATTAGCTTCTAAGGCCATTTGTAAAGATAGAATTTTGCACTTGGTCATTAACGATTCTCATATCAGATTTTTTTCCTTTAAAAACCTATAAGTAGTTGCATTTAATAATCCATGGAGTACATTCAACCATTCTAAAGTAATTAAACCCGTACATGCTCAATTTTTATCAAAAATATTACCATATCTTGAAATTGTCCAAAATAAGTATTTGAACATGGTTATCATTATTTGATTAATAAAAATAATAATAATCTCTCTAGCAATTCCAAAAACATCTTAGCATGTGATTTTGGGTGTCATGACCCTTGTCACAACCCTTGTCACAACCCTTTGATGGATGAATGCATTGATAGATGAGATAAATTTTGATGATTGTGTCAAAGCCTTCATGTCATGGCCTTTGATAGATAAATGCATTGATGGATAAACCAACGGTGCTAGTAATGAGCTTGTGAGCATTGAGTCTACATTATAGGTACCTAAAATATAGATACCACACCCTATAGAAGGTGTATGTATCATAAACACCTATAATATAGGTATTTGTAACATATATACCTTGTAATTATAGATGGTTTCTATAGTAATTACACCTATAATATAGGTGTGTAATACTATAGGCTCATGGGCTCACACTCCTATGCTCACATAATAGCAACCCTCATGGATAAACTAATCCATGATAAAATGTGCACTAGTGGACAAGCAGAGATTGTCTAGAGATAGATTTCTCCAAATGGTCGATTTGTGTGCTAGAGTTAGACAACTCTAGTTGGATGACAAGGACATTGGAGTGCTTGGAGATAGATATCTTCAAATGATGTATACAATGGAGTTCAACAATTCCTAGAGGATGATAAGTGTGATGGAACTTGGAGTTAGGTAACTCTAAATAGAAGATCAAGATGTGGATAAGAAATAAATTGGATAAGATATGATCTGGAGAAGTACAACTAAAACTTTTACTTTAATGGATGGTTCTAGATGGAACCAAGAATAGAAAGCTAAAGATAGAAAAAAAGTCTTAGTCTATTTTAAAGACTAATAGTCTTTATTGATAGTCTCTAGTATATAAGAAGGAGCTCGAGGGTGAGGAGACTATCTTCTATTGGAGATTGATCTCTCTGTATGATCGAGTGGTTTGAGCTCTTGTAGAAACATTCTTGTTTATAAGTATATTTTGTTTGTTTTAAGAGTTCTTTGTAATTTGAAGTTACAGGCTGTGGGAGGTTTGTAACATTTGGACACTTAAATTAGTTACAATAGAAGACTTTGTTTAAAACTATTGAATCCAAATAGACTTAAATTTTGTACAATCCTCAAGAATGATAAGGGCAAATATCTCCTACATATTATTAACTAGGACATTTCTTCTTCCTTCATGAATCTCTTGTAATGCACTTGAAGTGACCTATTTGCTTTTATATCAAGTATATGGTATATCTTTGATTTAACAAGAATAACTCAAGGTTTGAAAAGTTTAACCATGATTTCATAAATTCTTACTTAATCTCTAAAGGATCTTGTTCCTTAAGGATGAATGAGAGTTTGGGCAAGCATTTGTGATCTCAATTTTGGACATCTATATCTTAAATTAGTTAGTTAGTTAATTTGATACAATGAGATCTCTCAAACCATGAGTCCTCCAATGGCGCTCTTGGTACCAACCCTTTTTTTTGGCACCATGGGGGGTCAAATTGCACCCACATTGCACCATTTCAAAATAAATATCTACTTTTCACTAAAAAGAAGTAATCTTTTTTCACCAAAAATTTTCTATTTTTTATTTAAAAGGTGGATGAATTTGCCAAATTTGGATGAAAAAGTGCATGAATATGATTGAAAAGTATTTTTTGGTCCAAAAGATAGATGAATGTAGAATTACAATACTTCGCCAAATTTTAAGTGATTGCCATCATGGCACTTTCTCAAAAAGTAAAAAAAGGTTTGCTTAGTACCATTGGAAAGCTCTTTGCTCGAAAGGGTGCGCGGACTTTTTTCTTGATGATTGGGCCTACAATGTTCAAGTTATTGAATTTCAAAGTTTTTATAAATCAATAAATTGAATTAATTCTCTTTTATTTTGGAAAAACCATAACTTTCACATCAAGTGTCTAAATTCCATGAAGCAAAGCTCTTTCACTCCTTTGTATATAAAGCTTTCTATTCATATCAAGAACACAATGTGTCACACCGCAACAAAGCCTCGCAATCCTTTGTGCATCAAAATATGAAAATTTTAATTTTCAACATATTAAAAATATTAAAAAATTACTTTAACTTTTATCTTGGATGTGGCAACGACACACGGCACACTAGAGATTTCTTAAAATTCCTTTGAAAGATAGAAGGACATATTAGAAATACAATTCTTATTTTAAATAGTGCTCAACAAGGACGTACTTTTTTAAAACTTTTTTTAGAAAGTGTTATGATTACAATCACTTAAAATTCAATAAAGCATTGTATTTCTACATTCATCCATCTTAAGAACCAAAAAAAAATTCAATTGTATTAATGTAATTACTCATTCAAATTTGGCAACTTCATTCATACTTTAAATAGAAATGGATTTTTTTTGCAAAAAAGACTTCTCTTATCTAGCAAAAAGTAGACATTTATTTTCAATTGATGCAATTAGGAGCAATAATGCCAAGACAAAAAAAATATTTTTTCTTAAAATCAAATGCTATGCCACCTACAACAAAAATTTTGAGCTTAGACAACCAAAATATAAAAACTTGAAATAGTTTAATTTAACCCCTAAATGCCCAAGGCACCAGATTTTGGTGTTTTGAAAACTTTGAAGTTAAATAAAACCCAACCAAATTGCTATTATTATTATTAGTTTATATTTTTGGAGAATTCTTTTTGAAGTCTAGTTTTAGGATCAAAAAGTTGATCTGAAAAATAAAGGGTTATGATTTTTCTATTGAAGATTTAGTGCAAGGATGTCCATTGCAATCTTGAATTCCCGTAGTGTTAAGGGCTCTTGAAAATGAGCCTCAAATACACTAGATCTTGGAGGCAAAATCATATTAGAAATTCATTTAAAAAAATTGTAGAATTGATTTTGAAAAAATGTAAATTGAATGGGGTTGTGCATGCTAGGCCCTATAACCTCATATTTTTTTAGTGACTAAATTTTTAGAGTTGACATGCAAAAAGTGAATCGAAAAATTTTCATAGTTTTTACACCCTCATGATCAAACATCGTAGTCTTTCAATCTATAAGTGATATTGTTATGTTTTCTTTTCCTATGTCACCTCTAACATGTCTAGTTTGACTTTGTACAATTACAATTCAAAAGAAATTGGTAAAACTTATGAAAATGTTGACTTTTTGTTCAATTTAGAACAAATTTCAAGGAGCTCCAAACAAGCCTTGGGCATTTAGGCGTTAAAAAAAATTCTCCTAAAAAATATTTTAATCTACATAGAGAGATTTGATTCAATCCATTTGGATTATTTATGTGAAATTATGAAGACTTTTGAATTTTGGACAATTAGAGCACATTCTTGAAAAAACATCTTATAGGATTCATTTTTAACTCAATTTTCACAATTCAGAAAAAGAAGACTCTCTGAGGTTTTAATTTCTCCCTAGAACAATCTCACTATAAGGATTGGCATTCTTGAATTCCATCTTAATGATTTAGGTTTTCTTTCCATTTTGACCTTGCTTCTACTTAACATTTTTCTGAAGGATGAAAATCAAGTTGTTTTTTGCTGAATTTTTTTCCTAGCCTCTCAAGATTTTTTACCTCACAAACTTATACAAAACTTCAAGTTAAGAGTATTCAATGTCTCGTAATCCATTTTGAAATGGAAGGAAAAAATATATTATTTTCACTTTAAATGATAATATCTTGCAATCCATGAGGTAAAAGTTTCTAAAATTTCTTTCATACTAGTCTAGTACAATCCTAAAATTGAATATGCAATATAAAATTGTTTTTAATATTTTTTGCTCTTTGTAGTGGAAATGGCAATTGTAGAGTGGTTGTTTAGTCATACAATTTTAGAGGTCAAAATTCAAAACCACCTTCCAAACTTCATGTGATCAATTTATATGGCGCATCTATTATTCTATTTGACGCATGCCTCCCAACCATTTATATTAATTACTAAAATATATCCATGTACAATTAAGAATCCAACTAATATTTAAACCATGGGCAACATTCAAGAAACATTTGCATGTTTCTTAACAACTTAAGGTAGGAGGTCATTATAGTGCTTGGGCTCAAACAACATCTGCTAATGCTGAGGTAAATTTTACTTTCTCATTGTACCAACAATGTATAGATTGTATAAATTTTAGGAGGAGGACGCTTCTAGTGACCACTAAGTTTCAATTTCAAAAACCCATAACTAAATTCATAAAGCTCCAAAAAAAATGAAATGCCACTTTGGTTAGATGCCTATTCGATTTGTTTTTTCAATGAAATTTACTGAAAAATATTTCCAAAAGTCTAACCTCTCCAAATTCATTTTCAGCTCCTACCTTAACTCCTAAATGCCTAAGGCTTTTATTGACCTTTTTGGAATTTTGCTTTGAATTGAACAAAAAGCCAACCTTATGACAATTTTATCAAAAAGAATTAAATTGGAACCATACAAATTCAAACTGGACATGTTAGAGATCGTATGGATAAAGAAAACATAGCAATAGCATTTATGGATTGAAAGATTATAATGTTTGATCATGAAGGTGTTAAAACCGTGAAAGCGATTCGAAGCCTCTCAATCTTCTTTTCACATGTCAAGTCTAAGAAATTGGTCACCAAAAAAAATATAAGGTAAAAGGGCATAACATGCATGACCCCAATTAAATTATGGCTTCTCAAAATCTACTCTGTAATTTTTTTAAATGAATTTTTAATGTGATTTTTTCTTGAAGATCTACTATATTTGAGGATCATTTCTAAGAGCCCTCAACACTAGAAAATCAAGATTTGCAATGCACACCCTTGCACAAAATCTTGAATTGAAAAATCATAATCATTCATTTCCATAATTGAATTTTTGATGCTACAACTAGACTTCAGAATTTTTCAAAAATATAAACTACTAAAAATAGTAACTTGGTAAAGTTTCATTTAACTTCAAAGTATTTTCAGCACCAGAATTTGGTGCCTCAGGCAGGCATTTAGGGGTTAAAACGACTAAAATGATCCAATCGCTTTCCACAACAAATGCCAGAAGGGCAGATGTACCAAGTGCAAATAACCTTGTGTAAGTAACAAATATTGCCCTCATTACTTGAACCATGAATAGCGTCAGCATATTTGGCAGTAATGTCGTGCAAAAAGAGTTACAATGTTGCTATAAATCATTCGAAGACAACTCGGTACTTCAATTGAAAGATATCAACTCTTGGTATAGAATCAACCAAATGTTTGGAACGGTTTCAAACAAAGATTATTCTCAAGGAACGAAGCTCAAATGAAGTACTGATTAGAATTAGAGCTTCACAGCTGAAGGAGATTTGGAAATGGGAATTGAAAACCCAAGTAATGAATAATAAGAACATTGGAAACCTCATAGCTCCAAAATTGCAAAAACACTGCACTTTCCCGCACGTCAGCACATTAGGTCCTGACAGTCCTTGTCATAAGTTTTCTCATGATGGTATGGCCACATTTGATGCGGCACACCAGCTATAAAAATGAAGCGAAAACTTGCGGATGCGAGAACCTTGGATTGCTTGCTTTCTCACCCTCAAATACTGTAAAATTATTCTGAAGTAATTACCTAGAATCATCTAAGTTAATCAAGTTCATCTAAAGCTCATCCTTCACATCTACCTCTTCGTCGAATTCTCCTGCTTCCTCAGGGATATCAGGCGCTTCGAATGGAATTTTAGCATTAGACTTCAAGAACTTGAGGACGGCACCTGCTGTCCTCTCGGTTCTAACAAGAATCTGCAATAATCAGGCAATAACCCAAACGTTGTTACAATACTGAAAAGTGTCTGTCAAGCCGAAAATACCAACACCATGCCCTGATTGGGCACATGATAACTTAGTAATAATCAAAGTCAAAACAAACTCATCAAACCACTAAAACATAGCGAACTATCAAACAAAAACTTACCGGCTCAACGTTCTTGTCTCCTGCTGGGAAGAAAAGAAGGGTAGGATATCCCTCAATCTGCAAAAAGGTTCCCAAGATTCGTCTTAGTGATTGCGTGACTGAAAGCGAACATTTCGACATGCTCCAGTAACTTAAAGCAACCACGAACATTTCGACATACTCTAGTATTAAAACAGTACTAATTAAAAAGCTGGACTCGACGATCAAGATCATGAAAAAGAGAAGTTGCCAACCGATAATCCAATACTAGAATGGAATTACCTTGACACGATGGTGCTCATTCTTGGTGCCATCCATCTTAGCAATCACTATCGAGGAAACGCCCTCCAAGGCCTCTGCCAACTTCTGGTATTCTGGCTCCAGAGATTTGCAGTGACCACACCAAGGAGCATAGACCTGGAGAGGAAGAGAATCCATGCATAAGAGGGGGTCGACCTATCTTAAATACAAGTTGAAGCAGAGAAGCCTGAGAGCGAAGACGTGAAGATGGAAGACTTATGCATGATAATTAATAAGTCATGCACATAATGTAGAAATAGACGGTGCAAATCGAAACACAGTGGATACATCAATAGGGTTTCCCAGCTAATGCCCTAACATGCAGAGAGATGTAATTCAGGTTATGCAAGTACCGCAAGCAAGACGTCCTTATTTTCGTTAAAAACGATCTCTTCAAGAGTTGAGGTCACGACAATTTTCAAAGGTCCGTCATTCTTGCACACACCAATATCTGCCAACCATTAGCCTCACTTGATTTTAAATAAACAACAACACACAATGTAAGTCGGCGATGGGATGGGATTCCCATATAGTATTGAACCAAATACTTCCACTATTCTCTCGAGAGATCATTGAACACAGAATTTCTACATAAATCTAAAAACTTAATCCCAATAATATACGTCTCACCTTAGCAGGCGCTTTCTGTGACTTGAGATACTTAGGAAGATCTCCAGCCAAAAACTTCTCTGAGAATTGCTGCAACGATGACATAAAGGTTTGGTAAATGATTTCTTTCTAGGTGAAGTAGCATGGAGAGTTCAATCAAGGTCCAGTTTTAACACATTCTCCCATTCTCTCAAGCTTGTAGACTACACGAATTCAATGCACTTTGTGTAAACGGCTCATGAAAACTAATACGAGTAGCGTACATGTCATTTCGAATATGACCTTGTGAACTCACCTTCAGCGACTCAACACTGTAATCTCCATCATACAAGTACTTGGAACCGGAATCCTTAGGCGCAAATCCCATGAGCTGCATCGAGAGCCAAGAACATCAGCATTGGAGTTCAACGAACCTCATACACTCTACTAAATATTCAGACAAAATCCGGAATATTATACATACGAACTCAAACAATAAAATGCATCAAATACAATCTCGAGGCATTCCCAATAAGGTTTTCACCAACATTATACATATGTAACACACATACAATCAACTCAATTGCATGCCACCTATACCCAAATAAAAAAATAAACCACATCAAAAGCGTTACCCTTGTCTTCGAGCTATCGAAGGCAAAGAAATCCAGAACCGGAGTAGCTACATCCTTGTCTGATAGATCCACAAGAACATATGCAATCTGCATCCATCAAACGTTTTCATGATATTCAGAATCATATTCAACACAAAAGAATTAGACAGTTTTGGCAACTGGTTCAGAAATTCCGCAGTTTTAAGTCATAACGCCAACCTTCCCCTTAAAGGATTTAGCTGCTGCTTCATAATTAGCACGAATTCTCGTGAACTCATCAGAATCTGCAAACAACAGCAGCTGTCAACATACACGGCACAAATGTTAGATTCTCCATACAATTATTCCCTTCACATGCTCCCAATAAAATTCGGGATAAGATACAAGCAAATGCAAACGGAATAACAAACTACCTGTTTAGTGACACCAGACTGAAATATACGTGCTGTTGCATCACGAGAGAATGTGACTACAAGGGGAAGCTTGTTAGCTGACACAAAGTCGCCAAGCGCCTTCCTCTCAAACGTCCCATCTGAGCATGCCAATGTCATTTCAGTATAATGCATCATTTCACACTCCTACCATCGCAATATGGGGCACACACTCGTCCAAACATGAGAGACGAGGTTGCTCTTGTCCAAGTAATGAAATGCCACATACCAAAAGTAACAAGCTTCTCATTCTGCTGCTTCAGCAAAACAAGAGCGGGGGTCTTCTTGTCGAGGCCAATCTTCTTTGCAAGTTGAGCATCTGCAGTCATATAGAACTCGACTCCATCTTGTTGCTTTGCTGCCTCGTACAACTCGTCGGCATCATTATTTTCAACGCTATCAAGATAGGCAACAGCGACAGGGATCTTCTTCTCCAACACCTCTTCAGCAGACTGGACAATGTTGACAGCAGGTCCAATTTTTTTCTTCACCCACGTGATAATGGCATCGCTGCAACCATTGCATGAAGACAAAAGTTAAAGAAAACCAATTCAACCTGAACGAGGGAATAGTACAATCACACATTATCGAAAACTTATCCCCCTGCCATTGCAACAACACTACCACCTGCATGTTGCTCTGAACGAAAAGCCGGAATGAAGTATTAAAAAAAACACGCCTAAATTACACACTGACCATCAGATTCCCTCTGAAAAAACAATAAAGACCGGAAACTGTGATGTCACTATTACTCGCACATCTCTTCCGAGATCTTCATTAAATCTTAACCCCTAAATGTCCAAGGCACCATATTTTGGTGTCTCCTAAACTTTGAAGTTTAGTAAAATCTTACCAAAGAACTATTTTTGGTATTTTCTTTAAGTTTGTTTTAAGCATCAAAATCTGATTTTCTTTTTAATTGTTTATAATTTTTCTATTGAGGATTTTTTGCAAGTGTGTTCATTACAAATCTTGATTTTCTAGTGTTACAGGCTCTTGGAAATGAGTCTCAAATACACTGAAACTTGGGGGAATAATCCCATTTGATATTCGTTTAAAGAAATTGAAGAGTAGATTTTGAAAAGCCATAAATCAATTATGATTATAAATGTGATGTCCTTAAACCTCATATTTTTTTCAGAAAACTCAATTCTAGAATTGACATGTAAAAAAGAGGATTGAAAGGCTTCAAATCATTTTGACAATTTTGAGACCCTCTTTGATAAACATTATAATCTTTTAATCCACAAATGATATTATTGTGTTTTCTTTTCCTATAATAAGTCCAGTTTGAATTCATACAGTTACAATTTTTTTTAAATGAATAAGACTTAACAAAATTTGACCTTTTTGTTTAATTTTGAGCAAACACCAAGAAACTCAAAAAAGGCCTTGCACATTTAGAGGCTAATTTTCACAGGGCATCACAAGTAAATGAGAAATTCATTTCTGATAATATCAGACACACCCTACGATCGATGAACGCTCAACACACGCAGACAGTAAATAAAATATTCCGCAGACTTTCGAAAGTGTTCGAGCACATTTGCAATATCCAATGCGCATCCAAAAGGTGAAAATCGTTTCACATCAACAGCATATTGAGAGGGTTTAAAACCACAAAGGTTTGCTTAAACCCTGAAAATCCTAACACCTTTGCGTGATTCGATAGCACTAGCTGAAGTTCTGTGATGTAATTATGGCCCATTGATATGACCAAACTACTCATAATCAAGGATTTAAAATCTCATCACAAGAAATCGGGGCGAAAAAAAATATTCTGACCTGGTTCTTCCTCCGGTGTAACGCTCCTTCACGCCGTCGACCAAGAAGTACAAAGTCGGGTACGCCTCCACGCCATACTCCCAGGCGAACTCGTTATGCTCGACGGCATCCATCTTCGCGAGCACCACACCCTCATCTTTCAATGCGGTGGCCGCTTTCGCAAACTCCGGCTGCAATGCCGTGCAATGCGTGCACCAAGGAGCGAAAAACTCCATCAACACGTACTTGTTGCTACTCACGAGATCGTCAAGATCCTCCGGCTGTTCCACAATCTCCACATCGTCCTCCCCGGTTAATCTTCCGGTATGCTTCAGCGGGTTGAAATCTTCAGTGTTGTCGCCGACCTGCTCCTGGGTCAAGAGAAACCGCTCTTCCGGTGTGAGATCTTTCATGTCTTCCAGCTCTTCCTCGGTGAATCGCGCCGCGTCCAATCCACCCAGATTGGACACCAGGAGCAATGTGCACATCAAGAGCAAGAGCGCGGTGCCGCTCATCCGCGCCATGGGAACACAGGAATTGCAAATCACGAAAAATCGCGATATGAGATGCACAAGCTTCTTCCCGCAATGCTACCCCCGGCCGCAACATCCATGCTGAACTCCACCGAGTTGCTTCAACAGTAGTAACTTAAACCTCCAAGGAGTCCAAGCTGGAGACAGACAGACAGACGCGGGCATCCATGCCCGTGGCCGGTATTCCGGTTGTTTGCGGTCCTACCCCGATCATCCACCGAAACGAACTAAGGTAGACCAGCCTATTAACGGTACCACCCTGATTCGCAATCTGAGAATATTAGGACCAACTCCAGGAGGGGCACATATTTTTCAGAGATGTGTGCATGTTTCACAAATCCAACCCAAGTGAAATTATAATTTTCCAATCAAAATTGTAATTTCTGTGAATTTCTGAAGTGGTCTGCTCTGAAATTACAAAACCGCCACTAGACTAGAGTCATAAAAGTCCTATCCTAAACCTATAACCGCCATTCCATATATCTACTAGCACTTGAGTATCTACCAATTAAGCAATGACACTTTACCCAAGTTGGAATTAATGCACTAAAATTGTCAAAAAAGTAAATGGGTTTGGGTGAGTTTTATGGTGGAGATGGGGCCAAAATTAGGATGGCAACTATAGTAAGTTGGTAGAAATGGGCTAGTCTACCTTATTGTCTCTTGTGACGTTGCCTCAACCAAGAGAAAAATTGAAAAGTTATTTTTATTAATATTTTGATGCAAAAAAATCTTTGAAATTCTAAAACTTTGACACCATAGGTCAAAATGCCACAAAATAGAGTTTGTGCACCCCTCCTCTTAAAGAGCATTCCAACAGTACCAAAAGTGTTGTTGAACACTTCATGGTTTCTTAGATCTCAACACATCAATCAAACAAATAAACAACCTAACTTAAGGTAACTTAACTTATTTTATGTCCAATCATTGATTGAAGCTCGTATAAGTGGTTCTATAGTCACTTCTAGAATTAATAAAATTTTCAATCTAAAAAAACAAAAACTCAATGCTATAATTATAGGAATATTAACCCCTAAAGGACCAAAGTGCGGTTTTTGGCAACATAGTGATTTTAGGGAGTTCACTATGAATGGAGTGTTTATTCTTTTTTCTTTGAAATCTTCACACAACTTGTGCCCAAGGAGTAGCTTTAAGGCCCAACAATTTTCATAACTTTTAACTGCATGGTTATAAAGTTATTCCATGATATGTAATTATCATTAATTTTTGGGTAGTCAAAAAATTTCTTAAAATTTTTTTTTTTAAGAAACAAAATTTTGAAATTGGTTTTCTAGATTTATATATATATATGGAAAGATTTGAGTCATTCCATTTTGATTAATAAGATGAAAATTATGAGGAGTTTTAGTTTGCGGGTAGTTCGAAATATTCTACTCTAAAATAAACTTTGAAGTCCTTTATTCAATTCAATTTTCAATATTTTTGGAAATAAAATAAAATTAGAGGATGTAGATTGTTAATCACAACAATACAAACATTGGGATTGTCATTTCTTAATTCCATAACAAAATTCTTAACAATTTAGTATTTTGAATCATTTTCTACTTCTTTCTACTTACTATTTTTTCCTATATGTTGTATAGTGGGCTACAATTCATTTACGAATTTGTGGATCCTCCTAAGATTAGCAGAACTTTGGGAGACTAGTGTGCACTCAATAATGAATGGAATTTCGAACTACATTCGAATCACACTAAAGTCTACTTTATCATCATTACAAACACACATATCTCATTGAAAATCATACAAAGAGTTTGATGTTTTCTATATACTATGTACTATTTAGTGTTGCCAACATTTGTGAAAATTACAACTTGTATTCAATGGTACATACAAGAAACACTATAATAAAACATGTTAAAAAAAATCGTAGTCAAAATTGACTACGGTTCTTTTTGCCACATTTTTGTGCATGCACATATAGTGGATTGTCAACTTCTTTTGCAATTTCCAATTGCAATTTTTAGAATTTTGGGGCATGTATATGGGTTTAGGGTATATTACACGCCCCAAAATTCTAAAAATTGCAGTTGGAAATCGCAAAAGAAGCTAACAGTCTACTATGCGCACATGCACAAAAATGTGGCAAAAAGAACCGTAGTCCATTTTGACTATGGTTTTTTTTACTATGTTTTGGTATAGTGAAATAAACCCTCACAATTGCTTTAAAGATATTTATTCTTGTAACACTTGAATCACTAGTATGATTTCTTATATGTTCTTCACCCAAATGCAAAAAAACTTTGACTATATTATGGTTCTCATAGATAGTGAATAAAAGGAATTCAAATTGTTGTATAATTTTAAATTAATCATTTTTCACTTGTTATAAAGTTGAAGTGCACTTCATTGCAATTCTAACGCAATTTGTAGTTTCAAAATTGGTTCATTTGCTAGCACACTAGAGCTTCCTAAAGTTGTTGAACTTTGGAGTGAACAAACTGAAAAATTCATAAATGAATTGTAGCCCATTGTACAATTCCAAATGATCTGAATTTTTTCAAGCATGTAGCCAACTTGTCTTGAAGAATGACTCTAAAGAGTAACCACCATTTTGGAATTTTTTTCTTACAAATGTGGTCTTGTTAAGTGAAGCTGCCCATTTTTTTGCAGGGCCAAAAAAAGGATTTTTGTCAAATCAAACGCTAATATCTTACAATCTACCTAGTGGAAATTTCTGAAATTGTTTCCACATCTTCTCAAATCAGTGTCCTATGAGATCCTTTGGTTAAATGTGTCCAAAAAGTTTTTTCCTTAAATTTGGTACTTATATTAGAAATGATAGTTTCAAAGTGTTTTTGTTGAAAATATAGTCAAAAAAGAGTGGCAAATTTATCAATCTAAGATTTGCATGTGGCCCATTCTTTGATGATTTGAAATCTGCAACATTTTTTTGGACCCCTTCTAAAAAATTTCCAAAAAAATTTCCAAAAAAATTTAACTTTTGTTATTTATTTAATTTTTGCCTACCTTGATCATTGGATATAGGCAATAGTATTTCATGTAAAAGCAGTTTGGCATACCTACATGGACATTTGTGTTCAAACCACTCATTAATTTTGAATTCATAAGCAAGTGCAATATAGACAATTGAGTTGAACATCAAACTCAATTATAATGTCTTTTATTTAATTTGAATTATATGTAGGTCCACTATAGTAATTACAATTTTTTCACAAGTGAATTTGTATAGTATTTAATGAATTAGGACATGATAAAAACTCATGAACTAAGGATGGGGCATGTGAGTGTTTTAAACTCCACTCTTTGAGTTAAAACATACACACAAGTTCTAGTTATCCTAAAGTGTTTTAAATCTAAGTCCAACGTGCACCTTCCAAGCAATAGACACTTTGTTTTTAATAACCTCGTCAACTTAAATCTCTTAAATCCTAAAACTATCAGACTTTATTTAACCAAATCAAATATATAATGGTAAATGAAATGATGAATTCACACTAAAAATCAATCTAGCCTAACTAAAGAAAGTAATTTTTCCTTTCTAAAATGATAAGGCAATTTAAATTCCAACCTTCCTAGTGATAGAAATTAAAAGATGAAGCTTTATTCTCTAAACTAACCTAAAAACTTCATCCATCAACTTTAAATAAAAAATAAATTCAAAAGTAATCCAAATTTTACATTTGATTCTTTAATTGAATAAATTAGTGAATTTCAAAATTAAAACTAATTTTGACCAAGATTAAAGAATTTCTTCTAAAATTGGGACAAAGTTCATCCAATCTTATCTCCTTCAAAAATAAGGTTCTTTTAAAGTGTGAATTGATTCTAGAATTCTCATAGGATTCCATAATTGATTCCAATTTTTAAATATTCCTTAGTCACTTGTTAAAGATTATCTTTTAATTATCCTCTAATTATCCCTATTCTTAAGTTTATTATTTTAAAATTAATAATTTTTGGTTTTTAGGGTTTTCATTGAGAAAGAAAGAAATTACCTTTCTAACAAGGTAACATATAAAATTATTGGAATTCTAGGAAAAATTTTATTAATGGATGAAAATTATCTTCTAATTGATGAGTCCATACTTCATCCACAAATTACTTTTTCTTTAAATGAATAAATTAATTTCTATTTCTGACCA
Source organism: Straminergon stramineum (assembly GCA_963920665.1). NCBI lineage: Eukaryota > Viridiplantae > Streptophyta > Bryopsida > Hypnales > Calliergonaceae > Straminergon > Straminergon stramineum. Next base: position 9,909,529 of record OY987264.1, on the reverse strand, counting down.
AAAATTCTAAATTTATCCTAGATTTCAAAATTCCTTTTAGATTCCCTTTTGGATTCTTTCAAATGAAATTAACAATTTTTCATCCAAATTTAAATCCAAAGTTCATTCACTTGTAACTTTCTCAATTTTTAGCTATTTTTTTAAGTGTAATATATTTTAGGAAACCTCTAAGAATTATCTATGATATTCTAAATTCTAATCTAAATTTTAAAACTCTGACCTAATTTTTCATTTAAAAATCTCTAATCTAACCAATTAAGAAAAAATCATCAAAGAAAGTTGTGAATTCAACATACCTTTCCATCAATGGTGACATCACTGCAAACCAACACCATAATAGTTTTGTAATAGACCTTACTCTCCATCATGCCTAAATAACTAAAGATTTTGAGTTTCAATGCTTTGCCAAATAATTTTTGTACAATTTAATCCCACACTTATTCCTACAATATTTGTTAGTTTAAAGTATTTTGATAATTCCTTTGTTATTTTGGAATTATTTTTTAATACTAAGCTTTTTCTGAATAGTCCTAAATCAAATCGTGAAAATACTATTCCTAATTTTTTATGAATTTTTCTTTATTATTCTAAAAGTTTTAAATTGGGATTTTGTCTTTATTTATTTGGCTTATTAGGCCTAATAAAACAAAACTTCACGAACTTCTAGCCTACTAACCCCTATAGAATTCTTAATTAATGAACTAATCAACAATTCAATGAATAGTATAAGAATCAAATTTTCAAATCAAATCAAAAGATTTGTACCTTATTTATTGTGCTTAGATTCTTTTGAAATATCTTCTTCACCATCTTGTCTTCTCCAACTTCTTCCAGAACTTCGAAGTCACCGACTCCAATTCACTTCAATCGTTTCTTCAAATTGGGTTGTTGGATTAGTAGTGTATGTCTATTCAAGCAAATTACCTTGAAATCAAGTTAGTTTAGTTGATGATGGTTTATGAACTTTTGCATGTAAGCCTTCCCAAACTTTTACAAACAAACCTTACTTCTAATATTTTGAATGCAAAGTTGAAATCATTGGGAAGTTCATTGTACTTTGATTGAAGTCAAACGCCATGTGGTGTTCTCGTTGATAGGGACCCTTGTGTTCCCAACTATATTTATGACTAACTTCTTGACTACATTCTTGGTAGCCTATTTTACTTCTTTTTATTGGTCTTCGTTGATTGATGGTCTGGAAATTTGATAATTCACACTAGGCTAATAAACTAATTAAATTTTGGTTTCTTTAAATTTTCTCACTACTAAACAACTTATAACTAACACTCAAACATATCTTTGGGTTTGGAGGGGGATTTTTCCATACTCTAACAACTCACTTAACACACTCGTAAATTATAATGTTTTTGGGGGGTTGGTGGATTTTTCTCTAAACTAAAGCAACTTCTAACTAATAATAAATTTAACAATCAAATTTATTTTGGAGGAATGGTTGGAATTTTCTTTCTATCACAATGATTTTCTAATAAAACTCTAATTTTAATGTAAAGGCAAATAAAAATACCAAGATAGAAATCATATGAAAATGAAGAATGGGAATGAATAAGCAAATATTGTTAATTTAAGTATATTTTTGACAAAGTTTCTAGAGTCAAAAATTCATTGTGTGGGAAAACCCTAGGCTAAACTTTGTCTATATAGGTAGCCAAGTATTCCCAGAGTTTTTAATTTCTAAATGAGGTACACATGACAATGTTTAACCAAAATTAGAAATTATTGAGCCAAATTCCAAGGTATTCAAAGTTTAACCTCTAAAGGAGGTACACATGATAGTGTTTAACCGAACTTTTTAGATTATTCAACCAAACTTTGTTATACAACAAATTTTGGCAATTATTGGTTTAAAACCTTTTGGCAACATCAAGCTTCGCGGCCTCAAAGTTCTTCAATCAATTTCTTGTTTGCAAGTCCACAAATTGTCAGTATTTTTTAGAGATTGTAATAAAGTTTAGTTTGGAGGTCTATCCCTCCCTATATTTTTGCAATTCAAATGTTTTGGAGGCTTAACCTCCAATTCCAACTTAAAAAGGACTTAAACTCAAGAACTAAGGTTTTTGACTTACAACATCATTGAAATTCGAATGGAATGTCCTTAGGTGTTAGTATAAACTCTAAAGTATTCAAAAATCAAGAGTTGGGGGGACTAAACCACCCAAAAATTGCAAAGATATAGAGGGTTGCATGACTTGAAGGGACCCTCGCATCCTTAAAGAAGAGTTCTACACCTAGGACTTGCACGAAAACCTAAAATAAAAGAAGAAGCATAAAGGTTGGCCAAATTGGCCTAACAAAACACCAAACCAACAACAGTGGTGGTTTAAAGGAAAGCGCTTGGCCACAAAGTGGCATAAACAAAAAGGAACACGAATTGGCCTAACAAATTAAAAATGGGGCAAGAAAATAGGGGCGGTGACAAAGTGGCCTAATACAAAACAAAAAGGAGGCACCAAAAACCATAGAAGAGAGTGCTTGTTTACTTGCCCCAAGGCCTCTCCTCCCTTGTTTACCAATAGATATTTTCTAAAACTACCTAGATATTTTGAAAACTAACTCTAACTAATTGTAAGTTCATTCCAAAAATATTATTAGTTTATTCTTGGAATTTACTAGAAGAAAGCCTCAATTAGCATTGAGATCTTTTCCAAATCAAATCCATGATTTTTCCTTAAATATTTTCAAATTTAACTTTAAATTACCTCTAATTACTCTAAAATGTCAAACCTATTGTTGGACCTTTCCTATCTTCTAGGGCACAACTCCAAATCAAAAACGGATTGTGCCATTGTGTTTAGAAGACCCAAATTAGCGAAGGGATTCCCTACCCCCTACTCCCAAGCCATTTGAACTTGTAAAAAAACCAATAATTCCAAATAAAAGTTAAAAACTCCAACTATTGGAATTTGCATTTTTCAAAACAATTAACTAGACAAGGTTGTGTGGAAGGTTTGTGGGAGTTAGAGAAGACACCTCATTCAAAACATTTGAACATTGTAAGCTCTTGGTATGCTAGTTAACCCACTACCAACTTGTAATTTCTTTTTAAAGTCAATGTCTTTTGTTGGTTCTCGTACTTGCCAATGTTGGAATGCCTACAAACTTGACAATATATTTCATTAGCACAAATACACCTATCCTAATTTTTGGTCAAATTTAATCGCAGTATGGATAATATCTAGGAATTTACGACCATGTTTATAGGTGGTTGACTTCTCATAGAGTCATCATGAATATTTTGGAAAATTTTGAAACTTTTTGGGTAGCTTCGAAGAAGTTTCCAAAACCAAAGTGCAAGATCACATTCTACTTTGTAGTATTCATAGGAAAGCTAAAATTAGCTTTTTCCTTTTAATTTCCAACCAAGGGGAAATTAAACTTGTATTGGAGAATCTTGGCACAACCAGCTTCAATGTCAGCTCCTCGCTAGTGATTCCATAACAGGTTCATAGAAAATTAGCCAAATGTTCATTTTTGAAAGATTTTTTGGATTTAACATTAATGGCATGAAGAAATTATGTAGCAATCGAGCGAAATTTAGCCAATTTGGGGATCATTGCTCTTCACATGCTTTTAAGCTAAAATCACCTTTCTTCAAGCTTCAATAGCTCTCCCTTCACCTTATTTGCATTTTGGTTCAATATTCTATAAGTTACTTGCAAATAAAAAATTACCAATCCAAATTCTTTATGAATTGGATGGTGACCTTTATCAAGGCTTTCTAGGCCTTTATCAAGACTTTCTAGACCTAATTGACTTAGTTGATTTGTCACATGCAATTTGTAGGACTAATTTTAGAATGGACAAGACACTAGGAGTCACTAATACATTGATTTTTAATTCTCTTGGAATCAATTAAATATCCTTTGAGACTATCAACTAGGTACTAGAAGCAAGAAAATGAAGTATTTTAGCTACTCCATACTTTTAGAAAGCCCCCTCACTATGTTGGTAGGGCATCTACCAAATCTCACTCAAACATTCTTTTCATGTTTTTTCTCACATAAATATACCAAAACCTAAACACACACACACAAAAAAAAAACACCAAAAAACCCCTAAGTTTCAAGTGCCAATTTGAGGGCTCACATGGCGATCCAACATATGTCACTAAAGTAATATTGTCAAATCCCTTCAGTTTCAAAGGAATAAAAATCAACCAATTGAATTTGAATGTAGTTTTATCTTTTCTTACAATGAATTAGTGAGTCAAGGAACAATTTTTTTCCAACCACATGATCAGAATGAGATTGTCAAATTCCTTCATTTTGAAAATGACTCGTCATTCTTAATCTCTTATAAATAGGTCAATTTGCCTTCCTCATAAGCTGAAATTCCCAATAATTAATTGATGAAATATATGGTTTGAAAGTCAACAATTTTTGTTATTAGTAGACATTACCTTGACCTATATGCCATTCTATGTATCTTAGAAATGACATTCCTTATTTATTGAGATCCTCGCATATTGAAAAATTACAAGCTAGAAATATTATTGATGGAAGTCTTGTTATGAGTTGAATTTGAAGAACTTTTAGAGACTACATGCAATTAATGACACCATGTTGAAAATAGTGAATTAAGAATTTTTTTTCCTATGTCACTAAAGCAATAATATTAGATTTCTTCATTAAGAGAAGGATGGATGTCTTGTCATAAGTTGAATTTGGATGATTTCTTGAGACAACAAACACTAAGTAGGCCATGATGCAAAATAGTGAGTAAAAATCTAGTTTTCTTTGAATACATGTCATAGAAGTGACATTGTCAAAGTTGTCATGATGTGATGAATGGAACTCTTATCACAAGTTGCATTGGAATGACATTTTTAAGCTACATACAATAAACCAAGCCTTATTGTAATGGTAAGTCAAAGAACAAGGGTGTTTTTTGGACACACGTTACTAGAATGCTTTGTTTAGATTCACTCATTTTGTGAAAGAAGGATTATAGCAAGCTATAAGTGACTCTAAGTAGCCAAGAAAAAAAATAACAAAGACCATTACTCTACCCTAATATCATGGTCAGCATTATATAACTCTAAAAAGTAGATGCCATAATTTTATTTTATTTTAATATAGAAAAAAATCAAAGTGCAAAGAGATACTCATATTTTAGCATCTCTTAGAATTTACTTTTTCAAATTTAATTAAATATTTTTTATGAAAGGCTAACTTTAATAATCAAGTATGATACCACTACCCAATTGCTTACTTCAAATCAACCAAGGCTTGTAAGAAAATCAAATCATATTAGAGTATTTATTGACATATACATAACTTAAATTTTTTAAATTAGAGTACTATTCTTCATTAAATTCTTTGTTGAGAGGAAGGCCACTAAGGATCAGTGATCTCCAAATTGGCTAAATTTCGCTCAGTTGCTACTTAATTTCTTCATGCCATCAGTGTTAAATCCAAACAAATCTTCCAAAAATGAACATTTGGCTAATTTTCCTTAACCCGTTCAGGGATCGTTGCTAAGGACATGTGTGAGTATTTGGGTTTTGGGAAGATCGAAAAATAGTTTGAAATCCTATTGAAGTCCTTATTGCATTAGCTGTACTCCGTATATAGTTACTTTTTATTACATTATAAAGACCAGAATTAAGCTACATTGAATAGGGATATTAAGAAGACCAAAAAATTAAAGGGATTGATTCTAGAAAACTGTAGATGTTTGAAACATGATGTACATCACCCAGACACTCTAATAACTACTAATGTACAATAAAGGTAGATATTTTTTTAGTGTGGAATTTTGATTAATTAGTATGGGTCCCCTTAATACCCCTATTCATTGTACATCAATTAGTGTGAAATCCCTTCATACTAATTGCTTGATTTTGAATGAATGTAGTTTGATTAGTGTAAACATTTTGATGAAATCAAAATCAAAATCAATGAATTTTACATGAAAAATAAATTGAATGAAAATGATCCTATATACAATATAAATTGATTTTTTCCAAAATTGTTTAAATTTTTATATTATTGAGGCTTCCAAAATTCTAAAATTCTAAAATTAATATGCACTAGTGTTATTATTGCAAGGTTCACGAATTGAATTTATTGAAATTGATTGATTTTAATAGTGTTATTGAATACAAAATATTTTCAATAGAAAAATCTCAGTAATCTCTCTTGACATTTGCCTTGGAGGGAAACAAGGTTCTTTACAAGAGTATTTAGAACCTGATATTAGGGAGTGCTAGCATATGAGCACAGTATCTAAGAGCCCATAAGTTTGAGAGCCTATATTATAGACACCTTTTATGGTTATAGGTGTCCATGTTATAGGTACCTATGTTATAGATTCTTTTCATGTTATAGTGTACCTATGTTATAGATTCTTTTCATGTTATAGTGTACTTATGTTATAGGTACATATGTTATAAACACCTTCAAATGGTTGTAGGTACATACCTACAACTAGATTCAAGGCTCAAAGGCTCAAGCACTAGCATCATTGACTTGATATTTATTGACATCACCCGACAAAGTTAGAAGTATCATTAGAAGAGATTTCAGGACTTAAGAAGGCCACAAGTTCCCCAATTGTGGGAATTCACCACATCAATGATCTGAAGTGGTTGAGACTATTCCACACCATATAATACTAATTATTTAATTGATTATATAATGGTTTTTAAATATTTATCTTTGAAGAAATTTTTTAAATAAGTTTTCATTTTTTTAACATTTTTTGAAATATTTGGAATTTTCTTAAAATTAAAAAATTCTCACAACTATGGCTAGTTCGTAGTTCATAGATAGCAGTGGGAACAACTGTGAAATAGCCTTCCCTACCTTCAAATCCCCCTAATGCTACAACTTGACACTTAAGCTATTAGAATAGTTTCAATTATTAAATGTTCATAACTGCTTTTGGATCTTATTAGTAATTTGGAAAAAATACAATACATTTCTGTATACTTTCTAGATATCATGTGCATTAGCTACAATCTTTTCACCCCTAAAGTCCCAACTAAAGTCTATTTATCATCAAATTCCATTCAAAATTGCCATTTCTATAATAAAGTACAAAAAACTTTAGAAATTGTTTCTTTTTGCATATTTAAACATAGTATCTTACATTAGATTGATATAAGAATGCATATAAGAAATTTAGAAACATTGGCCATGTGGATTGCAAGATATTTGTGTTTGAAGTGAAGAATATAATTTTCTTGCACCTTACTTATTTAGATTTTTAGGCTTTGAATCTTTTCAGCTAAAGTTTATCACTATCAATATTGAATTTTAATTTCTATGTTGAAGAATGGAGTTGAAACTTTAGGTGTTTTGAAAAGTACACTTGATTTTCATTCTTCAAAAACTTATTAAATAGAAGTAGGTACAAGATTGAAGAAAAATCTAAATTTTTAATAGGTCTGGGATGAAATTGAAATACAATAATCCCAACAAAGAAATTGTTCTACCAAGCAAACTAGACCTTGTCAAATTTGTTTTTGTAATTGTGAAAATTGCACTAAAAAATGAATCCAATAAGTTATTTTTTTCAAGAAGATGTTTAGATTGCCCATAACTTTCTCATCACTAGTCAAAATATGATGATTCAAATCTTCCCATGTAAAGAAAAATACTTTCTATGTGAAACAAAATTTTGAAAATTTTATATTGATTTTCTGTGAATTTTGTTGTACTACTCGATGAGTTCTATTTTGGGCTTATTGTAGCATAACTTCTGTTCCCTTGCACCAATTCAAACAGAAATTATATTGCCAAAAAATGAATGTATTTTATTATCTTTCCAAAAATAAAATGATGAAAATTGAGACCATAGGAACCTACCTAAAATCCATTTTGTCTTCCAAGGGGACATTGAGACTTTAGGGGTTAGAAACTAACTCAATAGATTTCTAAAACCATGTCCTAATTTTGATGTATTGTTTTTCCCTCCTTTCTCTTAATGCACACCATTCTTCCCCAAAAAATGATGTATTGTATTTGACTTATACATCTGAAATTGAATACCTATTTATTTTTTATGACATACTTATGGTTTGCCACTTGAAATGTAGGACATTATATCCTCCATTTGAATTGGGCCCCGCATGGTAATTTCGTGGTTTATTTGGTGGTAAAAGTTAAAAATGCCCCCTATTTTGAGTCGAGTCTAGGGTATTTTGTAGACAAATCCTAGCTATTGTGGGTCTCTGATTGCAAATAAGACTTCAGAATTCACAAAGAAAATAATGTACAAATTTTAATTTTTTTTAAATGCATTTTTCCCAAGGTAAATCTGCTCCTATGGGGCAGTTTGAGTGGGTTGGGGTGGATTCTCCTCCTCACTCATCCCCAAGTAAAAACCTTGAAATTTTTTATTTTTCACACATGATAAAATTTGCAAATTTTGAATTCATATTTGCAATCAGAGGCCCAAATTAGCTAGGAGAGGTAGAGAAGATAAATTAATGAAGCACAAAATAGGGGATCTATTTTTTTACATGCACCCCTTGAATGACTTGGGGGGACGAGCGAGGGGGTCAATCCACCCCGGCCTTCGAATGGAGGATTTAACGTCCTCCACTTGAAATTGGAATGTATATAATAATGAAGGCAATCTACTATACCTAAAAGAGTCCCCAATCCAATTACATCCACTATCTACACAATTTCCAGATTTCTCCCTGAAATGTTAAAATTTTCCGGATAGAGTGAGCAATTGGGCTGGCACACTTTTGGGTCTACTTAACCCTACAAAAGCTAGATTCTTGGGGATATTATAAGAATGTTTACAGAGTGTCATCAGAGTGTGTAATTAAGATTGTCGTCCGTTTCCTAGGGTTTGCTTCAAGACCCAGAGGACATAAGTATCTTAATATTAGCACGATATTCAAGAAGGTTTATCTGGTGATGATGTGTTCCTCCACCGAATATAGGTGTAGTATATTCGCACGTGCTCCGACGGTAACGAGCGAGGTTTTCATCCGAGGAAACTACTGGGTAAGTTACCCCCCTAACCACCGCAGCCCGCCTCCTCGCCGCCCTTCCCGGTGATGAGCTCCCACTGCAGGTCTGCAACTGTTGAAATGGAGTCCATGGCTACGATTTCTGTCACATGATCTAATTGATGAGTACTGCTCACACCATCCTTTCGTCACCGTCATTGCACGATTACTCGCATTCAGCCCTGTCCACTCACCATTCCTACAATTACGTACGCAGATTTCAGGAGATCGAACTTAAGCTTCCAAGAGATCGATCAATAACGTACTGGAGCTAGCTAGACAATCCACCAGATACAAATCAGATCAGGGCCCCATCAGGGGGGTGTTTGATTAATCACCAGATCGGTAATCTCGAAGGTAGCACCTTCAACGTGAACGCAGACTGATCCGAATCCACTAGTCAACTGATTTCTGCAGATTCGAAGCGGAGTTGCACCGGGCTGTCGACAGTTTCTGTGATTTTCAAGACATCTGAACTGCAGAGGTCATTACACGTTCGCTGTGTGAATAAAATAGTGTTGCTGGACTCCGACATTCGATTGTGGGTTGGCGTTCCAGTGAGTCCCGTCCGTCCATTACGCTGTCGGCGTTGACGTGCCCGGAGATTGGGGCGGGGGAGCGGGTACGATCAACTGTCGTCCGCGAGAGGAAAGTGGACTTGTCTTGCAGAAAACCGAAAAGCTAGCCAGGGCCAAGGGCCAAGTGAGGAGCAGTTGAGCTGTTCACAGTTGAGTCAATTGAGAACACGGACTCCATGACGCGTCCACGCTTTCCGGGGCTTGTAATCCATGGACTGTATGGCCCCTCCAGGCATCACCCGAGGATCCGGGATCCAGTCGTGAATCTGGAATCCCGGAATTAGCGCAACAATCTGGTGCAATCGACTCATCAAGGCCTCATCACACACAAGGCGAAGGGCGAACTTGGCGGTTCTTTGGGAAAGGCCGGCGTGAATAATAATGAGAGTCTGTTGGAGGAAGACCCCACACCAAGGCCTGCAGGGCAATGGAAGTATTAGGGCCTCCTGCCATGTGAGTCGGGCCAGCAAAGTTCCCCGGTGAAGCTACAGTGTCAAAAAAGAAATTGTAATGCTATGTGGACCGGGTGGGTGGGGAGAGATCCAGTGAAAATTTGACACGTAATGATTCTCATCAAGTTGACCAAACTCCACCAATGGGGCTTGTCCACCAATCATCAGTGAACCTTGCAATCCAACTTATCCGCTCACCAAGGCCGGCAAGACAATTGGTGGTCATTTCTTGTCTTGTAGTGCTTTTTCCACCGGCCCGACTCACATGGTAGGAGGCCCATAGAACTGAGGGCCAGTTTATACATGGGGCCGGATTGAAGGCCAGCCCCAACTCTCCAAGTTTGAACCATTAGGATCACTCAATTTCTCCAAATCCAGCCCAAGGACTTTATACTTGGGGCTAGATTGAATGACAACACATCCTCTATGTTGCCTTAGGTGGCATAGTTGTGGCACCAAACAGTCCAACTCCAAAGGAGCAACCAGGATGAGGTTTGGGGTGGCCCGATCTCCCATCTAGGGCTAGATTGGAGTCGAATTGGGCTCCTCCATTGGATCATACAAATCTCTACCATTGATTTTTAGAAATTTATTTTTACTTCTTTATTTTTCTTACGAACTCCTTCATTGTGCTTCTTGCTTGTTTGTTCCTCCCTTCTTGCATGTTTGTTCCTTCCTGTTTGGCCTCCTTGTTTGGCTTGAAGGTGGTCATGATCAAGAAAGGCTTGTAGGTTGGTAATTTATTAAAAAATGAAATTAATTACCAATCTTGTCTTAATTTGGTGGTCTAGTAGTTTATTAATTAACCCACCAAGCCTTTCTTGATAATTTATTAAAAAATTAAATTAACTTCGAATAGTCACATGAAATAAGGTTTTTACATCGTTTAACTATTTGAAATAATTTCAATTGCCTACTTGCTAGAGGTTACCATTAGTGGATTGTTTATAATTTTCTATTTTATTGTTGGCTTTTGAAAGGAAGTTCCTACACACCAACTAACAGGCATTTGTATACCATATTATATTTCTACGTTCCAAAATAGTTTTTTCAAAATGAAGTGTCCATTCTTCAAGCGACCATTTAAGATTTGTGATTGCCTTTTCAGGGAAGTTGAACTTTTTCCAAAAAAATCCGCAAATTGTAGTAGGAATAAAATTGAATTTGGCATCTAACCCAAGTCGTTTCATATTTTTTGGACCTTTGTGTAAGTAGTTACAAAATTCTGAAGTTGAAACACAATGGTCACTTTATGTGATCACATCCTTCAATGTACCAACAATGTACATTGAAGGATGTGATCATAATGTAGTTTGCTTACATTTTGGTGGTACATTGAAGAAAGCAAAATGTACCTCTGTGTCATTATCATTTTTAGAGCAAACTACCTTATGCATTTATTGATTTACAATATGCCTTTGTGTAGTCACTATGTTGCAAAAATAGGAGAATAGAAAATGTGACCGAATGTATATATCAATACAAATATAATACATAAATACATATAAACATGAAATTTGCTTTCATTTTAGTATGATTTTTAAAAAGTTGAAAAAGTAGAAAAAATAGGAAGAAAAAGGGATAGTTCAATCAAATTAAAATTAAAAGCCTTTTTTTAATACAAAAAATAGGAAGAGAATGGAAAGCGTTCAAATAAAGTGAAAACACCATTTTTTTTCAAATAGAAAAAATAGGAAAAGAAAAAAAGAGTTTCAAAAAAAATGAAAAAAAATTCTCTTCCATTTTTGAAATAGGATAAATAGGAGTAGAAAAAGAAAAGATTAAAAGAAAGTAAGAAAATCTCTTTTCTATTTTTGAAATAGAATAAATAGGAAAAAGAAGTTAGAAAAAAAAATGTGTTTTTTTTAAAAGGAAAGGAAGGGAGATAAAGGAAATGATACATGTTTTTATATTGTTTTTAATTGAGCATTAAGAAAATCCAAGAACACATGAATCAGAAATTAGGCCCTAGAATTAATCCGGTCCAAGGGCTTTACAATAACTTGGGCCAAATTGTGGGCTAGATTGAAGGCAAATCCGGCCGGCCTTCCATCTTAGTGAGTTTATTAATCAAAGATGAACGTTTTACCCACAATACATACCCATTATTATTATTTTCTTGAAATACATGGACAATTTCCATTTATAGAGGAACAATATACAAGAACCAGAGGAACAAGTTTCCGGTGACACCTTTTTTTCTTTTCCACTAAGCAAGCAAGAACCCAGAGCAAAGGAGACCAATCCACACCCATTATGGTGGATACAGTCTAACTTAACTATCCTTCCAAAACTTGGTGTCAAACATTGGTCACGGGGATGGGAATAGCTTTGTATCGTAAAAAAAATGATCAAGACCTCACACCAAGGCTCTTAGGACAAAGAACACATTAAGGACGCCGTGGACAAAAAAATGTAGAGTAGATTTTGAGAAGCCATAAATTGATTGGGATTATGCATGTTAGGCCCTTTAACCCAATAAGGACGCCGTGGACCAGAGTGATTTGATGGATGACAGAGAACTCTCGCATGTAAGATAGAAGTGCCATTGTTCATTCTTAGAATTTTGTGCAAAAAGGGAGAGATCTTGCATAGTAGTATGACCTCCAACGATTACTTTCATTTTTTTAAAAGTAAATGATTCACGTTGTTTCTAAAAAGAAGATTTCTATGGTGACCAAACCGTCCTTACAGGGTTAATTGCTAAAATACAAGACCTATCACGAAGGTATTTTGTCAAAAATGATCCAATTTTTAGACTGTTTGGTGCATTCTTCATTTCTACAATCTATACCATAAATTAGGTTGTTTGTTTGTTTGTTTGTTTGTTTGTTCATTTCCTTTATTTTGTTAGGTTAGGTTTGTTCGATATGTTGAAATCTAAGGTATCATGAAGCATCTGGGAGCGTCCTTGGTACCATTGGAAAACTCTCTATGAAAAGGGGTGCACGGACTTTGTTTCGTGACGTTTGGACCTATAGTGTGGAAGTTATTGAATTTCAAAGTTTTTATGGATTACAAAATTGAATGAAATTATCTTTTATTTTGAAAAAAAACATAACTTTCACATAGCATGTCCAAAGGCCACAAAACAAAGGCCTTGCACTCCTTTGTGCATAAAGCTTTTTATTCGTATCAAGAATGCAACCTCTCACAACTCAACAAAGCCCTTACCTTCCTTCTAATGTGGAAGTTATGAATTTTGGTGTTATTTTAATTTAAAATATTTACTTTCATTTTGATTTTGGCAACAACACATGGCACATTAGAAATCTTCAAAGTCATTTAACAGCCATTGTTTGGCCCCATTGTTTGTCAAGGGTTAAAGTGAAACAATCTATTACCATTTTCATCCTAGTTTTATCTTTATGCATCCATGAGTACATTTGGAACAAACATGAATACCACTTTAAGTATTGTACATGAGGGGGGAATTGGGTGGTAATAGTTTGGTCTACTTCAATGGATGAAGAAGGGGAGTGAGAACCCATATTTGCCTTGTTTTAAAAATAAATAAATAAAAAGGCAAGCACATCAAAAAATATATATTTCTAAAATTATGGGTATTCTCAAAATCTAGATCTATACTCTTCAAGCAAATCCAATGCACATGGCTCTATCATCCAACTCTGATGTCCACTATTCACAAGCTAAAGTATATACATATAGAAAGAGACCTTGTATAAATATTTGCATCAAAAATATGAGGTGAATAGAGATAGAGGTATTGAACAACTTTTTTAGTCAATTTATTGATTAGGTGATGTCATTAAACACATGTGGTTTTGTAAAATTGTCATTTGTATAATCATTGTTTGTTTTCTTTATCATATAGTGTGCTTGATTTGTGTAGGTGACCCTACTAGCAATAGAGTAGGTTTGTCGCGCCCCTTAGTGACACTTACCACCTTAAGCTCACTTTCCAAACACTTAGCACCTTAGTGCCACTAAGGTTCACGCTCTCCTAACACTGCACATGCCACGCACCCACAGTGTTAGGTTCCAACCCAAGTCACGGGGTTCCCCATTCCTCCGTGACTCCCAATCCTTTCCTTCTAATCCTTAACTCCCACAAGACACCGGGCATGTCATTTGATGACATGGGGCGGAACTTCCATTGATGTCCAAGCAATCGGTGAGGCACTACTCCCACCGGTGCTAACCGCCCTTGAATGGGACCCAACTCCCCACTAGGCCCAACCCAACTCATTTCGGGACTCACTAATCGGGACTCACCCAACGGGACTCACACCATGGCCTAGTGTAGAGTGGGGCACCACCCAACCGGTATCAAGGAGTGCCCAAGCACTCCATGGTAACACACAAGTGGTGGTGAGGCTCCAACACTAACCTCGCCACCCGGGGCCACTTAGGCTCACCATGGCACCATCCGGGAGGGAGGAGGGAGACCACCCCTCCTCATAGTACTCTCTGCGGGATTCGGCAGCCCCCCCCCCCATACTAGAGGTCACCGGGAACCCCCAAGATGCACCCCATCTTGGAAGACCACCCATTTCTCCCGATTCGCACTACTTTGGGACTCCCGAACTTCCACCCGGCATAACTTTGCGGTCCGGGATCCAAATCGCACATACGACCCCATTTTCGACATCTACGCGACGCGTAGATGCCGATGGACTACTCACTTGCTCCATTCGGACAAGTACTCGCAAAGATATCGCCCTCCAAAGATTCGGGACACTCCCGGCGCGGCCAGAGCACTCCCGGCGCGACCAGGGCGCTCCCGGCGCGACCGGGACACCCCCAACTTTGAACGCCCATAACTTTTGACTCGCAAGTCCAAATCACGCGTTCTTTGGACGGCTAGAAGCGTCTTCTCAAGACCTTTCCAAGCATGTATCACACGCCTTCAAATTCATCCGGATCAAAGCGCTACATCGCTCTGATCGCTCGGGACTCCTAGTCCCCCTCACCTCATCTCTTGCAAGGCTTGGGGAGTCACCCCCAATGTCCCCCTTGCTCACCAAGGTGGCACGGGCACGCCTTGTGATGAGGGTCGTGACAAGGTTGGCTCATTGATGACCCTTTCCCCACATTTAGGCTTATCACATTTATAAAAAGAAAATAACAAACAAGGAATTTGTATTCTTTATGTATGTCAATTCACTCATTTTTGTAAAGAAGAAGAAAATTTATTGGTAGTGAGAAGACAACATATATTTTTCCATTGTTGTCTCTATATGGGATTATTTTTGTCCATTTGAATGTAAAATGTAGCAATATTAGTAATTTTATATATAGATATGATGTGATAAATATCCAAAAATATCTTCAATACTGAAGAATAATGGATGAAATTTTTTCTATAAGTACATATTGCATAAATGTATTCATTGAATTACAAAATTCTCACTTTTCAAACCAATTCCAACCTCAATTCCTTAAAATATTGTCAAATGCATGCAAAACATGAGTACAATTGTTGTTGTTGGTCTAGGAAAGGAAAAAACTTTTGCAATAAAGCTCTAAAGAATCTATTAAATTGTTGAGTAGAAGTTAGATTGAAAGAAAAACTAAATCTTCTATAGCTTTAAAGTAGAATTGAAACATGCTAATTCGAAAGGTGAGATTGTTCTAAAAAGCATATTAACCTTTTTGAATTTATTTTTTAAGTTGTAAAAATTGAGTTCAAAAATTAATCCAATGTTTTATTTTCACAAGAAATTTCTATAATTGGTCATAGAAGAAGAAACTCCATAACACTCATATCACTAATCCAATGGAAAGAATAAAAAAATTCCATGTAGACAAAAATATAATCCTTTGAATTCTTTTTTAATTCATCTCAAGTGATTTTAAATTTTATTTTTTCACATGGATTTCCTCGTTTTGAGCTTACCATGGCATAACTTTTGCTCTGGAAGCACCGATTGAAATAAAATTGCATTTCCTTATAGCTCAAGTATTTTTTCTATCTCAAAAAAATTCTCAGAAAAATCACTTCAAAAGTTGATATTACACAAGCCTACCCAAAATCCATTTTGTGCCAAGGAGATTTTGGTTCTTTAGCGGCTAATAAGTAACCATTTCCTAACAAGTCTTGTAATTTAATTAGAGTTACTAATTGTTCTTGATATTACCTTCGACACTGATTTTCCGAAATCACACTATTTTAAATGAGTGCAAGTCGAGATATCCCGGTATAGTGTCAATTTCCAATATACAAAAATGCTAATGACACTCCATTTTAGGGTGACAATAATTTGGCGCCCGCACTAAATTAGTGGAGTACCTTCCCAATGGCCAAGCGACAACAGAACGCATGCACGCTCATGCCACAAAATGCCGGCTGCGAGCCTTCTCGGCAACCCGAGCGCGCCAAGGAGATCAAACTGATGGATGAAACATAATCAGTCATGGATGAATGTCGGCTTGAGTTGCTCCACGAGTCAGCAGTGTTCAGTTATTTTTGAATTTTCTCCACTGCCCTTTCAGAGGAGTCTCTGTCACTGCAGCCAATTCACAATTAAGGCATCCGACCCATTTCCAACCACTGGAGCAATTATGCGTACATGGAGTGCAGGTTTCTGGAGTGGGGAAATTTCCCTGTGTATAAAAATAAAGTTTGGAAGGATTACATAATTTTCCAAAATTTTATTTCACAAAACACAATTTCTATGAATTTTTTAGCTCAAGATTTTGTTCGACCCATATGGGCCTTCCTATTTCCGACCAAGGGCTAGTTGCAATATTGAGAGTCTTCTAGCCAATCATTATGTGCCACAACTACATCGGAAACTATGCCATAAGTAATCACTACTCATTAGTACCTAAACAAAAAAAAAAAAAAAAAAAAAAAGTCTATAGGGTGGAAATGGGTGGGGGATCGAAAAGGGGTCGTCTCCTACAAGAAATTTCTAAAATTTAAATTTTTTTTGGAAACAAATAGACAATTCTTGGCTAAATCAGATGTTAATCCTTAGAGCTCCAAAGTCTTCTCTAAAATTGACAATTCGAGAAAAATCATGATAAAGTGCTATTTGGAAGAATATTTTGGAATTGATATACAAATAAAAGTTTTAGATCATGGATTTCAGATTCCATCTACATGGTTTGTTTTTTTGAAACAAATGAACCAGAATTTCATTGCAAAGGACGAAATACAATATTGGCAACCATAGGTGGCCTGCTAGAAAACAAAAGGACTACAGTCTAACTACACAAACCCACCCACCTAAAGACCCAATGGATAGACATTAGATGTTTTTCAACAGCTCTAGAGGGCCATTTCAAGCCTGTTCACACAACAGTGAGGGAATGGTTGACTACTATTAGTCGTCATAAAGACTAAAAAAATTACTATTATTATTTTTTGCCCTGAAATTGAAAAAAAGTCAAAATAAAATAAAATTTGACATGGTCGCCTCTTGACCACATCAACTCACTAAAGTGGTACAGTAGTGGCGTAGTTCACTGAATTCTCCATTACAGGGAAATTGAAATCTTCTAATGGGGCCAGATCTCATCTAATGCAAGAAGGCCACACAATAGGTGCAACACACATAGAAGCCAAAAGGTCTCGCTTGGCCTACCAAGAAAAGGCCTAGTCCCTACACACCACACAAGGAAGAAGAATTCAAGATGGTTGAAATAGAAAACCAACAAACAAGCTAGACATTTTCCAACAAGGTTGGCCTACCTCTATCTTGGCAAAGAAATCAAACTTGCATCGGCAACATTAGAACGTACTCAACAACCTGAGTTGCACAATAGAGTAATGCTTGGTCTTCTGGCAAACCTCGGCCCATTCCATCCTCACATAGTCGAGGAGGCCATTGCAAATTATGTGACCTACCAAGCAATCTAGAGTCTAGGTTTGGGCATTGAAGACAAGGTCATTCCTCTAGAGCTAAGAGCCAAGAGAACGATAGAACATAGCTCCAATCAAATCCTCCTTACTTGATTGAACTTCCGAGGGATACCACCAAAAAAAATGCCTTGACGCCACGTGAGTGGCCTCAAGGGGCCTTGAGCATTTCTTCCAACCAACATGGCATTCAAGATGTGAATGGCCCATTGCCATGCTCTTTGCACTGAGAGACAATTCGAAAATTTGTGGAGCATTGTCTCTTTGGAGTCTCTAGGACAAACAAGGCAATCGCTCCATCGGCATCTATACATTTAGATTCACCAATGCTATCACCAATATTGCTTTTGTAAAATTTGAAAAAGAAATTCAAAATTCCTTCAAACTTCAATTACGAGCAAAATATTATGATTTTTTTAGTAGAATTTGATGGAATGGATTTAACTAAATGAAGTTCTCTTGACATGGTGATTTAGGGAAATTTTTGTGCTCTTTAAATCTATGACCTCATTTTCTCAAATCCCATCTTGAACTAGAGTCAATGCAATTTTGGTTTGGTCAACTACTTGACATACTTTCACATTTTTAATTTTAGAAAAATGTGTCCTCTAGTAACACTAAATCCAACCATTAGATAGGACAACTACTTGATCAAGTATCTCTACAAATTAGGTTAACTTTCATCCAAGAAGTAATAAAGATGAAACTTGAGTTTCAAATTTGTTCATCATCCCATAAATGGATGTCAAAGCTCTTAGGAGCTAACCCCGAATTTTGTTATAGTAAGGTGAAAAAAAAACGAAATTGTCAAAAGCAACAAATCAACATAGTTGGAGGCACCTTTTTTAAGATGATTTTTGGTGGTATTAGCAATAAAAAATCATGAATTTCAATTTTTTTTTAAATGGATTAGACATATAATTACTATGAATTTTCAAAGTAGAAGCTCCCTAGGCCTTTGAAAGCATCAAATAGTTAAGTCACAAAACCATAATCTTAAGAATCAACAATTGACCAATTTCAATAGTACTTTGAAAGAAACTTTAAATGGAAGTCTACTTGTCAAGAATGGATACAGGGACAAAAAATTAGCCAAAAAAACAAAGCTCCAAGTTTTTGCCCTGTCATAGAAGGTTTACATCATTGATACAAAGGAGTTTGTTAACCTTTGAACAAGCAAAGGAGGGGAACATATAATTTGAGCATTTCCAAATAGTCAAAAAATTATGGCTATAGACAAGAATTTAGACATAAGATCCTAGTTTTTGCAAATCATTATGTTCTTTCCATTCCTATCTCACATGATTCAAAACCTTGCACCAAAATCATAAAGAAACTAAAATCATATTGATGAAGATTAGACAAAAAAAATTATTTTAACAAAATATACTTAAAGAAAATACATGTAGACATATCATCAAAGATACTCTAATAAAAACAATGAAGCATTGGGAAATAATTCTCAAATATTGTGACATTTGTTGATGACCAACATATGCACATCTTGTAAACCCCAATAGCACCCTATCGCAAAACAAAGACAGTTGAATAAACTAATCTTAACTTGAAAGTGAATGCTTGAATGAAAATAGGCAAGTTCCTAAAAATCCAATGAACATTCCATAGCCAATAGCTACATATTAACCTTTGCACCATCCAAGAATTCATCTTTACCCCCCTAAAGGACCAAACAACATTTTTGGCATTATAGAAATTTAGGGCAACTCACCAAGAACAAAAAAGATAGTTTTTTCTTTGACATTCTAAAACAATACATGGTCAAGGAGGTGCTTTTAAGGCACAATGATTTTTTAACTTTTGACTACATGGTTAAATAGTTATTATATGATATATACAATTTCTATTTCTTGGTGGGCAATGTGTGTAGCTTAGAAAAGAAATTAAGAAATAAAAAAATTGAAATTGATTTTCTCTCTCTCTCTACATGGAAAGCTTTTCATCATTCCATTTTGATTAATGAAATGAAAGTTATGAAGAGTTTTTAGTTTGTAGGTGGTGTGAATCTCTACTCTAAAATAAACATTGAAGTCCTTTATTCAACTTCATTTTCAATATTTTTGGAAATAAAATAAAATCATTGGGTATAGATTGATTATTACAACATTACGAATTTTGCAAATTTTGGAATTTTTCAATTCCATAACTAAATATTTGATACTTTCATGTTTTAAATCATACTCTACTTCTCATTAGTTAATATTTTTTTCAAGCATGAATACGAAATGTTTTTGGTTGAGATTTTTTATTTGTGTTTTCAACTTGTTTTTTCAACATATTATGGAGAGTTTCAAGTTGTAGGATCTCCACATTTTTGTTTCAAAATTTTGAATGATAAAAAACTAACAATTTGCAAAGAGTTGAAAATCCTTTTTTTTATAATCCAAACATCAATATCTTGCAATTGGTAAGTTTCTTTTTCTGAAATTTTAGAAAGGATTGTGTGGTAATAAATATAAATGAAGATTTTAGCCAAGGTTGCTATAAAGTTGAGTACTTTGAAGCAATTTGGGGCCTAAAAACTTGAGTTACTTTAAGGACTAAAATTTGGAAGAAAAATACAGAATTCATACTTGAATTCACCTCCAATTTATCTTCATTCACTGAAAACATGATTGAATATACCAAGCTTCAAGACCCACACTTGGTTTAATTTATCATGCTTTCGTAATGAATTAGACTAAATTTGGGTCTACAAGCTAAGTCTATTTCAACATGCTTTCTAATATTGTTGTTGTAATGTGTGATGTTTGCTATTTAAAATTGACATTTATTTTTGTATGAATTAAAGTGTTGTAGTAAGTGTTATATTAGATGGTGTTAGTGTTATTCATCTTCTAGTTGGTTACTTGAATATAAACCAATAATGATTGGAATGAATGAATTTATTGGTAAGGTTAATGAGAAGTTAGAGTTAGGCAACTACTAGCTTCAAAGGGCTAGGAATTGTTTGGGAGTATTCAAGTGTGGACTTGCTACCTATTGAGCCTCTTGGACCTTAGGAGGGTGTTAGTGAAGTTTGGTAAGTAGTGAGGGTAAACATTGCATTTTGTACAAACTATAATTATACATGACTTCTGTTAATTATGAAGAAGTTAGTTTTTGACCGTGGATATTCCAACTATTGTGAGCAATTGGTGTTTCTATTTGAATTGAGATCTTCGTGGCTTCTTTTAAACAAGATATACTCCTAGTATAAGAATTTGGGAGCATTATTATTTATGGATCAATAGTTATATTAAAGCGTTGAAGTAAAGGTTGTCTAGTATCTATTGAATCTAAGGCAACAATGATTTGAAAGTTTTATGTAGGTTTTCTTGTGGAAAACCTACATAAAGCTTTTAAATCAATTTTTTTGCAATAATGTTGAATGTTTGTAACACATATGTTGAAAGAACATCCTTGGGAGGTTTTTTCTTTATATGGTTATGAAATATGGTAAGAACATTGCTTACCTCTTCATTAGTATTATATAAAAAAAATATTATAAACTTTGAACATAATCATAATTAGTTATAGGCAAAATAGCAATTGGGGAAGAAGTTATGAAGTAGAAGTAGTAATTTTTAAGTCTAGTGCAGTAATTTTGTTACTATACATAGGAAATAGTTTAGAATGATTTGAAAGTTTTATGTAGGTAGTCTACAAGATATGTAAAGTGGTTCCAAATATTCAAATGTTTGGAAATAGAATTTAGAAGTTATAGAAGCTCAAAGTTGACAATGTTAAATTGTACATGGTAGAAGGGAGAAGAAGATGTTGGATACATTTAGATATAATTATTTGTAAAGAAAATAAAGCACTACCACAACAAAGGGCTTCATGTCATTGTAATCCCATTCGCAAACTTTGTGATACTGTAAGTGAAGGACATGGTCAACAAATTCTTTGTCAAATATTTATTTATTTTCCTGAAATTATGATTTGATAGATACTAAGAAAATCTGCAATTTTATTTTGCTCACTATACAAACATCTCATCTTTTGGAATAATCGTTTTTCTAAAATTTTGGCATTTATTTTTTGCCAAAAGCAACTCAATATTGCTACTCTCTTTCTAAATAAAAACTTTTTCAAAAGGCCAACAATAAACCTTTTTACAATTCACAAGTATTAGTTACAAGTGTTGGTTTATATCTTGTTTCTATATTGTAGGATACATATAAGGTAACAGCTAAAATTGTCATATTTTTCTTGTATTTAGTTTATATTATAAAACTATTTTAAATCAATTATATTCAAATTGAAAAATGAAAAAGAAATCAAAACATTGTTTGAATATCTTATACCAAAATTATAGGGATCAATTTTTTTGGTAGATGTTTTTGAATTGTCACTTTAGCAATGGGTGCATATTTATGTAGGAGATGCTTATGGTATGAATATCTATGTAAGTAGTACTTTTAGGCATCTAATACATTTGGGTGTTCCTATCTTAATTGTTTGGAAATTATATTATAGTGGAAAGTCCATAAAGTGCCCATTTAAGAATTGATTCTCAATTGGAGGAGGTTTCACTTCAAAAAACATTTTTTCAATAAATGTTTTTGAAAGACAAATAGAATTGGTATCTAATTCAAGTTGTTTCATATTTTTTGGACCTTGATATAATTAGTTATGAATTTTGAAGTTGGAATCAAGTAAATCACAAAAAGCATCCACCTCCTAATACATTCCTTTTTTATACCTTGACAAATGCAATTGGCCCATTGAAGAAAACAAAATGGACCTATGTATTAGAAAATTTATTTAGAGCTCAAGCATTATATGGACCTCCTACTTTAAATAAACTATAGAAGTGTTGGAGTTGATGAAGTATTCTTGTATTTGTATAAACTTAAGCCCTTAATTTAAGTTTCTTTCTTACTAGTATTGAATTTTTGCCATTTAGAGCATCCTCAATCCAATTGGAAACCACCACACCAATACTATAATGAAGTGGCAAGTCCCCCAAATACCTCTCAATGCAATTGGAATTAGTTTCTCTTTATTCCCAAACTCACCATTCTCCTTTCCAAACCCAACACGTTGGCACAATATGAAGAGCCCATAATTTGGCTTACAATAGGAAGATTCATAATTGCCAAACCTTTTCAAGCTTTGTTGTATTTGCCAATAAATTGAAGCTTCCCTTTTTGTATGAAAAAAATATTTTCAATGTAGAATCTTTTCCTTTTTTTTTATAATGCAAAAAAATCATTTGAGGTTTGGTTTGCCAACTTTGCAAAGGATCAATTTTTTTAAGAGTCACCAGAATGGAATGAGGTTTCCACCCCTCTACTTGAAAATTTTGATATTGTCTTTGTTTCCGATCATGGAATGAGGATGGTCTTAGAACATCCTCAATGGAAACAATATAAGGTAAACTCCCCCATTATGGACAAAATGGGAACAAACCCATTGTGGGCAAAATTGTAATGGTGGTATACATTTCAGAACTTGAATGTACACCACCACAACAATTTTGCCCACAATGAGTTTGCTCCCATTTTGTCCACAGTGTGATAGTTTACCTTACTAACGCAATAAGGCGGGAAGGAGAGTTGGAAACAAAAAACATGTGTCCAAATGCAACCTCTAGTAGGCTCATCACTCTGAAGGGCACATTAGATTTTGGTTTTCCCAAGATAGTTTTTTGCTTCCATGCAGAGCACGACAAGCAAGCGCCTCAACAACTGCAGTCAAAGGGAATCATAGCAACAACCACCAAATGTCCCACCCCTCCAACCAATCATCCATCTTTGTATCTGATGACACTAGCAACATGAATAGTAAGCTTATCCACAAATAGGCTGTCCAGAGCTTTAGGGTTGGAAGTATATAACCTGCAAGGGTTGAGGCATTGCAGCCAGCCATGATTTGCGACATTAAGAAAATGTCCCCATGAACAGGCTCCACATGTCCAGTTGCAATGCTCCCAAGGAGTGAGGATGGTCTTATTAAATTTCCTAGCTCCACAGTAAGTACTCCATACTTAATTAGCTGTAAATTTATTCCTAAAGCCTAGATTGGAATGAACAATACCGTGCCCAGTAAGATAGAATATATGTACTTTACTCGTGCAATGAAATTCTGATTCCTATGTTTCAAAAACAAAAATTAATTTAAAAAAGAATTAAAATGTATGGAGGTATAATCCCATGATGCCATTGGTGCAATACTTAGTAGCTGTTGGATACGCTAAAATCGGTTGGAACAAGAATGTCTGAATGCTGCATTGACCACATACACTGAACCTGGCTTCAAATCATAATGACCCATTAAACAAACGTGGTCAGAATTTTCCTAATGCTTTTCCCATTCAATTCGGATGCATTTTCTCATCTTCCAAAGAAACCTGTTGGCCATTTTGGCTCCATGGACCAAGTTTGAATCACAATTTGTTTTGTGCAGTGCAGTGCACCTGGTCCATTTCATTTGCACTGGGATTCAATGCACCTAGTCAAACCTATTTGGAGTGACGGAAGAATGGCAATCTCTTAAAAAAATGTCAATTTCTTGGTTGATCATATTCATTAGAACAAGTGATTGTTCCTTTTGAATTATTATTTGAACTTGAATTCAATGCATCTAGTCAAGGTACATTTGGATAACTAACTTAAGACTAGAAAAAAGATAAATTATAAATTTGGAAGAATTGAGAAGAAGCAAGCTAACCTATGAATAGGGAAAAATTGATAAGGTTATTGAAAAGAATGAAATTAAGAAGAATGCGAGGCACACTTTATTTGACTTGTTATGAATTTGAAAGAATTGAGAAGAAGCAAGCTATGAATAGGAAAGAATTGAGAAGGTTATGCAAAAGTATGGGATTAAGAAGAGTGTGGGGCACACTTTATTTGACTTATATGTTTGTCTTTCAATTGGATGTACATAAGACTAATTTCAAATATGCTTATAACCTCATTTGTCTATTTATAATTCAACAACTACACCATCTACTTTGAAATGAAGAGATTGCAAATGCCCATACATGGATTTTATTAGCAATGAATCCACAAATTGAAAGCAATTTATTCTTCGTTCTATCAAACCCAACTAGAACTAAATCACCAAATAAAGGTTTGCATTTTAGTAATGTCCAAGATACTATTGTTAGTATTAAAGTAAAGATGAAAATCAATTTAGAACTTATTAATTATAAAAGAAATGCACATGGAAATATGTTGATCAAATTTACAAATGATTTTTATAAATAAGGTATTAATGTTCACTTGATACTTCACTAGACACTAGAATTTTTTTGGAATGTTTACATATGTATATTTAGATTTGTGAGTGAACATTTTATATAAGGTCTAATGTAACTATCACACTTTTGAATGTCACAAATAGTTTGTTGTATATAGAAATGTGATAATATAAAATACAAAAGGTGCATGGGATCATGGTGTAGTATTTAAATATAAATATAATATTTTAATTATTTTCATTTAATGGTATAATTACTATAATAAAAAATTACATAAATTCCTAATTATTTTATATTTTACTTGATAATATAAATATTCAAGATCTCATATTAAAATATTAGACCACTAAAACTTATTACTACTTAGAACATGAATTTGATGTTGTCACATTTTGGGGGGGGGTATATGTCTACAACAATGGTACATAAACCATCATAATGACATGCACTAAGATCCAACTACCATAGGTGAAGGGCATTTTATATATTTAAAATTAAATAAACTTTAAAGGTGCTAACTATACAAAAAAAATCTATAGACTTTTTTTTTCTCTATTAAATCTTTTGAAAAATATATTCCCAAAATGTACATCTATTTTTAGAAATATACACAATAATGATTGCATAAAGGATTTCTATATATAATTATTGCACTTACTTTTGGTTGGCCCTTGTTAGACTTCCATGATGGGTCTTGCTCATCTCCCCCCTCCAAAAAAAAACCTCTTGATGAAAGAAGATCTTAAAACAGAGCCCTACATTCTTCTAGTGTGAACTTGGAATCATCACTAAATTAATGAAATATTAGCTAATGAAAATTTTGAAGACATTAGCTAAAAAAATGTCAATTCTTTTGAAGGAATATTCAACAATATTATCTCCCTTTCACAATGGATAAAAATGCATAATTTCTATAGAATCTTTAAGAAGTATCACTCTATTTTGGATTTCTGTATAGGGCAATCACTAAGGTGAGAAGGAATTCAGAAAAAAAAAATAGGTTGATGAAGAGGGTTGAAGAATGTGTCTTTATTTTCAAAATTCCCTCCATCTACAAGGAGATTGCCCAACGTAAACACCCACCTAGAAATGGCTGAAATATGTGATTGATGAATGAAAAATTTGTAATAACCAATTACAAGGAATTCATGCACCAAGAGGAGATCATGGGAAATCTTCCTCCTACAAAATAAATGGAACATTTTGTAGTGGGGTGGGGCTATGTATGCACATTCAAATGACTAAATTATCTATCATCCACATTTTTTGTGTGTTTCATCCACTGACATAGATGTAAAAAGAGCTTCATCACCATGGACCCGTTGACGATTGTTTTCTGCAGTTCTGCACAGCCCTAAAAAAGCCCACCCAGATCATCAATCCCAGCACTCATTCAAGTGAATTGCGGCAGGTGTTCCACTATCTTTACTATAGTTTTTTTTTCCTCGCCCTTTGGGTCAGTGTCCTTGAGACCTTGAGTGACTGAGAGCAAATGATGGGTGCTCTTCATGATGCCAACAACAGTTTCTTATTCCAGCCAGTCCAAGAAAATGGCAGTGAATATGCCCAACCAGTAGTACAACTGAAGTGCAATAGTGCATGACTCTCTTGGGTGCCTTATGGTGCACATGACGGACGGAGGTTCTTCCCAAGCACAAGGACAACGGAGCTGAAAATTTAGTGGTCAAATGGGTACAACTTTCAAGGGCTTTCTTGCGAGGAATCATTGTTCTTTTGGGGGCGATTTAGCACTCAAAAGTTGTACCATCTTCTTTTGGTGAGGGATATTGAGTGATAGAGTGAGTCAGTCCTCTACACAAATGACAAATGAATGAAATGAGGTTGCAGCACATTAATTTCTCTACATTTGACACTATATAAATATTTTCAATTATTGTACAAGAATGCCCTATTTTTTTAATCAGGAATTGTTGTAAGTGGGACTCATGAACTTTCATGTGTACAATGGAAATGTATATAGAAGTTTTTGTTGACTTTGATGGCTTATAAAGGAACTTTCTTGATGGAAGGCAACCTAATTGTTAAGGCAATGTAATTTCACTAATTTGTGTAGTTTCAATGGATGAAATTAGGTTGCCTCACACTATTTTCTATACATTTGACACTATATAAATATTTACTATTATTCTACACAAATGCACTACTTTTGAATTAGGTATTGTTCTAATTGGGATTCATGAACTTCTATGTGTATAAATGGAAATGTATGCAAAGGTCTTTGTTGACTTTGATGGCTTATAATGGAACTTTTTTGGGGGTAAGGCAACCTAATTTCACTGTTCAGTGTAGTATCAATGGATGAAATAGCTCAATTGATGTGGAATTTTGGGACAATATGACATTGTTATAAATGACTTTGTATATTTTTTGGATGAATACATGTATTTTTATCTGTATGTTTCATGTTTCATCCATGTTAGTGGATGTAATTAGTTTCTCCACTCCATTGCATGCTACTTCATGGGTTGCATAAAAAAATTGAAAAAAAACACATTGGGGCTCATAATACAATATGAATATAAAGTTTGTCAGTATCCATACCTTAAGTTAGGCTGCTTGTTTTGTTTGTTTGTTACATTGAGATCTCCCGGACCGTGCGTCCTTCAGCCATGTGCTTGATACCGTCGGAAAGCCCTCGGTGAGAAGGGGTGCATGGGCTTGGTTTTGTGAAGTTTTGACCTATGGTGTGAAAGTTATTGAATTTCAAAGTTTTTATGAACAAAAAAATTAGAAAAATACTTTTACTTTGATTTTGATTGTGGCAACGGCATAGGGCATACTAGTCACTATTATTGTATGTTTTTTAAAAATCATTTTGGTTGTGATTTTTTGTGTCCTCTTAGGTTATGAAGATTGCACACACTCAAAGTTGAAAAGAAACATTTGAGTGTAATATAGGGGTAATCTAATGCTCTTGTCTTACATTTATTTTTGTTTGCGACTAAAGGAAAAAAAAGTTTGATGTTGAATTGTGCAGAACCTTTTCAACCCCTAAAGGATGGACTTACAACCACTAATTCAAAGCCTCATTGCTTATCACTTAGTTTGTTGCCATTTTGGAATAGATATTCATGAAAAAAATTTATGTTTATTTTTCAGAGATGATATTAAATGTCTTCTCTACTTCAAAAAAAAATAGATTTTTGTGAAAAATATTGATTTTTGTGAAAAGTTTTGAAAAAAAATGAAGAAAAAATCATATTAAATAGAAAATTATTTCAAAAAATCTGAAAATTTCACCATGTGTGTAAATTACAGTGACAAACATCATGGTGTAAACTCAATTTCCATGTCATTCTATGATTAGAATACAATGGATATTGAAAATACATCCAAAGTTCAAACTACAATGAAATATTCAATATTACAAATTTTTCCAAAATTCGAATTGGAGTAGAAAATAGAGTAGATGACCTTCATTTCGTTAGTTGGTCTTAAACTCAAAAAATATCATTTTTTTGGAGAAATTTCAGTTTTGAGCAAGGAGCAACAACTCCTCTAATACACGAAAATAGCAAATTTTGACATCCATGACAACAAACACTAGTTAAACAAAAAATTCAATTGGATACTCTTTGTAACTCAACATCAAAGGTCAACAACAACAAAAAAAAGGATGAAAAAAGTGCTTCTAATCTCTTTTGAGGATCCTGGACTATCATCCAAACACCACAAAATGGTGTTGGTGGCAGTCCAGGGTTAAAGGCCAATCATGATGTGCATATCAATACGGGTCACCACCCCTTTTCTTTTAATTTTTGAGAAAATGCTAGGATGGTGATCACTTAAAATTTGGTGAAGCATTGTATTACATCCATCCATTTTTTGGACCAAAAAACACTTGACAATCATAATTTTGAACTTTTTCATCCAAATTTGGCAATTTCATCCATATTTTTTATTAAAATGAAAAAAAATTGTCTAAAAAAGATTACTTTTCTCTCACGAAAAACAAACATTTACCTTGAAATGGTGCAATCTGGCACCATGGTGCAAAAAAGGGGGGGGGGGGCATATTAGAGGCCTCTTTTAGGATCGAGTAGTTTGGTTAGAAGTTTTTTTGAGTTTTTGGTTCATTGTGATTTGTTTTGTTGTATTGGTTTTCTATAGAATGAAATGGTCCCATAAAATTCAAATTAAATACTCTTCTTGAAAAAGATTCCGTATGCATAAGTCACTATTTCAAAGTTGTGAAGGAACTAATGATCCACATGAAAATCCACATGACCTTACTTGTAGGTCTTCTCATAGTTATTTTTCTAGTTTAGGCAAATTTAATTTCTACTAGTTAGTCAACATTGAATTATAAAGAAAATAATGTTGGACTAAAATGATATAATTTGCATAGTAAAGGTCCAATCAAGGAACCTTATTCTAATCCTACCATCACTTGCATTCTTTAGAATTGCACCTAAATTGTTCTTTCCAAGGGGCTCAACTCCAATTCCATTGATCAATCAAATTACAACTTCTAAATTATATTTAAGCACCTTCCAATGTTGGTTAACCCTTTAGATCCCACACATATTTGGGCAAGAATCCAAATCTAGACAAAATCTTTAAAGAAAATGTGTGATCATTGAAGAAATAGAAGCCAAATTGGAAAAAAGAAAATTTTACTAAATTAAAAATGAATTATAGACAATGGGCATGCAAGAAATTAGCCATTTACACTAGCGTTTTTATTGCAAGCATTTGAAGTTCCCTAAGAATGCATGCATTGCACTACCCTCATGCATTTTTGTGACTCCAACCTAATAATCATATTAATTTTATACCTTCCAAATTTGGAAGTAGTAAAGGCTTTTGCACATTCTATTGAAAACTATTTGCATAAACTAAAAAACTTCATGCAACATAATTTTAAATTTAGACATTCAATTAGAGAAAAATCATTCTCCCACAAAGAAGGTATATTTGTCCACACTTATATCTAAAATTAGAAAATATATATTCAAAATTGACCATGCATACTCTATAATTCATATGAGTTTCCAACTATAGATTTGAAGACAATTGCTTTCTAGGGATCTACAAAATGAGTCATAAAATAAATTTGTGGTTTAGTGCAAATTAGAGTCAACAACATTTATTTGAAAATATGTGATTTCAATTCCAAGTAAGATAACTTTACTGATTTCCGTTCCAATAAGCAATTGACCATTGTTTTTTATTTTAATATCATCTATTTTTTTATGGAATCCTGTTGGAAATCAAAAGAGTATTCAAAATATCCTTTTTACACATTTTCTTGACTCCATATAAATAAACTCTAGATTTTCAAATAATTGAAAGTAGGTGTAATAATCCAAAAGTGATCCTAGACTCTTATAAGTACAAACAATACTTTATAGGTAAGAAATTTGTATGAGTTGATTTTAGAAAGGGGTCATTATTAGGTGAAGTTGCTATAAGGAGATTCATCCTCTATTTCTCTCAAATTTAGGCTCATGGTCCACCATTGCACAAATTTTACAATCAACTCTATTGTATATTAAAAGGAATAGATAAAAATACAATAATCAAGGTTCCATTGAAGAGACATGTATCAATTGGTAATGTTCAAGTTCCTACTACCCAAAATTGAGTCAACCCTACAAGGATGTCACCTTGGTGATAGGTTCCAAATCTAAAAATGATTCAATTTTTGAATTAATAGATGCATTCTATGTCTCTATAGAAATAGACAGTGTCATCCATTGAATATTTTTTGTTTTCGGTGTCTTTAAAGGGTTAAAAGAGCAAGAACGAAAAAAGTTTCCATGATGAGGAAAGTAACCCTAACTAAAGGCCTTCTTATATGTTGGGTGGGTGGAAAAATTCATTATTGCATTTTGCCCAAACCTAGTGAAAAAAGAACCACCGACCTAATCAATCTGTATTTTTATGGGGTAAGCACTAGTGAAAATTAGTGATTGTTTTATTTATTTAAAATAAAATAAATGCAAACCACCAACCCAATGCCCCAAATCAGCCACCTACCTAATTAGGATATTCTAAATACTCTTGTGTATCCAATGAAAGGCCTTACCTGAATCGGTAGGGACTAAACATATTCCTATCCCCCTACAATTTTTAAGATGCATGATTGGAAGTTCATCCCCAACCATCACTATACTAAAGTTGACTCACATACAAATGGATCAGTTTGGAAATTTGGCTTGTAGTGACTAGGCTATTCACCATGCTTACATGTAAGTCCACCATAACAGAGGTCTACTAGATTTTGGAATTGTCTTTATTTTGTACAATTTTTTGTCAAACCTTCCACTCACAACGCTTCTAGAATCTAGGGAGACTTTTTCAATTACCTCCAATTTCTCAATTCTCTAAAAAGAATACTAAAAAAACTAAAAACATGTGAATCCAATTCCCCCATCTAATCATATATGTTGGGTGGGTGGACAAATGCACTATTGCACTTTGCCCAGCCCAAGTGGGACAAGAACCACTGACCAACCAATGTGTACTTTTATAGAGTGAGCATTAGTCAAAATTGGTGACCATTTCATGTGTTTAAAATAAAATAAATGCAAACCGCCAACGCAATGCCCCAAATCAAACACCTACCTAACTAGGATATTTTCAGTACTCTCGGGTATTCAATGAAAGGCCTTACCCATATTGGTAGGGACCAAGCATATTCCTATCCCCCCCCCCCCAATTTTCCAGATGCATAATTGGAACTTCATCCCCAACCACCATTGTGCTAAAGTTGACTCACATATAGGGGATTAGTTTGGAAATTTGGCTTGTAGTGGCCAAGCTATTGACTTGGCTCACATGTAAGTCCACCGTAACTTAGGTCCAATAGAATTGATGTTGTATTTTATTTTGTACAATTTTTCCCTAAACCTTCTTCTCACTAGCCTTCTAGAATCTAGGGAGACTTTTCCAATTACCTCCAATTTCTCATTTTGCTAAAAACAACACTAAAAAAAATTATAAATATATAAATCTACTCCCCCCCCCCCCATTGTACATGTTGGGTAGGTGGACAAATGCAGTGTTGCACTTTGCCTAGCCCTAATAGGATAAGATCCACCTACTAGTCAAGTTGTACTTTTATAGGGTGAGTAGTGGTGAAAATTGGTGACCATTTCATTTGTTTAAAATAAAATAAATGTGAACCGCCTACCCATTCCCCAATCAACCACCTATCCAACTAGGATATTCTAAGTACTCTTGTGTATCCAATGAAAGGCCTTACCTATATTAGTAGGGACCAAGCATATTCCTATCCTCCCCCCCACTGCAATTTTCTAGATGCAGAACTCGAACTTCATCCCCAATCACCACTTTGCTAAAACTGACTCACATACAAATGGATCAGTTTGGGAATTTGGCTTGTAGTGGCCAAGCTATTGATTTGGCTCACATGTAAGTTCACCGTAACTTAGGTCCAATAGAATTTGGTGTTGTATTTTATTTTGTACAATTTTTGGTTAAACCTTCCTCTCACTAGCCTTCTAGAATCTAGGGAGACTTTTCCAATTACCTCCAATTTTTTATTTCTCTAAAATTAATACCAAAAAAAGTAAAAATACATGACTCTACTTCCCTAGTCTAATTGTACATGTTGGATAGGTGGACAAATGCACTATTGCACTTTACCCAATTCTAATGGGATACAATCCACCTACAGGTCAAGTTGTACTTTTATAGGGTGAGCAATGGTGAAAATTGGTGACCGTTTAATTTGTTTAAAATAAAATAAATGCAAACGTTGAACCATTGTCCCAAATCAACTACCTACCTAACTAGGATATTTTAAGTACTCTCGGGTATCCAATGAAAGGCCTTATCCACATCGGCAGGGACCAAACATATTCCTATCCCCCCCCCCACCCACAATTTTCCAGATGCGTAATTGGAACTTCATCCCCAACCACCACTATGCTAAAGCTGACTCACATACAAATTGGATTGGTTTGGGAATTTGGCTTGTAGTGGCCATGCTATTCACCATGCCCACATGTAAGTCTGTCGTAACTTAGGTTCCCCAGAGTTTGGTGATGTATATTTTTTTAAACAATTTATGGTTAAGTCTTCTTCTCACAAGGCTTCTACAATCTACGGAGACCTTTTCAATTACCTCTAAGTTCTCATTTCTCTAAAAACAACACTAAAAAAACTAAAAACATGTGAATCCAATTCCCCCATCTAATCGCATATGTTGGATGGGTGGACAAATGCACTATTGCACTTTGCCTAGCCCAAGTGGGACAAAAACCACCCACCTAATCAATCTGTATTTTTATGGGGTAAGCACTAGTGAAAATGAGTGACTGCTTCATTAATTTAAAATAAAATAAATGCAAGTCGCTGACCCAATGCCCCCAATCAACCACCTATCTAACTAGGATATTCTAAGTACTCTTGTATATCCAATGAAAGGCCTTACCCATATCAATAGAGATCAAACATATTTCCCCCTCCAATTTTCCAGATGCATGACAACAAATTCATCACCAACCACCACTACACTAAAGTTGACTCACATACAAGTGGATCAGTTTGGAAATTTGGCTTGTAGTGGCCAGGCTATTCACCATGGTTACATGTAAGTCTACCATAACTTAGGTCCAATAGAATTAATGTTGTATTTTCTTTTGTCCAATTTTTCCCTGAACCTTCCTCTCACACGGCATCTAGAATCTAGGGAGACTTTTCCAGTTACCTCCAATTTCTTATTTTTCTAAAAATAATACTAAGAAAACTAAAAATACATGACTCCAATCCCCCCACCAAATTGTACATGTTTGGTGGGTGGACAAATGCACTGTTGCACTTTGCCCAGACCTAATGGGATAAGATCCACCTACTGGTCAAGTTGTACTCTAATAGGGTGAGCAGTGGTAAAAAATGGTGACCGTTTTATTTGTTTAAAATAAAATAAATGCAAACCACTGATCCAATGCTCCAAATCAACTACCTACCTAACTAGGATATTCTAAGTACTCTCGTATATCCAATGAAAGGCCTTACCTATATCAATAGGGACCAAACATATTCCTATCTCCTCCACGCCATGATTTTCTAGATGCAAAACTAGAACTTCGTCCTCAACCACCATTGTACTGAAGCTGACTCACATACAAATGGATTGGTTTGGGAATTTGGCTTGTAGTAGCCAAACTATTCACCATGCTTACATGTAAGTTTGTCGTAACTTAGATTTCCTAGAGTTTGGTGATGTATTTTTTTTGTACAATTTTTGGTTAAGCCTTCCTCTCACATGGCTTCAACAATCAAAAGTAACCTTTTCAATTACCTCTAATTTATCAATTCTCTAAAAATGACACCAAAAACTAAAAACTAAAAATACATGACTCCAATCCCCCCACCTAATTGTACATGTTCGGTGGGTGGACAAATGCAGTGTTGCACTTTGCCCAGCCCTAATGGGATAAGATCCACCTACCGGTCAAGTTGTACTTTTATAGGGTGAGTAGTGGTGAAAATTGGTGACCATTTCATTTGTTTAAAATAAAATAAATGTAAACCGCCTACCCATTCCCTAATCAACCACCTACCTAACTAGGATATCCTAAGTACTCTTGTGTATCCAATGAAAGGCCTTGTCGATATCGGTAGGGATCAAACATATTTCTATTCTCCTCACACCATGATTTTCGTGATGCATGATTGAAAATTCATCTCCGACCACCACTGCGCTAAAGTTGACTCATACACAAATGGATCAGTTTGGGAATATGGCTTGTAGTGGCCAAGCTATTTACCATGCTCATATGTAAGTCTATCATTACTTAGGTCCAATAGAGTTTAGTGTTGTATTTTATTTTGTACAATTTTTTTGTTAAACCTTCCTTTCACTAGCCTTCTAGAATCTAGAATCTAGGAAAAAATTTCAAATTACCTCCAATTTCTCAATTCTCTAAAAGTAATACTAAATACTAAAACATGTGAATCCAATTCCCCCTGTCCAATCATACCTATTGGGTGGGTGGACAAATGTATTGTTGCACTTTGCCCAGCCCTAATGGGACAAGATCCACCTACCAGTGAAGTTGCACTTTTATAGGGTGAGTGGTGGTGAAAATTGGTGACCGTTTCATTTGTTTAAAATGAAATAAATGCAACCATCTACCCATTCCCCAAATCAACCATCTACCTAAGTAGGATATTCTAAATACTCTTGAGTATCCAATGAAGGGCCTTACCTATATCGGTAGGGACCAAGCATATTCATGTTCCCCCCACTATGATTTTCCAAATGCATGACTGCGAATTCCTCTCCAACCACCATTGTGCTAAAGCTGACTCACACAAACGGATTGTTTGGGAAATTTGGCTTGTAGTGGCTAGGCTATTCACCATGTTCACATTTAAGTCTACCTTAACCTTGCACCACCCAAGGCTTGAGCAGGTTCAAAAACAACATTTCTTTTGAAGTGTTATAGATATAATTTTCACTGAGTTATAGAGATTTCAACCGTACAATCTTGTAGTGCACTTGTTGTAGATGACGAGCATCAAACTTGGTGTCATTTGACTACATAGATTGCAAGATTATAATGTTTTAGTGTTGAAAAAGGATGTTGAAATTTTCCTCAAAATACATTTGGAGGCGAAATTTGGTTTCTAAATCTACTCAAATGAAGAAACTTTAAACTAGAAAGTGATTCAAAATGAGCATAAAAACAAATGGATGAAAGAAAATATCATTCAATTGACTCATTGTGTCTGCAAAGTGGCTTTGAAATGTCAAAAAATGGCTAGAAAAGTTGCAAAAGATACATCTAAAATTGAACCTCCTACTAAAATGCTTCTCAATCACTCATAACTTTTTGGATTGATATGAAATTTTATACACACAAACTAGAGTAGTCTGCACAACTTTTCCAAATTTTTTTAATTGGAAACAAACATTGTATGAAGAAAAAACAAGCCATTGAAGTTCACTATAATCTAAAAATGTTAAGATTTTGAACTTCAAATTGCTCCCAGACAGTCAAAACAACTTGAATTCCCATGAAAATTCTATAATAGTAACTAGACTTCAAAGGGAACATAAATCAACAAATTTGATTGAAAACAAACTTTGGATGAAGGAGATACAATCCCCCTCAATTGCAACCATCAAATGCAGTTTGGTGAATTGAAATTGAACTTGTGAACTTCGATTGGCTTCCTAAAATTCAGGAAATCATTCGTTGATCTGAGAATTTTACCAAAAAAACTAGAAGAGAGAGTGCAAATTTTACAACAAATTTTATTGAATTTGGACATCAGATGCAAAAATTACAGCACTTTGAATTTGACTTGAGGACACTTTTGGTCCCCTTCAATTGGCAATGAGGGGTTAACTTAGGTCCGATAGAGTTTGGTTTTGTATTTTCTTTTGCACTACTTTTTGTTAAACCTTCCTCTCACAAGGCATCCAGAATCTAGGGAGACTTTTCCAATTACCTCTAATTTCTCATTTTTTTAAAAATAACACTAAAAAACTAAAAATAAGTGACTCGGATCCTCCCCCTTGGAAAAAATCTAATTTTGTACATGAACAGTGCCAGCATGGGTCTCAGTTATTTTTCCCAGCCAGTCAATTCCCTAAGAGTGTCATAATTTAACTTAATAAGTTATACTTCCGTCATCTTTCACCGGCTTTCAGTTCCTTCAACTAGTACTGTACCTTCCTCTGGCCCTGCTGAGCTTAACTTAACTTAACTTATCTGTGGCCCCTTCCACGGGCCTGCCATGCCTTAAATGTCTCCTGCCTCCAA
The DNA here is from genome assembly GCA_963920665.1 of Straminergon stramineum. Lineage (NCBI taxonomy): Eukaryota > Viridiplantae > Streptophyta > Bryopsida > Hypnales > Calliergonaceae > Straminergon > Straminergon stramineum. The sequence goes on along the minus strand of OY987264.1, from coordinate 9,872,704 downwards.
TCTGTTGACTCAGACGCGCAATAACTTAACCAATTTTTTTCGGAGATTGCCAAGTACACAACTCATCACTGAAGCTGATGATGCCATTCCAGCAGAGAAAATTGAGATCTTTCTGTAGAAAGTTGATAAGTTCATTTAATTTCATTTCGTCGGGGACAGTTGCGAGGGAGGCTGCCTGAATGACAAGAGCCCTAACTAAAATTATATTAACCCCTAAATGTCATAGAGAGAACTACATAAGTGAGGAGCTTTATTTGTTGTATCTAGAAAATCCATAATAAGTTGAGAACTCAGTTACTTGGTTGCTGAAGTTTTCACTGTTGAGATTTGAAGCCAACTTGCTACTGAGTATGAATTTGCAATTTAGAAGAGAATCCACCATGCAGATTTCGAGATTATAATATTTGATGAACCTGGTTTTCTACAAATCCTATTTTCTCAAAGTCCTCCAAGCATCCGCTCTGACGCACAGGGGTTAACTAAGATAATGACCACTGAGTAGCAAATGGGAATCACATGAGCCTGCACAAGATTTTGCTTCTTGGTCATGGAGTGGGTTGCAGGAATCATCAGGATCATCATCAAGCCAATGAAATCATTTGGAAACCTGTCCGTAGTCGATGAGCAAACTACACAATACATGCAGATTTTTGTATTTGTTTGAAATTTTTTTTATGAAGTGCCAAAGTGGCGATCATAAATGTTACTACCTTAATAGTATGCCTTGTGCTGTTGTCACACTATAAGAAAATAAAAAGTAAACATAATTTTTTTATTCAGAATTTTTTTGAAATTCAATAACTTTTCTACTGTAGCTAGAAATGCCAGGAAGCAAAGCTTGTGCACCCCTCCTTGAAGAGCACTTTCCAACAATACCACGAATGCGATTGGGGGATGTGTGGTTCAAGAGATCTCAATATAACAAACAAAATAGCCTAACTTAAGAGTATGGATAGTGGCGATCCAAATTTCAACATTCATCCACACATTGGAGAGAAATATCACATTAGTACATATCACATATCACACATCCATGATTATATTTTCATCCACAATTTGTCAATTTCATCCAAGATTTTTTTTTAAATTGGAAATTTGGGGGGAGTTCTTTGCCCTTTCAATACTACTTTGTTCCAAGGGCTTTATGTTAGGCCCAATACTTTGGTGCAAATGGCCAAAAAATTGCAGAAAAAAACTATTGAAGATATGTGAACTCCAAGCTAAAGAAAAAATACCAAAAATCATCAATGAAAAAACATATATTATTCTAGGCTAAAGAAAAAACACATAAAATCATCAAAACAAACAATTTGGCATAGTTGGAGGCACCTTTATCTAGAGAAAATATTTTTGTAGTACTAGCAATTGAAAATCATGCATTTTCAAGGAAAAAAATAGAGTTTATGGAGAAGGCATATAACTTCTTTGAATTTTCAAAGTGGAATTCCCTAGGCCACCCTAACTGTGTTTCTTTAAAATGCTTTTGTTTATGAAACTAAAATCTAGAAAAATCAATAGTAAACCAACTACAAGCTAAGTATGGAAAAATTTAACGACACTTGAAGGGAACATTTGAAAGGAAGAATATTGTTCATGAGTAGGTACACGGACAATATTAGGTGTTTCTATGTTAAATTGACCTTTTTGAATTGGCTTAATTGACCGTGAATCCCCAAAGAGGACGTTTGGTGTCCATTGGATGATTTTTGGAAGGTACAAAGGATGGAAAAATTATTTTTTCATTCAATTTTGGAAGAGGTGTAATTTCAATGAAAGATGTTGGATGATCTCTCTTCATGATAATTTCTACTTTTCTATGTGAAGAAATGGCAAATCCATGGATCATGCATAGTGTATTTTGCATTTGATGCTCTATTTTCTTGAATTGAATCTGAATATTGAATTTAAGAACAAATCTTATTTTTCTATATTTGAATTAATTTGAGTTAAATTAAAAATTTCCACTTTCAATCAAAAACATCTAAAGAATTTGGAAGCATTAATCAAAATGTACAATTAATGCATAAAGGTCATTAGATTGGAAAGTAGGTGTGACTAATTTCTAAAACCTCAAACTACAAATAGAAAGACTAATATTGAATTTAATAATAAATAATTAATCTATATCATTGTCTCATGTGGAAAAATATTTCTTCCCTCCATGGATATTTTGGGAAGCTCCCTCGATGAACATTAATTGGATGAAGTATGCTTTTGTAAAAACATATTTCATCTACATGGTGGATGCCTAGACGATTGAGCACTTAGGAATTGAGGTAATGATACCTTACTGAGAACCACTTAGTACTTGCATGACATTGATAAATCTTTAACATATAAGGACTAAATGCTCAAATTTCAAATTTCAAACAATGAAGGAACACAAACATATATGTACAATGCATGCTAGATCTTAGTTTTTTCATCCACCTATAATAAATGATTGTAGATTCTTGTTTATGTTCTCTATTATTTGTATAGTAATGATTTATATTATTTATAAAAAAATTATATAGTTTAAAGTGTACAAGTATGTATGACTACAAAAAATAACTCCTTCAATTCAAAATATGATCTTAAAGAAATGACTTCAATAAATTAGTAAAATTCTTGAAAAATACCAAATTTAATATTAAATATTTTGAACTCAAAGAAGACAAATTATTGTGAAAATTATAGATACTCAATCTTTGTCTATGATCAAATTTAGAAGGAATTTTCAATTTATTGATTTTCAATTTTATTAAATTCAATTGGTTAGTACAATAATTGATCTACTACATAGATGTGATCTATGGATTGTATTTATGACTTTGACTTAGAAATCATCATTAAATCATTTTCTTAAATTATAATGTATTGCAAATCATTATCATTTTGGAAATTTTGACTTTCTACTTTCTAAATTTTACAAGTATAATACTAACATTAAATTGAAGGCATAGGCAAAAACAACAATTGTATGTAGCAAAAAAAAGTTGTTGGAAGAGCTTAATTTTGTTGTCCTTGTTGATTAGGATAAGAAAAATAAAACATAAAATTCTAACTCCAAACTCTACAGCTTGTCAATCCATGCCATCAAAGTCTTTGAATATTTTCAACAAGTTCTCATAGTAGTATAACCAATATCATTGAATTTTTTTAAACTTGTATTAGTGAATTTTGTGTCATTAAATTTTAAAAACAAAAAATCTTCCATCTTTGTCAATCCCCTTCAGAATCAAAGATTTTAACCATTTTTACCCAAAATGTTTTGTGGTCTTATGGGGACTAGGGGCTAGTCCAAAATTTCAAAACTATGAAGATATATTATAAAATTCAATTTAGATTAAATATTTAATGATGAATATCAAAGAAGAGTTGTAAAATATGATCTATAGATAAATAATATCCATACAAATAGATTAACTACTAGAATAGCCAATAATTTTCAATTACATTTGAAGTCAAAATTAAAAATTCCTTATAAAATCTATTGTAGATTGAATATTTGTGATTTCTACAAGATTTTTATCTTTAAATTCAAAATGTTAAGTTCTAATCATGGTATTTTTTGAAATTTTTTATTTTACTTTCTTATTCAAGTCCTTCTTGAAGGGTCATTTTTTGAACCAAAAAAGGTTACTTTTTGTGGCTAGACCTTCTAGTATCCTTTGAACCACAAAATATTTGCAAAGAAAAGTCTTTAGAATCTATAACATACAAATGTTAATGAACTAATACAAGAATCTTCAATAAAAATTGTGGATGAAAAAATACATTTTTGTAAGCTTGGGATGTGTTTCTATTCATATGTTGTTCTAAACTTAAAGTTTGGTCATGAAGGGGTTAATGCCAATGTTGGAGGTCCTTTTCCCCTTTCCTAATATGCATGATTACCACTATGAATGGAAACTTGAAGAAATTAAATTGAAGCCTACAAGTATCCTAAGGAACAATGTAACTCACCTCCTAGAATCAAGAGGGATAAACTAGCACATGTAATGAACATCAAGTACATCATCACAAGAAAATAAAGAATTTAGAACCAGGATGATTCTTGGTAGCCAAGACTTTAGAAATGGTTTAGCTATACTAATGAAAACGTTTATCCTTTGAAATCCCAAAGTCCCAAAGTCCCATTGGATGATACTTTCAATATTGGATAGGCTAGTGTGACAACAATTTTGGACATCATTTTTGGAATTTTTTAATGATAGAAAAACATATTAGCTTTCTAATAATATAATTTTTATTTCAATACATGCATGGGAGCTTGCTTAAACAATGACTCTATGTTCTAGATGGCCCATCTCTTGACAATTGATGAAGATTTAATCATTGTGTATAATATTTAAAGTCCTATAGTTTTGAGACATTGATATTGAAGTACAACTATCAAATGAGAAGTGGACAAAAGGCACAACAAAGATTAAGTATTGTGCATCAACATGTTTGTTGATTATCAAAGGTACCATGGATTATAGAATGTCATATAATAGTAGAAAGACAAACAATTGTATGTGAAGAATGACATAAAAATCAATTTCTAAACAAATATGATTTCTCCTTGCAAAATTATTTTGGAAATAAATAAATATTCTTTAGTTGGACTCCATCTTTAGCCTCATTGTACTAGTCATGTTGAATCAAAATGTTGGTAAACTAAACCCCTAATTTTTTCACTATGACATGTAAATGTAAAAATTTGTCCCATACATTGGAGTTGTTAGTTTTAAATTTTGTAACCTCTCTTGCTGGTTAATGGTATGTCATTCCAAAATTGTATTCTAAAATTTCAAATTTGATCATTTTGAGATAAATAATAATTAAATCCTACATATTTTTCCTATAGTGAGAAAGTAATAACCTTTTGATTTAATGCAACAAGAATAAGAGGCCTATATTAATTTGTTAGCACCAGAACAAGATTTGTAATCTTAGGTAAGTCATTCATAGAGCATTCAAAAAATAGTCTTAAGGTAGTTTGTAGTTGATTCCTTTTAGCAAGTGATGTGGTCTTGCACAATTTTTATGAATGGGGTGGTCACAATGAAGTGTCTCCATCAAGCTTCTTGATTGGTTAATACCAATACAAGTATTGTTAAAATTCCACCTTGATTGCTTTTTCACAACAAATGATGTGGTTCCACCCAATTTTTTTGGAATATGGTTGTCACTTTGAACAATCTTCATTACACTTTATGATTGGTTAATACAAAATACAAGTATTGTCCAAAATTCATTTTAATTCACTTATAGCAATAGATGATGATGTGGTCCCATCCAATTTTTCTAAATTTGAAAGTCACATTGAACAATCTCAATTACGCTTAGTGATTGGGTAGTACAAATATAAGTTTTGTTAGAAATCCATTGTGATTGGCTCATTGCAATAGATGACGTGGTTCTGCCCAATTTCTTGAAACAAGGAAATTACACTAACTTAAACCACTTCATTATGCTTCTTGATTTTTTAATACAAATGCGAGTACACTAGTCTTGAAAAATGGGAGAAAACTATCTTCTTGATTCCCTCTAACTTAATATCAGATCTCCTGCATCAATATCCTAACCCCATAAGTACCATAAGGCCACCAGGTGTCTTTTGCAACATGGATTTTTGCACCCTACTTCTTTAGGGGTTAAATCAACGGCTTTGCAAGATTTCCCTCTAGGAATATCCCAAACCAATGCCACACAGGTCCACCCCAACAATTGCAAAGATCCCCCAAAGATGCTGTGCTGCACACCGGCAAAGGTTTCATTGATTGACGGCCCCTCGCAGGGTCCCGGCATGTGCTTTATTTTTTTGTCAAGTGACTGTTTCCGTCCCACCCTACTACCGCGCCTCGGTCTCCGCCTACGACCGTGCCCAGGACGGCTCATGCGGCCCCTCCAGAGCCGGTGTGAACAGGGCGGGGCCCCTCGGGTAGGGTAGGGCAAACCTCCGCAGGGGGGCATATTGGAGCCAGAAGCGAAGGCAAGGCGAGGCCAGGCCAAGGAAGGCCATGGTGTTTGATGGCGATGGCGGTGGCGTTGATCACAACTTCTCTACAACGCTACTCGTAAGTTAGCGTCTCACCAACCTTCATGGCGAAGTCACGTGGGATCGGCTATATGAAACAAGGTTGCGGCCCATGATCATGTGGCGCAGGAGTCAAGGCAGAGGCTGCTTGCATGACGGGCGCTGCCATGACGGTTGCGGCAATGGCAGCGATGGAGTGAACGAGTGAGTATGGGAGGGAGAAAGACTCAAAGACCGAGGGATACCGAGTTTGCGTGAGTTATAGAGAGAGGACGAGGGTTTGAAGTTATGATGGAGTTGCGGAGCTTGTGGCGGATCCAGGGTAAGGAGGACCGGGAGACGGAGAAGGCGTTGCCGGTGGTAGATCAAGTGGTGTGGTTGTTACGGCAGCATCGCTTTGTTATGCATGTAGAGCCGGGTTGGAGTAGCAGGACAGCCGTGGCGGAGGGAGGGAAGTAGTGGTGGTAGGAGGCAGGAGTAGGCAAAGGGAGGGTGGTGTATGAGCGCTGGGGTTACGATTGTTGGAGTGTAAACACAAGGGGAAGGGGAGAAGAGGTGGTGATGGAGGGAGCTGCTCGTCAGTCGCCGAGGTCGCCATCTTCGGATGGCGATTACAGCAGTGAGGAGGAGGACTCGAATTCGGTCTTGCCCGGTAGTCGAAACCGTCGACCTATGCATCCGATGCCGCAATCTCATTGGTTTCCCCGATCAATTTCGTTCGGGCCTTATGTGCGGCTGAGGGCACGGAATGGCACCAATGCACCTCCGCGAGGGGCGAGGCAACAGACGCGGCTTCATATCCAGGTCACTCGTCCGGTACATTCCTCTCCTCTGCTATATCGCTTCTTGCTTTGCGTGTTTGCAGCAAGTGCGGGAATTTGGTGTGTCGTTTTGTGCAATAGCTTGGAAGTTGTTCTTTATTGTCTCAGCATTGACTATTGGTAGATCAAGTAGTCCACAGCTACCAATGTGTGCATTCACCCTTCGCTGTAGAGTGTTCGGGTCTCATGATTAGGTCTTTTGTTAGGCCCTTTTTTGTGCATGTGTGGAGCATTGTCACTGTATTCAGTCCACCTAACTCTATTTTGTCTTTAGCTTGATTACTTATCATGTACGATTCCGTTTTGACGAGGCAGTTGGCGTTCAAGCTCACGAAGGATATTGTTGCGACTTACCAAATTTGCAACTCCGAATTTCAGTTTTCCCCTGATCTGAATCCGAAGCGATACCTGACTGCACCCTCTACAATCGTGTCCGATAATGGTCTTGACAATGAAAAGAACGACCTTGTGTTGTATTTCAATCAGGTCCTCGCGAATGATGATGGGACTCGCAGGTTAGTGAAATTTCTTTCATGTGTTGATCATTCTAGGTTATATTTTTTTGAAATTCACCGTAAGTAGTAATAAATTTGTTTTTTTTCAAGCTTGCGTTTACTGCTCTTTCAATTTTTTTCTCTCTTTAGATACAATACAGGGTGTGTTGACATTTGTCTAGGGCTTAAAATGAGTTTCAGATTTTCTTTTGCTGTTGTGTCTGTATTTGCAATCTTTCGAAGCAATGGAAACGGAATAGATAGCACGGGAGATCTCTCTGCATGCATGTGTTTTGTAGAATGATCTCACAAGCATTTTGAATGCGTTTTGTTGCTTGGCCTCCATTGCAGATATGTTGTGAAGGATCTTGTAGGTTCGGGTACATTTGGGCAGGTAGCGAAATGTTTTACTGAGGAGACCAATGAGTATGTCGCAGTGAAGGTCATTAAAAACCTTCCTGCATACTATACTCAAGCGCGGTTTGAGATCGGAATTTTGCACATGGTATGACATTTACTTTTGTACATCTACTCCTGGAGATCGTTTTAGTTTGCTTCTTTATCAATTGGAAGGGACTGATATTAGGGGTTGCAATCGCAACCAAGTTGAAATTTGCTGGTAAAGAACTAGGGTAGATGAAGATTACGAATTTTTCGCACCCTGAGCCAACACAGGTAGTTTTTGATCAAACTGAGTTTTTCGAGGCTGAATTTGTTTCTGAATTACGATTGAGAGATGTGGAAATTTGTAGATATCTTGATTTTGGGTGAAACTTATGTTTTGGCTTTTGACTGTGGTGGACAGTTGAACAAGGAATACGATCCAGACGACAAGCACCACATCGTTCGATGCGTTGACCATTTTCAGCACCATGGACATCTCTGCATCGTTTTTGAGCTTCTTACTGAAAATCTGTTAGTATATGAGCTCACACTATCTGTTGAACTGTGCATAAGATTGACGATACGTTTAGACAAGCTATTGAAAACATTTCGTTCTACCCAAAGCGTGCGCTATTCCCGTGCTTGTTATCCCAAGATTTCAGTCATTATACATTTGCACTAACACTCTTTTGACCTTTTTCTTTTGTTATGTGAATCAGGTATGAGCTTTTGAAAAAGACCAATTTGAAGGGAATGTCACTGGTTTTAGTGCGCATGTTCACCAAGCAGGTACCAATCTTGTTTGCTAAGACTTCAATTACCCGATTTCGAATGTGCCTGTTTGTATTTCTTGCCAACGATGATATGCTCTAATTGTCAGATGGTCTGCAAGTTTTCCTTACTCTCTTTATGGAAATACTGCTTGTTATAATGTCTTGTCCGAGCTCTGATGTATTTTGTTCTCGCTGTGTTCAGTTGTTGAAGTCACTGAGTCTGCTCCGGCAAGCACGAGTTATACATTGTGATTTGAAGCCGGAGAACATTCTTCTTATTGAAAGGTAACCTTTATGTATTCCATTTTCTGTTTACGAAAATTCATCATTTATATGTCATTGAGTGTGATGTATCTGTCTCCGTGGATGCATCTCTGGTTTAATCGTTGGTCGGGGGTTAGAAACCTCTTTATTGCATACTTAACTATGTGATCGAAGTTACAGAATTATATTGACTAGTCTTTTTAACATTTTTTGCTGTTTCGATATTTTCCAATAGTGTGTTATTCTATTGCTCTTAGTAATTTCTCTGTCAATCAAATGTCTCTATACTGTGACCTTGCAATGTCGTCGTTCTTAATTTTGTAAGCCTTTCCTTGTGACCAGTGTTCTTAAGAAGTTAACTGAAGTGTTTGCACTTGCCTAGCTAATCCATTCTTTTGTTTTCCACAGCTTTAGGTCAGCCGATTTGAAGCTAATTGATTTTGGTTCGGCGTGTAAGGAAGACCAGACGGTGTACACTTACATACAGGTAAAGCACTGTTTCACGTCAAAGTCATTCGGTTTACTTTCTCCGAGATTTTGTGTAAGTTCGTATTTTCACAATTTGCGGTTATCGTGCCAGTGCTATGTATCATAACTAACTATACTTCTTGCCTCCAATTACTGTTTGGATCTTTGCAGAGTCGGTTTTACAGATCCCCTGAGGTGCTACTGGGTCACCGGTACACAACAGCTATCGATATGTGGTCGTTAGGATGTGTGGCTGCTGAACTTTTCCTTGGTCTGCCACTCTTTCCTGGAGCTTGCGACTTTGATATGCTACTATTTATGAAGGAGAAACTTGAGTAAGATAATTTTCCTCCGGAATTGTAGTTTACGTTTTCGTGCTCTACGCAATTCAATTTTATTTGCCATATTTCTGGGGCCAAGTTTGGAATTGTATCTATTGATTTTGCACCGTCAGATGTTGTTGCTGGTGGACTATCTGAAAAGGCGTTTACTGTCGCTTTGAGCGCTCATGCCTGGTGTTTACAATGATGCAGAGGCCACCCGTCTGATCATATACTGAGGAATGCGAAGTATACGAACAAGTTTTTTAAGCTGCTCACAGCCGCCCCTCATTCTGATCATAATCACTCTGCCTATCAGCTACTTACAGCGGAGGAATATGAAGCAGTATGTCATTTAATGCTTTTGACTGTTGGATTTGATGAATAGACAGTCGTGCTCCTGGTCTTGTGCGTTTTGGTTTGTTTCTGCTACTTTATTTTATAGCTTAAAGACTTCATACGATTGATTGGTGCAGCGTCATAGGAAGAAACCCGAAATTGGGAGGAGATATTTTCATGGAACTCTCTCAGAAACCATTATGGGGTATCCCATGAAGCCCATGTCACCGGCTGATCAAATTGAAGGTATCGCATTGCAATATTTTGAAACTATATTTGGTGTAGTGGACAAAGACCTTGAGCTCTTGATAGCACCGAGTTGCATGTTTCTTAAGTACCTCACAGGTTCCCCTTGCATGTCTGTTTTTCATTGGGCTGTATAAATCAGAATTTCTCATTGTTATGGTTAGGTTCTTTGCAATCATCTGTATGGTCTTATGGTAACTGATTGTCTGTGGATTTTTTACTTATGGTTTCAGCAAGAGCTAACTTTTGTATTTATTTTTCAGAGATCCGATCTCGAGAATGCTTTGTGGACTTCCTGAAGGGTCTGCTAGAATGTGATCCAAGAAAAAGATGGTCACCTCAGCAGGTTATTTTATTTCCTGTTAGCTAATTCTGTTAGAAGTATTTACCCACTATGTTTCTTCTTAGCATATTCAGAAGGAATACGTCTTGTCCGTCTTTTCTGAGACATACTGGAATCGAAATGATGATTTTGGGGGTGACACTGTAACCGGATGTTGATGTTTTAGACTTCAACCTTTTAGCCTGCCTCTTTGAGTATAAGTCCCATTTCATCGGTTTTATTAATGTGGGGTATCTTGATTCTACTTTGCAGGCCGCACAACACCCATTTGTAACTGATGAACCTTTCACAGGGCCTTTCGATCCTGTGCCAGAGACTCCAAGAACGGTAAGTGTTGTCATATACTTGATGTTACAGATTAGTAAATTGATGTTTGCTCAATTTTTGAAGCTGTTCTGTGAACGCACTATATAAGACACCTTATCAGAGAAGTGGATGTGAACAGCAACGACCAGAAAGCAGCATTCACAATCGAAGAGAGAGAGGGAAGAAGGAAAAATCATACGAAAATCGGAAAGTTCGCTAATATGTGTTGTTCTGCAGCCTGGTAATCACAGTCTTCTTATAGACCATAGAGGCGCAGCAGGGCACTGGGTCGGTGCTGGACTTTCTCCTCAAGTAAGTTGGTTTTACTTTCTCTATCCTAACCTTCCAAACGAATACTATCTTTGAGGTTCTATGTGAAGCATGCTTTACAATCCGAGTTACACTTCAGTTAATTTTGCATTAGTTCAGAGCTTGGCAAACTTATTTTGGAAGGCAAACTGATGGGTGATCGTGTGGTCCTTTATCTTGTGATTCACTCTCTTGTCTTAAATGATTTTGCTCTCTAAGAATGCATTCTACATTGTGCAAAGTTCTCACTCCTTTGTCCAAATCAGGTCGGAGGCATGAATGTAGGTCCTCGGTATGCTGCAAGTCCACACCAGCACCCAAGTCACTTTTCCCGAGCAAGTAGTTATGGGAGTGCCGGAAGTTTTGGAAGTTTCGGAGAAGGTCTGGCAGCCGATGGAAACTTTGAAAGTTACGTGGATGATTCAGGAGTGCATGCCATGGCCATGAATGGTCAAGGATCCACTGTAGGTAGCTCTCCGGAATCAAGTTGGCAAGGAAGACCATTTATACCCTCTTTGCATCCTCAGCATCCAATTTTGTGCCAGATGAGAACTCTAAATCTTGGAGGTAGTCCAGCTTTGAACCTTGGTGCCAGTCCATCTCAGTTTGGAAATCCAGGTCTATATCAGGTGTCTCCTGGTCCGTATGGTGTTTCACCAGGAGGCTCGTTCCCTTCATCCCCTGCATCAAGTCACTTCCAGTCGACTGGATCACAGCAAGGTTCTCCAAATCGGTATGGACCAGCTTCGCCTGCTCGCCTGTTGGAAACCGCAGTCGTCAATGCTACTGCTGCACACGGACATTTTCATAGGAGGCGGCCTTGGCAACCACCCCCTCCCGTGGGTGGACATGGCCAGCAGCAGCAGCAGCAACAACAACAACAACAACAACAACAGCAACAACAGCAACAACAGCAGGACTTAGCACATTGGTCTAGGCTTCAGCATGGCAATGCAAATGGGATTGTTGATGCAAGCTCCACACTTTCTGCTGACGGTCAATGTGGCCTTCGGAGGGGTGCCCCTCCAGTTCCTCACACTCGGTCTGTGAGGAATGGTAGCAATCCCGTGGCATCTCAGGTACCACGATCCTCGGCATCTTACGCGCCCGGTACTTTGGGTAGCTATTTATCACCTGGAAGCTCAATGGACGCTGGGGATGAGGATTCTTCATTAGGCCCTCATTGGGATCCTGATTTTAGGTGAGATATTGGTCATCGGACCATTACTCTATGCTCAATCTTCATTCTTTCAGTTCAAAGTTGAAAATCTGGGTGTGAGCACCGTTTCTTTGTTACATCGAGTTTTGTGATTGATATAGTTCTAGCTTTTATCCTAGACGTACTCTTGAATGTAGGATCAGTTTTTGTTTCCCTTCTTTAAGATCTAATCAATTGTTTTTAATATTTTTTATCTGCCCATTGTCTAAAGATGTTCACCTGCACTGGATCCGCCTACGCTTTTTTTGGCTGAATTTTTTTCCTTCTCTGAAATTGTTGGCGAAGTAGTTCTACGTGAATCATAGTGCTCCACTTTCTCCACTTTCTACGAGATTTTTGTTGTTGTCATTTCATCTTTTGTAGATAATCAAAGCATTGGTGTAAACTAAGCCCATAATGATTCGACGTGCATAAATTTTTTCTCTCGATGATCTAGTAAACTTATCTCAAATTAAAATTATATGTAACTTCAAATTGAATTTCAGTTCACTTTCCCATTCCTGAGAAAAGGGTTTAAAAAAATTTTACATTATATTTCCAATGGCACCTTGAGAAATCATTTGACTCGTTTTCGCTACGGCTCCGTTATATTTTCCTGGTTGAATTTGTTTTATTGGTTTGAAATTTCTTAAATTATTTGTGATGTAACTTTACAATTTGCTTTTTTGAGGTTGGATGAGTAGTTTCATTTGCAGCCAGCTCTATTCTCAGTTGTCTGAGTTTCTTGCAGTGATGAGCTCCTTCATGAAGATGCTCATGATATTGGTGGTACATCAAGAAGGTACTTTCTTACTTTCATCTTAGTTGTTTTTTTCCACCTTTGAGCCTTTGGGAATTTGCTTGTTCTTGCACTCTGCTTGTTACTAATTTTTTGGACCATCTCTTTTCAACTCCATTTCTTACCTAGAGGTTGGTTTTGATGCGCTCCACGAGTGAGATCATTTTGCGTCATGTTTCTGCGATTTTCAATCGAGTGATTTATTTTGTTTGTCTGCAGGACATCACAAGGCCGATTGAGTACCTCTTCAAGTCTGGACGGAACTAGTCCCGCGTCCTCGCACAGTTCGCAATCAGGGTATCACACAGTCCGCAATCAGAAGCCTGGCCAATTTTCTTCCACCCAGACTTCTCCAAGCCGACTTGGGCCCCAAATGTCTCAGGTTCCTCAGCAGCTGCGTCAACAAGGTCACCACCAACAGACACAGAATTTGAGGCAACAAATCTCGCCCGAACAGACTCCTCTCCATCCGCAGCATGGAGGAAGGAGGCAAGTGCCTGGGGAAGTGGCTGCTGCAGTTTCTGGAACAGCATCGTTCCAACAGCGTCAGCAGCAGGTTCTTCAATTCCAGCAGCAACAACTGCAGAATTCCTATCACCCACAACATTTTGGGATGATGCAATCGCATCCTGAAGCACAGTTTGGAGGGGTGGTTATGGGGAACCCGAAGAGCGATGTAAGAACGCATGGTAACCTTCTGCCGTCTCCACAGAAGGATAATCGGCTACCACATATTGGCACTATATATTGCTCAAATGTGAGGTTGAACAATGTACAAGGCGATCCAAATGCTGTATCTCCCTCTGCAGCGGGTTTTCCAATGACTGCTGGTGTAGGTCATCCAACGCATACTGTCCAACAGCAGCGTTACTATGTCGGAGAAGATCTCCATTCCCAGTGGCCTAATACCGGCGGATTTCTTCCTCAGAACCAGTACTTTGCGAACGACCTCTACTTAGGTGTGAGCCGTTGCGTTCTCTGAATGCTGAGAGGGTTCTCTGTTTAACTTAATTTTTAATGGCTGGATGTCCTTTGATAGTTTTAATTGGCCCTATGCAGTGCCTGACATTGAAATATTTATTGATTTTCAGGGAATATGACGAGGCCCCCTATGCCAACTCGCCGATGATTCAGAGCTCTGATGTGCCGCATCAGACTAATCACTGTGGCCTTGCAACGTTTGATGCTTAATTAAGCACGATTATGCGGGAGGTTGATAACAGAGACTGAGGAGCTTGTGAATTTCCCAGGCGTGTATGACAATGTGACTTTCGCTATTCGTCAATAATGGACTTTCAACGTATATATTGAACATTGCTACAGGTAAGCTAGCGGAGTTGTAGCATCTCTGATCTCATCATATTGTAAATTAATCACAATTTCGAGTGTTATTAATTCCTCTGTTGTGTTGTGCAGGCTACTAGTCCACTTTAGTTTGAAGACATCATCGAATGATGCTCGAGCAGAGCAGCATTTTGGACTTCATGCACTTTTATCTGGGCCAAAAGTAGGTCCAGATTTCCATTTGGTTGTCACAAGCGCTTCCTATTATTGAATGCTGTGTTTATCAGCAGATTGTCGACTATGTCGTTATGGGTTTTTTTAGCCCACGTCTTACGAGATGCAGAGAGTTAGTGTGAACCTGAGGCTCTTACAAACACCAGCATTTGGACGATTTGTAATCAGGCATGGGTCCCTTTTAAATTATGGGCCTATATTGTCATCCTCTTGCAAGTGTTAAGCATGACATGGTCTATTATTTTGGTATCTTGAGGAAATCGTAGAAACCGATTCCGAGTGGGATCTTGATCACTCGGTACTTGACGAAATGGATACATGTTCTCGAAGTTTCAATCTCTGATCCTAATTAAGGCACTACTTCTGGTGACTTCGTTTTTTGATCTTTTATACTATGGCTTTCGAACAATCTTGTATGGTGGTATGTCCGTAATGAGATCCGACTTGAAGTACGTTTCCTCCTTTCGATAGCTTCAGTTTTCTGTGTGTAGTCCTTTCAAGTGCTTTGGTGAGGAATTGGACTGGAGGTACCAGCGTTGTAATCGCGAATGTCTTCATATGTTGGTCAGGTAGCCTAAGCCCCCTTATGCCCTTACGTTACCTGCACCTCATTTCACTTCTTGGGGGTATGAGGTGCAGTGTTGATTGCAAGGTTTTGTGGACTGAAAATCTTGGTGTAATATATGCATCGTTCTGAAGACTCAGATTATACGGTAGTCTTTTTGCATCAAAGGATATATATGTCTTCTGTGGTCTGTAAAATGTTTGACATTATATTCAAGTTCGTTGCATCCTTCTTTATACCTGACAAATTGGGCTGTCAATGGTAGTGCTCTTATGAACGTCTGTATTTCATGTGTACAACATTGTGAAGCTCTTCCAATTGAAACACGTTTGAATACTCTACCCGTTACATAGGAAAAATCCCCCATCCAACTTTTATTCCTCTCCAATGAAAGCTTCACTTCCTCTCCATATAAGGCTCCCTTATCCAACCTTCATTCTATCCCCAATGAGAAGAATGCCATTGACCTTCATTCCCTTCATATGTCAACTTCTTTGTCTAACCTTCACTTGTGTATTCTAACTTCCTTGCCCCAAAATGGATTTCAATTATTTGACAGTCAAATTTTATTTCTCTCAAATGACAACTTCCCTATCCAAAGCCAAAGCCAAGATTTCAAGTGCTTGATTTTGACCTTCCTTGTTTTGGGAGTACAATTTCCCTATCTAAAACTAGATTTTGAGTGCTTGATTTTGACCTTCTTTATTCTTGAAGGACAAGTTCCCTATTCAATAGGACAATTTCTCCTTTCAAAACTTGGAGGAATGACATTGACAACTTTTATTCCTCTCAAATGACAACTTCCCTATCCAAAATCAAATTTCAAATGTTTGATTTTGACCTTCTTTGATCTTGAAGGACAATCAATCCCCATTCGAAAGGAAAATTTTCCCTCAAATGACACTCAACTTTTATTCCCTTCAAATGACAACTAGTCCATATCTAAAACCATATTTCAAGTGCTTGATTTTGACCTTCCTTATTCTTGAAGGACAATTTCTCCTTTCAAATTGGAAGAGTCATACTCAATTTTTATTCCTTTCAAATGAGAACTTCCCTATCCAAAATTGGATTTCAAGTGTTTCATAGTGACCATCATTTTTCTCAAACGACACTTTCCCCATCCAAAACTAGATCTAAAGTGTTTTGATACTATAAAAGAAAAATTGTTTGTAGTAAACAAAACAAAATTGCTTATTCAAATTATTGTGACCTCTACTTATAACCACTTGACTATTTCTCTCTCTTGAAATGGATCCATTATGGCCATGGAAGAGCCACTATTCCTTGAAGGACCAATCATTCAAATTTTGAACAATAGATGAACAAAAACACATTTTAAGTACTCAAAAAAATGTGTTTTTTCACTAATCAATTTTTGGGACATTCTTGTATTATCTCTTTACTATTTGTACATTATAGATTTTAAAGACTTTGCTTTGCAAATATTCTAGAATTCAAAGGATATAGGTAAGTCTCACTTTCAAAAGTATCTTTTTCAATTAAAAAAATGACCCTTTGAAATGACTTGAATAAAAAAATAATATAAAAAATCATCAAAATCACTATGATTAGAACTTAACATTTTGAAATTAAAGGAAAAAAATTCTTTAAAAAATTACAAATATTCCATCTACAATCAATTTATAAGGAATTTTTAATTTTTGGTTATGAATTTTATTGAAAAATATTGGTTATTGTAGTAGTATTTAATTTAATCATATAGATATTAGTTATAGATTATATTTTACAACTATTATTTGAGAGTCATACTTAAATTCTTATTCTAAAATTGGTAGTTCTTTATTTTCATGGCTTACATAAACTGACATATATTCAAATTCATTAATACCGTACTCCAAACCTTTACATATCCTATATCCTTCAACTTTGTTTTTCTTCAATGATGAAGTAGAAGAATGTAAAATTACCAATACCTGGTTGGTGAAGAATGTTTTAAAAAGAAATATTTGAGTGAAGTTTCTTTAGGGTTAATTACACCACATTCATTTATTATATTATGAAGGTTACAAAATTAGTATCACCTACTTCTACAAAACTTTCTTGGTCGAAATTAATATAATTCAATAATATATCACCTAGTACTAATTCAAAATAATGTGCATTTGTAAGTTAGTATCACAAGCAGTAACATGTGATTTACACCCTACACAAAACCATAGCACAAATCCATTCAAAATTTTGAAGTCAAGATTAGCTGATTCCCATTGACACATACAAACAACATGGGATTATATTAAATTCTAGTATATTGAATTATCCTATTAGTGCATGTGACATTAAAGTCAAACTATTTGTATAATAATTGAATTAGTATAGGTTGAAATATTATTGTTTTGTATCAATGTCCGCAAAAATAAATTTTGTTGTAACATGAATTTCCTAGATGATGCTAATTTCCCCCTTCATTAATAGTACAAATCACTCATAGGAAAAGTTGCTAGAGGCTTTGTCCTCCACCTTGCTAAGCTCAAAGGTCAATTCATAACCAACACTCTACTCTCTATATCCCTCTTCAACAAGTTCCATCATTGACAAGGTTGTAGGGTGGGCACCTAAAAATATGCCACTCACCTTAGACTACTATCTTCACACTATACATCTCCCAAATCAATTATGTACCTTTGTGGAAAAACTATTTTAGAACCAAATTTTGTTCCTTAATAACTTTTAAATACCGTATCCAAATGTCATGTTCTTTGGAGTGTAGGAACCTCCTTTCACTTGCTAATTGTGAACATTTGAACTATCTAATAATATTAACTAGATACAATAGTAAAAATGAACAATTTTGGAGTACCCACCTTATTTATCCTTGGATACTAGTGAACCCCTCCTCAAACTCGTTGAAGGTCTCAATGGCACCCTGACTCCCAATAGAGGAGTCCCTTTGCAATGATCTTTGTGTAAACCATCCTACAATATCAATGTAAATTAATTTACTAAATCCTAATTATCCTATGTGTAGGTCACTTTCATAAATAACTAGGGAAAAAATGGAGCATGTCTAAAATATGAAAAATTATACATCTACTTCTAAGAATCTGAGAAAATTTCATGTATTGAAAATTCTGAATATTCAAAAATTGTTCTTGAACTTTTATAGAAAATAGGAACACATTCACATATATTAAATAGAAAAAATCAAATCACTTCATCAAAGTGTCGAAAAATTAGAAAGAGCTGCTGAATTTATCCAAGTGCCAAAATTAAATTATTTCGACACCAGGGTGCCGAATCTGACCTGAACGTACGGTAGTGAATCACTTCTTGTGAACATTGTAACTCCAACTTTGGCAAACGTAACTGACAACCTTGAACGTTCAAAACGCAGTTGCCAATTGCGTCAGCCTTCAAGTTCAATTCCTGCTTGATGGTTGCTGTCTCTCCGATTGCTCTGCCCTCTCTCCCTCCTCGGGATTTTCCTTTGCGCTCGTTTTCCGATTCTCCCGTTCTCAGAGTCTTCGCGTTTGAATTCCTCCTTGGCATCACACCAGCGATCGTAAGCACAAGCTCATGTTCAGCTGTACCATGCACCATTCATCATTCGCATTTTGATGGCGGAGAGTGGCGAGGGCCGAGGAAAGCTTGTCCATGCCCAGCTCTGTCAATCTCTCTTGGATCTGTACGATGCAGCCGACAACGTTTTTAACACCATTCTCTCCAGGGTATACGATCTGGCTCGTCTCTGGACTCCCAATTAATTCGCGAAGCTTTGGTTGATCTGAGAGACTTTCGCCTGGATTAGGGTTCCAGAGACTTGCACTGGTCGGTTCTTGTTTACTGCCCTAATTTTCTTGGCTGAGATTTTCATGTTTTCTACAGGTGAAGTCGGAGCAGGAAAAGTTGAATAATCTAACTGCAAGAATTACGGAAAGAGAGGTACTATGTGCATGATTTGCCGCTCTTACCAATTTCTGTTGACTGAGTTGAGTCGAGACTGAAAGGCACGGTTACTGAATTGTTATCTTGCGCTTTATGGAAATGGAACTAGAAATGCGTACTATGCCTCTCGAGATCACGAAAATGGCCTAGATGTTCTTTTGTCTGCCTTCTGATAATATTTAGAGTTGTTGCTCCTTGTCGCTTAGTGGATTACGACTACTCTTTCATAGAGTTTTTGACTGTGGTACTGGTCATTGACAGTTTTTGACATTGGTCATCGTCATTGCTGTTTCTAATTTCTTCATGAATCGTTCAATGCATCAATTTTGTGACAGGCTCAGATAGCGGCACTGGCTGGAACGAAAGAGGCGATAACTTTGTTCTCTAGTGCTAAGTATGTCCAGGTTCCAACTGAGCAAAGAGATTTTGTACCATTGTTTGGTGGTAAGCAATCAGAGTTTCCCATTGCAACGGTATCATTGGATGCAGGCCAATACCAGGTGTGATTTCTACCGTCCAAGCCTCTAATTCTGAACTTGAAGGTCGCAATATCTTTAGCATTTGTTTTTTAACATTTCTTTCTGGGATCTACGAGTCACGCGATTGTTTTTTGGTGAATTTTTAATACCGTCTGGAGTCCTGGTCTGAGTCCAGGGAGTCGTCTTGATGCCAGGATGGAGAAGGAGGTACACTGGAGCTCTTTCGTTTTTTCTCGGAGACAAATCATGAGTACTGGCCTAGAGAGTTTCAAAGCGCTGTAAGTAGTACGCTCTAGACTTCTGACCAGCTACCGAAATGCATTGATCTTGTATACCGTTTCAACTTTACCTTGAGTCAATAAATTTCTCTACCAAGCTTTGTATTACAAATTAATTTTTGCCCATTGTCAAATGAGAACTACTCTAGTTCATCTAGTGCATATGCATTGGAAGCATCTGCATCCGTCTAACCTCGGATAAATGTTTGAAATTTTTCTTCAGGAAGGAATTGGAAGGATGCCCAAGAACATCAAATCTGTTGCTGATTCTATGCTTTTCAATTCTTCAGAGCTTCCATATCATCTGTAAGAGTCATATTTCCCATGTCATCTAATTTGAAACGAATTCTACTTGGTGCGTGTATGATCCGACACTCACTGATGTCTAGAAAATTATTTGTCTCTCATTTCTGGATTTGTTTTTATCACTTCTGGCTTTGCAGGTATAGAGTGGTAGATAATCTTGCAGGAGCTGACATTGTGGTAGGGGAGGAGGAACCTAAGCACAAACCTCCTCCACTTGCTGCCCCACCTCAAAGTGTTCTAGCTGGTGATGCATTGGTGAGTAGATACAACATTGATTACACAGCTTGCTTACGAGGTCGTATTCCTGCAAATTTGTTATTAATAGCAGTTATTGTTTTGTCCAGTTGGAATTCTGCCTACGGGTATTACATAGTGTGGAAAAAGAACTCATAATTTGGGGCTTTGGTGTGGGTGCTTCTAATGTCTGTTTAGTAGTTGTATGGTTTTCTCTCTTGGAGTCCTTCTAGGTCTCTCATACAAGTTTAAAAGGGATTGCAATGTTCTGATGGAGTTCATCTGACCGTAACTCGTCTGGTTCAGACTACATCAGTTCAAGAATACGGCTTTAGACCAATGCTTGGTGAAGTTCCATCGTTCAGCTTGCCTAGTTCTCTTCCAAACCTGCCCATGGTTGCTGATATAAGTTGGAATGGTAAGTTTATTGCTTTTGGTCTTTCATCTTCAACTTTTTCTCTACTTTATTTTGGTAGTACTGAGGACACCTTCGTTCTTTGTCTAAATGCTTGGGCTTATTCGTCCGATTTAAGGGCAGTTGCATTATGTCAGTTACGAGCGAGGGAATTGTTTGTTCACATTGCATAGCTGGACATCGAAGATAGTCCGGACAATCACTTGACAGGGTTATTCATGGGATAAGCTACGTGACAATCGTTGTGAAGACTTCAGAGATTTCTCGTTCTCTCTCTCTTATTGACATCTTGTGGTGTTTGACAGGATCTTCACATCAGTCTCACTCAAGACCTTTTGCCCCATCTGTTGGACATTACAGAACTGCCTCCATTGGTGACAGTTCAGCTGAGGGTACCCCAACCAAGAGTGATACAAGATCATTAGATAGTGAGTTATTCAGGCAATTCAACAATTTTAGTAACCACCAAATTGTGTACTTCTCTCAATATGCTTGGGTCATTTTGTTATTGCATATAAATTTTCTCTCTCTGTCAATTGGCAGTATGTCTGATAGGTTGTTCACTCGTTCTCAGTATACCCTCCGCCTTTGGAAGCAATTTACTCCTCGTTACTAGTATCGTATCACCAGCTATTCTCACGTGAGGAAGTCCTGTTGTAAACCCAAAGACTCGTGTGGATGTTGTACAAACTGATGCGGAGGCCAATAATGAGATTCGCATGTCGTTACTTGGGTGTTACAGGTTCAACGCGTGGGTTTGAGGATATTATGGCTCCTGCTCCCTCTACCTTGAATATACCTCAGCCCCCTGTTCTGCCTTTGATCCAGAGTAGCGCCTTTCCAGTTGGTGAGTTTCTTAGTTTTTCAGAACTTCACAAGAAATTCCTGAGTATAACCTTCCAGAAGAAAGTGTTTGAAAATTATTTGGGTAAAAAATTGGAACTAGATCAGCTGGACTCAAGTCATTTGCGTGGAACTTACCTGCAGTAGTAGAAACATTCTGTCCATTAATGTGCACTCAGAATGTATTCAGTAAATACCAATTCTCTGCCTGTATCGCTATGCATATTTTAGCACCTATCTCAGAGTATCATCGTTACCTCCTCATGCGTACAAGCTTGGGAGATGTTTATTGTAATCACAAGAACGTCTTTCAATTATTCTTCATTACTAACTTGTTCGTTGTAATCACTGCAGATCCTCATCCATTACTGCCGGGATCGGAAGCATCTCAGTCGCCTGTTTCATCACGGCTGCCAACTATTTTGACGAAAACTAAGAATATTGAAGCTGTTCCATCTTTCCTTACTCAAGAAACCCGAGCTAAACCTTCTGCTGCCCCCCCTCCTCCTCCTCCCCCTCCCCCTCCTCCTCGACCTCCCCCTCCTCCGCCACCACCAATGCGATCACCAGTTCAACCTATTCAAATAGGGAAACCCACAACTTCAAACTCTGAGAGGCCGGAGTCTAGTAAGCAATCCGAAGTAGTGGGCTCATCAAGCCTACCGTCACCAATAGGTTTGAGCCCTTACTTGACCCGTCACCTATTCCGAACATTCTTTCGGCATTTCTCGAAGGCAGTCGTGGTCGTTTAATCTCTGAAGTCGATTCATTTGCTCTGAAAGTCGGCCAAAGGGAAATGTTTATGGGGTTGTTTATTCCAAATATTGTATACATAGGTGTCGTAAGTTCATTATTATATGTATTCTTGTGTACTAGAGCACTGCGTTTCCAGGTGGCCTTATGTTGTTTGATGATTAATGGCAGTAACGGATCCAAGTCGTGCTGCATTGATGGAATCTATTCGGAATCATGGCTTTCAGCTTCGCAAGGTTTGTTGCAGCATTTTCCAGGGTCTTCCTCCACCTATGTTCCCTTCTTGTAACTATGCCCAGCGTTTGTACAGGACAACCTCGCTATTTATAAGATATGTAGCTTGCAATCGAGGAGTCTACTCTAGCGGCTATCACAACAATGACAGCGGAAAGAGAAGATACCTGGATTTATACTCCTATGAACTAAAGAATAATTCTCTTGATGCTGGAATTCTTTTTTATGTTTTCATTTTCTCGTCCAACATTATTCGATAATAGTTAGGTTTTGCACTGATCGCAGGCGATACTTTTTGTGTGCAATTTCCTTGAGTCTTCTCACGTGTCCATTTCCGTAGAGAACTCATCTTGGTTAATCTGGAGGTCTGGAAGGCCATTGGCAGGCAACAGTACCTGTTTCTCTTTTGGTCAGTCGGGCATACAATATAAGATTTCAAGATTCTCTCCTTATGATCCTTACTGAATTTTGCAGACGAATGCTGGAGCCAATTCGACATCTATAGATAAAGTTCAGCCTTCGAGTGCTAAGCAGATTGATTCTAACCGTGCAAAGGTGCACTTTCACATCACGACGATGTCTTGGAGCATTTAATGTGCTCCATCACTCCAGTTTCTGTGGTTATATTTGAATTCTTAATAGTGCTCGACACTAGCGTTTTAGAGCTGGTGATTATTTAGTCTGCATAGATTTTTCTGGAAAACTTTAGCTTTCAACCGTAATTTAGAAGTTCTGAAGTGTGTCATTTATGGGACTTTTCTGGAAAAACTTCATCTTTGGGCCATAATTGAGAAGTTTAGACGCGTGCCATTTGGGGTCTAAGATGTCTTCCTGACGTCACAGTTGTGATGCAGCCTTTGAATGTTCTCTCAGAGATGGCGAACACGCTGAAATTGCGTAGGCTCTCTATGCAAGGCGCTTCCCATGATAAGGACCAGGTAACCAATTTGATAATCAGCTTGCTGTTCTCTAGCTACCAGTCATTTGATGTGCCATGAACTCTTCGTTAGGCCAACTCTATGCTAGTGAAATGATGAATTGTTCAAAACAATTTCATTGCCTTCTTGAGTTCATCAGTGTTATCTTCTTCCCTGCAAGCAGAGCAATGTCATGTATCTATCTTGGCTTTCTTTATTCTTTGGAAATATGAAGTCATAGTACATGAGATATAGTTCCGGTGATTGGGTGATTTTTTGGGTGAATATTGTTGTGATACATGCAAAGTAGTACATCCCTTGACAAATTGAATGCTGAGTATTATAGTTTTGCGCTGTGAATCGGGCACGCATCTGCAGTGTTAGTCATTGCTATTTGGGGACTTCATGCAGGTAAAGCGAAGTAAAATACTTGGAAATGAAGATACAGACGCCGCCAGCGTCTCAAGCGAATCCAACAGGTGTGCATGTCTCAACAGATTTCAGTTGCTCTAAACGTTTTTTTGGTTCAATTGTATGGCTGTTCTATATTTTGATCAGTGGTTTTATTTTGTTGCAAGAGAACTAGATGATCAGAATCGACGTTTATAATTGCTGTCATAGAAATCAGCTGAGTTTCACATTAGTCATAGGTGTTTCTTGTGAGAACGTGCAACTTATGTACTTGCCGACACTCATGGGTTGATTGTTTGATTGATCATGACTTTTCTTCTCGTCACGAACAGTACTGGAATTACATTACCGGTGAGTTTTTTTCTTGTGTGCTCTTCTAATTTTTTTGGTCTCGATACAAGAAAATGATCTGCATCTATGGCCATCGTCAATTGTGAACTGTATTCAATGACCGTTTCAGGGTGATGGGTTCAGAAAAGTCATCAGTGTTGTGGGAGAGCCAAAACAGTTTATTCTCATTCAAGGGCTTACCACAATGCACCAGCTCCATTATCGCCATCTCACACAAGGACCTTTCTGATGTGCAGATAAAGAATCTTCACGATTACATTGCCAAAAAGAACCAAGAGGATAGCGACGATGACGATTGGGAGGAATGAAAGCTTGCTATCTCGAATGATCCACGTTTTGCAACCTTCTTATTGCAGTAGAATCGACTTCGGTTAGTTACACTGTTCCCCATTAGAGACTTTGCCTATGTAGACGTGGAACCCAAATGTACCTTACATTACCTGCAAATAGTGAGTTGAATTCTCCAGCTGTTGTGCGAAATTGCTTATGTATTTTTGCTGCAGCACCACTGTGTCGAGTCGGTCACTGATACCGGTAGTGGAGTGAGCCTTAGTCCTGAAAGGATGGGCCTATGACCACGTAATTCAACTTCAGAATCTGTGTGCTCCCTTTGTGTACTCCCATTGTGACCTTTTATGAAAGAAATTTTTTCTACTTAATTTTAAGAGATGAAATCATATGTTTTCACCAAGTCATAAAAATTTAGATTCTCTTTGTGAAAATTTGAAACTGAATTTTTGAAAAGAAAAGTGAAGAAAATTCATATCAATGTACCCTTAAAAGATCTGAATTTTTTTCCAGTGTAAACCAAAATTCTTTGTCTTTCAACAGTTAGAAAATAACTAGATTGTGGTAATAGGTTCTAGTTGGAACAAAATATCTATTAGGAATTGATTTATCAAATTAGAATAGAAACTTGCCTTGATAAACTTCATTCATTAGTTGGACCTAACTTGTTTATAAATATATATGTAAATTTTTCTAATTTTTTATTTTTGTTTAAGCATTTGTAGATTAAGCATCTTCTTTTGTAGAAAAGTCAATATAACTACAATGAAGGAATTTCGAACACCATCCAATGTAAATGTGTCAAGCAACTCCCTCCTAAGAATTGTCCTCTACCATCCTATGGGGTTCTTTGAAGGCATGCACAAAACATAGAATGTCCTTTGCAATGTTACAAGGTTAACCCTTAACCCTTCATTGCCTAAGGCCTTTTTGGGTTCAAAAACATTATTGCTTTTGAAGTGTTATAGAGATAAATGTCACTAAGTTATAATGATCTCAACCATACAATCTTGTAGTGTTTGTGTTGTAGATGACATGAATCAATTTTGTAGTCATTTGGCCATATAGATTGCAAGATTATAATATATTAGTTAGTGTTGAAAATGGGTGCTAAATTTTTCTTGGAAACACATTTGGAGGTGAAATTTGATTTCTAAACCTACTCAAATGAAAGAACTTTAGACTATAAAGTGATTCAAATCCAACATACAAACACATTGGTGTATGAAAATATCATTCAAATGACCCATTATGTTTGTGAAATGGCTATGAAATGTCAAAAAATAGCATGGAGGTTGCAATAAACACATCTAAGGTGAAATCTACTTCTACTAAAATGCTTCTTAGTCACTCATAATTTATTGGATTGATATGAAATTTTAGCCACACAAATTAGACTAGTATGCAAAACTTCTCCAATTTTTTATATTTGAAATAAAAATTGTGTGAAGAAGAAACAAGTAGCCAAAGTTCACCATAATCTAAAATTGTCCAAATTTTGAACTTCAAATTGTTTCTAAACATTCAAAACAATTTCAATTGGTATGAAAATTCTACTACAATAACTAGACTTCAAGGGAAACATAACCCAACAAATTTGATTGAAAAAGAACATTGGATAAAGGAGATACAAGCCCCCAAAGCTGCAACCATCAAATGTAGTTTGGTGAACTTAAATTGAACCTATGAACTTGATTGGCTTCCAAAAAATCATTACATCTTTGGTTGATTTGAAATTTTACCACACAAACCAGAAGAAAGAGTACAATTTTTTTAACAAGTTTGGTTGAATTTGGACATGTGATGTAAAAGTTACAACACTTTGAATTAAACCCTAAACAATATGAGGACACTTTTGGTCCCCTTAGGCGATGAGGAGTAAAGAGATAAAGCCTATGATTGTATAGTCAAAATTCAAAATCCTTCAAATTGTATGGTCTATTTTGCAACAAAATATGTATAGAAAATAGTAATTTCAATATTTTAGAGGTGAAATCACATGTGTTTACAAGTCATAAAAAAATTAGTTGTTTTTGTGAAATCTTGAAATTATTGGTTTTTTTAAGAAGTGAAAGAATTCATATCAAATACAAACTAAACTTGAATTTTTAAAAGTTTTACCATATGTGTATGTGATTGTTTAGAATATCAAGGTATAAACTAATTTTTTGAATCATTGTACAGTTAATAGTTCAATTGATTATGGTCATTGGCTTAAAGTTCAAGTATTAGTAACACTCAATTTTAGGAATTTTTCAAAACTTCAAATTAGAGTAGAAAGTAAACTTAATAATGTTCATTTCATCATACAGGATCAAATTTTTTTTAAATCACTTTTATAGTTAAAATTTAGATGAAGATTTAAAAAGTAGAGGTTGCCAAATATACTAGAAAGGTAGTATTGTGATTTATGAATTTAGCATCTTATCATAGAATATTTTGTAGTTCTTCAAATAAGGGAATTTCCACCACCAAGCGTTACCTACACATTGAAGGAATTTTTCATAATAAATTGAATGATAATAATCTGTTGAAATAACACACATCATATTTGATTATTCATCAATTGTCTATTTTTTTATTCTATTGGCATATTTGATTTTATAGTTACTTAATTGGATCCTTTCAAGACAAAGATATAATATTCTATGTACAATACATATGGTTCATTAGTTGGAAAAACATTGACTAATTCAAAGTTAGCTGGAAGAATTGAGAAAAAAACAATTTCATTTTGAAAATAAAGGATGTAAAACTAGAAAGAATTTTATAGGGTTGGAATTCAACTAGTGCACAAAAAAATTGAAAGATATTTTAACCACCTCTTTTCAATACTTGATAGATTTCAATTGCTACGAGATAATAATTAGTGGTTGGTATTCAAATAGTGCAAGATACTCAAATAGGTGGATAGAGTACCAATTTCGAAGGCCAAGTATCAACAAAAAGAGAGGGCTTGGCCATTTGGGTGTTAGACTTGGGGTTAGGATTTCAAGGAAGTCGTCCCTCCAACAAACCTACTTTTGCTCTATAACAATCAAACAACAAATCCAGATCAATGCCAATGATCCCCTCTACAAACTACAACATCCAACCAAACACATACAATACAAATTCCAAAGCACTTTTTAGCAACAACATCCAAGTATTCGACACATGAAAAGACATGATAGTCTAGAACTAAGGATTGACAAGAACTACACGTCACAATAGGCATCAACTTAATGCATTGCCCTAAATTTCTTAACTCGTATGAAATTGACAACCATGAAGATCAAACATTTAAAAATAGCCTTGCTAAAGGGGGGGGGGGGGAAGAAGAAATTTGAAAAAAGTAGCAAAAGTTGGACTTTTAGACATTGTGAAGAGCAATAAGGCTACTTTGGAGCTTCAATATGTAGGTACTCTACATCCATTAGCCAAATTGAAATGTGAATTCCAACCATGCCTAAATACGCTACAAAATCTCACCCAGCGTAGGAAGAACCTTGCACCTAAATTGCCTTTTTTTAAAGTACAAGATTCTAATAATTTAACCAATGTCAATTTGAGTTTGGAGGAATTTGGCTAGTGAAAAATTGATATTGTAGGAAATTTACTAGTAGATTATGTGGTTGAAAGGATCCAATTGGTGACCATTGAAGAGAAATCAATGCATTTACGTAGAAAGAGGAGATGACTATTACATGAACTTTTGAAATTCTCCCAGGACTAGATAGGTTGGAACTTGGAAAGTGCATGTCAGTTAATTGTATTCAATACATTCATTTGACCAATCCCTTAGATTTAGAGGGAGTTTTTGATTTTCAAAGGCAACTTATTTAAGTGGGTGAAATTTTTGACTTCATTTATAACATTTAAACCAAAGATAAAATACATTTGAAAAGTAGTTAGCAAGAAAAAGTCCACTTCAAGATATGTGCATCTTCAAAATCACCTTCTGTTTAGATGTGAATTTTTAATTTTCAAATTGCACAACATGCATGTTTTTAAGTTGATAAGATGTGTGGTGGACGATCCTAATGAGCAATTGGGCACTTCATATTTGTCTCCAAAATTCACATGTTGCTCACATCCTTTACGTATCATCTTCCATTTCCTATGTTGCTCACATCTTCCATATCAAGAATTTAACCCCTAAAAGACCATCATGCATTTTTTGGCTACATGGAAATTTTGGGCAAGTAAGTATGACTAGAGATTTGTGTATTTTAGCTGGCTGAAATTTAAATAGAAGGTCGGGACAAGGAATTTCTTTCATATGCACTAAATTTCATGACATTTGGAAATATGAGTCAAAAGTTGTGGCCTATCATGTTATTTTTTCCCTGGGTGGGCAATCCACGCAGATTAGAAAAAATCACTTTTTTCAAAAACAAAAATTTGAAATTGGTTAATTAGAGCTATATATATGTGGAAAGCTTTGAATCATTCCATTTTGATCAATGAGTCAAAAGTTACAAGGAATTTTAGTTTGTGGGCAATTATGATTCTCTACTCTAAAATAAACTTTGAAGTCCTTTATCTTACTCAATTTTCAAGATTTTTTGAAAAAATAAAATCATAGGATGTAGATTGTTTATTATAATATTGAAACCATTGGGATTGGCATTTTTCAATTCCATAACAAAATTCTTAACAATTTTGTATTTTGAATCATTCTCTACTTCTTTCTACTTACTATTTTTTTCCTATATGTTGTACAATTCCAAATGATGTGAAATTTTTTCAACATGTAGATAAATTGTCTAGGAAAAAGAATCCAAAGAAGAACCATCATTTTGGACATTTTTCATACAAAAGTGAGCTTGTGGAGTGCAGCTACCCTATTTTTCACAAGGCCCAAAAAATAATTTCAATAAATTTGAATGATTTTATTTTGCAATCCACTCGGTGGAAATTTCTGAAATTTTTACCACATATTCTCAAGTCAACACATTACAAGATCCTACAATTAATTGTTTCAAAAAAAAGTTTTTTTCATAAATTTGGTACTTGGACTACAAATGGCAATTTTGGAGCATTTTTGGTGAAAACATAGTCAAGGAACTTAACCCCTCAAGGCCCAAGGAGCCTATTTTGGGCCTCTCACTTGTTCAACAAGTCAAAGTTATAACTTCATTTCCTTACATTCTAAGAAGTATATCTAAGTGAATTTCATGCTATGATGTTCATATTGAACAGGGAAGTTCAAAAGTACAATTGACATCATGTAATAAGCTTGATGTACAATGCATACTATCAATCAAAGTTGAAACTTGTGAAAAGTACAAAAACTGCTTGGGCCTTGAGGGGTTAAGAGGTTAAATTTCATCGCAGTAATCTTTTATGGACTTGGTCAATGCACACACTATGGCACTTTTGTTTTACATTTATAGACCCTAACTAACTAACTTGGGCCCTAAGTTTCCAAGTATAAATTCAATTTTTCCAAATTTATCTTCAATAATTAATAGTGAGTTCTTGTGTTTTTCCGTGAGGGAAAAAATCTTAGTGCTAGATTCTCAAGATTTGATGGGATCTAAAATACATGGATCCAAAATTGCCATTAATCCAATTGTGTCCCTTAGTTTGATTACTAATTTTGGCTTGTTGCATTTTAATGTAGTAAAAATAAGGGTTTGCATCATGTGGAATTAATGTTGATAGGGTAGGAATTGGGTTGAAGAGTCACAATTTCATGATGAATTCAATGGACACCACCATCATACCTAGTGATTTCCATTCATACCAAAAGGGTCATTCATTATTCTACAATCTTAAGAGACACTTCTGGATTACTATTGCAATTGTGTATGGTGTTAAGAAAGTCATATTTGCACTAACAAGAACAAGAATTGTCCTCTAGGAAATATATATATATATATGTTTATGTTTTTGCTTTGACCATCTATAATAGGTCATCTCTTACCTAATAAAAACAAGTTGATTGAAATTATAAGACATATCCTCCAATTTAGTACGTTTGTCAAAAAATATTCAAAGAGAA
This sequence comes from Straminergon stramineum, assembly GCA_963920665.1. Classification (NCBI taxonomy): domain Eukaryota; kingdom Viridiplantae; phylum Streptophyta; class Bryopsida; order Hypnales; family Calliergonaceae; genus Straminergon; species Straminergon stramineum. The sequence goes on along the minus strand of OY987264.1, from coordinate 9,842,146 downwards.
GAACTCACTATTCATCAAAATATTAATTATTTGCAATAAACATGATGAACTTGAGTGCAATGATCAATGGGACAATGGAGTCATCTTATGGTAGCCTTACCCCAGTAGGCTTTTTTTGGAGTGATATTTTGCTCTAAAATGATACCAAATAATTTGAAGGAATATTAAGAAATATATTCCCCCATTTTCAATAGATGAAGTCATTGAGTTGGGTACATACTCTCTAAACAACATTGCTCATTTTTGAATGATTGTACACTCTTATGGATGAATAATTTAAGTTTTATCCACGTTTTTCACGTTTCATCCATTTCTAGAGATGTACAGTTAAACAACTGCATCACTCCAACAAAGCCATCTCTTTCTGCGCTGCCAAAAAAACATGAAAACAAAAATCCCTGGCCTGCCCTGCCCAGCTCAGAGTTGTACTGTAGAGATATCCCCGGCGCAGAGCACTCCTCAATTCCTCCTCTCAATCCCAAGCCTCCGTCGTCATTTGGACAATATCAGCAGCACTTTTTCTCTTTCGCTTTCCAACCGAAAACTGAAGAGATCAATCCACGTGTTGCTAATCGATACAGTGGATGCCGCATCCGCAGCTCCAAAGGCGACTTATTACGCAGGAGTAAGTGACATTTGTCCCTTCCGAGGAGGAGTTGCGAATTGCAAGCGCCCGTGCCTCTCCCTTCACTCACATGACTGACTGACTGACGGATAAGCTCACAGGCAACATGACTGACGGACGGACAAGTGGATTCTCCTCCTTGGCCCTCCCTAATTCCCCACCCTGAATGCAAAACGTGAGGCACCTGCTTTTGTTTTCTAATTAAGAGCGAACTTTCATGCTATGTCGGAATTAGAAAGGGACTTTGAGTTTTCCGGTTTTCCGGAGTCCGAATTGTCTTTGTCAAATTTCATAATACTTTCTGTTCTACGTGAGTTGGGAGAAACCAGGAGAAACCCAATTTGAGGAGTAGCTTATTTTTTGTGACAAGGCCAAGCACATCAAGCATCCCAGAATCCCAGACGACCTCCAGGAACAACACAGAAAACGTTCACATCACTACTCTTCCTCAACTCAACTGAACCTTCCATACAATATGCATGCGGCCTTGATAATATCGACTGCAGTACCAAAGTCTTCAAATTTTCATAGAAACAGTCAGTTTTGCAACGAAATTTCTTCATATGTGATACTTTCGAACAAGAAATATCATGCGTAGCAGAACCTGGTTCAGTTTGTGTGCAGCAGACTCAATTCCCATCAGTTGTCAACTGGTACTAATCTTAAGTTAAGTTTCGAGAGGAAATAGGAGACCTAATGAACTCAAGGAAGTGACTCACGAATTGACTCGACAAAGTTAAAGTACGAAAAACAAAAGTTCACTCTGACTCGTGAAAGAAAACCATTAGTACATGTCAAACCCCAAGGCTCCACGTCCATTTCGTCCCAACAAAGCCCACACCGACACGTGGTGGGCTCACATGGGCCCCCAACAAAGAGCAACATTAGTAGTGAGCCTTTTGGCGCCCCGTCTTCAGTTGTGACGATCATACAAAGGCCATCACGATTTCCAGAATCCGCTCATTCATTCCACTCCCGGCTCAGCCCTCTCGGGTACCCATCTCGCACATTTGGGATGCATGCTCTTCTAGTTGCATCGATTTCTATGAGCATTTGGAGTTGCAGAGGGCGAAGTGGTGGTGGTGATTTGAGACTTTTTGAAGACTTCGTGTAGACTTTTTGAAGTGTATTGCATTTTAGAGGAGTACACGAATTGAGTTGGTGTTGTCGGCGTTTGTTGCGCCTCAAAGTGGTGCAACCACCAGTAGCTGCTACCCCTTCATGGCGTTTCCTCGCTTGCTTGTGTTGCTATTGCTACTTGTCATGGGCGCGCTTGTGCTTGTCTATGGGAAGTCGTTGAATTGGCAAGTGACGCTGTCGTCGACCCGCACGGGAGCGTGGGTTATGTCGCAATTTGAAAAGGATCCTGTGCGTACTCTGAACAAGAGAGCTGTGGAGGATCTCGCCAAAGATCACCGGCTTAATATGGACTCTGTTGCCGCGCGGCGCTTGTCCCGAGACAAGTTCCTGGAACTGCACAGTGAATTCGACTTTAGTGCTCCTCCGGTGAGACGCATGCTGCATATGCCAGAGCTTTTACTCGCAAGAAAGTAGTTCCATGCATTTGATGTAGAAGCACAGATATGATGATAGGACATGCTCCGGTGTCAGCCACGAACGGATACTCTAAAGGATTAGAGGTGGACTATTATTGGACTGAACTGATGCTAACATTTCTGTTCTCTCGTGTTGTGATTTTGGCAGTCCAAAGATAGAGCAATGGGATTAAATGTCACAGAGGTATATCTTTATCATGGCTGCAACTTCTTTTCTTGGATACTTTGTTGAATGTACAGGCAGGAGTCATATTGTCGTTTGAATTCATTAGTATATTAGAAATAGATTTTTATTTTTTATTTTTAAATGGTTATGTTCGGAGAATGCTAGTGGAGAATGTCATCCATTGCGTGTTTTGATATTTTCAAGGTTTGTACTCGGATTTTGCAGAGCTATGTGAAGAATTCTCGTAATTTGGAGATTTTTGTGAAAAGTTGGGTGCCAGCGGAGGCACGTCCTAAGGGGCTTCTCTTTATCTGCCATGGTTATGGAGACACTGTCACTTTTTTCAATGAGGGTGAGCTTGCTCTATGGATTCACCACCCTCTCTTGATTGACCTATTTGGTCCGTATTTGTCTGTATATGATGGTCTTTGGGAACTGCATTCTGCATTCCATTTCATGAAATGAAAGTATTTATTTCAATGAGGCTTGAGAGTATGTTAACATATTGCTGGGTGGAATGTTCAGGATTAGCTCGAGCTCTGGCAGTAGCTGGTTATGCTGTTTATGGCATGGACTATCCTGGTTTTGGTCTCTCAGAAGGGTTGCACGGGTATATTCCCGATTTCGACGTGCTTGTGAATGATGTGGTGGAGCAGTATCGTATCATAAAAGGTAGAGTTTTCTTTTTGTTTAAATCTTAGAGTGCATCACTATGTAAGAGTATTAGTTGTAAGAGAGTTCAGGGTCCCAACAATTTGCCGCTTGACGTACTGTGACCAACAAATATCAGGGTTTTCAGAATCATTGGAATGTTTAAGGAAATTTAAGAAAAATCATAGAGAAGTTCGTCCCCAATCTTCAAGAACTCTCCCTAAGATCACAGTGATTACACGGAGCCCTCCCTATGTAGAGATATCTCCATAAGATCATCCTGGCCATAGAGATAACTCCCTTGAATTATGAGGAAGATTCAATTTGCATGCTATCTAAAGTTCTTGAAACAGTTTATTTTACTAAAACTGTTGACTTGTGTTTGACAAAAGCCCTTGATTTCAATGGTTACCTTTCTAATGATTTCCATTTATTTGTATGGCAAGACATTATCTTGGCCATTGGATCTACCGTTTTTCTAACATTGGTTTTGATGTGATCAGAGCGTCCCGAGAACAAGGGTTTGTCTTGCTTTCTGTTTGGAGAGTCCATGGGAGGGGCTGTAGCTCTTAAAGCTCATCTGAAAGATGCCAGCTTGTGGGATGGTGCGGTACTGGTGGCTCCCATGTGCAAGATTGCTGAAGCTATGTACCCACCCTGGTATTTGGTGAAAATTATGATTGCACTTGCTCACGTCATACCAAAGGCGAAACTTGTTCCCCATACTGACATCGCCAAAATGGGCTTCCGAAATTTAGAGAAGAGGAACAGAGTAAGTGTATACGCCTACTTTCAGAGGTCCCTGAGTGCTTTGTATCGTAGACAAAGAAAAATTTCGCTCCATTTGTAGGTTACAACGTTGGACTGTAAATTCGTTTCTGAATTCCTTACGTGGATTACTTCGAACATAACGTTGTCGTCACTGTTCGGATTTTGCAGGCTAATTACAATCCTGTTGCGTACATTGGGAATCCCCGACTGGGAACTGCACTGCAGTTACTGCAGACTACAGATTTTGTGGAAAGCAAGCTGGCAGAGGCAAGTCATTCTTGTTATACTTTGGGACCTCAATCGGTTTTTTGAAGTGTCATATCTCTGAACCGTCTGTAGTCAACATACTGAAACTATTGGAATAGACAAGCGTGCATGTCGCAATGTTCAATATAGAATCTCTTCAACTTTACTGATGATTCTATGTTGCTTTGTTTTGTTTGGGCAGGTTTCACTTCCATTGCTTGTGTTGCATGGTGCTGCTGACCAAGTCACTGACCCGTCAATCAGTAAATTGCTTTATGAGAAGGCCAAGAGCAAGGATAAGACACTGAAGCTTTACGAAGGTGCCTGGCATTGCCTTCTACAAGGGGAGCCTGATGATATGGTGAAGAGGGTCATGATGGATATTGTAACCTGGCTTGATGCTCATGCTGCTTCCAAGGGAGATTTCGATCAGCAAAATGAGACAGATATGGAAGATCGTGTGTCCGCAGCCGCACCAAATTTGATTGAGTTTGGTAAATTTGACGCCGTCAAAGAGCTCTTGTAGTGATTCTTGTCACCTTGCTTTGCAGCGGGTGTCGTGATGCGACTTCAAACTACATCATTTCGCACCAAGTGGCACAGACGGAGAAAGCTCATGTCAAACTAGAAATTTTGCAATGAGTTACTTTCATAACCTGAAAGGTTAATTTTTTTTATTGGTCTTAAGCGCAAGCTAAGAAAAACTATCAAATTAACAGATCTGTCTTTCGGATTGAAGTAGAAATTGTAGAAAATTCACAGCGAGGGTTTTTTAGGTGAGCAACTTTTCTGTGAAGTTTTAGGCAGTTTCATTTGTACACACGCAGTGACTGTGATGTGCAACCTGTACCTTTATAATTTTGAACATTGAAATCAGGAAGGAACTCACATTGTTAAATTTCTGCCTTGAAGTACTTTGCTGTAGGAAAATGAAGTTGGTTGATCTTTGCAAAGATTTCTAGAGTCGGCACTCGTCACCGGGAAGTGCAAGGGGACTGCAAGATCTATGAATTTGACCATCACCGCTGGATTTTTATCCTTGATTAATTCTCAAATGGAAAAAATGAGTAATGTGGATGTAGACAGAGATTTTAGCAACCCATCCATTTCTTGTTTTCATGATTCCTGCTGCAAGTATTGGGTGCATTTTCTCATTACTCAGAGATGGTTCCTTGTACACAGCAATGTCATTTGCTTAAGAGTTGTCTTCTGGTGAGTGGCTTTATGAATTGTCTACCGGATTTTTCAGAGTAAATAATTTGCACCATATGATATACAATATGATTTTGTGTGAGCTTCAGCGGTGTGTCATTCCAATGGAACACACCTCTCCTTGAACCTTAGTTGGGACATAGACTACACGAGTGTTAGTGTTCAACCTCTTGATTTTGAGCATGAAATCGCAAGTTTGTCGATTGATATATCAGGGGGTGTCACAATTCAAGATATGAGTTCTGAGAATGTAGGAGATTTGTGAAACGAGACTTGAATTTTGGGGGGGAGAGGCTAGTGCGTTGCGAGTTGCGACAGGATTCCGAAGCCAAGGAGTAAGCTGGAATGGATTTGGAATCTGGCAACCCCTCTGGTACTCTAGGATTCGAAATCAGTATACATTTTAGTTAAGCGAGTGTGTGTGTGGGCTTTCAGGATAGATAAGAGGAAAATGCATATCTTTTGTGAATACTGGAATCACACTGAACATGCTGCATTTTCTGTAGCACAGTTCCTCATTGCTGGAGGGGAACAATACGGTCAATTTTTTGACACTGCTTGAGAGTTTGGATTGCATTGAGTTGGTTACTTGACAATTGAAGTCTCCAAGCAACCTTCCTCAGCCCCGTACAACACGGTTACCGTTGAACCGTTAATTTCTTGACAATTGATCTTGTTCCTGGAATGGCGTGCATGAGCAATATTCTTACTTGACGTGGATTTCACAACCAGTTCCCTAGGCATCCTCGTCACCATTTCGCCATGTTGCCAGCTGATTTCAATTCAGACAGGCCAATTCCGAATCCTCATCCCATTTTCTAGCTTCCCTTTTTGGCATTCAATAACATCACCTCACTTCATTCACAATAATCTCTGAAGGTCGTGGAATTCAGGGCACCTGCAATGTCACCATTTTTTACGTCATCATCAGCAAAACTAAAGCATTAAGCTTCCAAATCAAATATAATTCAATTTCTTCGATAATCAAATCAAGTGAAAATTCGGAAGGAACACAACCGAGTTACTGTAATTGAATAATCATCAGTTGGGCCATTTCATTTCCGTCATAAGACCTTCCTCATTGGCCAAAAAGGTTTGGGATGCCCTAAGTAGACTAAAACTCGTTGTTTACCACAAGAGTAGCTATGTAAGAGAAGACCTAAGTGAAGAGAGAGAGAGTGAGACAGAAGGTATTATTGATGGCGGAGCTTGGTGTAGCTGCTGCTGCTTGGAGGTGGTGAAAGCATTCATCAATGTTTTGCTAATTAGACTCAAATCATAGCTTACAAGTGTAGCTATGTGAGAGAATCACTAATTAGTGCAGAGAGAAAGAGAGACAGAGGATATGGCGCAGCTTTGTATTGCTCCTACTTGGAGGTGTTGAAAGCCTTCATCAATGGCGAGCAAGGTGGAAGAGGACGACGACGACGACGAAGAGGAGCAAGTGCGATGGCGCGTCACGGATGGCTCCTCCGAAGCGGAAGTCCACCCGGCTACCAATGTGCTTCACCCCGACCTCTTCCGCTACTGGCAGACGCACCAGCCGTGCGAGGAGGCTTGGTTGGTCGTGGAGCCCCGCTCGCCCACGGCCTTCTCCCGCGTGGAGGTCGTCAATGCGGGATCCTCTCTCGTGGAAATTCACGGATGGCGCCTAAACGGAGGCGACTATGAGCTTCTGTTGTCGCCTCAGCAGGTCGGGCTCGGAATTCCTTGTTTGATTGCTTTCTCTCCAACTCCACCTTTTAGGGTTTCCTTCGAACAACGGCGTTAGAGGACTTTGTTGCTCTGTTGCTCAGCTTTAATTTGAACTACGTTGTTTTCTATCGATTTTCAATTGCCTTTGAGAGGTTGTAGCCCGCGAACAGAGCTTCACTTTGGAGAAACTAGTGAGCGATAAAGAACGGAAAACTATTGAGCAAAAACGCAGTTCAAAATGCTTGAACCTGGAATAGTGGACCGTTTTTCGTAACGATGCTATGGGATCGTTAAGTACTCATTGCCGATTCGATACTCCCAGATAGATAACCCCTTAATTGATAAAACTGCGAACAACGTCGTTCGAAACCTTTTTTGTTTAGCAGATTACCTTAAAGTTTAAGATTTGTTTTGCAACGTTTTTCAATTGCATTTGAGTGATTGTAGCTCAAGAACAGAGAATGTTGAAAAAAGAATAGAGAAGAACGGGAAACTAGGTTAGCCAAAACGCAGTTCACAATGCTGGAATCTGTAATATTGGACGATGCAATGCGATCATTTTTCTTTTTCCGGTTGTAAGAAAAGTGGTCATTCTTCTTTCAGGTCATGACCATGAAAGACTTGATGAGCAAGGCCAACCGGAATCGAGCTTTGACATACGACATTGATACGAATCGCAAGCTTTCGCCTGTTGCAGCTCAGCAACGGTAAGAATCGGTTTCTACTTCTCAAGAAGTTGGATATAGTCTCATTAGATTTGTGTTGAAATACATTTGATTTTTACCTGACTCAAAATATTTGGTGGCAAATGAGCCACTACATCGTCCTAACATATAGTGCATGAGGGTTAGAACAGTTTCTCTTCAAGTGTTCACTAATGTTGAGAATTAGAAGGTGAGGTTAGGCTCTTTGGAAAGGTTGGATGATTTCCTACGAGATTGAGTGGTTATTTGCTCTATTTGGTGAAGTTTTTAGGAAAAGTTCGAAAGTTCGAAATGTGTCCTTCTCCCTTTTGAATCTTGAAATGAGTGGATTTTGGGCTGTGGTGAGAGGAGTCTGTAAGTGTCTTGTACTGTGATGTTTCCGGTTTATTGCTGTGATCTCCATTTACAGAGACATCAATAGTGTGAAACTTTCTCAAGGCGTGAACTTTTGTTGCATTTACAGTTGGAGCAAGTTGCGAATTCATTGTCGTCAACCCTTTGGTACAACCGAGCACCGTGCTTGCATAGGTTTAGCATACATCAATTTCAAGACGTGCAAACCTAGGAGCGATGATGGCATTCAGGGCGCAGCAAAACGAAGAGTGACTTCGGAAGTTTTGCGGAGTGGTACTGAAGGAAAACATCAGAAGAGGGCGAAACAAATTGTACAGCAAAACAGTACAAATCTTGAATATCAGAAAGTGAATGTAAAGCCTGAACCGCAGGACTATGACGCACCTCCACTTGAAAGGCTTGTAACTCCTGGACTGAATGGTATCATGTCCGAGATGATGATTAGGAAGCAGAGCGCAGATATTGGGAAGGAGTTTGTGGAGAAAAGGAAGCCTAATGTTGGCAAGGTTATGAATCAGGATACAGTCGTTGAGAAGACTAAGAAACGCAAGTTAGTGATTGGTATGGGGACAGCAACAACAACTGATCCTTCAGATTGCCAAGCATTTCGACTTGCTTCCTCCCCATTTCCTAGAAAAGATCATGGCAGTGTGTCGAAGATGAAAAGCAGGAACCATAGCCCAGATCCGAGTGAAATTGTTGGAAATAGGAAACCTAAGATTGAGGACCTCAAAGAGGAGGTAGTGACCACATGGTCAGGTAATGTGCAGACTTCTCCCTGCACACTGGATAGGACTCGGAAGAGTGGAAAGACTCAGAATGTTGATATTGGGGTCAATGCGGCTCAAGCAGTAGGAAAGTCAGAACATGTTCATGCCAAAAGAGATGGGGAAGCAGCACAGGCGAAATTGAACTCTGCAGAGGAGTTGGGAAAAGCTGGTAAAGCGAGAGTTGAAGGTCTAACAGGTTCTAGTTCTATGAAAACGACAACAGGAAACAAGGAGGACTTTGCTAAAGTCCTGGTAAGACCATGGATCGTAACATAGACTTTGTGTGTACATGTGCCAGGGGTGTACATGTCAGTGGGTGGTGCACTTGACTTAAACTGAAGGAAGCCTTGTTCTGGTTCTTACAAAATGTCCGTAATTTGTACCTTTCTTTGCTGACTACATTGTTCTCACAGGTTTTATTGAACACGTTTTGATGTTTCGATGCTCCAATGTTCCAGGAAGGCGTTGTCTTCGCAATTTCAGGAATTCAGAACCCTGCTAGAGGCTCATTTCGGACTCAAGGACTAGAAATGGGAGCAGAATATCGCCCGGACTGGACAAGCGATTGCACCGTCCTTGTTTGTGCTTTCAAGGATACCCCAAAATTCAAACAAGTCAAAGCTATTGGTGGTTCCATTGTGTCCAAGGTTTCACGACACCTTTTTCTCAATGACATCTCTCACTTGACTCATTGATCCATCAATAGTGCAGAAAAGTCTTGGCTCAGCTAGAAATATCAAAAGTATCATGCTTTTTTTGTGACTATTCATTGATTGGTTATGCTGAACAGGACTAGCATTCGCGAATGCCACGTCTTCTTTGCTTTTCCATGGTATCTTTTGTTTTGAATCATTTGAGTTCAACTGAATACCTTGCAGGAGTGGATATCAGAGTGCCACAAGCAAAGAAAACTTGTCAGCATAGAAAGGTATAATTCTTGTCGTTCACATCAGCTCATTTGTGTTTCAGAGTTTGAGTAGAATGTGGACATAATTCTCGCGTTCCGCTTGTTAATAGAATCGGTTACGTTCTTCTCATGCAGGTTTCTTATGCATAAGGGAAGACCATGGAGGAAACCAGGTAGAATTATACGGATACCTGTCAAATAATACTTCTTGTTTTATTTAGTCAATCCCTCTATATTGTTACTCGGTATGTGCTCTGTACTTCGATGTCCGTCTTCTTGAATCAATTGCTTAGTTTCAAGGTACAAACGTGCTTTGTCGCAGTTTATAAAGCCAACTGCGGATCATTAGAAGAAGTTCGAGATTGGGTATATGATGACCTGGCATCTACAAGCAATTGGTTACAACAACGAGACCCCAAGGTTAGCCGTATTCTCTGCTTCAACATTCTCTAGAAAATTTGTCGAAATGAAGTGCAACATGGAGTAATTCTGTGCCTTGTCAGTTTCTATAGTTCAGCAGTGAAAGTTGTGTGTTCTGCAGCCTGAATCGGAGGAGTTGGAGTTCACAGCTGCTCAAGGTATCATGGTCTGTTTTGAAGATGCCATCAAGTGTATCCAGGATAATCAGGTCAGTGCAGAAGCCGCTTTGTAGGTCAGCAAGATATGTGTAGTTGAGAACTCTCTACAATATTTTCACGAGTGCCGTGTATCCAGAATACCGGTATCTTTATTTTACCTGAGGATATGCTTGATTTTTTATGTCATGCAATCATGGTTTTGTCTCGTTGAAGATCCGCATTTGGTGTGAAGACTTGTTGCAAAGTTACTTCTGTGGTCGAGAAATGACACGAGCGCGCTCAAAGGAAAGAAAACTGGTGGTCTTGTTGTAAATAACTGGCATGGTCCTCATCAGAGATTTTCTGAAGCTTAAGCTTCAGAGATCTAGAGAGTAAGGGAACCCATTCCCGTGGCATTCAGCTGTTTGAGTGGTTTCCATTAGTAAAATGGAATTTTTCTTGTGGCTCGTCTCCATTTTTGTGGCACTAGAAGTTGGACATTGTCTGGTTTACATATAAATTGTTGAAGTGCTGAGGTCCGAATCATGAGCCTAAACTACAATTGAACAATGACTTTTGTATCTACAAGGTATCTCATGGAAGCATCTATAACGTATAGAAGCTGGAAGTTGATCTCATTTCTTAGAAGTCGCGTTCTTAATGAGGGGCTTTATAATCCCCTACACAATTGTTCCCTACCTTATGATGATCTTCTGGCTGCGCTCACAGGGTGTAAGCAGCATTGTTGAGAGTTGGGGATGTCTTCCCCGGGCAATCAAGGAGCTTTCTGCGTTGGAGGAGGGCAGAGAAGGCTACAAGAAGGGCACACGAAGTCACATGCTTGATGAAGCGGCCAGAATGAAACATGTATATACCGACATTTTGAATCCCATCTTTGTTGCTTGTTCTAAAACGCCCCAAAGGGCCATTAACAAGAAGAAACGGTAGAGGTCTAACTGAAGTCATCGAGCACGGTCCTTTTGATGCCAAAACCTGCAGTAGCGACGATTTTCGAAATGACACTTGGAATTTAGCTTATCAATTTGCGCACTTTGTAAATACAGAAGCAACTGCTTGTTTTCAGTGCTTGTGAACTCCCTCACACATCTTTTCCTCTTCTCATTTTGTGCCATCACAGAGCTTTGCAATCATGGATTTATATTTTGCGTGGACAATGGAATGCATCTCTTTTATTGCTCTGTTGTCAATCTTATAGCATTCTGGAAAAGAACTGCGAACACTTTAGGCCCAAGTGCTAACGCAAGGGTATATACAATGCTTTAATTCTTTGACAATCTTCTTTCTTTGTCACAGATCCTTGCACATCTTGAGTTCAAAATTGAAAGCCTTCATACTCCAGAACGTCATTATAAACTCATGCAAATGGGGTATCTTTGGTAAATACTGTAGCTTAGACAAGTGCAGCTTGAGTCTGACAATTGTGAAGTATTCTGCCTCTAATTGCCTTGACCCGCTTAATAATACTCCGTATTATGTACGGCAACTGTAGTTAAACTTAGTGCAGTTACCATGAAAATTGTGGGCGGTCAACATTGCTGACGAATGTTTTGCTTTCAGCAATAATTTCAGCTACACAGTAATCTCCATGCATGTAATTTACATGCACAATTCAAAGGAATCAGACTTATACCCCTTGACATACCCCAGACCATCATCAGGAGAACACTAGACACGGACTCACTGGTAACGGAGGAACTCCTCATTGGTAATGCTCTGCAAGGAGTCTCGATTTAATTGCAACGTTTAGTATCGATGGAGGCGGAAGGAGGATGGCGACGGACCAAAACTCAACAACGTAAGGAAGAGGCGCAAGAAGAATCTGAGCAGAGAGCAGCAGTAAAACTTGGAGAGGAGCAGCAGCATGACGAAGAAGACAAGGAGGAGAAGGACGAGATTCTGCAAGGGATTGCATCCATAGCTCTGTTCCCATCTGGCTCTCTATCGGGGCACTTCCTGCACACCGCATCGTCGACTTGCTTGGGCTTGTTCGGAACGGGTGCGTGGCTTTGCATTTCCTAAGATTCCACTGAGCAGATCGTAATATCTTATAGAGCAGATCGTTTGTTGTTGTTTTTCGGCAAGTTTGATGGTTCGCATGTTTCGTTCTCCAGCACTTAATTGAGTCTTTGCCGGGTTTTGCAACCGCAGAAATAGCCTGCGAGAGGGAATGCAGTCGAGGCGAGGATTACCGCTTGATGAATCTCACAATCATCAATTTCAAAGTAAGTCGCAAGCCAGGGCTTCAATTCCTGTTACTGCTGACACAGGGTTATAGGGTTCAGGGATTAGGGATTAGGGTTCAGATGGAGGGTAAGGTAGAGCTCTAGTGCGGGGTGTGAAGGCGTTGCATTTGCGTTTTGCATTGCAGCTGCAGATACAGTGTTCTTAGCCGTTGAGAATGACAGAATTCTGATTGCACTGCGAATGACAGGGCTTCAGGCATAGGGTTTGGGATTTAGGGTTTCTTCGTGATCTAAGCAGAGAGGCTCGTGGGATATGTGGATTTCAGACGAAGCAGGAAACCACGGTTGTGGTTGAGCGCAAAGGAGAAGACGCTGCTCGCCTTTCCACTACATGTGATCTCCATGGGTAAGTTTTTTTCTCATTTCCACATCTCCTTGTCTACCACGGAAGTATTCTCGACAGTCGAATCTCCACTTTCGCATTTGAGTAGGTTGAAATAAACGGGAAAAATTAAAAGTGGTAGACTGTCATATCGGAATGGCAAACCCCACGAATTGACAACTAAGATTACCAGGCAAGAGCTATTAGTTTTCTAACTAATAAGCATGGTTCTGCTGCAATTGTGGGTTTCAAGCATCGTTGATCAGGCGAGAATAACCACTTATGGTCTGGTCTCATTGAGGTTCTGTACCAAGCAAATGTGCATAACCCTGAACAGGTTGAAGAGCATGGAAAAGAATCCCAGTTTAGCAGTTACGTGAAAAGGAGGTTGTATTCAATTCTTGATTCAACAGCATTGTCTCGGGAGAAACTGAGGCAAACCAGTCGATATCCTTAGTTCTCTATTGCTAATTGTTTTCCAATTAATATATTTTGATCATCTCCTGTACTCTTACTTGGAATTCGCCTTCAAATAGACACTCCATGGCAATTTGCCTAAAGTTTTGAATTTGAATAAACGTTTTAGGAAAATGAACTGGGTCGTCTTACACCAGCTGCTCATTCTTCCCGCTCATTCTTCAAGACTGCTTTTGAAAGGACCTTTACTTAGCAGTCAAAGTAAATGGCAAAATTTTGACCCTCTGTTGATTCAAGAAATATCACCTCTGCAAGCAAGGTTTTCGGATCATGAGGATCTTAGGAATGAATTAGGATTCACCTTCGGACTAGATTCACTTTCCTAGCACCACTTCTAACACCAAGTGAGCACGTGTGTGAAAGCCACTAATAAACCTGGAATGATGCTGCTTTTCTCCCATGTTTATCAGGTGGGACGAGGAGGTGGTTGTCAAGGCGAACGAACGCCACAGATCTGGTGAGGCCTTACCAGTGATTTCCTTCGAATGTGAGACATTGAAGGCAGACATCGAAGCTGAGGAGCATCTCAAAAAGTTCCTGCCGTCCTTGGTTGGACGTGACGCAGTTGGTGAGCCTAGCTCCTTCCAGCCCTTTTCCATTGGATGGTGTAACCCAAGCATTGAAATACGTGAAAATCATGTTTGGAAATTAATGTTCTGGTAGTAGATATCTGGACTTCGTCAGTACTAGCTGGATTGGTTTTGCTTGATGGTTAATCTGAATTCCCCGCATGCTTGTCTGTCTTTATTGTACTGTACCGCACTATCTGAGTCAACTCTTTGATGAGCTCTATCTATTTCTGTTTGGTAACCCATGATGATTGTCGCTGTGTGGGTGTAGACTGGTGAGTATGGTCATAAATTCCATGTGCTTTTAATCCATTGGATTGCGCAGTGAATATAGGTCATATGACAATAAAGGGCCTGAGCCTGTCGGTGAAGGAGAAAACGGGAGGCAAGTCAGGCAACAGGGTGGAACCGCAAGTCCCTCGTGGTAACCCCAAACGAAGTTTAGAGGACATGCTGCAGCTTGTGTTCGGGGAAGTGGATCATGCAGGGATTCCGGTAATATCTCCTTTAATTTCTTCTGACTCTGCACAGAAAAGCCATGTGATCTCTGTTGCGGAAGAATCGAACGAGCTGCAGGGTCTCATTAGATCCACACCAACGCATCGTGCTCCCTGCGACTTGCATGATGACTTCTGATTTATTTTTGGCAGAATCACTTTATTCCACTTTAATGCTGCCTTCTGAATTAGACAGTATAGTAGTTACCCAGAGCAGTAGAGAGTCAATTAATCTGTAGAGAGTAGATTATTTGGAGCTTAAGAACCAAGTTCCTTATAATTTACCAGTGCAGTGTGAGATGCTGTAATGAGGAGTCATATACAACAAGTAGATGGTGACCACAAGAACTTCATGTGTCAGTTATGTGCAAGATCAGGATATAAAAGGAGAAAAAAACTGACATGGAGCACAGACCGGGGGGGAGGGGGTGTCGATGCCTGAAATTTGGCCTTTCGGTGCTTGAGGAGGCACTCTCTGATGGCGAATATTTTGATTGTGTCAAGATTTTGAGGTCGTGGTTTTTATGATTACTTTTTTATTTTTGAGTCGTGTCTTCGATCGATTTTAAACCAGATCTTTAAAATCATTTGGATCAAACTGGTCGATCAAGAGATTTTAGTATTTTGATGTTCCAGGATTTTTTTTCTTCAGAATTCTTCAGGTCGCACAATTGTCGAACACCGAAGTTCCCTCTCCCTGTACCAATCCTTCCAACCAAGACTTCCAATGCCAAGGAAAAAGTGACATTACAAAAGAATGAGGTACTCCACATTTACTACAAAAAAATAACCCAACACCAAAACTTAGTAGCTCAAAACCCTTCAGAAAAAACAGTGTATATCACATTCCCAACTTGGTGTTTGTTAGAAATTGGTATTAACCCCTGTATGCCCAAGGCCTTTTTGAGCTTCTAGGAATTAGCTCTAAATTGAACAAAACAAAAAAACAATGTTTTGATAAGCTTCATCAATTTTTTTGAAATTTTATCCATACAAATTCAAACTAGACATGTTGGAGATAACATGGAAAAGAAAACACAGCAATATTACTTATGGATTAATAGATTATAACATTTGATCATGAGTGAGTTAAAAGTTTGAAAGCATTCAAAGTCTTTTAATCCTCTTTTCACATTTCAAGTCTAAAATTAAGGTCACCAAAAAAATATGTAGTTAAAGGACATAGCATATATTCCTTCCGTCCCAATTGATCTCCCAATTTTCCTTAATTTAATTGCAACAACCTTAAAACTACACATTGGAAAGGGCTCCAACCACAACAATATGAAACACCACTATCAAGGACTTCAAATTTTCCTTTTTGATTGATTTAATATTTTGAAATACTTGCAAAGACTTGTGGGGGTAACTACCAACAATTTACTAATACCTTGTTGCAAAGACCTACTACATGGTTTGCCATATAAGTTAGACTCAACAAGGCACCCAAGATAATATGAAGTAAGAGCATCACCACCAATTCGACAAAATTGGACCATGGCATCAAGAAGTGGTGAGGCACTCCTTCCCTCTTGAGATGTAGTGGTGCACTCAATCTCCAACGTTGTGCACCAACAACCCTTGAGAAGTCCTCAATAAAGTCCTTCCCTTTCTTCACACCTTTCATTAGCCTCCATACCTTCCACCAAGGTCATAAGGTAGACCAACTTATTACCACCCTGATTCGCAATTTGAGTATATTAGGACCAACTCTAGGAGGGGCACATATTTTTCAAAGGTGTGTGCATGTTTCACGAATCATACCCAAGTGGAATTATAATTTTTCGATAAAAATTATTATTTCTATGAATTTCTTAAGTGGTTTGCTCTTAAATTACAAAACTGCCACTAAACTAGAGTCATAAATGTCCTATCCTAAACCTATAACCATCATTCCATGTACCTACTAGCACTTGAGTATCCACCAATCGAAGGTTGATACGTTATCCAAGTTGGAATTAATGCACTAAAATTATCAAAATAGTGAATGAATTTGGATGAGTTCTATGGTGGAGATGGGGCCAAAAATAGAATGTCGGTTATTGGAAGCTGGTGGAAATAGGCTAGTCTACCTTAGTCAAAGTTGATCAAACAAGTGTGAGTGTAAAACTGCCTGCTACAAAGGCCCTCCATTGTTGAGCAAATGTGGGGTTGAGGGGAGGAACAACACAACTTTCAATGTGATGGGATGTTGGTGCGGAGCCGTTTTTCTCAAACTGAGTGCTGCAATCAAAAAGTGGTGTTGCCTGAGACCTAGGCCAAGGGGTGCGGCTGGTGGCGATGCTCTACCACCTGGTAAATGAAGAAGTAAAAAAAACAGTCTGTAATAAAGTAGGAGCACCCTATCTTGCCATTTCCAGTTTACCAACTAAAAATGGCACAAACACATGGGATGCATGGGCCCAAACCAGCTTGGTCCATTGGGCATAATGGATAGTACCATTGGTACCCAGATTAGGATTGTGAAATTATGGCGGTTCTGGACTGCCAGGGTCGCTTTGGAGGTTGGGACAGCAGGTCTGTTTGGAACCTTGCAGTGGCAAAGCAGCCCACCTTGGCAAGCTCGAGCAAGACAAAAGACAAACGGTATAGATGCACATCCTTGGCATTTTATATAGAAAGGGAAGGTCTTGCACATTAGTTTGACCTTCAATGAGTGTCCTTGATTTTTTTCTTCAGCATATGGTTCACATGGTACCATATAGGATGATTTCCACATTGACCAATCCAACATTCCAAGGTTAAGTATTCTCACTCTTCATTAAATAGTAAAAATAGGATGTCTTTCATTGATTTCTTGACATTTTATATTATATAATAAATATTTATTGTTACTATACAAGGATGTAGTAATTTTCACCAATCTAGAACCATGAGTGTGGCATGGATTGGTGCATTAGTTCAAGGCCCGATGGAGAGAGTCATATGTGCCTCCACATGGATAGACGGTGAGTTATAAGGTAACTTTTTTAGGTAAGAGCATGCTTACTCTTGCTCAACATACTGGGCTAATATAGACCACACCATCACTAGAGACTAACAATTTTTCAAGCTCCAACCACGCCACATTCCCTCCCAAGAAATTACAACTTGGAATGGATAGAGCAATTTTTGTTGGAACCTAGAGTTGACCTAATTCCAAGTATTGTGCATCCAATTTGGGGCGAGTTTTTTTTTTTCATGATGGTGGCTTCGGCTTGCATGCATTGAACTCACCCTAAATATGTCCCAGTCCATATGGCACTTATCATCCACCTTAGGATTGCTTTCAAAAGTATAGTAATAGGAACAATATTAATTGCAGTATAGTAATGAAGTAGTGGTGCATTGAACTCACCGACCCACGCTATGGAGCTTGGCTACCTAAACATGCCATCAATTGAGGAGCTCGCCATGTTAGGTTTGCAGTGGGAATTTAGCCACCCCACAATGGCAATGCTCTAAGAGAATATGCAATGCTCCTTGCTACAAACACATAATCGGCATTGCGCTTAGTGCAAAAAAATTTCTAATCAAAATTGCACTCCAATGCAACCGTTGCAGGGGCCTCCAATTCCACACCGTAATTCACTATTCTATGTACAATACCTTCAATTGAATTCATGAAGCTCAAAATAAGGGGTTCTTTTTATTTACATGCACCCCTGGATTGACAAAGGGGGGACGAGCGAGGGGGTCAATCCACCCCAGCCAAATCATTGCCTACCTACTTGAGTAGATGATTCTTGAGGTCTCACTGGATGACTGGATTGCTTGTGGATATTTACTGACAAATTGCTGCAGGACAAGTGGGCAAAAGAAACTTACGTTATTATTCTGAAGTTTTTTTGTTTTGTTTTTTAAATTTTTGAAACAAATGAAAGTGATTTCATTGCATCAATTATTCTGAAGTCTGAATTGGATGCACCCAGGCAGGGCAGGAAGTCCGTCAGGAAGATGATACTGCCTGTCCTGTCCTGTAAGTTAATGACACAAGTGATGAGTGATGACCTTCCAGAGGTCAAACACCCAGAGGGGTAAGCTTATTCATACTGCCATTTGGGACACGCTGCTCGACAACGGATGTGCTGCTCAGCTCAAAACTCACCAGGGAGCTCGTCTCTGCCCTGTCCTAGCCCACAAGCTCTGGACCAATTTTGATGACATATGGCTTTGGTCATCACTGGTAGCATCTAGGATTAGTGACTCACTTAGTTGGAGCAGGAGGGGACCACCCCCCTGCTTATTTTGCTAACTTCCTTCTCTTGCCTTTTTTCTTTCTGTTCTGTACTTTGTTTCTCTTCTTTTCGACCAGCCTTTCGGCTTGGCTGTTGTACCGGTTCCTTTTAATGACACTGGGTTCTCCCATTTGTTTAAAAAAAAAACATCCAGAGGGGGGGTGCCTGCAGGCTTTAACTTAGATACTTAAGATGATTTTGATGTAAGATAAAGATAGTCTAACTTAAGTTAAAGTCTGTTACTCTGTTCCCTGCCAGCTGCCCCTGCCATCGTCTACTTGTCTACAGACTGTCAATAGTCGGTCACCTAACATATCAGCCCAAAATCGCATGCCTGGATGCAGTGAGTATCTGCTAAAATTTAACTAAGTTATTTTCATGGCAACATATTATGATTTGTGTCATGTGAGTTAAGTTACATTAAGTTACTCACAAGCAAGTGAAAAGCATGAGAACTGGAGAATTAATCCCTAAATGCCCAAACTGCATTTGGGGGGGGCAGCTCACTAAAAATGGAGTTTTTCTTTACTTTTCTTTGAAATTTTCACATAAAATGTGCCCGAGGAGTAGCTTAAAGGCCCAACAATTTTCATAAATTTTGCTTACATGGTTCAAAAGTTATTGTATGATATGCCATTTTCATTGCTCGGTGGGAAGTCCGGGTAGTCCCAAAAAGATTCTTAAAAAATTATCTTCTTAAGAAATAAAAATTTGAAATTGATGTTTTCTAGATTTATATATATGTGGAAAGATTTGAATCATTCTATTTTGATCAATCAAATGAAAGTTGTGAAGAGTTTTAGTTTGTAGACAGTTATGGATTCTCTACTCTAAAATAAACTTTGAAGTCCTTTCTGAAATTCAATTTTCAATATTTCTGAAAAAAATTAAAAAATCATAGAATGTAGATTGTTTATTACAATATTACAACCATTGGGATTGGCATTTTTCAATTCTATAATTAAATTCTTAACAACTTAATAATTTAGTAATTTGAATCATTCTCTAGTTCTTTCTACTTATTATTTTTTTTCCTATATTTTTTACAATTCCAAATGATCTGAAAATTTTCAAGCATGTAGCCAACTTGCCTTGAAGAATGAATCCAAAAAAGCACCACCAATTTGGAATTTTTTCCATACAAATGTAACCTTGTGAAGTACAACTATACATTTTTTTGCGAGGCAAAAAAAGGGTTTTTGCCCATTCAAACACTAATATCTTGCAATCTACATAGCGGAAATTTCTGGAAATTTTCCTAAATCTTCTCAAACCATTATACTACAAGATCCTATGGTTACAAGCATCCCAAAATGTTTTTTTCTTTCTAAAATTGATACTTGTTCTAGAAATGGTAGTTTGGGAGCGTTTTTGTTGAAAACACAGTCAAATTCATTTAGGGGTTAAGGAGAAAACATCCAAACTGTCAAAATAAGTAATTTAGCATAGGTAGACTCCAATAGTATGTTGCATAACATTGTATAACCAAGCAGTGATCTCTCCATGTGTAGAAGACATTATGCCTCCCTAGATGTTTGCAAGGACGGAGGAGCCACGTAAGACAATTCTACTTTTCTGTAGAGGGCCCTTTTCAAGGATGCAAAAGAGCATAACAATGTATACCTAGGCAATGGTCCTCCCCATGCATTGAAGATATTATGCCTCCCTAGATGTCTGTGAGGAACCACATAATACAATTTTACTTTTATGTGGTGTGCCCTTTTCAATGATGCAAAAGTGACCCCCACCCCCACCTCATTCGCAAACAATGATATGTAGTGGAATGGAGGTTCAGGGAAACCACCTGAGAAATAAGAGGGTACCACCCAGTTTCAGGTGGTGCCCTCGGCTAGCATCATAGGCTATTTGGAACCCCATTGCAACAGATTGAAGGAAGGAACCTGTCTCTTCATTGACTCAAGTCGGTTACCCAGACTGGCTCACACATTCTGTATTTGCACTCAGCATTGATGGCAGAAGCTCCAGAACAGCTGCATTCCAAGTCACTGTCAGATCATCTCCACTGTGGTACGCCATAATGCCCGGCAAATGGTTTGGCGTGCCCAGATTTTTTTGTGTCCTACCAATTAGAGATTTCTGAATTTGTCAATGCAAGCCACAACAAAAATCAATCACAATACCTCAAGTTGCCCTTGCTTGGCCGTTTGACTTGAGCCAACGTACAAACAAAAAGAGAAGTTGTTTTGTTTTGTTTTTAACACAAGGAAAGGCTGTACCTTTATTGCAAGAAGGATAAAATACAAAACCCCAACCACAAGCGGTGTGGGGTCAAGAGCAAGGAAGTTACCAACACAAGAAAACAAAAAAAACAAAAAATAAAAATACAAGAGGACCATGGCCTTAGGTGTGCCTATTAAGCATATTGTCCTGCCCAAGCACAATCGTGCTCAAGGTGGTTTGTAGATGAAACTAGCACGGGGGCTAGCGAGTGCCCACCATAGCAAGCCATCTACCATCTCAACAAAGAGGTCGTTGCATCACAAACTTCTCACAAACTAATTCTCTCACTAATCATGGTTGCACAAATGGCTCTTTTGTCATCTGCAAAACCACATCCTACTCCACTCGCTCATAGTCGATGAAACCAAGCCATATTACATTAAAAGAGATGGGTTTGGACCCATATTCAATGGAGGATCTTGGTTGAGCATTGAATTGGGACAAGGTTGCATTGAATAACTTGTAAAGATAGTTAGAGCTACAGTTTGGGGGAATTACATGTGGAAGTTCCTTGCGTGACTCATCACTCTCCACCTTGGGATCTAGGTTCTATTGTGTTGCTGGGAAGTGTCAAATGCATGCTATTAGGGGATAATAAACATAGTGGGGCCTTTGTTCTAAAACTGACATTTTAAAGATAGTTTGGTGTGCACATTTTTAGCCTTATGGTGGAAATGCTCTAAGCTTAATGTGTAGTACTTTTAAGTTTGACTTCCTTCAACATGATGCATAAGGCATTTTGAAAACTATGGATAACTTACAATCTTGGTCAATTCTTTGGTTGCACGTTTCATTTTGTCTTGGCCCAAACTATTGTTATTTGTTTCCAACTTTACATGTAACCACCAAAGCACGATTGTAGCCAAGGTAGAGTTCTTGTCTACCCTTGGTTCTATCTGCAAATTATGCATTAAATCATCCCATTAAGAGTTGTCACACCTTCTTCACCCCATTCTCAAACTTCAAAGAATGGGCACTCTCTTGTTGGTTCTCTTTGGCTTACAAGGTCCCATTCTCTGAAAATTGAAAATGTCTATTTTTTTCTCTAGAGGAAAAGAATGGGCGTGAAGAAGATTTTGTGAGCAAAGTTTTCATGTAGCTTTCATCTACCGCATGCCACTTATACCTAGTTATATTGCGACTTTTTCCTAGCTCCTAGCATTGACATTCAAAGCCATCAACTAAAAGTAACATTGACACTAGTCAAACCAGCATCGTTGCAAAGAGTCCTCTACATTGATTGCATCAATCATGAATCATCATTAACTAAAACATTTCTCTCCATTATCCATTCTCATTCTTCACACGACCTCAAAAGGGTATCATACCCTTTTCATGGAGAAGGGCTTTTGATTGTTTCCTCTTTTCACTCTCGGCCTTCTCATTCACTACAAGAAAATGGGGGTATAAATGACTTGTCTACAATGACTCCACTAACAACAATGACTAAAAAATGACTATTTTGCAATCATTGGTGTCGGTGCAATCATTGTGGACAAGTCATTTATACCCCCATTTTCTTGTAGTGATTCATCATAGAAGTTTGATTCTCGAAGAAGGTATGACAACCCCTATTGACAATGTTGAAAAGTGGATAGGAATTGTCAAACCACATTATAGAAGCCTCTCTCAATCCTTCATTGTTAGATTTAAACTTGTTAGAGACAACCACATCCTCTTTGTGAAAATTGTATTATTGATATTCGTATGAACTCTTCTTTGATAAATCTTTGCACTATTCTATAGGTGCTATGGTTTCCCAATTGGACTATATGTTGTATCCATGACCACTTTTGTTTGTTAGAGTCAATGTTTATATTTGGGGTAGTCACACCTTCTTCACCCCCATTCTTAATCTTCAAATAATGGGGACCTAGCAATCTCTCATTGGCTCTCCATGGTTTGTAGAGGTCCCATCATTAGTAGAAAACATCACTTCCATCAACAAAATTCAGCTGAAGTGTTTTTTATTTTCTGCCAAAAAATATCTTAGCTATATTTTTCTAATTGAATTCTTTTCTAATTTTAAAGTACTCTATAAGAAAAAAAGCATGTATATTGCAAAATGCAACAAAATCAGTAAGTGTTTCTTGCAATCACCTTAAAAATTATAAATCAAAATGGTGAGAATGTTTTAGTAAGTATCATATAGCCTATATTTTATTTTATTTTTGGAAATTTTAAAAATAGAATTAAAAAAAATATTTTACTTTTTTTATTTTATCTTCATTGCTTGCAAAATAAAACTCAAAACTTTCATCTCATCATTCAAAATTGAATGCTTAAAATGTTTATGTATAGGTATTAATCTACAAAATACAAAATATAAAGTATATACATGTACACATACATACACACATATAGAGAGAGATAATATATTTTCAATTGCCTCATTTAACATTGAATTTGGAAAAAACTTATCACTCTTAAAATATTTATTAGAATAATATGAAGCAAATTGTCTCATGTAGATTAGGGTGAATAGCATCATGAATAAATATTTTATGCATATACTACAATATATGAAGTCAATAGAACATGCTCAAGTTCTTGAAAATCCAAGGTAGGCTCCTCAATCTAATAGGGGTTACGAATGTAATATATACTATAACAATTATGTCAATATGGTACTCATTAGGGTTTTTTGCATTGAAATAATGACTTTTTAGTATGTCCCCACAAAAGACTAAAAAATACTAAAACTATTGATAATTATGTGTAGAAATTTTGGTGATCTTCAATGCATCTAATTGAGACCCCTTTCTAAAGTGACCCTTACATATGCTTGCCTAAAATATACAACTACTGATCATGAAAGTCTAGGGTCGCTTCTTAATACATCTATTTTTAGCACTTTGAAATGTATAGTTTATTCAAAAAGTGTCTAAAATTTGCAATAGAAGAGACTCTAGATAATCTCTAGACTTTCAACAAGATTGATCTAGGAAAATTATGGTAGTTTCATAATAGGAACCATGATCAATTGCTTATTTACATTCAACTCAATGTTGTTTTCTCATACATATATTTCCTAAGTTGGAGGAAAAATCTTGCTTGAGAGTGTCAAAGGCAATGTCACTTGTTTGGATTTTACAAATTGTTCTTGAAGTGCAATTGTGTAAGCCATGAAGATTTTTATTTTTGCTAGTTTAAACTCTATTCATCCATTTGGAATACATAGTTTATTACAATAAGAAAATTTTGTCAATTATTTCCCTAGCTTAGATGGAATTGTTGAAATATTGCCCCAAGAAACTTAGAAAATCTTGTACCCTTGTTGATAACGTGTGGGCCTAATCGGTTTTAAATTGGAAGACAATTACACTTGTAAAAAGCCAAAGGTTTTTGAGGCATTTTTTAATTTCAAAGTAGTTGTATAAGGTTAGTTTAGTAATAGCCTTTTGTTTTCAATCTCAAAAATTCATAGAATATTGTGTGAATGTCATAAAATTATGAAACAATTTTGAGTTGGAGTTCTTTTAAGGAGGCTAACATTTTTATTTTAGAAAATAGTGGACCTCCTATTCAATCGGTCTATTAAAAGTGGCATTTTTGGGTGCATCTTCCTTACATTAATTCCACTAGTTGTTTGATGATTATACACTTATATACTTCTAAAGAAGATATTGAGAATTGTTTTCTAATACTGTATTGAGAACTTTTTTCTAATATTTTTATCTCGTAAAAAATCAAGAAAAATATTATTTATTGTAGATGAAGAAATTTGTAAATTTTGAATTGAAATTTGAAATCCTAGACCGAGAGTGAGGTAGTTGAGGTTCCAAAATTCAAAATGGCAATCCCAAATGGGGTGGGTGGGAATTATTTACATGCATAACAAGTGTGGAAAAAAAATTCCATCTTCTCTTGAAAAGCTTGTAGCACTACATTAGATAATCTTAAATGCACAAGCAACATATGGGCACTATAAAGAGAAGGTAATGCATCACTTTTTTGACCCTTGATTTTGTTATAGTGTCATGTATGATTTTGGGCTTGGCAACAAAATAACATCAAAAAAACTCTAAATCTCTAGCCTTGTCATCATCTTTCAAAATTTGTATAGGACTATAGGTGGACAAAACCTTGTGAGACATTGTCACAAGGAGGTAGTCAATATTTTCCTCAACAATGAAGGTCTTTCCCTTATGTACTCTAACATTGCCAAGAAGAAGGAATTTTGTCCTAGGCAACAAAGAGATGTGTTTGAGAGCATCCTCAATGGAAACAATAAGCCAATGAAGTAACCTTAAGAAGAAAGTGGGGCTAGTGAGAGGGATCAAAAACATGCTCCAATCAACCTGTACCAATATCTATAGTTTTGAAGCATCCAAAAATTCCCTCTTCCTATGACGAATATGTTATTTTACAAGAGCATGGCAAGCGAGCTAGCAAACATAGTCAAACGGTATATGGAGATGACCAACCAACTTAAATGGCATGAAAGGGCAAAATTCACGATGGAGCATTTCTTTCTAAGCTCCAATCACCAATGCTTGATTGGTGCAAAAACAATCTAGAGATGTGAACAATGCTAAAGCTATGAACACCACCAAAAAATGGCCACATATGTAATTGCAGAAGAATGACTTCTTGTCCACAATGACTATAGGATGACTTGGGCTTAAAGCTTGCTTCACAACATCTGAGTTGTCTTGCAATTGTTGGTGTCACTTAGAGATGAGGAGTTTATGATGTTGAACATTCATCCATTTGGTTTCATTCACAATGTCGTCGAATTTCCTACATGAACTCAGAGAATTCCACCATAGAGGTCCTAATGAAAGTAGACTAAAGCTTTGTCATTTATAATGAGTGTGCTTCGCACTAGTGTGACTACATAATGACTTTCACATCATTGCATTGTGCAAAAAAGCTTCTCCCTTTTACTTACTCTTCTATTATTTTTTTCTTTGCTTTTTCATTGTTCTTTAAAATTTATTTCAATTGTTTTTTCCCTTATATCCTTATGAATATTTTCTCTTTTTTATTTATGTATGAAATCTTCATTAATTTATTTTTTTCATTACTTAAAATTTTTTTAACTCTTTATATATTTTTTATTTCTCCCTTTTTCATATTTTTTAAACCTTTTTCTCTGTTTTTTTGTTGTTATCATTTTTTTTCATTTTCTCTTGTCTTCTTCATTTCTTCAAATCTTTTGAAGTCTTTTTAATTTTTCTACCCTTGTTTATCTTTTTCTTTGTTTTTTTAAAACTTTTTTTCCAATAGAAAACTTTTTTTGTTTTTTCCTTTGAAATTATGCATTGTAGGTGGCCTTTTCTCTTTGTTGATGTATACTATTTTTTTTTCTTAGGTCCATTTGTATGATTTACTTGAGCTCCTATTAATATGCCAACAATGACTTCTAAAAATTTGCACCATTGTCATTACAATACTTTTGAACACTTCATATGATTCACTTTTGAATTACTAGGAATCCCAATAAACATACATTCAGATAGGGCTAACGATAATTGTTAAGTCTTGGTTCCCTCTTATGCAAACAATGACATTGCTTCTCTAGTGCCACTACAGAATGACTTCCTGCAACTATTGAATGACTATTAAGAAGTCTCGGACTACTACACATCCACTCTACTATTGCTTTAGTGTCATATATGTTGTTATTCATTGTATGATTTGTAGACATCTTGTGCAAACATTATTATACTTTCTTTGCATGAAGTGAAGAGATCTAGGACAATTGCATACATCACTATTTTGGAGAAGTTGATTAGGTGATCCTAGTACTCTTTTTGTACCAAATTGCCAATCCTTTCCAATCCCATTAGCAAATTTGTCTATAGCTTTTAATTTGAAGCTCAAAATCTAAAATTTATTTTTAGAAATAAAAGTGAAAATGATTTCACAACTTTTATTAGTTCATCTGTTTTTGAAAATAGTTAATCTACTATACCTAAATGAAATATGAAATATTACATGTAACACAATATTAGTTCCTACATATTATATATCCTGCATGGTTTGTCTCACCTCCTACCATCCTACTTGTATAAGGGGCTTGTCATTTCATCTCTACACACTCATGCACTTAGTGACTTTGATAGCCATGCAACACATCTACCAAATATGGTATATAGTATATTGTATATGGTGTATTACATATGAAATATTGTATATGGTGTATTGATGTGGAATTTTGAATGTACTCATGTGTGACTACAAAATGACTTCTCCTTTTGCAATTGTCATTACACTCTTTTTTGTTTACATTGTTGGAATCTTGAAAATGACACTTTCCATGTCCTTGGGGAGTGACCTAATTTTTAAATCCACGTCACTTCAAAATGACCAGCGAATGACTTTCCATGTATTAGTCCATCTAAACAGCACAAAGACTCCATCACAACTTCAAAATGACTACATAATGACTTCCGACGTGGCAATACATGTCATCAAGACAACCTCTTGTTATGACTAAATAATGATTCAGAAATGACTTGACATGTGGACATTCCCAATAAACGAGAGATTTCTAGTCACTTGATGTTAGGGCTTGTACCCAACACACACCCTTGCCACCTCACTTTCCATGTATACATGTATCATCTTTTGTACATCCAAGGCAAAAATGGATGATGATAATACAATCAGAGTCATTTACCTAAATGACTTGACAACAATGACTTTAGGACCCTAAAGTCATTTCGTAGTCAAATGTGTCTATAATGATTGGTTTGCAGTCATTTTTACAAGTCATTTTTTCCCTCATTTTTTTGTAGTGGAATGGTTGCATGTTCAAAACTAATAAAACACACTTCACAAACAAATGACCAAGAAAAGACTAAATAGAAGCAAGGTCCCGTGGATGAATGCCACTTTTGTATTACAGATGCCTTCATACAATTTCACTCATAAAAAAAAAGCCCTCCATTGCATCAGTATTGTTGCAATATTGTTTCAATGGGGTCACACTAGAATATTGAAAGTATATTGTTGCAATACAACAAATAGTATTGCATTGGTACATTTTCAATATGTCCATTGAAAATGTATTGTTGCAATACTATTTACAGTACTTAGCAGTATACTTTCAATATTCTAGTGTAACTCCATTGAAACAATATTGCAACAATACTGAAGCAAAGAGGGGGTTACTTTCCTAATGAGTTGCATTTACATTGGCTCCCCTTATTTTCAATCATGTATGGCCCAAATGCTTAGCCACCATTACATATTCCAATTATCGTTTGCATTGAGGATGCTCTTAGACAAATCCGGACAAGATGCTAAGACATGTGTAAGTGGATGACAGTGGCAAATATCGCAAAATCTATATCATATACTCCCTTTGTCTTATAATGATCTTCTGATTGTCCTTCATTTTTTGTCCCAAAATGATCTTCCGGGTGCATGTTCTAACATAGAAGGAAGGGGTATAGAGGTAAATCCTAGAATGATGAAACAAAACTCCAATAAGAAACATTTAAAATGTATTGTTGAGGTTATTAGGAATGAAACTCCATTCAAGAGAATACTCATAGAAGCCATGTATTGTTGAGATTATTCTCTACAAAGCAACCATTTATAATCAAATCATGGGTCATGGTGTAAGTGGTAAGTGCATGGCCACATAGTCCTGGGTCACTGGGTGAGAGCCAAGGCCTAGGGCCACAAACGCTGACTTATAAACACCATTAATATTGCATAGAAATTGATCAATTAAGTACTTGTCTTAATCCATAAGAACTAGGCAATTGTATGGTCACTGGTGCTCCTAAAAAATGCCTCAAAAATCCTACTTTAGAGTACTTCAAAATTACATTATAGAAAGGGCTCTGGAACACAAAATTTTAGGATGTTAGGAGTGCATCAAACTCTACTCAAAGTTCAATTCTTTTTTTGTAAAAATGTTATTTTTAACCTTAATCCGGAACATTTTATTACATAAGAAGATCAATTTGGGATGGAGGGAGTAACATTCAGTAGCCTTCCTGCCCATTGCCTTTCCTTCATGTATCTTACTCATGACACCCAATGCCGAAGTATTGTTCAGTATGGAATATTTCACACCATCTACTGTTGGTTGTGAAATATCCCACACCATTGACTGTAGAGACAAGGCAATGACAACAAGGCAGTGACAGCGCATGCTACTGAATGTTCTGCAGTCCTTGACGAAGCTCCTCGCTCTTCATCAGCAGCATATATTCCCACGAGTTCCACGTGTTCAATAACAACGAACTCTGCCGTTTTCCTCTTCAGTAACTTCAATTCTTTTTTCTTTTCTTCTAAACAGAAGGGACTAAACTCACGAAAGCCCAATCAGTGTTCGGGAAACATTTTGAATTTCACCGGCTAATTTCCTCCAATTCCTATAGTCAACCGGTTATAGAAGTTCCCATCCCGGTTATTTTCTCTATTTTCTACTAGAAATATAATTTTTTTAGATTTTTTCACCGGTTTTTTTGCCGATGTTTCCGAATTGCAACCGCATATTTTCCCAAATCCACCGGCTAACTTTGAACTAACTGCCGGTTTTTCCCGTTCATTGAGCCCAATGCTGAAAACGAAGGAGCAGGAGCCATCACCGGAGGCCTCAAGCTTCACGAC
Source organism: Straminergon stramineum (assembly GCA_963920665.1). NCBI lineage: Eukaryota > Viridiplantae > Streptophyta > Bryopsida > Hypnales > Calliergonaceae > Straminergon > Straminergon stramineum. Next base: position 9,812,768 of record OY987264.1, on the reverse strand, counting down.
AGTCAATTCTCCGTCAGAATGGATCGTCCATCATTGGATTCCATTCCCCATCGCAATGCACAAACCGCCGCTGCAAGTTATATTAAAGCGCTACTGACGACTTCACGAGAATTGATCGTGCACGGCTCTCTCTCTAGCTCTTGCAAGCCTGTCTGCAAAGTGTCTGGCGGAGTAGCAGTGGCCGCCCTGCCTGCAGATCCAGGACCCTGCTACTTCAGTGTAGCTCTTGAATGGGACCTCTCATTCTCCTAGCTGGAGTCGTGGAACGACGACCAGATCGAGTCCAGCGAGGAGGATATGCTCGCTGGAGGATACGGATACGCACACGTCCGGCCTTCTCCCGAATCGAACCGTACCCAGCTTCACGAGGAGATGCAATCAGCTGGAATGGAGGTGGAATTGCAATTGCGCTGCTAGCTCTGTAGATTTTCTTTTCTTGGGATGGATTTTGTCTGGTGTGGTTTCAGTTTGAGTTGTAGTGGCGCGCAGCTTAAGTGAAATTGGTTATTGGGAGGTAAATTGGAAGTACGCATCTTGAGCGGGAGTTGGGCGGTGATGGAGGGTTCAGGAGTGCGCGTGAGTTTGGGTTCAGTTTGTTTGAGAATAAAACTTCAGGAATGTGAGTCACCTTCGGCATCTGCCACATCTGAATTCGTCCTGTGCACTCCAGGGGCTCCTTACATGTCGATGGTTTAGATTCTCAACACGTTGCGTTTATCACTTGATTTTAGATTTTTGGATGGAGAGGTTGATTAAGTTATCTGCAGCAGAAAACGTGGGGCGGCAGGGTGATTGACTATTTGTCACGATTGTTTGGGATTTTCTTTATTAAATTGGGTTAGAGAGTTCAACAATTCTGACTTGGCAACTACGATTAGAGATGGCTTACGTCAAGTTTCTCAGTTTGAGCCTTGGCAAGCGGAGTGCTTTGAACTGAGGGTCCATTAACTTACCACACTTAAAACCTAAATTGGAATTCATGATGAGAATTTGACTGCTGTGGGAGGCTTGACCATTCCCCCTTTCAATATGGAGGAATGGAGGAGAATGGAGGAGAATGGTTTATTCACCATGTCTAAGTGGGACTCCAGGAAATTCTGGAGGTGAATCTAGGTCCTTGCGGTTTAGGAAGTAGTGTTACCCACACGCTCTTCATTCACATTATCCTAAGGTAGGAGTGAATAGACCTTTCCTTCGTTTCAGTGATGGGGAATGATCTAGTACGGTTTCCATTTTTTTTTTGGATTTATTCTGGAGGTGAATCTCGGTCCTTGTGGCTTCGTCTGTAGAATTAAACTCTTCATTTACACTCGTCTAAGTTCGGAGTTCTTCTTCTCTGGAGGTGATGACTATACCATTCCTTCGTATCATTGAAGGGAGAATCGGTTGTGGAACTCAATCGGTTTGAGTCTTTCAAGCCTCGGTAGTAATTACTGAAAGATGGCTATGAGTGCTTTTGTCTTGGGGGTAGCCACAGTTGTCTTCTATTTAGGCAAGCACCTTGCTCCACTACTGTTTCCACGAACTTGTTTCCGGCTCCAATTTTGAGCTTCCTTTCAGTCTTATAACTTTCTTTGCTATATTTTGGCCCTTTGCCGTGTAATCGGCGACATACATTTTTTTACTCAAGAAACGCGTGTTGGTGGGGGAGTATAAGACTTGTCTCCAAGTCACAATCTTTTCTTTTTCTTTCGATCTTCATCGAGCTTGGGTTATGTTCGTTCTTTAGGAGATCCTCTTAAAATTCAAATTCTAGCATAGCAACGCAGGAGTTAGTTTTGTGCAGGTTTTCCCGTGCCGCTTAGGGTCCAATCGCAAATGTACGAAAAAGAAGTTTCTACGCGTTGATCTCATTGACCTTTGTTTTTGTAATTATGCACCGGCTTTGATCTCACTGGCCTCTATACTACCACTCTTCCTGCTTATGATGTTGTTAAAATTTTCAACTGAATAAATCAATCTTTACAGTTTGCATTTCCATCTGTAGAGTATGATGTGCATCCCCAACCTCTAACAATGTCTTATGCACAAGTTTATCTGAATTGCCGGCTAACTCTGACGCGCGTTGATCGTCTGCAGGTAGTGAAAGGAGAGTTGAAATGAAATCGGAGCAACGTTGAGCTGGGCGGAAGTTTGACGGCGGTCCAGGCAGCCAGTAGCTATGGAAGTGGATCACTTGAATGCACCTTTACTGAAGAGCAGCAGCAGCGAGGGGTTGTCCAGAAATGACAGCCCTGTTGAGCAGCACCTTGTGTATGAGAAGCTGTCCATCGACAATATGCTCTCCAAGTACGTGGGGGACTTTGGCCTGGCCCAGTTGGTTCACTTCGTAATAGTGAGCCTGGCGTGGTGTCTGGAGGGCTTGCACACCTTGGTCATGATCTTCGCCGACAAGGAACCGGAGTGGCAATGTCGATCCTCTAAAGACTCCGGCTTGCCTTTTTATTCCTTAGCCTCCAATTCAACTGGTGCCCTTCCTAATTCTTCCATTCTTATTCTATTTTTGATGATTTGCTACTAGTATACGAGTCCATGTCTTAGAGCCTTATCTGCTTCCAAGTGACCTGGTTAACCCTGAGCACTAACCCCTGAGCACTCTAAAGTTGATATTCTGGATGATGAATAGAGTGTTTCAAGCCAATGTTTCGTCCAAAGAACTTCTCACTCATCAAAGTAGTACCTGAATTTTAAGAAACAATGAAAGTTCCTTTATGACCATTTGATGAAATTGAGATGTATAATATATTTGTACAGTGATACCGGTATGCCCTGTGCTGTTGCCATAGTATAACAAAATATAACCAAAAGTAAGTTTATAATTTTATAATTCATAAAAACATAAAAATTCAATATCTTTTCTACTGTGAGTGGGATTGCTACGAAACAAAGTCAACAAAGTCCGTGTACCCCTCCGTCCCAGAGAGCTTTTTGACAGTAGCAAAAGCACGATCGGGGCCGTACGGTTCCGGAGATCTCACTGTAACAAAACGAAACAAGCAGCCTCATTTGAGGTATTGATAATCCAAAATGTGCAAATTTATATGTAGGATTCAGGTATTCAAGTGATAAAAAGTAGAAATATGTCGAACGACTGTTCATCCATGTTGGACTTCGGACCAGAGTTATTCTTTTTCTGTAATGATTGAATTCCAAGTGCATTCATGACTGAGATACATTCTTCTGGGCTCAGACATGTCAACGTCATGCTCACCGTCATCGTCGCTGTGCGCGATGGACCCCAGCGTATGGGAGTGGGTGGGAGGAAAAGGGATTTCAACCGTCTCCGAGTGGGGCCTTATCTGCGGGCATGAGTACAAAGTTGGTCTTGCACAGTCGGCATTCTTCGTGGGTGCTTTTATGGGTAAGCGTCATTACCTCTCACAGCCGCAATGAAATGTCCGGGAAGATCCGACTGCTACTGTGAGAGCAAAGCAGCTGGATTGATTGCCCAAATCACCATCTCAAACTTGAACCTCTTTAAAAAATTTCATCAAATGTGAGGAAGAAAATTCTATATGCAGTTAGAAATAGTTGGGATATCCAAAGGCAATATAATGGGTGCATTACATTCTTGGTAATCTTTGTTGAACACCCGTTGAATTGGCTTGAGGAAGAGTCTTGTACAACTTGTTTTTGCAGAATTGAACGAGTGAGAGCTATTCAAGTCTATGAACCTTTGTCTTCACATGTGAGAGTATGTCAGAGTTTTAAGATTGATTGTTCTAAATAACTCTTTTCTTTGCACTGTTCTCAAAGGTGCCAGGCCACTTTTAGTGCTCAAGAATGTTATGTCACCAGTTGGCTATGGGTAATACACAAGAAGTCATAAAATTTTCTAAACTACTTACTGGACATTGAAAAATACATCCATGGGAAGGATTTACTGATCTCTGGGGACTAGATTTCCGATTACAGTAATTTATGAGTCTAGTGTATATTTCAGTGTTCACGAAGTAAGATGCTAACTTCGTACCATTACCGATCCTCGCACTTGAAGAGAGAGAATTGGACACATTCAGAGAACTCAGTCAATTGAGAAGTGTAAAGCAAAAATGAAAAGCGAGTTTTGATGATGTTTGGGTGGACAGGTGCGGGAATATTCGGTCATTTCTCAGACTCACGAGCAGGACGAAAAGGCGCCCTGTTTCTAGCCTGTTTAGGCACAGGGCTCACGGGCCTGATCACGGCCACGGCCAACAACTACTGGCTCTACGTAGGCTGCCGCTGGTTAACCGGCTTCACCTGCAGCGGCATCGGCTTGTCCAGCTTCGTCCTGGCCACGGAGCCAGTCGGCCCAGCCAAAAGAGGTGCCGTGGGCATGTCGGCCTTCTACTTCTTCTCCATGGGAATCATGACGTTACCGGCCTTGGCCTACTTCTCAGTCTCCTGGCGCCACCTCTACACCATCACGTCCCTCCCAGCCCTCGTCTACTGCGCTTTAATCCTGCCCACAGTGTGGGAATCTCCTCGCTGGTACGTTGTCCAAGGCCGCGTCGCCGAAGCTATGGACGTCCTGAGGGCGTTCGCCACTCGGAACGGCAAGCAGATTCCCGAGGGCGTGGGCTTGAAGATCGAAAACCAAGAGGAAGATTCATCAGATATGGAATCAGGGGAAGAAGAAGATGGTACTTGTGTAAAAGCTGCTGCGGGGAACTTGTGGACGGTGCTGAAAAACCCTACCACTCGGCCCCGGATGCTGATCATGGCAGTGATTTGGCTGCTCACGGCAGTTGTGTATTATGGCATCAACTTGAATGTGGTCAACTTGGGGACGAATCTTTACGTTGGAGTTTTTTTGAACGCCGTGATTGAGTGGCCTGCGTTTGCCATCACGGCGGTTTTGCTGGAACGCTTTGGGCGGAGGTCGATGTTAGTCTCGGCTATGCTGCTGAGTGGACTTTGCTGCCTTGCTGGCAGCTTTCTGTTTGCTGAAACAGGTGGAGGCAGTGCTATACCTGGTAATGGGTTGACTCCACTACGAATCCATCCGTATGCTCTAACGCCGCATGAGCAGCTGAATGGTGCGATTCTTGGTGGAGGAGCTGATGCGGGGTTGTACAAAGTGTTGAGAATTGTGTGCAGCGTGGTGGGGATATTTGGCATGGCTGGGACGTATAATTTGATCTACATTTACACGTCGGAGCTTTTTCCTACTGTGGTGAGGAATGCGGCTTTGGGTCTTGCCACTCAAGCTGGTGGAGTGGGCTCCATTATTGCACCGGTGGTGGTCGTTTCGGGGCGGTACAGCTCGGCTCTTCCTTTTGGTATTTTTGGGGTGATGGCGATAGTGGGCAGCGCTTTGTCCTTGAGGCTTCCCGAGACTTTGCACCAGCCCATCTTTGAGACTCTGGAGGGCCTTGATAAAGGTGAGTCTCTAAGGTCAACAGATTAATTAAACTAGGGCGTGTATCATTCCTTGTGGAGAAGCAAAGGCATTGAAAATGACACGATTTAGCAGAGTATAGGAGACTCTTCACAAACCCCTGGAATTGTTAGTGAATTTTGACATCGGCCTATATATATCAGTATCGGGTAAGTGTCATGAGGAACCAAGGGACAGATCGAGACCAGAGTTTCTTCCTAAGAGGTTGACAATCGACATTGTTTCATGTACTAAGAGCAACTTGACATCCTCTGCAAAATTGAATGACATATATTTTTGGCATTTCTTTCATTGCTCTCACTTCTTTGCACCGAAGAATTTTCTGCTTATGAATGTATACTCTGCTGACGATAGTATCTGGTTGCAGCATGCTTGTTGTCACTCAGCGGATTTGCAAAAGTTTTGAGTTTAGAGTGGAACTGGTTTGCCTTTCTTTAAACGTCGGGGCTTCATGTGAATATAGCTGATGACCACAGTACACAAATTTCAAACGGATTTTAATTATAACCGTCATACTCAGACAACACGTATAGTAAGAGTGACTGTACCGGCAGTAGTCAGAGGCCCCCCCCCCCTCCTCAAATATACAAGACTAGAAGCACTATGCTTTAACCACTTAATGCATGAGTCCTATTTTTGATTTTTTGCATTTACTTCATCATACAGATAGTGTGTTTTTTCAAGAATTCAAGCACTGGTTTGGATCTATGAGAAGTTTTATGGTCAAAAAAGCCCTTAGAACCTCTCTACTCATCATTGAGATTTTGGACATTTGAGCACTATGAGATTTACCCTATAACAACTTGACAACCTAAAAGTGTCTGATGGGTGACAAAGAATCTTTCTATGTAAGACAAAAGTTTAGATGTTCATCCTTGGAATTTTGTGTGAAAAGGGGAGGTCTTGCACAATAGTTTGACCTCCAATGAGTGCTCTTGGTTTTTTTAAGCAAAAAGATTAACACAATACTAAGGAAGATGATTAATTTTCACAATGACCATCTTGACATTCCAAGGTTAACCCTAAAATGCTATTGAAGATGCCAAAAGTCCTTTGGATGACTTCATTTGGGATTGTAGGATAGAATTTTTTTTTCATCTAATATTTTTTGGAAGTGGCTTGATTACATTTTCAAAGAATAGGATTTCAAATTCCCTCATTTTGGTATTATTGACTTTTCTAAAGAAGAAGGTGCTTAATCCACAGCCTAGGTATACAACTCTTGTATTATACCGAGCGGTTGTTGGCATTAAATCAGCTTAGAGGATGGCTTTTCTAAAAATTATATCAAATTAAAAAGACCAAAAATTTAGGTGTAGACCAAATTTTTTTTAAATTGAATATAGAAAATGTTGGGTTACATACATATTAGAAAAGATTCACAATATACATGAAGAATTTAAACACTTATGCATAATTTTCAAAAATCTATACAAGAAGTTCCCTCCAATTAACCCCTAAAGGACCAAATGGTGTTTTTTTGGCAACATAGCAATTTTGGGTAGCTCACTGTGAATGGAATTTTTATTTTTTTTCTTTGAAATTTTCACAAAAAATGTGACCAAAGAGTAGCTTTAAGGCCCAACAATTTTCATAACTTTTGAATACATGGTTAAAAATTTATTGTATGATATGTAGTTTTCAATGCTCGGCGGGCATCCCAAGTAGAAAGAAAAACTTCTTTAAAAATCACTTTTTTTTAAATAAAAATTTGAAATTGATTCTCTAGATTTATATGTGTATATATATATGAAAAGCTTTTAATCATTCCATTTTAATTTATGAGATGAAAGTTATGAAGAGTTTTAGTTGTGGGTAATTTGTGGATAGTAATGAAATCTCTACTCTAAAATAAACTTTGAAGACCTTTATTTGATTCAATTTTCAATATTTTTGGAAAAAAATAAAAATTTTAGGTGTAGATTGTTTATTACAGCATTATCACCATTGGAATTGGCATTTTTCAATTTCATAAATAAATTATTAACAATTTAGTATTTTGAATCATTCTCTACTTCTTTCTACATACTAATTTTTTTCCTATATGTTGTACATATCCAAATGATCTAAACTTTTTCAAGCATGTAGACAACATGACTTGAAGAATGAATCCAAAGAGTCACAACCATTTTGGACATTTTTTTCATAATGATATGACCTTGTGAAGTGCAGTTGCCCGGGTTTTTGCAAGGTCATAAAAAGGCTTTTTGTGACTTCAAATGCTAATATTTTGCAATTCAAACGGTGGAAATTTTTGAAGTTTTTTTCATGTCTTCCCAAACCAGCGTACTACAAGATCCTACGGTTACATTTGTCCAAAAATGTATTTATTCTAAAATTTGGTACTTGTACTAGAAATGATAGTTTTGGAGCATCTTTGGTGAAAACATAGTCAAATACATTTAGGGGTTAAAATTAAAATTCATTCATAGTGTTTTTAATTTTTTATTAAAAAGTCCAAAAAGTTGGGTAGCTTGTCCTACGATACATGTATTGAAAAAACTCATATAATTAGTTTTTTGATGCTATTATTATCCTTGAAGAATATTCATTTCATGTATATAATTATATTTTTGGATTCCTTATTAAGAGGGCTACAAGAGTTTTCTATATTAAAACAAATGAAATTCCTTGAGCTTGGACTAAAATGCATTATAAGTGGTTACCACTAGGGCCATATAAGATGGGAGTTGCGTACCCGGGATCCATAGATCACACTTGTAGTGCTTTTGGCCATTTCTTGTTGTTTAAAATTGATGTGAATTTTAGCCATAAAAATGATATTTTCTTGAATTTGATTTTGACTAAGGAAATGAATCTTGTGAAGTTGAGCTACTCCAATTGGAATTTTTTTTAAATTCATAAATTTCCATATTTTGTAGCAATATGAATTTTGGACCTATAACCACAGTTTGTTGATTTTCTAATTTTAGAGTGACACGGTAGTTTTGGTTTATACCATGATATTTCACATTGGAATATACATCTATGGGCAAAACTTCAGATTTTCCGAAGTATATTTTGTATTTGATATGAATTTTCTTCATATTTTTCTTAAACAATTCACAGTAATTTCAAATTTTTCTGAAAATTTTTGAAAATTTAGTACTTGTAGTAGACATATGATTTCATTTTTGAAGAATTAAATATAAATTTTTTCATCCATATCTAGTTGCAAAATGGCAGCAAATAGAGTGATGGATACTGAGATTTGAAATAAGTGGTCATGGGCCCCTTGTTGAAGGATAAACCCATAAATGTCGACACGGACATTTAGTGTCTAGTGGATGACATAGTGTCTTTCTCTATGGGATAGAAAAGAAACTATTCATCCTCGGAATTTTGTGTGAAAAGGAGAGATCTTCTATAGTAATTTGACCTCCAATGTGTATTTTTTATTTATTTTTAATGTAGATGATGTCACACGGTTCCAAAAGGGATGATTTCCACGGTCACCAGTCCGTCTCTTAAGGGTTAATCCAATAAGCTGCAGTTTCATGGTATAAATTCTTCATACTATTTCAGCACATAACAGGCGTAAGTACTGATGTTCAATGACCAGTGGTGCTGATCTAGAGGTGAGTAATTTTCCTCTAGTTCAGTCCTCCCTCGTCACTTTGCATCAATCTCTTCCCATCATATTGGGGCATACTAATTGAAACCGCTGATCATTCATCAGCGAGGTACAAGATCAAACAAATATGCACAGTATTTGGAAATCTTTTCAACACTGTAGACCGTCTTCGTGCAGTCGATCTCCGGAGTATTCACTTGAAACTTACAGGAGTTTTATACAGAAAATAAACGAAATGCCTATATATTTGCTATTATTACTACAAATCTTGGAAGTCAGTGACTGTCAAGTCTGCACGTGAATCTTGCAACACACACAGGTGCAGGAAGTCGGATGGAATGATTGAGAGAGTGTTGTATAATGGAGAGTGGTCCACTCGATCACTCCACTGGCCTAGATAAATGCATTTCAGGTCACTTGCACCCCAGCCTGCAATTAATTTCATCGAAAACAACACTCCTTCACTTACAAAGCCCAAAACACTCACTAAACCAACCTTAGCTTTCATTTTCAAGCTCAGTCGATTTGCAATCAGTCTCCTCACAACAGTTGATGACATGATCACTTCCTATATTCATCATCGACGCCTAGAGATGGACCAGATTCTGAACACTGCAGAAAAAGCCTTCAGAAACTATCTAGACTACTCTCATGCAGACAGACGTCAGAACGGTCAGAATTCGTTAAATGACGTCACTCAGTGTTCAAGTGCACAGAGCTTTGAATACTAAAACCTCTCAGACTAGAACTGTTATAAGCTTAGATCTGAAAACTTCGCCAATTAATTTCGCTGCAATCCACCATATTTCAAATGTGAGATTTAGCTGAAATCCACCATAATTATGTCAAATGGTGGTTAAAGAAACTTTAGTAAACGAAGTTGCTGCGATCTCAGTGCGTCGACAGCAAGTGTAGTGCTCAAAACCATACTTAGACAATATATCAGTGACGACACTTTTCAAGACACTCACACTGTCACACAAGAGTATCTTTAACCACCTCCATTTGTTGCAGTGAACAGCCAGTACACAAAACCAACTGAAGATCGAACAAAACGAAGAAAAGGGTCCTAGTCTGAAATAAATATATCACCGGTACGTCGATCCACCATATAATCCGAGGCTTGTGAATGTCTAACTAGCTAGCAACCCAGCTTCCTGTCGTAGATGTGATAGTGCCATCCCAAGGACTTATTTCCAGTAAGCTAGTGCGCAAGGGGAAGTGCCACATAGAGCTGTGCAGACTGTGAGAAAGGAAGTCCAAAGGAAGGATCGGAGGAGCCTCTAAGCTACGGAGGCCCTTGCTCAGAGTCTGCACAGCTCTCTATGCCACTGCCCCAGTGACTTTCATACCATACCCCTGGGAGAGGTGCATGCTAGACTGACTAGAGTAGAGTAGCGGTACCCAAGATCGAGGAGGCTAGCTAGCTAGGCTGATGAATGATGAAGCTGCTGGGAGGCTGGTGCCCAGCCTGTTTATAAACTGGAGCAGCGGCGCTCACTGTCCACGGCGTCCATCGCACACACTATCTGCATGAGTGGAATCATCTTGCTCCTAATGATTTGATTCCTCTTGCTCAGGCTTGAGCCTTAAGGCAGCACTGTACGTTTCGTCAGGGGAAGATCAGAAGAATCGCAAAAAATCGACCGGGGCTGAGGTAGCAGTTTGTTTGTTTTCTGGGGGAAATATATGTGGATTTGTGTGTTGGAGACGAGGGAGGAGCGGTGGTCAGTGGATTGTGAACCCGAAAAAGGGATTAGAAAGAATGGGTAAGTTTTGAAACTGCCCCATGACGGATTAAAAACTGATATTTTTCAGAATACTAATTACGGAGTACAATGTGATTAGGTACTGCGGTATCTGAAAAATTAGTTGACTTTGCAAATGAAGAGTAATGGCCAGTGGAAAAAGCAATGACTCCTCGAATTGTCAAGTCCACTTTATTTGATATCGTGAGTTTGCTTTAAGCTTAATCCCTGGCAACTTGACTATCTACTGGATCCCAAGTGGCTTGGCAGGTGTCAGAAAATTGTCTGTTTTTTTAAATGTAAATACGTGATCCTTAATCATTTCATGTGCTCTTTTTCTTTCGAAACAAATGAAACGGAATTTCAGTGCAAGGGGCAAAGTACATGACCGCGTTTCATGTGCTCTGAAATGATCTTGAGTTTGGCCAACAAGTAGACAGTCTAGACACTCAGTGACCCTGCACTGAGTTTCGTATGAGCACTAAGGGCAGGCTTCCATGTGGAGTCCGGGCCGGTGAAGTCCACCTATCAGCGGTGGAATGGGTGTCCAGTTTTTCCAGAACTCCCTGTCCACCGTTGATCGGTGAACTTCACCGGGCCCAACTCCACATGGAAGCCCGCCCTAACTAAGGTACACTGAGTAGGGGTATTAAGGGGACAAAAAAATTAAGGGGACTAATTGTAGAAAACTGTAGATGTTTGAAACATGATGTACATCCTAAAGACACTTCAATAACTACTGATGTACAATAAAGGTATATATTTATATAGTGTGGAATGTTGATTAATTAGTATGGGTCCCCTTAATACCCTTATTTAGTGTAGAAGGTCCATAAAGCTTTGGGGCTCTAAAAGTATCCACCTTGTGAAATGTATCCTATTTAAATATTTTGCTATCTCATTGCATTAGCAATATACAAATATTGCACATTTCATGATTTGGATGCAATTAGTGACCACTGCATTTCAACTTCAAAAATTTATAAGTCCTAACTATTGTAGCTTCTAGCAACTTGGTCAAAAAAATAGATAATTGAAATGGTGCATGAATTTTTGGGAAATTACTCACCTAGTTTGTCTATATGAATATATTTTGATGAAGTATAGGGTCTCTCTTTTTCAGCCCATGAAGGACCAAATGTCCATTTAAGGCACTTTTGGAATTTGGATAGGTGATGATTATGTCAAAAACAAAAGATGTTTCTAAAACTTTGACACAAGATGTAGACATTCATCTCCATCATAGGATTGTACAAAAATTCATATCAAACCTTGGGAGAAAAAGTTATGTAGCCCAAAAAAATATGGAGAACTCAAGCACTATTGGCATCTTTTGCTAAATTCCTTATCTATTTTCAAAATTTGGCATGCATGTAACTAACATGATATAATCTGCAATTTCAAGAAAAATGATTTAAGAGCTAAAATCTCATTCCAAGAGGAGTCAAAACTCTACTAACCCTACAAACAAGTTTACAAAAAAAACATATTTGCCTAACTACTAACACTATTATCTTGAAATCTACATTTTTATAAATATGTAAGTTGTATGAAATAAATGAGATTCCTGCATCATATTCAAAATTTCCATTCATGTTATCAAACACCTTGAAGGTTTTTGACTAAGTTTTCACCCCAAATGCTCCAAAATTGCTATTTCTAGTACAAATACCAAATTTTGGAAAATACACAATTTTGTACACTTGTAACCATAGGATCTTGTAGTATGCTGGTTTGGAAAGATGTAGAAAAAATTTCAGAAATTTTCACAATTTGGAATGCAAGATATTAGCATTTGAAGTGACAAAAATCCCTTTTTCTGCCCTATAAAAATCTGGGCAGCTGCACTTCACAAGGTTAGATCATTATGAAAAAATGTCCAAAATGGTTGTAATGTTTTGGATTCATACTTCAAGGCAAGTTGACTAAATTCTTAAAAAGATTTAGATCATTTGGAATTGTACAACATATAGGAAAAAATTAGTAAGTAGAAAGAAGTAGAGAATGATTCAAAACACTAATTCAATTGTTAACAATTTATTTATGGAATTGAAAAATGTCAATCCCAATGGTTGTGATGTTTTGATAAACAATCTACACCTAAAGTTAGTTTTTTTTTCCCCAAAATTATTGAAATTGAGCTAAATAAAGGTCTTCAAAGTTTATTTTAGAGTGGAGATTCCATAACTACCCACAAACTACCCACAACTAAAAAACCTCATAACTTTCATCTCATAAATCAAAATGGAATGATTCGAAGCTTTCCACATATACAAAAATCTAGAAAGCCAGTTTTAAATTTATATTTTAAAAAGAAATGATTTTTAAAGAATTGTTTTGGTTGCCCAGATTGCCCGCCGAGCAATGAAAACTACATATCATACAATAACTTTTTAATTAACCATGAATTCAAAAGTTATGAAATTTTTTGGGCCTTAAAGCTACTTCTTGGGCACGTCTTGTGTGAAAATTTTGAAATAAAATAAAAATTTCATTCATAGTGAGCTACTCCAAATTGCTATGTTGCTAAAAATGCCTTTTGGTCCTTTAGGATTAAGCAAATCAATTTGTTCTCCAGTCATTTGCAAGTGTCTAATACTGGTACACATCAGACAAAGAATCGAACCATTTCTATAGTGTTCAAAATTTCTATTTAGAAAACACATAACAATGATTTCTAAGTTTCCAATGGAAATAAGACTAAATCATTTTTTCAATTTGTGTTTTCTTGTTCTCTTCAATTGCAATTTTACGCTTCTAGTAGTTCAACGGTTGCACAATTTTTGCAACAACACAAACATTGCCTAGTGTATTTAGATTGTCAAAATTTGGATTTTGATGTATGCTTCCAAATTTGGGATGAAAATATATCCATTGTTAGGATGGGAATGTTACCCTCCATTGGGATGGAAATGTGGCAAGATAATGTGATACAATTTCATAACATCAACGATGCTAGCTTGTGAGCGCAAAGACATGACTTGCACATAGTTGTAGGTATGTAGGTATGTACCTTCAACCATTTGAAGGTGTTTATAACAAATGCAACTAAAAAAATACACTATAACATGGAAAGAGTCTATAATATAGGTACCTATAACATATAGACTCCTATAACCATAAAAAGTGTCTATAACATAGATTCCTGGGCTAATGGACTTATAGATTCTATACTCACATGGTAGCACTTCCCGGTTGCAAGTAACCTCTCCAAGGTGTATTGGACACTTGTAATCTCTTATGAATCATATATATACATATTTTAAATGCAATGAATTGTTTTAATTCCTTAAGGACCAAGTTGTTGTTTTTTGGCAATTTAGCGATTTTGGACAGCTCACTATGAATGGAATTCTTGTTTTGTTTTTCTTTGAAATTTTTACACAACATGTGGAAAAGTTTTTTCTTTCAAGCCCAACAATTTTCATAACTTTTGACAACACGGTTAAAGAATTATTGTATGATATGTAGTTTTTTCCTTGGATAGGCAATCTGGGCAAATTAGAAAAAAATCACTTTTTTATAAACAAAAATTTGAATATTTTCTGTATATATATATATATATATATATATATATATATATATATATATATATATATATATATATATATATATATATATATATATATGAAAAACTTTGAATCATTCTATTTTGATCAATAAGATGAAAGTTGTGAGGAGTTTTAGTCTATTGGTAGTTATAGATTATCTAGTCTAAAATAAACTTTGAAGTTGTTTCTTGAACTTAATTTTCAATATTTTTGTAAGAAAATTAAAAAAAAAATGGGTATAGATTGTTTTATTACAACATTACAACCATTAGGATTGGCATTTTTCAATTCCATGACTAAAATCTTAACAATTTAGTATTTTGAATCATTCTCTACTTCTTTCTACTTAATATTTTTTCCTATATATTGTACAATTCCAAATGATTTGAAAATTTTCAAAAATTTAACCAACTTGCCTTGAAGAATGAATCCAAAGAAGAACCACCATTTTGGACATTTTTCATACAAATGTGACCTTCTGAAGTGCAACTGCCTAATATTTTGCATGGCCAAAAAAGGGATTTTTGTCAATTTGATTGCTAATATCTTGCAATCTACATGTTGTAAATTTCTGAAATTTTTTCCACATCTTCTCAAATTAGTGTACCACAAGATCCTATGGTTACATATGTCCAAACATGTTTTTGGTCTAAAATTTGGTATGTGTACTAGATATGGCAATTTTGGAGTGTTTTGAGTGAAATATTGTCACGAAACTTTAGGGGTACAACCCTAAAAGATGAATGTCCCCTCAAGGGAAAAAATGGAATTCAAGTAGGCTTCGACAATCTCAATTTTTTTTGTTATTTCTTGAAAAATTTTCTTAAGATATATAAATGCATTACCTTTATGGGAATATATTTTTATTTCAATTGGTGCACGGGAGGAAACTTATGCCATTTTAAATACAATTTTCACCTTCAGTTGTTGGGCAACAAAAGAAATTCACAAAAATTTGAAATAAATGATCTTTTAATTTATTTCTTATAGGTGATATTTTTGTATTCATAGAAAACTATGATTCATTCCACTTGGATTAGTGATGTGAAAGTTATGGAGCATCTTGTTTTCTAGGCAATTATAGCATATTCTTGAAAAAATAACATTTGGGACTCCTTTTTTTTGGACTCAATTTTCACAATTTTTCAAAATAAAGTTCCATGAGGTTTAGTTTGTCTACTAGAACAATCTCACCATTCAAATTAGTGTATTTTAATTCCATTTGGGAGATGCTAACAATTTAGTTTTTCTTCCTATACCACACCTACTTCTATTTAAGATTTTTTTTAAGAATGAAAATTAAGTGTTTTTTAATTAAATTTTTTTCTTAGACTCTCAGCTCAATTTTCCATGATGGATAGATAGATATGTTTGGTGAATTCAAACTTTGTAATGCAAAAGACAATGAAGTTAAGAAGGTTCAAAGTCAAATAATTTAGTTATTCAAGGTGAAAAAAAATATTGTTTTCTTCACTTGTAAATGTAGGTATCTTGCAATCTCAACAACCAAAGATTCTGAAATTTCTTTCACAAATTCTTCCACTACGGTTAGATATGCAAAAAATCAATTTTCATAGTTTTTTGCTCTTTACAATATCAAATGGCAATTTTGAGTGTTTTTTTGACAAAGATAGGACTGTAGTCTTTCCAAGGGTTTAACTTTTTTTTTCCACCTGAATTGCAATTGAAGTTAATTTAAATTTTTTACGAGTTGTCCAAAGAGTGTTGCCTCTCCTTGTGCAATCAAAGGAAGCCTAAGGTAGTCTACTCTAAAAGCGTCCATGCTCTAGAAGCGATCACGACATAGGTGTACATTTTGTTTTCTTCCATGTACCAATAGTGTACATTTCAAGAGATCGTCACTCTTAGTGATCATTGTGTTTCAACTTCAAAAAATTGGAACTAATTTCAAAAAGTTCCAAAAAATATGAAACAACTCAAATTCGATTCCAATTCCATTTTTCTTCTTGTGAAAATTTACTGAAAATTATTTCAAAGAGTTTAGCTTCCATGAAAAGGCAATCAACTTTTAAATAGTTGCTTTAAGAGCAGACTACCTTAACCCTTAAAGGACGAAGCCCCCATGACCAAGGTAGTCTACAAAACTGCTCCGATTATTGGACCAATAGGTGCATTTTGTTTATCTACAGTCAACAGTGAAGTCACAGTCCATTGGACAAAAAACGTCTGCTTCAACATTTAAGGGTTAAGTTACACATCCACAGCAGGCAATGAAATTAAGAGCACCACCGTCAAATGAATGCGAAAAAACCAAATCAAAGCTTGTAAGTATTCTCAAGAAAGCAGGGTACGTTACTGGGGTGCATTCTTGGTGCAGGTTGGTTGGTCGGTTGGTTGGCCGGTCAAGCATGTGCTGCACTCTGGTAAAATTACTCTTTCCTCCGTCCTGTTCGCAGAGAATCATGCAATATTTTTGAGATGTAACCACACTAACTACTAAGGTAGGACAATTGGTATGAGGGAGTCCACAAGCTTTTACGCTAGTTCGTACACCAGGTCACCCTCATTGGGTCCCAAAGGCTGATGGGAAATCAAAGTTTTCCATCAAGCAGATTCAAAAGCTTGGTCGGTCAGTCAGTCGGTCGGTCCCAACATGGAAGTACATATGGTAACTCCATGCAAAGGAATATCCAATTGGGGGTACAGAATTACAGCTCATTGGGACATGTCAGAATTCTGTAAGTTAAACTGCTCGTGGAGTTCGTGGTCCTTGTCCAAGTTAATAGAAGTTACATGGCACAGTTTCTAAAATGTTTTACTTCAATCCATTCTTGTCGGTGGAATCCCCTGGGGATAACTTAAATTAGTGTGCCTCTTCTTGTTCATACTATGCATGGATTTATCCTGCTACTAACTGCAATGGGGGCACAAAATTAGTATCCCTGCAAACTAGTGTTGGGAACAAAAAAAATTAGAACATTCAGCTAACCCTGGAACGCCCTGGGCTGGTCACCATGGAAATCATCCTTGGGGGTATCAGTGTGTGAATCATTTGCTTAAGAAAACTCAAGAGCACTCATTGGAGGTCAAACTGCTGTGCAAGACCTCCGCTTTTAGACCAAATTCCAAGGATGTACATTTGCACTTTTGTCTTACATAGAGGGATTCTTTATCATCTTTTGGTCACTTAGTGTGTGCACTGACATTACAAGGTCAAACAAAGCATATGATCTCCAAAACATTGTATAGAAGGCCCATAAATAAGGCATATGACCCATTTGCAACCACTTAAGCAATTATGCATATATGGAGTGCGGAATTCTCAAGTGAGGAAATTTTCCTATGTACAGAATTAGAGTTGGGAAGGATTCCATATTTTTTCAAAATTTTATTTCTCAAAACATAATTACTATGAATTTTTTAGCTTAAGATTTTGTTCAACCCATATTGGTTATATAGATTTTTGTATTTCCGAGCAGGGGCTAGTTGCAAAATCGACCAAGGGCTTGTTGCAATATTGACAGTCCTGTAGTCAATCATAATGTACCACAACTACATTGGGAACTATGCCACAATTAATCACCACTCCTAACTACATGATCTGAAAGAAATATAGTCTACATAGCGGAAATGGGGGGGTGTGATTGGAAAGGGGTTGCCTCCCTTATAGGATCAAAGCAAAGAATCATGACTAGTGTGACCTGAGGGAGGTTTGGCCTACTCAAGACATCTTTTGCTAGATGCATGGCTCTTTCTTCGAGTTAACCCCTCATGATCCAAGGGGGGTGTACTTTCAAAATGGGCCCAAATTGCCAAAGAGCTTGAGCAATTTTTTTGCTCATTTTTTCTTGAGATTGGGTAGAATGTAACCATAGTATCTTGAAGTTCACATTGAGAGTAAGCACCTCAAAAATTTCACATTATTTGACAACATGGTATAGTATGAACTTGCCAATCACAGCACAAATAAAATTCAAATCCTTCTCCACAGAAATATAGCAACTTGTGTGTTTTGAAATTTGGTGTGATTATGAAATTTCATATTAAGATTTAAATGTGAAAAATAAAATGCAAAAATATTTCTTCCTTTAAATTTTATTGCAATTTAAAGGTGATGAAGCTAAAACCTAGTTAAAAATTCCTTGCAACCCTTCATTGCACACTGTGCAGTCATTGGGTAGTGATACAATTTTTTTTTCTTATCACAATTGAATTGGTAGATGCATTGTGTGGTAAGTGTTGGGTAAATGCCAATGGTTGTTGTGTGTTTTTTAGATGTGTGTGGTAAATGGTAGGCCCGGGGAGGGCACTTCCATTTTAAAAAATTTTAGCATGCAATCAAATGAAGGGTTATTTTAATTACTTTGGTCCTAAATTTTAGAATTTTTTAAAAAGTAAATTAGCATCACTATAATGGAGTATTTGAAGTTATAAATAATGAAGGGTAGGGGATAATACTCAAATTTACCTATTTTTTTTCTGCAATAGCCTGGCCAAAAAAAAACCCCAAAAATCTGAACTTTTCATCACTACTGTAAGTACTAAAATCTCAACTTTTAATTATTATAAGTTTGGCATAAATATCCAAGGGGGGAGATCTTGTGTGCTCTTTCCTTGAAAATCTTACAAGTTCCAACCAAGGTAGCCAGAACATCAAAGTTATAGTTGACTAATATAATTATGTTAGAAGTTGATATATGTCACAAATTGATGCATTTGTAAGATTATTTAGTAAGTGTAGTTTTGACTCTTCTAAAATAATTATTGTGCAACAATTCAAATCTTAATTTGGGGGTTGATATTGTATGTACTTTCTAGGTAGTTCATTCTTCATGTAGAATAATTTGTTTTCCACAAATGAAATGGAATTTCAGTGCAAAGAACAGAGACTATACAATAAATTTTTCATTTAGCATGCCAAGCATGTTCACCGAAGGAGAAAGGAAGCTAAGTTACAATGCTAACTTCAAGCACTGAAAATAAGACAAATTTGGCGGAAAGCAATCAAAAGTGATGTAGTGGAAACACCTAAAAAATACATCTTTCCAAGTAGATGCAAAATGTCCATGAAGGTGCAACATTATTTGTAACTTTTGCATACATAGTTAAAAAATATTGTATAATGTTTTTTTCCCAACTTAGGTAGCTCAAATAAATCACAATTTTTTAATTTTTTAAAATTTAAACTTAATTTTCTCTCTCTATATATAAAGCTTTGAATCATTCCATTTTGATTATTGAGATGAAAGATATGAGGAGTTTTTGTTTGAGGGTAGTTATAGAATCTCTACTCTAAAATAAACTTTGAAGTCCTTTGTTTTACTGAATTTTCAATATTTTTTTGAAAAGAATCAAATTATAGGATGTCAATTGTTTACTACAACATTCCAACTATTGGGATTGCCCTTTTTCAATTCCATAAGTAAATTCTTAACAATTTAGTCTATTAAACCATTCTCTACTTCTTTGTGCTTATTATTTTTTTCAAGCATGAGTAAAAAATTTATTTTTATATGTATTCCCAAATTATTTCTTCAACATATTACGGAGAGTTGTAAGTTGTAGGATCTACACATTTTTGAGTGAGATGATTGAAAGATGAAATCTAACCATTTGGGAAGAGTTGAAAATACTTCTTTTTGACACCCAAACTTTATGACCTTCCAATTAAATTGTAAGGTTATTTACTAAAATTTTAGGAGAATGTACTCTAATAGCTTATCTAAAGGATCATGTAGTTGGATTTGTTAAAAAATAAATATGGATGAAGTTTTTAGCAATGTTTTGGTGACTAGTATTTTGAAGTGGTTTTAGACCTCTACATATAAAAGAACTTTCGGGTTGACCGTGATTGGTTGATTTTTGATTTCTCTAGGTTTTGATTTTAGGACCATGTTGTGGAAATGAGCAAGTTGTTTACAATATTGCATTCACTATGATACACGCCATAGGCTACCATTTTTTTTGGTGTTGTTATGTTTCCAAGATCTCCGTATCGTATTAGAGATACGTTTTGCTATTGCATATTGAAACGAAAACCTTTGACGTTTCTTTTAGCAACCTTTAGTTTTTGAAGTATGTTTTGATGTGTTGTATTTGTTAACACCTACACTACATTTTTACCCTCAACTCATATGCTTATTATTGTACTTTGTATATGCTTTCCTACATGGTGTTGGTTTGTGCTTGAAAATAGTTACTATTGGAATCTAGTTGGTTTTTGAAAGTAGTGTTTATTTAAAACTAGTTATCTCATGGTTCATTTCTTATTATAAAGAGAGAATACCATTAAATGTGTAAACACAATTTCCAGTGATAAATTCCTTTATGACCCCATCACAAGTGTGTAAGAAACGTAGAATTGTTTTAAATTTATAATGAATATAGGGTATCCTATACTAGCACAAGATAATTTTAAAATGAAAGATAGGATATATGAAATAAGGTGAATTTAGAAATTTAGGTAAAGATAGCCCTATTTAAATTCACAAAATTTACCTACATAGCCCCCATGTAATAGGGGCTTGAATGGACATGATCTTCAAACATACTATATAGTGCACCCCCTGAGATGGTAGGTTTACTCTAAGAGATTTTTAAGTTTTAAGTTTTATTTATATCAATAAAAATATTGGGTAATGCACTTTACAGGTGCATATCTTCATGAAAATATTTTAAAATTATGCCATTTTTGTGCTTGGTGAAAGATAAGAGAGTTGATAAATATGTAAAAATTTCACAACTTTCCAAGCATTTTTCAATTCATGGTGGAGCTTGCAATGCATGATGGTCATTGAAATGAGAGTAGTGTTTGTAAGAAAAAAAAGAATAGAACACTTGTCTTCTCCTTTAATTCCTTGGATCTTCCATTTTTGTGGTAGATCTGTTATTTTTGAGGTGGGCAAAAAACACATTGGTAGACTCACTTCTTAGTCCTTACCCAAACCAACCAACCCAAAATGAGCTATAAACTACACTACACCACTTAAATTTGAAAAATTCTACAAGGCAGAGTTTAACTTGGAATTTGATAAACCTACCACCATTGGATTTATGACACAGTCTGTTTTCTAGTAAAATAATATTTAAAAAAGACTCAAAATTTGAAAATGGGAAGATCCAAAAAGAGGGGTGGTGACTAAAAAATGGTTGTTTGGGTCCTTGGGGGTTAAAAGGGGCAAAGAGAACAAGTGAACAAAATTATGTAATGTGTGTGACACTAATTTACCAAAGTCACATTAGTTTAAATTTGTACAAATTTGTACAAGCTAACATATTACTATGGCTATACCAAGTGGTTTTTTCTTGTAACAATGATATTGTACCATCACAAATAGAATAAATCAATGATGATGTAATAATTGTATAGTTATAACAATATTTTAAAGTAAAACTTACTTGATTTGCTATTTGTGTTCAATTTATATCTATATGCATTATGAATGAAAATGAGGCAAATGAGGTCTCTAGAATAAGGCTTTTAGGAATTCAAATGGTTTGTCGAAATAAATAAAGAATTTTGTCTGATGAAATTAATAGGCCTAGCATGTCTATTGACTCACAATATTCTCATTATACTATATACTTTGTTTGCCAAACTATCTCCACTCACATATATGACATTTTCTTTTGCCCAAGGCCACAAACGCAACACACCTTATTAGTTTACATAGAAAAAATTAGTATCATAATTGTTTGACTTAAGCTTTGACTCCTAGCTCTAAGTTTGATCCACGGAGACTATTTCAGGTTGCTAATAAGGTAGACCAACCTATTACCACCTTGATTTGCAATCTGAGTATATAAGGACCAACTCTAGGAGGGGCACATATTTTACGAATAAAACCCAAGTGGAATTATAATTTTCCGATAAAAATTGTAATTTCTATAAATTTCTAAAGTGGTCTGCCCTAAATTACGAAACCGCTACTAGACTAGAGTCATAAATGTCCTATCCTAAACCTACAACCACCATTACATGTACCTATTAGCACTAGAGTATCCACCAATCAAAGGCTAAAAGTTACCCAAGTTGGAATGAATGCACTGAAATTGTTAGAATAGTGAATGGATTTGGGTGAGTTTTTTGGTGGAGATGGGGCCAGAAATAGGATGGCAGCTATAGGAAGTTGGCGGAAATGGTCCGGTCTACCTTAGCAAATCTCAATCGATCATTCAACACAACATATGAGAGTCAAGAAATTCCTTTCCCAATTGGCTAATTACTAAATTTGATTCTCCATTGGCTTAACCCCTAAAGGACCAAGTGTCTATTCAACGTACACAAAAAATCTCAAGTAGGCTCCTAAGAAGTCATTTTCAGTCAAATGTTCATGAAATTAGAACATAATGTGTATCTATGTATCCCATTCTTGAAATTCTAATTTTTTTTCCGATCAAGTGCTTGGATCAAAAGTTATGTTGCTTGAATTTTGCGGGTAGATTGTGCAGCATGTGCAAAACTTTTCCTACGATTTTGAAATTTGGTAGGTGTGTAGTTTACATGATCCAAGATGCAAATGTCAAAAAAAATATCCCTATGTAGTGTTAGAATCTCATTCTAGAAGGAGTTAAAGTTTGCAAGCCATGTCAGGTAAGGTTGGAAAAAATCTTTTTCACCCAACTTGAAACGTTATAATCTTTCAATTGGTACAGTCAAAGTTTCTAAAAAAAATTCCACATGTTCCCGAAGAAGTCTAGTTCAAATTTGTAGAGTTTAATTTTGAAAAAAAAACTTTATTTTTTCATTTTTTTCTTGCTGCCCTAAAAAGTGGTAGTTTTGGACAATTTATGCCCCAAATGTGCCTCGATTGATTCTTTAGGGGTTAAAGGCCATGAAGATTAAAAGACTAACCAAATTAGTTTTTTTATTTGTTATTTCACTTCTTAACAACTTGTAGAATTCCTTCTTCCAATTAAATTCTTCTTCTCTACTTGCATCTTTTTGTTTAACTCCTTTTTGAAGCTTGGGTAGTTGTTGAGTTACCAATTCTGAAATTGATGAACAATTATTTACTTGTTAACTAACCGAATGGAAATGTGGAATTGCATTATAGAATTGGTATTTATCTTTATCCAATTTGCATAAAATTTTAGAGTCTTTGCACTCAAGAGTCTAGGTTGACTATTTAGGTAAGTCTATAATCAACATTTTGAATTTTCATTGATTATTCATATAGGGTCCAAAAATGCAAGGTAAGAGAATTAGAAAACTATTTTTGCCCCCCAACAAGAATCAATAAAAGCTCAGGGGTAGTGAGCAGTTGGAGTTGCAACATATGTGTGAATAAATGATAGGATATTTTAAAAACATGGGAACTAAAAATTATAAATGGGTTTAGAGTAATATAGGGCATCAAAAATGGCATTGGACGTCTTTAAAGTACTATAGGGTATGGAATAATAGGTCCCATTAGAAAATTATATAATGATAGCATGTGAAAATAAAAATTTAAAAATAATTCATACCCCCTATAAAATAGTGGTTGTTCGCACCTATATCCTTATTTTTTTAACACACTGACCTCCCCCCCTTAGAAGAAAAGCTAAGGCAATTCAATAATTAGGAAGTAGACTCAAGTGCTTATTTGAATGGTTTTAGGAACAATTATGTTGTTGGTAGTGTAATTTTCATTGCAATTTCTTAATGCCATCTTAATTCTCATAGCCTTATCACTCAAACATACTTACATTCATCTTACAATTTCATATTCTAATTTGATACGTTGCTCACTCTCCAACAATCAGTTTTAGCATTCAAACACACATAAATTTTTTTTCAACAAGACACATATACGCAGACATCCAATAGGATTCATACATTGATTGAAAAACAAACTTAGAAACTGCACTAAGGTAGGAGGTCCATGAAGCGCTCATCTAAGAGCTGAAATCGGAATTTGTGGAGGTAAAACTTCTTGAAATATTTTTCAGTAAATTTTCCTTGAAAGAAAAATGGAATTGGCATCTAACCCAAGTCGTTTCATATTTTTTGGAGTTCTGCAGAATTAGTTCTGAATTTTTGAAGTTGAAATGGCAAAGGGCTCTAGAATCGCCCACCTCTGTAAATGTACACTATTTGTACATCACTGGTACGATACAAAAGTAGCATGTTCAAACAGTGTACATTTACAGAGGTGGGCGATTCTAGAGCCTGTGTGCTTTCAGAGCCTCCTACCTTAGTGGAATGGCATTCATCCAGGACCAACCAAAGCACTGAGCAGGGCACCAAATCTTGTTGAGGGTTTTCGTTTTGCAATGGATTTCCACTTGTTTTGAGAAAATAAGAAAATAAAACTTGTTGAGAGCACATGGATGCATATACACCGTAAAGTTGTTAATTCCGTTGTTGAATAGAAAACAAACACCTCACTAGCCAAGTTGACAAAATACCATAGCTGAATTCCAAAACAACAATCTAAGGGGAATGTGAAATGAGGAACTAAAATCTTATAATATTCTACAATTATATGTAATTATTTTGCACCCAAAACAATGTTCACTAATACTTTCTATTGTCCAACACTTCTCTCTATTATTTTATAAGAATCTTGGATAGTTTTGAAATAATTTTGAATTATTCTTCTACAATAGTTTTGGCCTAAGTCTTATTCCTATGTCCCACTAAAAGCCTCCAATTTTTTTTCCCTACAAGGGATTATTTGTAATTTTGGTCTTTGTATCAGTGATATATGCATTCAAAAACTGATAATTCATCCCTCAAATCTATGCAAAATCTTAAGCTTACGCACCGTTATTTAGGCATCCAAAATCCATGCAAAAGTATCATATTTGAGGTTAGTTTGTGAATGTTGTCTACTTGTCATTTTGATTTTTTAAAGGTAGGTGGCAACAATGGGATTCTAGAAATATGTGCCCCAACTTATTACCTACAACAAGGAAAACTCGTCCACCAAACTCATTGTCAATACTATTGCTTGAGGATGCAACAAGTATAAGGTGCCTCATATGGGCAAGTCTTAGCCTCCCAGATTTCTAGGAGAGGAATGTTTCCAAATTGTTTCACTTGCCCCCACAAGGTCATTTAATATGGCAAACACACACTCAACAATGAAAAGAGCTTTTGAGCAGTATATGAACTATTTTCAATTTAGAGTTTTTTTAGAGGGATAGAGAGAATACATTGCTTTGAAATTGTTTTTGAATGTTCTATATTATATTCTATATCATCTATCAAAACCTAGATTTTTTCACAATGATTTTGAATTATTTTGTAGTCACAAATTTTGTTTTACACTACTTTCCATATTTTTAGGTTCTTTTGTGGTAGTCTTACAAAAGATTCTATTCTAATGTAAAAAAATTCATGGATTCTTTTTATTATTCTATCTAAAATTTAGATTGTGTTGCACCAATTTTGGATAATTTTGCAATCACAAACATAGTTTTGCATTGTGCTACATAAATCCTAAATTATTCAATAGTGATTTTAAATTATTTTACATTCAAGAAATTTGTTCTAGGAGATCTTGGATTGAATTTTTTGTAAGTAAATTATTTTCTTGGGTCAAATCAATATCCAATCATTAAAAAATTGTCACTTTTAGGGGAATGCATCCAATTGAGTGGACCAAAATCATTGTCACAATTATAATTTCTAGGACCTTTTCAAATTGCAAGCACTATTGCATATAATAAAAAATATTGTTTTTAATAATAAAAATTCATACACTTTATTTTATATATGGTAGCTTAAGCAACCATGTAATTAATGTTTAGAAAATCATTCACATTAAGTATAGGAGGACTTTTGTATGGATTATTATGGATTGTCATAGTGTCAACATTATGTATAATTTAAGCTTGCTTTTTGAATACATAACTTCTACAAGAAAAAAAGGACTTTAGAGTACATAGATATGATAATAAGTGATCCAAATTGATGATTCATACATCATTGATGTATTGCAATTGTGGGTTAGGGACTTTTTTATCATTTGAATTGGTACATATTTTGAAATGTCCCTTTAAAGCCTTACTTTATTATTTCTTCAATTTTTTTTGGCTAATCCCTTTGGTATGGAAACCTCTACCCTTGTGTGTTTTTCAATGAAACATTATACAAGAATATGGGATCATTCTAAAATATAGTTATTTGGAATTGTGCCACCTCCAAGAGCACCCAAATTGTAGATTGAAACTCCAACAAACATTTATGGCCTACAACCTCTGTATGCTTTACCTACATCCATCTAATTCAAGTATGCACATTCTCTCTTCTTTGTAAGGTATGATAGCATGTGCAATGGCTACTAGATTGGAGCTTGCCTATGGACTATGAGGGGCATTCATTAAGTCACCAAGTGATGCTTTTGGTCCATTCAACTATGCACTCATCCATTTGGGTATTATATTATGCAATTAATAAAAAAAAATTATGTTGTTGATATTGCAAAATAATTGAATTCATTGCAAAGGAGTGTAGGACTAGTTATATAGCACAAAATTGGATACCTCACACAAAAAATACAAGCAATGATATAAACTGAGGAAATCGATAAAAAAACTAACTAGAAACAAGAGCAAATATTTCTTCTTTTGCAACAAATGCCAACTACAAAAAAAAACCTTACATATTTGTTCATTCAACAAGAGGTCAAGGTTTCAAACTATTGAAAATGCAAGTGCTACAACATGTTCTTGTGAGTAATCCACAAATACAAAGAAGGAAGCTAAGGCAATTGAGGTATGCAAGTTTTAGGGTTTGGAATTGAAGGGCTCAAGGGAAGAAGGAGGCCAAGAGAAATGTTGATGAAAAGATGAGAAATAAAGTGACAAAGTAAAGACTACAAGACAACTTTACCCCTTGAGTTGCCCTCCGAGGTGACTTGAGGTGATGAGGCGACTTTTCAAGAAGTGTCTTTCTATTCATTCATTGTCCTTTTGACACTTGGCCAAGATTAATGAATGGAGGGGCCCAATGGTCCCAATCCTTGGACATTGAATAAAACAAAAGAATAAGTAGGTGGGCTGCTAGAGGCACATGGCTAGCTAAGTCCCTTGCGATGGCTACGCCAAATAATTGTCTTAAACATATAGAACATGATTGGATTGAATGAAGATCTTGTGAATCCAACACTTATTGAGAAATTTTAAGGCCACACCAAAATGAAGAGTTTGGCTCTCAATCTTTGAAGTTTGCAAGTGAGATACTTGATTTTTAGTCAAGGTGGGGTAGTCCATGACTCCTTTACCTGAATGGATTGTAGGACTTTTACTAGGGTGCACCAATGTACAATCATGAGTGCCAATGCTTTTACAACAACATTTCAAGTGACTATCTTATTGAATATATACTAAATAATATTTGTAGTGAATGGTATAGCCTATTGATAAGGTGTCAAGAAGGTAAGTAATATTGTTATGTGATTTACACCTAATATAACTATAACTATTAGTACATCCAAAAAAATATGAGTGATATTATAAAAATCCACTCTCTAATTTAATTTTTTGAAATCATATAAATATTAGTTGTTAATTATCCATTTTTTTGTTACAAAAGCTAATGTGATCACCCAAGAACACCAATGTGATGTACAAAATATAAAGTAGTAAACTATTTAACTCAAAATTAACATTTTTGAACTCAACCAAGTCCAAAAAAGTAGAAAAATTATTTTAAAATGGAATTAGTGGAGAATAGTATACTTCATTGCATGATTTTTTGGATTTTCTTAAACAAATGGGAAACACCATAGCAAAGAAACCAAATATGTCATAGCTAAGTAGTAAGGTTGATCAATGAAGAGAAAGAGCAAAAGACACAAACTATATAAAGGAGCAAGGGAGGGTCCCCTACTCCAAATAATAGAATTACTACATCTAAGGGCAAGAATTAGAGACTTAAGCCAAATACAATCAAATTTGTCCTAGATCCTCGTGGTTTTATGTTTGACAAACCATGACCTCTCTTAAAGTACATGTAAAAAGAAAATTGGAGGAAAACTATGTCGTATAGCATAGAGTTATATTTCACAAATTGCAAAAGATTGTATCTCATAAGCTTCCTCAAAGTGGCATGAAAAAGTATGATTTGAAGAGGGGAATTTCTATGAGTTGACTTCTATCGTGCAACAATTTATCCAAATAAATTAGAACTTTAACCACACATTTTTTTGTACACCATCACTTATAAAGTATATTGCACAATACATAACTATGGGCAATAAATTGACTAATTACTATTGATCTAGGCACATTTAGAGGTATTGATAAGGTGGATGACCTCCTTTGGTGTCCTCTACAACCCCACTATGTTACCATCAACAATCCATCTATTTACAAACTTGGTTGGACTTACTAAAAAGTGGTATAAGGATAATTTGCAAAATGTTTACATTATGGTCATCACTACCATTAGGAAAATTCTGAGGTCTCAACAAGGCTGCAAGTTCTACACCCCCATGGTGCAATTATGGAAAAATAAAAGAATTAATAAAAATTTGGAATGTGACATGGCACTACTAGTGCCACATCATCTCCACGTCAAATTGACTATTTTTTAAATATTTAAAAAAAAAGATGATTTTTTATTTTTTCTATATTTGCACCATGGGGGGCCAAAAATCTAAAACTTGCAACCTTCCCTTAACCTTGGAATGTTCCTAATGCTCATGCAATCAACTAAGGTAGCCAACCCATTCTTGACACCCCTCCCCCCCCATTTCACTATATAGGTTGATGTATTTCCAATCAATTGTAGTTTCCATTTCTGCTTACAGCTGGCACATATTAGTTGGAGCAACATAAATGTTCAAGAAGTGTACATTGAAAGCATAGAATAATTGCAATATGTACATTAAAAGCCACAATTATCACTCTCATTGATTTTGTAACAAGCCTATGATCAAAAATAGAATGACTTACATAACAAGAAGAGATTTCACAGAATCTTCATGAAAAAAAGTCAGTAATTTCATTTTTGACGAAAAAAATGTAAGAAAATTTCAAATCCTTCTAAAATCTATTTCACTGCATGAGGAAATTTTTTTCCTCACCAAACCCATCCTGGAGCTATGCTCAATTCCTTAAGTGTTTGGAAATGGGTTGTAAGCTTCTAGTAAGAGCCAACATCAATTCCAACTCATGATAGGTTACACTAAAGGTGACCTTAACCACCGCATTTAATTTCAAAGAAACTTAAAATGTGACTTACGGCCAAGCTGCCTCTGAAGAATAATAATTTGAACAGAATTGTCATCACTGTTTGGAATTGGATAACTCATAAAACATACTGCTCGCACAACCTTCCCAACTCTTCTGACCTGAGTGTACAAGTAGAATATAAGAACAGAACTAAACTAACCACTTTTCTCTGGAGTCCAAGAGGCATGAGGCCTTTACTTCCTCAGAAAGATAAAACACCATCTTCACAACAAGAGCTTTGAATATCAATACAAAACCTTGTGTTGGGCAAATACCATGGATCACAGACTATTTTTTCGGCCCTCGCTGTCTCACCCTCCGATGTAACTCCTCTAATTTGACCCATCTCGTCAAAATCAACCTGCCTCACCATGAAGAAAATTCTCTAATAATAAGATCCACTAAGATAAAGCAACATAGAGAGAACTGCTTCACAGAATCAAATTTGAGACACCAATTTGAGACAGGATCATGCCTCTGACAATGCCTATGAGAGGGTCAAGTAAACCACTGAAAACCTGTAGAGAACAAAATTGGAAAAGATCGCATTGTTTTGCAATAGTGGTAGATACTCTGCACTCAGGTTTGGCAAGCATGGAAGTGCCTCCATACACTGCACTAGGTCGGGTGAACCCCTGCAAAGCATCACGACCACATTTCTGAGGAATAAGGGTAAGCAGCAAACCAAAAGGCCGGAAATCACAGTAAAAGCTTTGAAAAATGAAGCCTCGACATGTTAATTATCTAATCCGTACGAAAAAAATTTGCAAATAAAAACTCTACTTTGGAAGCTGTTAGTCAAGTTTGGTAAGTTCCCAAAACATACACCGATCATTAAAAAAAACAGGGCATAATTCCTTCTTTCTATTGGTATATATCGTTGTTACCTTCCATGAAGATTACTATATGATTTATTTCAACTCCTATAGATATGAAGCTTCCACTATTGGCCATTTGAGCACTTACGAGGATAAGAACCTAAACTGATAAGTTTCTGCGCTTGAATCTAGCGCATACAAACACCAGGAATACTATCTCACAGTGCGAGAATCCGTGACATTGTATGCAGTAGGCCGGAGCCTCAAACCTGTGGCAACTCTCCAAGCCCATACACCGGGTAAATATACGGCGAGGCCCATTGAAACCAGGCCATTGAGTCCACGTACAACTGCGCATAAACTGAGTATGGACAGGGTTGAATACATATTTCAGATTAGGGTCACGATTAACTCCAAGAAGCACAGCATGCAATTAAATACAGTCATGATCTCATAGGCATTATCCATCATGCTTACTATTTAATATGTTTTCAGCTCCAAAAAAACATTCATCTGGGAAGGAAATAGAACCTGCTGCCTAGAAAAACTTACCTTCACTCTCTGAACAGTGTCCAAAGCTGGCTCAGACAAGAATCTATCGTCTCGATGCAGTGCCTATGAATGGCCCACAAAGTCGATGGTGTTGTCATCCAATCCATATTTTCTGCAGCAGGATAATAAAGTGAGTTGTAAAACCATATGCAAAGAGTGGAGATTGAAACCCAGCAACCAACTCCATCTTTACCTGGCCACTTTTTTCCAGGTAAGGAAGTGAGTCCACTTCACAGTATGCAATTTGAAATTCTTAGGCTATCACATGCCTTCAGCAACTTTCACTCGATATAATCAAAAGCTTTACAGCGGAGTACATTACTCGAAAAGATCCTTCGTTGGGCATCTACGCAGATCCATGCTGTCATGTTTTCTAGAGTCCTCGTCAAAACTGTGGACAAATATAAAGAACTTACGAGCACGCCTCATCGAAAACTCCCATAGAGGGAGATTTTAAAGCCTCTGCGTCATTCGATGGAACTTTGTAAATCTGCCACATTTAACATGAGTAAGTTAAACCTAGTGGATGCGACATATATTCCAGAGACACCGTAATGTTTTGTAGGTCATGTGAACCAAGCACACTAAGGACAGACCTCAGAGCTAAGAAAATTGAACTTGACATCACATGCAACAATTTATTCATTCACCAACAAAGACCATATAAGCTAATATGTCGAAATTAAAGAAGAATCACATTTTTCCATCTCTGAAATTCTCAAATAATAATAATAATAATAATAATAATAATAATAATAATAATAATAATAATAATAATAATAATAATAATAATAATAATAATAATAATAATAATAATAATAATAATAATAATAATAATAATAATAATAATAATAATAATAATAATAATAATAATAATAATAATAATAATAATAATAATAATAATAATAATAATAATAATAATAATAATAATAATAATAATAATAATAATAATAATAATAATAATAATAATAATAATAATAATAATAATAATAATAATAATAATAATAATAATAATAATAATAATAATAATAATAATAATAATAATAATAATAATAATAATAATAATAATAATAATAATAATAATAATAATAATAATAATAATAATAATAATAATAATAATAATAATAATAATAATAATAATAATAATAATAATAATAATAATAATAATAATAATAATAATAATAATAATAATAATAATAATAATAATAATAATAATAATAATAATAATAATAATAATAATAATAATAATAATAATAATAATAATAATAATAATAATAATAATAATAATAATAATAATAATAATAATAATAATAATAATAATAATAATAATAATAATAATAATAATAATAATAATAATAATAATAATAATAATAATAATAATAATAATAATAATAATAATAATAATAATAATAATAATAATAATAATAATAATAATAATAATAATAATAATAATAATAATAATAATAATAATAATAATAATAATAATAATAATAATAATAATAATAATAATAATAATAATAATAATAATAATAATAATAATAATAATAATAATAATAATAATAATAATAATAATAATAATAATAATAATAATAATAATAATAATAATAATAATAATAATAATAATAATAATAATAATAATAATAATAATAATAATAATAATAATAATAATAATAATAATAATAATAATAATAATAATAATAATAATAATAATAATAATAATAATAATAATAATAATAATAATAATAATATTATTATTATTATTATTATTTATTAATTGGTCCTTCAAAGAATAGAGACAGGGAAATGTTGACACCACTCTTTCCCATATCGACAATCTGGCGACATATTCAGCTTTAGGAACCCAAATCGCATTGCAATAAGCTTAAAATATAATAGAGAAATTCGGCAACATCACTTGCTTTGCCAGTATCACCAAGAAATAGGTACAGAAGCTAACTTTGACAACTACAATGATGCAAAATTTAAATAAATCCGAGGAGCAGTACCTTCCCTGCTTGTGTACGTAGCAGCCATCCACAGCCTTGAAAAATAGGTAATTCGTGACATCCGTGTGAATAAGAACTCTCCCAAGAGCACCATTTGCCATCATGAACTGCAATTCAGACCTTGCATTAACTTAAAGCCTGTAGATCTGGTTTTCGATCTTAAGCACAGATCCATCACTCAACCTAGAACCTCATAAACAGAAAAAAGAAACTCCAAATACCGTCATCTATATTAACCGCTGAGAACGTGAACCTCGGAGGATACTTTTTGCGTCACTTTCAAGTATTTTAAAACATGTAGGAGTGTGATTTTGAAACACGCATAGAGTTGCGGAGAGGTCTTGGGGTACATGTGCCAGATCTGATGAGATCCAATTTTTATCACTATGTGTAAATTTATTTTTGAAATTTCAGAAGTGGGAGGTTGTACTGTTGTAGACAACTACAAGCGACAGAAGACAACCCCATTTCCATTTCAGGATCAGTGGCCAGACAATTAACTAAGTCATGCTTACACCACTAGCTAATTGGAGGTCAACCAAGTATTCTTATAGAATAGTTGTTGGGAAGAAGGGTCGGTATAGGAGATGGTTCATTAACGGTTTTGGTATTTTCTACCTTATCTGAATAGGATTTGTGAAATACTACAAGAGTTCAGTGACCAAAATGTTCATATTCGTGTCTGCATCAGCACTTCTCGCAATGTTGATAACACTTGGGAAATGCAGAACACCTTGGGAACCACGTCCAAGTTGTAATCCTTGCTGGACCCCCAAAACGCAGGAGGCTTTTCCTGACTCCTGAATTTCTGCCATAGCTGACCAAAAAGCGACCAAGAAACAAGGGGTCAGCATGAGTTTTTCCCAGGTAAATTTGCGGCAAGTGCAGCTCTAGGTCACAGGAAACCACTCCTCTTTTGCTGCAGTATTCTAAGGTCGACACGTGAAGTTCCCTCAAAAAAGAAAACTCGGAAAAGAAATTAGGGTTCAGCGAGTGCTTCAGCATTTCATGATTGTGCTCTTAGGCGACACCCTTCTTTACATTCAAAGCTTTAGGTACACCAAGATCTTGGGAAGCATATTGAGATATGATCTTCGGATCTCTCACTATCACACTAGAGAGAGAGCTCCCTGGGAAAAAAATCCTACATGGAGAGTTGTGAAGATATGAGAGCTAATAATTTCAACACGTAGAAGTGATGGGTGGCAAGGCCAACACATTACATACCCAAATTTCAATCGACATAAGCGAACTTCAGATTGTCTCTTTTCACCTAACGCTAAATACATAAAAGAAGCACTGGCAATGACCGGAGACCTACCTGGTTGAGATTCAAAGACGCGGCAGCTCCACCGTAATAGTCATTCGTGTCCATACGAAGCACCTAAAAGTCCCCAACATCATCAGGAATACCATTCTCCGTTGAAAGCTAATGCATGCAAAATATACCTTAGTAAATCATTCATCCTTCTCTATATACCGCTTCTCTGTAGCACCCACTGCATAGAATCTTACCATCAAACAAAAGACATCACTTTCCAGAGTACCACGCACCTTAGGACCATCGACGGAAAGTAGACCGCTAAGGATGCATTCTGTGAGGCCGGTGCCGAGCACAGTCACATCATACTGCTCATCCATGGTGCAGTAGGCACTGTCGATGAAAGAGAACGCTTAACGATGGGGCAAGCACCAAAGCTATACTGTTGAAACCTCAACCGTCTTCAACAGCAGTGAGTCTTCTGAACGGAACTGGGTAATTCATTAAATTCACTATCTGAATGATTCGATTGCCCGCATGCGTTTGATTAGATCGCAATTCGGAATTTTCAACAGCATTGGTTTCTTGACTTGACTAAGATGATATGCTGGTATATTTACATTACTTGAAACTCGGAAAAGGTACAAAACTCATCACTCGGAAAAGTCACACTATCTAATGTTCTGTTTTGAAATACCACAGAAAATTGTCACTATAGTGACGAGAAAATAAGTGAAGTTCGGCATGCCTTTAACATTAGCACCTTCACAATGCATCGATTCCGATGAACATGGAACTTCTGCCTCCGTAAAGAATTCAAACGAAAGGAGACGTGGACAAAAGCATTTCAGTCAATAATGAGCCGGACCACCTTTTCAAAACAACCTGGAAACCAGCGTGACCACTTTGAGTTTCTGTGCATATGTAACTTTGACCTGCGCTTAGAAGTCTTTGAGTTCATACACAGCAAACGACACGTTAGAGAATGAAATTTAATACAAACGGTGCATAACAAATTTTTCATCGACTTGGTGATGTCAAATGACCTATCACCGCGGTTGAGTATCAGTTGATGATACCACGACCATGCCCAATAGGGCACTTCAATACAGAAAGGTTGGCCGCTTACGCCATTGAATAAACATGTAAATTGCCTAGCACAAAAGTAGTCGACAATAGAGCCACTCAGAGTGTATATCCAAGCTCTCACAATCTACTGGGAGAAAACACCTTTAGTATATAACAGCCACCACTACTCCTCAGAAGCGCTGGCAGCGCTCAAATCCACACTCAGATCCAGGTTCTGCATTAGACCACGACATCT
The DNA here is from genome assembly GCA_963920665.1 of Straminergon stramineum. NCBI lineage: Eukaryota > Viridiplantae > Streptophyta > Bryopsida > Hypnales > Calliergonaceae > Straminergon > Straminergon stramineum. The sequence goes on along the minus strand of OY987264.1, from coordinate 9,777,422 downwards.
ACAAATGTCAGAAATCGGTTCACAAATAAATTGATAATTTTAAAATTCACTCTCCAAGATGTGAACTCGCGGGAAACACACAAACACCATTACAGAGCAACAGAGACCCTGCGCTAAGCGAGAATAGGTCCCGCAACTTGAGATTATTAACTTCTACAAGGTAGACATGAAATGTGAAAAAACAAACTCACCTTGCCAGTAATCTTTGTGTACATCGAGAGCACATCTTGTACAGTCGTCTCAAAATGGGTGGTTGGGTCGTAGCTCTGTCGCACAGAAACAGAAATTAACATAATGCAAATATTCACAAAAGATGAAAACATTATCAGGAACTCGTACCCAACACTAACGGGACCACACGATTATGGAAAGCAATATTTTATGATTGAAGTATTATGAGTAAAGACCTCGGGTACATTGAAACTGAACAGTGCAAGTGCAGTGAACCGCTGCCATTCAGGAACAGAGCTTCAAAAAATTGATGAGTAATTGGTACCTTGGAAATGAAGCAGTTGTCGAGGGACGAATCGTTGACTGGCTCGTACATGTCGTACATGTCAATTATCTTCTCATCCACATGTCCCAGTAGCGCAAGCCCTGGCTCAAGCTCAGCCTCGGGGTTGTCTGTCTCCACTTCTGCTGAAACAAATGCAATGTACTTGCCCTTGGCAGCGACGTTGTGCGAATGGGAACAACAGAACACATACCTGGCAGGGAGTCTCTGTCCGTCAATTCCACATAAAGAGTAGAGACACCGGATGAATGCAGTTCCAGAAATTCAAAATATATTCATTCAAGTAACTGGATGTGAGTAAGGGCTTTTTCAGCTCTGAAAAATTCAGAAGAACCCAAATAGTAACAAATCATCAGCTAGGAGACTTACATATCCGATCTGCGGCCAAGTTGCTTTTGCGGTAAAATAATTTGAACTGAATCGGAATCACCGGTGTTTGGAATTGGATGGCTCATAAAGCAGATGGCACGCACGACCTTCCCAACCTTCTTCACCTGAAGAAAATCAAAGTTGACACATCAGCAAAAGTTCTCGAGGAATTCCAAAATCAATTGTTGGAAACTTTCTAAAACATTTGAATTGACCACATACCTTGTTGGGTAAATATGAAGGGTCGCAGACAACTTTCTTAGCCTTCACTGTCTCACCCTCTGAGGTAACACCACGGACTGAACCCATCTCATCAAATTCAACCTAAGTGATCACGAGTCAAGACCACAGGAATTAGCTTCTGGTGACGTGAATGAATTAAAAGAATTGACACAACAGCAGAAGATGCAATAATACGAACCAAAAAAAATTCTCATAAACATTCATGTACCTTGCATTCAGGTTTGGCAAGCATGTAGGTTCCTCCGTACACAGCACTAAGGCGAGCAAATCCCTGAAAACCACGATTTCCAGGACGCCCAGGTGAGAATTGTATCAGCATCAAATCAATCACTTAGTACACAAGCAATGTTGAAATCCGTTAAAAACAATAAAAGAGCCCTCACCGCAATCAACACAGAGTTTAACCAAATCATGATATAACCAGTGATAATGAGGCAATGTTGTCCACCTTAAATAAACCTACCCATCCTAAAACTTTAATTACAAACCTGTGGCAACTCGCCGAGACCATAGAGTGGATAGATGTACGGAGACCCCCCTTGGAACCGGGCCATTGACTCAGCGTACAACTGCACCAATACAAGACTACACTGTTAATGGCAGCAAAGAACAAAACCGATATCACCGCCCCAGAAGAACCCTAAATCTTTGTGAAAATTTGGAGTCTGATGAGAATAAATTAACAGTAATGCAATACAGTGCAGATATGAGGTGAGGATAATAACCTTCACTCTCTTCACAGTATCCAAAGCCGACTCAGACAAGAATCGGTCATCACGGTGTAACGCCAAAGCATGTCCAATAAAGTCAATAGTGTTCCCATCCAGTCCAAACTTGCTGCAATACAAATTATATAATGAGTTGAAGAGTCTGACAGGACCACTCATAAAAATATTTTTTAAGGTCGGACCCTAAACCCTCAAACAATCGCGTTTAATACTCCATAACTCATAACGACAGCCCACACAATGATGTCCGCAAATATCACGAAGACAATAAATAGATATATAAATTTGAGTCAAGGCACCGTACTCGAAAAGCTCTTTCCCTGTAACTGTCCGCAAGTCCATTCCTTCATGTGTTTTGATATCCTCCTCGTCGTAGTTCTGGACGAAGATGAAAAACTTGCGAGCACGCCTCTTCTCAAATAGTCCCATCAAAGGAGACTTCAATGCCTCGACATCATTGGAAGGAACTTTGTAGACCTGTGGTTACATTGACAGAACTCAGCTTTGCGGACTGTGTTTATGATATCTCTGTTAAGAAACGTCCATTTAAATCATCATGTCTAGAATCCTACAAGAGATACGAACGTACTAAATAAATATAAGAACAATGAAAATCATTTAATACGTAAGAATTTTCAAATACAAACCTTTCCTTGCTTGTAAACGTAGCTCCCGTCCACAGCCTTGAACAATAGGTATTTAGTAACATCTGTGTGGATGAGAATTCTCACAAGAGCGCCGTTTGCCATCATAAACTGTATTGAAAGAATGAACGTGCATTATAATCCGAAATAATTATCAAGATTTACCTCTTTGTAACAAATCAGATCTTTCTACACCGTCGAAGTATACAACGTTGTTCTCCTTCAAATAAATTCCGGTACAATGTCAGAAGCCCTCAATAGATATAATTTCCAGGTCACATGCAAAACTTGACCATTATTATGCCATAACCATAAGAAGGTATGCAGCATCAACGGTCTGATATTCTCAAAGTCAAGTCGAAATACCTTAGGAACCATATCCACATTGTACTCTTTGCTTGAGCCTAAAAAGGCCGGCGGTTTCTCATCTCCTTTGAACTTTTGCCATAACTGCAACAACGGAAACAACACAAAATCGATGACCATGGAAGGATCCTCAAAATGGAAGAAATAGACAAACAAGAAGCCCAAAGACAATTCCAATACTCATAAAACTATTCGTCATTCTAACTCACAGAAAGAAGCAGCTCAAAACTATTCGTCAAGTTGTTTTCAGACAAATAATTCTTCTCACGAGACTAAATTAGGTCAAGAAGACACAATTCTCGATCCTCAATGTCCTCAATCTTGGTAGAAAAAGGTTCATTCGCACCAAAATCACAATTGAATCCCGAAGTGTTCAAATGGCCAAAAGTAACCACTTCCACTTCTACAGGAGTTGAAACAAATCACATACGAAGCTTCAACGGAAGCAAGACAAATATGTAACAATAGGAAAAGGACTCACGCCCTAAATTTAAGAAACTTGTTCCGAGAGTTACTATAATCACTACTAGCTGCCAAAGTGGAATTCCTATTATTAGAATGGGCAAGGGGTGGAATACTGAACGACCATGCACATACAATAATCTACTGTTCTGCCATACCCGAGGAACAAGTGAACAGAAGTGGCTTTTAATCTGTAATAAAACCTACTAGGCCATTTGCGATCCCCCGTATTCAAAATGAGAATATGACTACAACAAAGCCAAACCATGAAATCACTGACGTAAACAACGATCCATCATCACGACTAGGAACATCAAACTAATTAGTTTTTTTCAACAATCCCAACACAAATAGAATTTCATCCGTCCAGTTCACTCACCTGGTTCAAGTTCAGAGAAGCAGCAGCTCCACCATAGTAGTCATTCCTGTCCATATGAAGCACCTGCACAAATATAAAACGACACACCCAAGGCGATCATCATCATCATCATCATCCCAAAAGCACCCCCGATCGTGAGCAATTCCCACAGTCACCAACATCACCTCTCCCAAAGCCTAATCTCACTCTCCAGGTCTCCACCTAAAGAACACATTCCTCTAGTCTCTTTCATTGGGCCATCTGTGTGGATGCCCTAATGTCAGATGCTTGCTAAATGTGACACCACCAATTGCGCATCTATCCCAGTGCCACTACTCCCTTCCACATCCACCCATCTTCAGATCCCATCTCCAATTCCTTTCCAAACCCACCTCCACCTCTAAACCTAAATCCCCGTTTTTAGGTCCCATACACGCAACCTCACCTCTACACTACCCCCTGTCAAGACAGAGACCGATCTGGTAGTAGGACCCTAGAACTCTCTAAAGCTTCAAGGAGAGTGGAGTGAAGGAGTGACCTTGAGCCGATCCACGGAGAGAAGTCCGCTGAGGATGCATTCCTTGAGTCCGGTGCCGAGCACAATGACATCGTACTCTTCATCCATGGTTAGTGCACGTAGGAGCTTGTGAAGCGACCAAGCGAGTGAGCAGCAATAGTAGCAAGGGTGAGAAAGAGCAAGGAAGAGGAGCAGGAGGAGCTAGATCTAGGGGAGAATTCGACAAATGAGGAGAGACTTGTTGTGCGAGAGAGACAGACAGGGCAAGGGCAGGGCCAGAGCCAGAGCAAGGGCAAGGGCAACAGAAGGAAAAGGAAAACAAGGAAAGGAAGGAAATTTGGTTTGAGGTGTGGGACGCGGGTCAGTTGGTATTTTGGGAGAGCAAAATCAGGGGTCCTCACATGCCAACTCAGCTGCCAACTCGGCTGCCAACTCAACCAACCGTCCCTACTGTCATTTTTTGCTGTGCACTGGATTTCATTGGTCAAAATCAAGCTTTGGAGTTTAAACCTTAACCCTGAAAACGTCCACAATGAAACGTCCACAATGACATTTTGTGTTCGATGGATGACAAAGAATCTTGCTATACAAGATAGAAGTGCAATTGTTCATCCTTATATTTTTTGTGCATAGAGGAGAGATCTTGCACACTAGTTTGACCTCCAATGAATATTTTGGGTTTTTTTTGAAGAAGATGATGTCATATAGTTCCAAAAGGGATGATTTCCATGGTCACCAGCTCGTCTTTTAACCCTTACATGACGGATTGGTGAATGTGCGGAAATCATTGCTTTTGGAATTGTATGACATCATCTTCTATATATATATTCATTGGATGTCAAACTAGTGTGCAAGATTTCTCCAGTTTATGCACAAAAATTCCAAGGATGAACAATTGCACTTTTGTCCAATACAAAAGGATTCTTTGTCATTTATCAACCAGAGAATGGCCATGGTGCCATTTATGGATTAACCCCTAAAGGACAAGCCCATGGATTCAAGCTTCACAATTTTGCTCTTATTTGATGCCATTTTGCAACTAAATATGAATGAAATTTTTTACATTTTTTTTCAGAGATGAAATCATATATCTTCTATAAGTGCTAACAACTTCATATTTGGGGGAAAATTTAAAATTACCATAAATTTTTTAAGGGAAAAGTGAAGAAAAATGATACCCAATGCAAAATATGCTCAAAAAATCTGAAATTTTTAAAACATTTTGTAATGTAGAACATTATGGTAGAATATAAAGCTACCTTGTCATTCTAAAATTGGAAAATCAACAAACCATGTTTATAGGCCCAAATTTCATATTGCTATAGAACATTGAAATTTGAGATTTTTCAAGTTTTCCAATTGGAGTAGAAATTAAACTTGATTATCTTCATCTCATTAGTTGGCCTCAAATTCAAAAAATATCATTTTTATAGCTAAAATTCACATCAAGAATAAGGAGTAAGAAATGGCCAAAATACACTTCAAAGACAAACCCAAGGATTAAGCATCTTCTTCTTTAATAAAGTCAATAATACCACAATGAAAAAAATATGCAATACTATTAATTTAAAAATGCATTCAAGCAACTCCTCCCCAAAAAAATTTAATAACAAAATGGTTTTTTTCATCCCACTTAAAATACAAAATACAAAAAATGTCCAACACATTCTTCAGGGTTTATCCTTGAAACAACATGCTAGTCATTGTAGAAATCATTTGTTTTAATATTGTGAGAATCATTTGCATACAAGATCCAAAAGCACTCACTAGAGGTTAAACTACAAAGCAAGACTTCCCCTTTTCGCACAAAATTTCCAATGATGAACATCTATAATTTGATTTTAAATAGAAGGATTCTTGGTCATCCATCAAACCTTGTTTTGGTCTCATAAGATTAATCCTAGAAAAACATGGCCCCCATGTCCAAAGTAATTACTAAAATGCTCTAATGATTGAACAAATAGGTGCATTCTTTGAACAACAAAGTCATCCATTGGACACTTTGGGTTCTCGACGTCATTCCAAAGTTAACTATGTAGACTTGGGAGATATATATCATCCAATAGATGACTCCACTATTAATTGTAGAAACAAATAATGCATCTATTGGTTCAATAATTGGAGCATTTTAGTAACTTCCTTTGGAGGTCTTTCCAATTGTTCCAAGGTCAACCCTACAATGATCTAGTAGCCAAAAATGGTCGACTACTGATAAAAATGAAGAATGTGCCCATTGGTTTAAAAATCAATTTATTTGGAGTGACCTCTTTGGTTATAGGTAGGTGCCCTTTCAAGGTTAACCTTAAAAAGATGAACCATTCTACCAAGATACTTTGTCTACCAATGATATGATTCTCAGATGAGTAGATGCATTCTTCATTTCTATGGCAATTAAAAGTCATCCATTTGCTATTTTTGGCTATAATGTACTTCCAAGGTTAACCTCCAAATAATTGACCAAAGGATAGTAAGATTATTTTTGGAAATTTACAATAAATAATTGAAATCCCTCCACTATATCTATATCATTTATGCACAGCATATTCTTATATATGTATAAATTTCTTCAATGAATTTTGGATGAGTGCATTTTTCACCTCTTTCATCTTGCATTTTATGTGTGGTTGAGCACTCAATGATGTTAGCATATGAGCATATGAGCCTTGAGCATATGTATAAGTAGCCATATCCTACAACCATTGAAGGTGCTTATAACATAAACACCTATAATATAGGTATCCTATAATCATGGAAAGTTTCTATAATATAGACAACCATAACATGTGCTCATGATCCTAGCCTCACATAATAGCAACCCTTGTTGAATGAGTTCTTAAGGGCTATTTTGTGGGAATTAGAGTAATACAATGATAATTCAACATACAATGATTTATGATGGTGTAACTTTGGTAAATTAGTGTCTTGTATGCACTTATAGAATAATAAATGAAGTATATTGAAGCCTAAATATTGATTGCAGCATACAAGTATTTAAATTAATCCACCAAATTGCACAGCAGTATAAGTTTGCTAAATATTTCAAGAAGTCATTCATGTATTGTAATTAATATAATTTTATAAAATTCAATTAAATGATTTTTATTTTTATTTAAGAATTTTAGTTATAAATTATATATATATAATTGTGGATCATTTTGTAGTTAGAATTTTTTGAATTTTGTATGTACTTCTATTCATAAAAGTAGATCAACCCCTACAAGACCATTGTCTCCTTGGGGTACAAATTATATTTTAGATAGGTACCTACATCTCATTTTTTGTCAAGATTTTTTGAAACATAAAAAAATACAATAGCTTTTGAGAATAGGATTTGTATTTCAATTGGTGCTATGGAACAAAAGTTAGGCTAGAGAAGCTCAAAACAAAGAAGACTAGGCAACAAAAAAAACTTCACAAAATTTATAAATTTTAATTATTGAATTTTTTTTCATAGATTATGTTTTGTCTAAATCTAGGTCTAAATAATGAGCTTTGATTCATTACATCTACATAATAATGTGAAATTTATGGAGCATCTTGTTTTCCGGGCAATTACATCAACTTCTTAAGAAAAAAATGCGTTGGATTCGTTTTTGAGCTCAATTTTCATATTTATAAAAAAATCCACTTGGTTCCTAGAACAATATCGCCATTGGAATTAGTGTATTTCAAGTCCATCTTAGAGATATTTATAATTTAGATTTTTCTTCTATCTCATATCTACTTCTATGAAATAGTCTTTTTAAGAAGGAAAATTAAGTTTTTTTTCTTAAATTTTTTTTCCTAGACTCTCAAAAAAATTTCCCACTAGTTATAAAGATTTGAACTTCAAAACTTTGTAGTGCAAAAAATTGAAGTTAAGAAGGTTCAAAGTCAAATAATCTAGACTCACAAGGTGCAAAATAATTTGTTTTCTTTAGTTTAAATGCAAATATCTTGCAATCTATTAAATTTCAAAAAATTTGAAATTTATTACACACAGTCTTTTACTAGTAAGGTATAAGATCTTACAATGGAATGTGCAAAAAAAACAATTTTCAAATTTTTTTTAACTCTTTGTAGTAGAAATGGCAATTTTGAGTGTTTTTTGACAAAGGAAGGTCATGATCCTTTAGAAATTAATATAGTGTATTGATACTCCTATTCATGGATTTAGACCAATAATTCTATGTCTGAATATATATATATATATATATACTATATTTGATGAATTATAAATTAATTTTGTAGCAACAAAGAAAAGTAACAAACAACTTTTTTTGCACCCTCTAAGTTTTTGTTTAAATTTTATATACAATTAATTTTTTTCCTTTCAATGGTTTGTAAAGTCCAATCTCTTCAAAATCATCAAGAAACATCAAATGATATTGTCTTTGTATTAATATTTTATTCAATAAGAAAATGAATCTTTATTTAGTTTTAGTTTCCTAAGCACATAAACATCAATTCTCTTACAATTTCCATTTTCTGTAGTATCACACTACAACAAAGTGCAAATTTTCAAAGGATGAAATGAATTCAATATTATTAAAATTATTCAAAAGATGCGATGACTCCACTTCTCTCTACACAATGAGTGATGCCCAATTGAAAAGATTTAGGGCTCCATTTTTGGATCCAAAGACCTTGGTAATCGGAATTTTCATTAATTCTACAAAACATTAGACTTCTATAGGAAATCAATTTTTCATTAATATTCTTTGGCTATTCATTTGTAATTCTATTAAAAATATAACTCTATTAGAAGAGTAAGAATTTTTTTTTAAATCTTGACAAGCAATTTGGAATAATGAGTTTGCAACCATAGAATGTTGGTTTTTTAATTCTATAATACCACAAGAAAAAATATGCACCATGATATTCAATACTATAATATAAACCTAGAGAGATTTTAAGAAGTTTTGAGCATCAAATGCATTTCATATGGACTGTTTCACTTTTAATTTTTAAAATTCATCTTAATTTTAAAAACAATCCAAAATAATTTGAAATTTTTACAACTATTAAAAGACATTTAAACGTACATCCAAAAAAAATACAAAAAGTCACATTCACAAGTGCTTGTAAAATGAAGTTTGAAAAATAATTATGGGCTCCACCTTTGAGGGTTAAAAGTCTCAAGAATTTTGGTTGACATAGAAGTCTTAGCACCTAAAAATTCATTATGTTGGACTTTGGAGGTGCATGTTGAGAAATGGCCATCATTGAATTCTATATTTATCAATACATCTCCCTAATCTAAACCCTATTGATGCACAATGGCCCCCTTTAAATTTAATATTTTTTAATCCAAATTCAAATTCAAATTTTTACAGCCTTTGATTTGAAAATTAATTGAACCCCAAAGGTTTCCATTGGTTCCATCTAATTACTTTTCAACTCCCTCAATTGAGAAGACATTGAATGTTCTATAGATTGAGACTTTATGGTTTCAAAATGGGACCTTTCAATTTTCATATTTTTTTTTTTAAATTCCAAAATTTTCATTTGTTCGTTCTACCATTTTTGTTCTATTTTCATTTCATTTTAGGTGTAGTGCCTTGAAAGGTACCCCATGGTTGCAAAGTGAACTCTATATATGCCAATACAAAAATCCTAAAGATCATTCAAAAATTAGCTAAACTAGTTCTGACCTAAAGTTCATCACCAGAATATGAAAACAAAATAGTATTGATAGACTAATTAAAATTTTTAATTATTATTATTTATAAACTCCACTACACAAATTTCAAAATATAAGTATTCCACATTTGTACTTACCTTACACTTTCATATCCATGGATCCTTCTAATGGTAAACAACATTGATGCACATCTTTCAAATATGAACTTTCTAAAAGAGTTAATCTTAAAGGTCGTCCCCAATTGCAAGAATGGTTTCAAAGGAATGTTTAACCCCTCACGTGTTGATGTCCATTTTTTGTTTGATGGACAAATTGAAACTTGAGTTTCATCCTCCTAACTACTTGGATGAAAGTTATTTTAATTTGTGAAGATACATTATCAAGTTTTTTTCCTGTCTAAGGGTTGAATTTGGTGTTACTAGAGTTCATATTTTTTCTAAAATTACAAATGTGCAAGTATGTCAAGTGGTCAAATTGCATTGACTTTAGTTCAAAACTAGATTAGCCAAAATGAGGTCATAGATAAGAAGAACACAAAAATTTCAAAAAATCACCATGTGAAGAGAACCTCATTTCAAATCCATTCCAACAAATTTTACTCAAAAAATGATATTATTTTACTTGCAGTTGAATTTTGAAGGAATTTTGAAAATTCTCTTTCAAATTTTATAAAAAAAAGATTGGTGATAGCATTGGTGAATCTAACTGTACAGATAAAATCTTCAAATCTCAATCTACAACTTTAATTTGAATATCAATTCCAAAATATGCTTCTAAATAGCACTTTGTAATGATTTTTCTCAAATCGTCAATTCTGAAGATGAATCTGGACGGTTAGGGGTTAACTAAGAATAGTATGTTACAAAGAAAACACAACACCAAACTCCATCAGACCTCAGTCTGGGGTGACTGCTCCTTGGAGTTTCGGCCCAATTAACTGTATTGTATCATTGTACATGGATAAAAAGTTGTCCGTTGTGATTGAAATTTTTGCTCATCATTTGAAAGGCAATATCTTTAATGATTTGTCAGATGAATTGAAAACTAAAGCAGCTTGTTGAAGACAAGTCTTTTTTTTGTGTGTGTGTTTTCCCCAAAACTTTCAACTATGCTACAGTAAGCATACTGGCTGATCCCATTGATTCATTGACTCTTCAGGTGACCATTTGAAAGGGACAAACACTTGGACTCATGCCTGTCCTCTCTGGGTGCTGGGCTAACTTACTCAAAGCTTAAGCCCAAATAATGGAAATTGTCATTCCATGTGTTTCAAGAAGGAAAAAAAAATATAAACAACAATAAATAAAGTTTAAGCCCAAAGAGAACGTACTCTTAACTTACACACTTTCCATGCTTTACAATTCAACCAAGCCAAGAAAATCAATCAACTCCATCCTTGGCACTTGCATTGGTCAAGCTTGGGGCCATGATTTCCTCTCCTGATCAATGAGAGAGTGATCCCAATTTTTTTTTAAGTTATTTATGCCCAGCCGCACACAACACTTGCAGTACCTTACGTTATGACTGAGATTTGGGCTGACATTGACCCGACTTTCCAGAGACTTCGTCAACTCCCACAAAAATCATAAAGTTTTGTGTTTCCAAAAAAGAATCATAACTTTATAAGTATTTTGTGTGAGAACTTAACTTAACCCTTAGAGGACGTACTGGTGACTGTGGAAATCAACCCTTTTAGAACCATGTGACATCATCTATTTAAAAATAAATAAAAAATACTCATTGGAGGTCAAAGTATTGTAGAAGATCTCTCCTTTCTGCACAAAATTTCAAGGATGAATAGTTGTTGTTGTGTCCTACATAGAGAGATTCTTTGTCATCCATTGGACACTAAACGTCCGTGACGACATTTATGAATTAACTTACATTAACCCTTAACCCCTCACAGTCAAAGGGGACCAAAAGTGTCCTCATGTCAAATTCAAAGTGTTGTAACTTTTGCATCCAATGTTCGAATTCAATAAAACTTGTTGGAAAATTTTGCTCTCTCTTCTAGTTTGTGTGATAAAATTATTAGATCAATCCAATATGTACTGAATTTTTGGAAGCCAATCAAAGTTCACAAGTTCAATTTGAATTCAACAAATTGCATTTGATGGTTGCAACTTCGGGGGCTTGAATCTCCTTCATCCAAAGTTCGTTTTCAATAAAATGTGTTGGGTTATGTTCCCCTTGAAGTCTAGTTATTGTGGAAGAATTTTCATGTTAACCTAGGTTGTTTTGAATGTTTGAGAGCAATTCGAAGTTCAAAATCCTGACATTTTAGGATTACAATGAACTTTGGCGGCTTGTTTCTAGCAACTTTTCTTGCTATTTTTTGACATTTCAAATTCATTTTGGAGACACAATGAGTCAATTGAATGATTTTTTTTCATCAATGTGTTTATATGCTGATTTTGAATCACTTTATAGTTTAAGTTTCTTCATTTGAGTAGATTTAGAAACCAAATTTAGCCTCCAAATGTATTTTTAGGAAAATTTTAGCATCCTTTTTCAACACTAAAACATTCCAATCTTGCAATCCATGCAGTCAAGTGACACCAAATTTGATGTACGTCATTTACAACAAGTGCATTACAAGATTGTATGGTTGAGATCTCTATAACTTAGTGAAAATTATATATATATAACACTTCAAAAGACATGTTGTTTTTGAACTTGTTTAGGCCTTGGGTAGTGAGGGTTAAAGGACAGACTGGTGACCATAGAAATCTTCCCATTTGGAACCGTGTGACATCATCCATTTTTTTAAAAATAAAAAATACTCATTGGAAGTCAAAGTACTGTAGAAGATCTCCCCTTTTCACACAAAATTTGAAGGATGAATAGTTGCAGTTATGCCCTATATAGAGAGATTCTTTATTGGATACAAAACATCTATTTTGACGTTTAAGGGTTCAACTTAGTGGTATGTATGTGCAAGTAATTGTTCCAATGATTTCAAAGTGATTGGAAAGTATCCATCTTGCATGATAGATCCATTTCTTTTCTTCTGTAAGTTATACGAAGTATAAGATCAGTGTTTGGGAAATTTTTCAAGGTCCTCCACCTGATTTCCTCCTTTTGCGAAAATGAACCGGGTTTTTTTCAATGGGCACTAGTTACATCCTTTGAATTACAAAAAGTACCAGTTTATTTCCTCCAATTTCAATTTTTCACCGGCAAATTTCCCCTAAATTGAAATTGGCACTGGCTAAATTGCAAAATTTGTATAAAATATAGAAAAAAAAGATTAAAAATGAAAGTACTAATTAATATGGCATCCTTAGCAAGAATTAAACTTGACAAAGTCCTTCACCACTTGAAGGCCAAGGATCCCCCAACCCATGCAATATGGAGTTGAGGATGGTTATGAAAAGGTTGCATGAAATCAAAAGAGTTTAGGAAGTACCAATTTTACGTTCTTCAAATATTTCTTTTGTTGCTCCTATAAGGTACCACGCAGGATTTGCATATAAATGGTAAAACTTAGAAAAATTATTCTACAAGTCAATGGCCTCTTCTATTATGTTGTCACAGTCTTTGTTAGGTCCTCCTAAAGCCAATCACATGGCACTGTCTAAATTGGATGTTTTCATGTGATTTTGAAGTTTTTCCTCTAGCAACTTCGGGAAGTGCCTTGCACCGCTACAAGGTGGCAAGCCACGACTTTGTGAGCTCCGAGCTAGTAAGGTTTCTCATTTTTTTCATTTTTTTTTCAATTTTTAGTAATCAGAATTTCATACTAGGGCCTTTAGCACAAGTGCAGAGGTTGATATCCAATGGCAACAGACCTTCATTAGCCGGGTATTAGCCAATAATTTTTTGGGCAAGGCAGCTGAAATCCCCCAAATATTTTAAGGAGGCGGTGAAATATCCTCCAAATTTTGGGTGGCACCGGTTGATTTCCGGTTCTAGAAATTTTTTCCCAGTTTAGCATCCTTCAATTTCAAAATGCAACCGTTTTTTTTCCCAAATCCACTGGCTAACTTTGAACTAACCGCCGATTTTTTCCGATCATTGTATAAGATAACTTAGCCTAATGGAATCGACAGCGATGTTGGGGGTGGGATTGGACAAAGAGAAGGTCATTGCAAGTGGCCGGTGGCAACTTGGAGTGTGGATCGGATGAGACGGTGTGTGTGTGTTGTGGACGGCAATTCAAAAGGCTGTCTGTCAACCTTTGGGGCAGTCCACTTTGAAATCTCAAGCACCAAAAATTTAAAAAAAGGCTATATGGGTTGTACAAAATGAAATTTTTTCTCCTTGTGGTCTTCTCTGGGGACTGGTTCTTTGTATTGTTTCCTCTATCAATGGAAATGGTCCATGTGTATCAAGAAAAAAAAAAAAAATCTCGATCACCACAAATTGATATCCTCGCCCCAAAACCTCCGATTTCAACTCGTGGCACCGCGATGGCAGGTGGGGTGATATTCTTCCTTACTTGAATAAGTTATGGGCCTGTGCGGAGTGGGGACCAGTGTTGGGCTGATGGCACGATGGCTACAAAGCTGCTGGGGTTAACGTTACCGACAAAAATTGGAGAATTTTTCTCATTGGCATTGGACATTTGGAGGATGGGGCGTCCATTACTAACTTAACTTAACAATTGTTGGTTTGAATTATTAAAAGTCACACGAATCTTGAAATCCCACACCAATTGAATGGTAAGACATATAATACCTTACAAGGTACTGACCCTCATTTGATTGGGTTTCATGGATTGTTGCCCGTAAAGTAGCTTGGTCTTAAAGCAACCATTTAAGAGTTGATTGCCTATTTGGGGAAGCGAAACTCCTTGAAACAATTTTCAGTAAATTTTTGTAGGAAGAAAAAATGAAATTGGCATCTCATCCAAGTCACAACATATTTTATGAACCTTCGTGGAATTAGTTATGAAGTTTTGAAGTTGAAATGCAAAGGTCATTTAAAGTGACCACCTCTTGAAATATACACTATTGGTGCATTGAAGAAAACAAAACGTACCTTTGAGTCATGTTCGCTTTCAGAGCACGGTCACTTTTAGAAAACAATCACTTTTGGAATAGACTACCTTAATGTAGCTAAGTTTCATTCAAGGTTTCATATTATTTATTCCAAACTCATCAAAAATTCATCCCAAATAGTCTTAAACTTCGACATAAATTGATTTAACTAGAGTAGTGAGTTACAAACAAGGTGTACAACTACACTAGTTAAGCTTTAAAAGGACATAGTCTCTCCTCCCCCCCCCCCCCCCCCTTGACCGAGGTAGTCACCAAGAGTGTTGCGATTATTGAACCAATAGGTGCATTTTTTGTTTCTCTAATGAACTATGAAGTCATTTATCAACCTCTTTTTGGCATTATTGTCCTTTAAGAATTAAAATAAACTATCTTACTGCAATTCCAATATTATTCGATCATTTAGAAAGTTGAAAAAATACTTAAAAGAAAATTCACATATGGAGAAACAATATACAATGCAATAGATCATATGGGTTGTTTTTTAACAAAAAATGAATTTTTTGTGAATTAATTTGTCCAATGGCCCATAAGTGCCAATAGGACATCTTAAAAATCAACCAAGAGTGCATCCATAATTATCATCTTACTAATCTAAACTCAACACAAGGTTTTTCTTGAAATGTCCATAGTGTTGAATCCCTAATATATATATATATTTTGTAATGATTGCAATAAATAAGTACATGACCCTATTTTAGCCTCTAAATCACTTTTCACATCTTAAAGATTAGATCCATTGCCAATAGATCAAACATCATGTGTAAGCTCAATGTAGCCTATTAGATTGGGTTCAAATATCAATCCTCTATTTTTATTATTAGAAACTATGAATTGAATATCACTGTGAGAAATTTCAATTTGTTTCATGCAAAACTATAATCGTTATAATTTTTGTTGCCAAAATTGAAAAAAAGAAGTAAAAATAGCAAAAACAATCCAAATTATTTAAAATTTTCTCAAGAGGTATAAGTATCAATGGAGATTAGTGTAATAATTTTTCAATTTGTTATTTTATTTTGTACATCCAAAACAACCATAGCAAAGACCTTGAAGTCAAATCCAACTATCAAACCAAATTTATTCTATTATTTAATTGATGTATACAATTTTGATGTTTTTTGCAAATGGAAAATTTTCTTTTCGATTTGTGTTTTTTCTTTCAAAAAATGGATGTAAAATTCAAATTCTTGTGATTTTTTAAAGTTACAAGTGGAAATAAATCAATATATCAATTAAAATATATATTAGAAGAATGTGATTCTTTTTACCATAAATGAAGTTAGAATGAAAAGAATAATTTTGCAATTTAAATTGAAAATACATTTTGAAAGGAGAAAATATGAATGACAAATGCAATGCATTGTGTTATTTAGACTCTAACACATGGAGTTTGCAATTGCAATAATTCTTTCAAATTTTTTATTTTTTCAAAATTTCAAGATGAAGTAACAAAGAGAATTGTTAAAGTTAGGATTGTTAGTTTAAATCAAATACCCAAAATGATTATATTGAAAGTTACAATCAAGGTTGATCAAGGTGTATCTACTTTTTGGATGTGTGGACCTTTAGAGGTTAAGATGTTACTTGTGCACCCCAAAAATTCCATTCCCCATATTCCATGAATGTATAGTACAATGGCTTTGATAAATATTCATACACTCCAAAAATTGCCATAACTATTAGAGGAATGAGATTTTTTTAGTAAATTTTGGACACGTTGAAGTACAAATACTGTACTTTGGGTCAAATTCATTTGACCCCATCTGAAATCATTTCTTTTGGGATTTATTTTCCTTTGGTTAACTTGATTTATATTTTCTAAAATTTCATTTTACATGATTCGTAATATTTTATGACCTCTAGCACTATTGAGAATATTCTATGATCTTTAGTAGTTTCACAATTTAATTGGCACTTAGGGCTTTATCAAGACCTACAACTTTACTGATACTCAAGGCTCTAGCTTCATGGTTTATTTTGAGGAGTAGATTTTTAAAATATTTTTCCACTATTCAATTGTGCTGAGTTATAATTTTTGAAAATTTCGTTAGATTGTATATTTATTTATATTTTGAATTAATTTCTAACAAATCTGATCCTAGAGTAGGATAACACACTTGTATCAAATTATTTTCAAACTATTTACAACAATTTTTTTTTAAAGAATTTAACCAAATTTTTTAGTAAAAAAAATTCAATATAAGTAATTTTTTTCAAGATTCTTTGGTAAGTGGAATGAAAATTCTTTTTGGAATTTTTTGGTAAGAATTTTCCAAATTTTATTGAGTAAAAATATTATTGACTAAAATATAACTTTAGATAGTTACATTTTTTGAACTTTACTCCAAAAATCTAAAAGAACCCATGAAAAACAATACATCTATGTTTTACACAATTTTCAAATGTTCTATATTTTTTTGGAGTGAATTATAAAGATTATATATTTTGGAATCATTTATTTCTTTTTTATTATTTCACTTAATAAGATTTCAAAATTTGTGAAACCCTTAACAAAAAATTCTGAAAAGAATTCTCCTTACACTCATTAAAAAATATTGAAAGAAATTTACTTGTATTAAAAGTTTTTTCACTAATAAATTTTGAAAATTTATTTTATGAAAGTGTGGTACATGTACCGCAACCTGTTTAAATTGTGTTACAAAAACTCTATTACTAATTACTCAATTATCTCTGACAATTTTTTGTAAGTGTACTAAACATTTTGAGAGACACCAAACGTTTTGCATGTTTGGTTCCTTTTTCTTCTTGCATGTGTATAAGTTAGTACATGGCTCCAATCATGTTGTCGCCAGAATAGTCTAATAGACACATTTACCTTACTTCTTCTATTACGGCATCCTAAACTTAACCCCTGTACATCACAACGGATGTTTTTTGGACTTTGAGAAAATAAGATTTGTGGAATACCAGGTTCATCAAATATTATAATCTCAAAATTTGCATAGTGGATTCTCTTATAAATTGCAGATTCGTACTCATCAGTAAGTTGGCTTCAAATCTCAACAGTGAAAACTTGAGTAACCAAGTTGTTCTCAATTTATTCTGAATTCTTTAGATCCAACCAAAAAAGCTCCTCATTCATATAGTTCTCTCTGTGACGCTCAAGGGTTCACCCATAAATGTCAACATGGATGTTTAGTGGCCAATGGATGACAAATAATCTCTCTATCAAGGATATAATTGCAACTATCCATCCTAGGATATTTGTGCAGAAAGGATAGATCTTCTACATTACTTTGACCTCCAATGAGTATTTTTTATTTTTTTTAAAGTAGATGATGTCACACACTCACATAGTTTCAAATGGGAGGATTTCCACGATCTCCAACCCAATGTTTAAGGGTTAAGTTATAAAGTTGGCTTGCACTAAGCTCAATTCTATCTAATCTATACAATTTTATGTATAAGTTCAATATACACATAGAACCTCTCTTAGTGCACCCTCCCTTGGAACATAATATACATTAAGAGAGTTTGTAAACAATAGGTGACCCATGCCTATGATTCAAGATGAAAAGACAAGTGACCCTATGACTTCTCTAAATGCATGAACCTCTCTTAGTTCATAGTCCCGACACCATGCACTAAGGGAAGTTCTACCTATAATTGGTCTACACTATTTTTATGTAATTTAAAATAGTGTGATCAGTTCAAACCCCCAATCCATCCTGTAGTCCTGCAAAATTCATAATCCTATCATTTTATCTAAAGTACTGTAAAAACTCTTGTACTAACTAATTTGGAATGAGTGGAGTAGTACCAATTTTGAGTGCCCTCCAAAGAGTACTTAGGGTGCTCTCTAGTCTGGGTAACACTAATAACTATAATTTGTGGAGGCCAATCAAGTCCCCCATCATGACAATGCTCATGAGGATGAAATGGGGGATGAATGATGATATATATCATCATGGGTGTTGGCAACTGAACTGAAGGGCTAACTGTTCACCCTGTAAAAGGAAAAGGGAGGATGGAGTCTATGACCATGTAGTCAAACTTGAAAGTCTGTCACTATGTATCATCTATTTTGTTGTTGTTTATGAGTGAAATTTTTTGGTTTTATTTTTCAGAGATGAAATTACATATCTGGTGCTCATCATAAAATTTTCAAATTCTTTTGTGTAAATTTAAAATTACCATAAATTTTTGAAGAAAAAACAAAGCAAATTTGTATTAAAAAAACAAATCATATTCAGATGTGGTTCTAGATCTTCAACTTCAAAATTCAATAAAAATGATTATTTTCTAAGGAATTTTTCAAAACTTCCAAGTGGAGTAGAAATTATACTTCAAAATCCACATTTTGTTATTTTTGCTCAAAAGCAAAAGAAATCATTTTGGAATGTCACAATCAAGCCTTCAAGGGAAAAAAAGATGAAAGTATTGAAATACATTGAATTGAGTTACTGATCTTTGAGTAAACTACCCCACATAAAATCTGAAAACAACTCAAATGCCTTGAATTTAATTCATTGATGTGGATATAGCATCAATAAACTTACACCAAAAATATTGGATGAAAATCATCCATTTTAATATGCACAAAGCCTAGTTGGTTGTTTAAAAGACAAAAAATGTCTTCTTTGTCTTTCTAGGGTAGAGTCCTCGTGTTCTTTGGCTTTATTGGATATTTATGACAGGATGATCCAATTTTATCACTTTGATCATTGCCTGTGTTTAAATTGATTGCATTCATAAATGATTTTTTGGAATAGGACATTAAATCAAAGATTTTTTCAAATGTATTTTGGTCAACTCCTTTTTGAGGAAAAAATAAAAAATTATTGGTGATCAAAGCAAGAACATATAGCTATCCATTGAATGATGTCTCTAGTCAAGAATATTGGTATTCTTGTTCATTTGGATATTAATATGTCTCTTATAATTCCTTACATAGTTGCAATGATAATAAAAAAATCAGCCCCTAAGATTGCAAATTAATGAACAAAGCATTTGCCCCCCCCCCTAGATTTAGCATACCAAATTCATTAGTTACAATTGCCAAAAAAAATTATTTAGAGAAAATGCCATAACTTTTGAAATATTATTATGATTTTTGAAAACTATAAGAGATTTTTTCCTATGTTTAAGGGTTTGTCAAATCACATTTGTCAACTTATTTAATTAGCAACAAAGAATGTTGACTATGATCACTAGGTATGGTAGTTGAATTTGCATATAGGAGCCAAAAGTGCCCACTTTAATTTTCACCACTTTGAAAAGTAGTAAACAAAGGCAAGTTATGGTATACATGTTTTTTATATGTAGAGTGTTGATGGACATTCCATGTTTTCTAATATTATTAATTAGATGGTTTTAATATCAACGTATAATTTATTATTCTTGTTATTATATTCTTAAAAGAACACTATCTAAAGGTCAATATTATTATAACCATAGTTGATATTAAGGAAATTCCATGAGTTCATAATGCAAAATCCAATATAGTTTTTACTATAGGGTCAAATTGGATGAATTTTAAGTCTTCTTGCCTTGATGTGTACCAAACTTCTAAAGAAATTGAGTTAGGTTGTTATCATTTATTAGTTTATAGTGAGTTTTAAACAATTAATCATAGTAATAAGAATTAATCAAAGCAAAATAAGTACACATTGAAATTAGTAAAGTGAAATTAATATTAGTAAAGTAGAATTTATTTTTCTTGATATCACATAGTCTAATGATATTGATTTTGAGTGAATTTTTGGAAGTGATTTTCATAGAGTAGATTTTACCTTAAAGTAGTATTTGCATGCCTATATAGTTAATTGTAATTTGAAATTTCAATTTGACATTTTAGATTGGATAATATATATAACACTAGTTGGGCATTGAAGACAACCTTGTAACTTGGGCTTACACGAACTTATTAAAAAAAATTTTGATCAAGGTCTAATCAACCGTTTCATGGACATTGCTCGATTTTGGACAATGATTTAAGGCGGAAATGGGCCTTCTTTTAAAATTATTATACTCAAACTAGATAGGGTTGTCTTTCTACTTTTATATTCAAAACTAAGATTGTTCCATTAGAAACAAAGCTATGAGTAAATAGCACAAATTGTCTAGTATTTGTCTAGTGTTGTAAAGTTTATTATTTGGAGAAAGTGTTAAAGTTCTCATTATTCCATTGATGGATTTCTTCAAATCAATTGAAACAAATTCTTTGACCAATCATAAAATAATTCAATGCTAAAATTAGAAATTTAATTCTTCGTAAAAAAATTATGTTAAATCTTTAAAACTCATTTGAAACAAATTTCTAAATAATTTTGAAAGTTTTCTATTGTAGATACTTTGCGCTCTTGAGGCTTTTATTGAATTAGATAATTTTGCACTTCAGAGGTGTGACATTTTCTCCTTTGATCCAAACTTGAAAATAATTATGGAATTTATATGTGTTGTATATATAGAAAAATGTATTTTGCCCAAAATCCTTAGGTCTTTAAGAGATAAACATGATTAATCCAATTGGCCATATTGAAGAAATACTACCCTTAATCTATAAAAACAAAATGGATCATAACATAGTTTTCTTTGCACATTGTATATGAGTGTTCTAATTTTCTTAACATGCACATTTCAATTACCACTTTTAAGTTTTGGTATATTATGGGAAGATAACAACTTCAACACTTTAGCTTGTCCTTTTGAATTTCTATATTATCTTCTTGAAAATGTTGGCCATTCAAATAATGTCATGCAACATGTTTAGGAAAAAAATAAATATCAAAACTAGCTCATGTACAACGAATACCTTTAACTCCTAAAGGACCACAAGTCCCAATTTTATTTTTTTGAAACCTGGAGTTTATTCCAAGAAATGAACCAAGAACAAATAGTGGAAAGTCCACATGTCCAAATTTCAAACAATAAATGAACACAAAGTTGGATTTGAATTGGGGATTTTTTTTGCTTTGGAATGCCAATGAAGCATACACTACAAGAAAAAGGGGTGTTTTAAGTACAGTCCTAGTATTCTTTCAAGTAATGACCTATAAGGAGTCTTTTAAGGAAAGTTTTACTAAAAATACATGTAGATCATTTAGGGGGCTATTAGAGTTCTTTTAAGATTTAACAATCGAAGACATTTAATGAAACTTGAGACAAAAATATTGATTGAAAAAAGATCACTAGTAATTTTAACTTTATTTGTTATCAAAAATAGGAAACCATTTTATCTATCAGAAAAAAATCAATATATGGGATTTCTAGAAAACTATAAAATGGAGTGACAAAAACAAGCCTAAGCTTATTTGTCCTTGGTGTCAGAAAAGGCTTAATGTAAATAAGCATATTCTTGCCTTGATTAACAATTTGAATATCTTGGGGTTGATTCCAAGAGGGGCACTTATTTTTTAGAAGAGTGTTCATGTTTCACAAATCAAACCCAAGTGGAATTATAAGTTTATGATTAAAATTATAATTTCTATGAATTTCTAAAGTCGTTTGCCCTAAAATTACAAAACCACCCATAGAATGGAGTCATAAATGTACTATATACAATATATAACCACCAAGTCAAGCACTAAATATCCACCATTAATGGAGTGACACATTATCCCTTATTTTCTTAATTTTTTTGATTTTATCATGGAATTAACAAATTTGTATGAGTTCGAAGGTGGAAATGGGGCCAAAAGTAGAGTGTCGAAAATAGGCAATTGACGGGAAGTGGGCTATTCTACCTTACGGTGCTCAAACAATGTGTACAAGATCTTCAATTGGTTTAGAGAACTAAGCAAGTTATTCAATGAGAAGGGGCTGAGAGGGGTCTATGCGTCAAACCTTTGGTAAATTAGAGGAACCAAAAGTATATTGTTGTGACTCCCCCTATTGTTTCATATTAATCCTAAAAAACATTAGAAGAGATTTGAGGGCAAGCAAGGGTCGTTTCATTAGATTGTTCCCTTTGTTGTCTGGAAATTCTAAACCAACCATTAATGTCTAAATTTTTTAATTTAAAAAAAATTCGTAAAATTCCCAAAAGTGTTAAGAAACTGAAAATTGATTTTTTTTTTCAAAATTAAAAAATAATTATATATGTATATATACAATAATCAAATAATTAAAATTATCTCATGTAGAAGTCTCCTAACTACGTTACATCGCTAATGTAGCGAGCTCACATTCTGGGAACTTTAGGGAACTCATGGGTTTCTTTAGCCCTAAATTCTCCTCTAATGATGGGCCTATAACTATTTTTCAAACTTCAAATATATTCTTTCTACATATTCCCATTTTACAACTTAATATGATTTATTTATTTATTTTTGACAAATGTCATTCCATGTCTTTTGTAAGTCATCAATAGTTGTTGTTTTTGGTGAAAAATTGAATCTATTGTTAATTTTTTAATAAAGAGTAGATACAAATTCTACTAAAAAATTATGGTGCTAAAAACTTCACTGCTTCGCCATAGAATTACAAAACCAGCAATCCATAGTGATCAACACAAAGTTTAATCCCTAAATCACCAAGTGTCCTTTCAATGTATGCAAAAAACTTTGGATAGGTTCCTATGAAGTCAATTTTGGTCGGATGTTCATGAAATGTTTAACACAAGGTGCAAGCATGTACCCCTTAGTAGGAGTATAATTTTTTTCTAGTTGAGTTCTTGGTCAAAATTTGTACTACCATGAATTTTTAAGGAACATAGGCAACTTTGAGCAACGCGTGTAGAATTCCTCCTATAATTTTTAAATTTGGTAGGTATGTAACTTACATGATACAATATGCAAATGTCAAATAAAATGACAAATGTATAGTGTAAAAATCTCCCTCTAGGAGAAGTTAAAGATTGTTGCCTTTGTCAAGCAAGGTCGGAGAAAAAACTTTTTCTATAGACTTCAAATGTTATAATTGTTCAATCGGTGTGGTCAAAGTTTTTGAATTTTTTTTCATACTTTCTCATAGTAGTCTAGCACAAACTGTTTAATTGAATTTTGGGAAAAATACTTTATTTTTCATTTTTTCTTCACTATCATAAAAAGTGGCAACTTTTTTGCAATTTTGGCCCAAAATGTGCCTCAGTCATTCAAAGGTTCAATTGCAATAAAATATTGAAGTTTAGGAATTTTTCAAAAATTCAAGTTAGAGTAGAAACTAGGCTTTCTAAGATTCATTCCATTAGTTGAACTCAAATTCCCAAAACATGATTTTTATGGCTAAAATTCAAATAAAGAGAAAGTAGCAATAGTTGCCAAAATATTGGTGTTTTGTGGATTTACCATTTTCTCAATGGGAAAGTCAAAAATATCATTAGAAACAAATATTGAGCACCATTCCTTTTTAGAAGAGTTCAAACAACTCCTTGCAAAAAAATGGTTGAATTTTTGTGTTTATTTCATCTTTAAGGTTTCTATGAAATCATCCAAAAGATGTAAAATATCCTCCCAAGTGTTTTAGAATTAAGATTTAATTTCAATCATATTCATGTGGATTCATTTGACATTGAAAATTTGTTCCAAAAAATTGCAACTTCATTAAATAAACGATGAATTAATAGTAATAGTAAAAAAGTCTATAAAATGTGATTGTCCTTATTAAGTTTGATTCTTAACACTTTTTTTCCAGCTAAGATGAATGTAGCTAATTGAGACCCTTACCTAATTGTGTTACAATTTTTGTCCTCTTTTTATTCCATAACCTTAATTTTGAAATGCCTTAGCAACCCAAAAGTGGCTAATAAGTGGTCAAATACAACTTCTTCTTTCTAAAAACAAGTGACTTGCATCAAACATTTTCTTGGAGAGTTCCTTGAGTGTGTATGCAACATGTTGAGGTGGAAAAACCTTCATAGAGAAATTACATATTTCTAAGTTAGAGAAAAGATGCTAAATCCATGGATCCTCCCACGGATCACAAAAGATGCCTTTCTATGACATTTGGCAATTCCTACTTCTTTGCTCATGATTTGAATATTAGACCTTTTTTGAATTTGAGTTCAACTATTGAAACAAAGCATATTTAGTCTAGTTTCTACTCCAATTCAAAATTTCCAAAATTTCCAAACTTTAATATTTTATTGCCATTCAAACTTTGGACCTATTACCATGGTCAAATGAATTTTTAATTACATAATGGCACAAAATTAGGTTTACATCCTCTTTTTCTACAACATAATGCACATCTACCATAAAATGATCAGATTTATTGAGTTTATTTTTCATTTGATATGAATTTTCTTTATTTTTTCTTCAAAATTTTATACATCATTCACACTATGCACCAACAAGTCTTGTGTTTTCTTACAACTTCTAGAAAATATGTGAATTCATCCCTAAGCAAAAAAATTCTAATTGTTTCTAATTGGACAAAATGGAACATCCAAAGCTGAGGATCTTGAAATTTGAACCACATTATCTATAGTCACAGGCTCTATCATTTTAAGAGTTACCTTTACAATCATATTTGTCTTATAAGTTTTTGGCCCCATAAATAAGAAAAGAATGACAACTCTAGATTTAGGTTTCAGAATCCATACAAGTTTGGTCGGATTGCCATTAGTATCATTTTCTTCTTATCATTGAAATTTTACGAACATGATGAACCTCACGGCCAGTTAGTATTGATTTCCTCGGGTGGCCCTTTCCACTCCACTCCACTCCACCAGCCTAAGGTTCCTAGCAATCATATTATGAAGCTCTTGGTAAGGTGTAGTAGCTCTTCTGTGGCCTCTGAAGCTAAATAATTATTTATCGCCCTTCCGGCAAGCTGTTGAGATGTAGTTTTTTTCAATTATAACCCCATGATGTGAACTAGAAAGGGGAATAGGTAATTCTCTTGTAGCCGTAAGGACAAAGGGAGAGTTACCCACCACCTTATACTTGTGTACAATGGTAAGTTTGGGTAGGGGTTGTAGGTACCACAATTGGGTGACAATCATACTAACACCGTAGAGGACAGAGCAAGCAACATCGTAATGTTGGTACTATGTTACTGCCTTCCCTTGCCGACCATATTATTTTGCGTAAGGTGCAGGACACTAGTATTTACCCAATGCCATTACCTAGACACACAGGTTTGTGATTACTACGCCCACCCTCAGCCTTGAATTTTTTTACCCACCTTACCCTTTGTGTTCAGTACCTGATGAGCTTTCATAGGCTGGGGGAGGGGAGTGATGAGTATCATATATGGGTAGAGGTAATAGTTTAAACAGATATGAAGTCCCTTTTACTTGCCAGGGCTATGGGGCTGTCCTTCATTGAAGTTGCTTTTCTACCCTCTCCTTTCTTGCCTATGCTTAGATTCGAACTCGTCATGTACTCGGTATGTTGTTTACAATTGAGTCCGTGGTCCCATTTGCATCCTTGAAAAGGGGGACTCTTACCATAAATGAAATTTAGAGATGGCTCCTCAACCAACCCCAATTCTTGAATTAATTAATAAGTCCCTCACAAATATCTAGAAAAGTCATGTGCTTTGTGTGTGTGTATATATATAGGTGATACCAATTACAAATTGAATGATTATAATGTTTGCTCTCATGAAGGAATTCAAAATGTGAAAGTGATTTGAAGTCTATCAATCATCTTTTTCCATGTCAAATCTAAAATTGAGGTTGTGAAAAAAGTATGAGGTTAACCCCTAAGCGCTCCAACATCCACTTTCTAGACAACAAACAGATGGAAATTCAAGTTTCATCCTCATTACTACTTAGATGAAAGTCATCCTAATTTGTGGAGGTACTTTATCAAGTTGTTGTCTTATCTCATGGTTGGATTTGGTGATACTAGAGTGCATGTCTTTCTAAAATTTGAAATGTGTAAGTATATCTAGTGGTTGACTAAGCTAAATTCCATTTGACTCAAAATCAAAATTGGATTTGCAAAAAATGAAGTTATAGATTTTAAGAACACAAAAATTTCAAAAAATCAACATGTCAAGATAACCTCATTTCAAATCAATTCCAACAAATTTTACTAAAAAAATGATGATATTTTGCTTGTAATCAAATTTAGAAGGAATTTCAAATTTGTCCTTTAAAATTAAAAAAAAATTTAGGGACAACATTGGTGAATCTAATTGTATGGATAGAATCTAGAACTCAAAATCTATAACTTTTATTTGCATATGAATTCCAAAATATTCTTCCAAATAATACTTTTAGAATGATTTTTTTCAAATCAAGAATTCTAAATAGGACTCTAGAAGTTTAGGGATTTAGGGCACAAAACATGCATATCCACAATCAGTAAATGGCTTTTCAAAAGCTACACTACAATTTTTTTGAATGAATTTCTAATACAATTCCCACAAATAATATTGTGTATTTGAACTTCATTGCTATGATTCCTTAATCCCCAGAGGACTGCAAGGGCACCAAGTGACTTATGGAATTACACATGGAAAATTTTAAAAATGAACTTCACTAACAATACATGAACAATAAAGAGACCCTAGACAATTTTTTCCATTGAATCTTTCAGTGCAATCTGATCAAGAAAAGATCAATTGGGCAATTTTTGGCAGTGAATTTGTAGAAAATCGAGAAGGGTCTCTAGGCCATCACTTCACATCCTCGTATCTTTTTCTCCACTTATCCAAATGATCCGAAAAAAATTACACATCAAAACCATGATGATATGTACCCATGAAAAAATCAAAGTTTTTGGAGCACTTTTGAGCATTCTCATCTCAACATTACAATTTCAACATATGTACAAAGTACTACCTAACCAATCATCCTTCATCAATCTCGTCTTTAATGGCATATTCTCAAAAATTGTACAATTTCATTGATCTTTTTTCCATGAAAGAAAGCTATATAAATCCTATTTCATTTCAATGGTGGGATCATCAAAATTATTCCACACAAATGAAGAATTATGTTTGTTACAAGAGCAAGTCAAGAAAACAAAAACTATGCTCCCCCTTCCCCATGTCCATTAGTAGTTAACAGTAGAAAATCAAGATTTGCAATGGATACAATACCCTTGTACAAAATCATGAATAGATAATTTGGACACATTCATTTTCAAAATTGTATTGTGATGCTAAAAATATAACTTAAAATATATTTGTCTAAAAATAATTATTAAAATATTGATTTGGTCATATTTTATTTAATTACAAAGTTTTGTCAACATCAAATTGGGGTTCTTTGGGCATTTAGGATTTAACCTCGAAAGCCCTAAATTATGTTTTTTTTGACAAAATAGGAATATTGGGTAGCTCTCTATAAACATAATTTTTATTGATTTATTTGAAATTTTCACACAACATGTGCCTAAGGAGTAGCTTAATGGTGCAATAATTTTCATAAATTTTGACTACATGTTTAAAACGTTATTGTATGTAATAATTTTTAAGGCTCAACGGGTGACTCAAAAAAATCACTTTTTTTCATAAACAAAAATTTGATATTGGTTTTCTAGATTTATATATATGTGGAAAGCTTTGAATCATTCCATTTTGATTAATGAGATGAAAATTTTGACAAGTTTCAGTTTGTAGGCACTTAAGGATTCTTTACTCTGAAATAAACTTTGAAGTCCTTTATTTAACTCCATTTTCAATATTTTTGGAAATAAAATAAAATCATAGGATGTAACTTTTTTATTACAAAATTACAAGCTTTGGAAATAGCATTTTTCAAGTCCATAACAAAATTCTTAACAATTTAGTATTTTGAATCATTCTCTCCTTTCTACTTACAATTTTTTTCACAAATGTTGTACAATTCCAAATGATTTGAAAATTTCCAAGAATGTATCCAACTTGCCTTAAATAATGAATCCAAAGAATTACAAAAAGATGGACAATTTTTCATATAAATGTGACATTGTGAAGTGCAGTTGCCCATTTTTTGCAATGCCAAAAAAAGGATTTTTTTTCAATTCAAACACTAATATCTTGCAATCTATATGGTGGAAGTTTTTGAAATTTTTTCCACATTTTTTCCAACCAATGTACTCCAAGAACCTATGGTTATATGTGTCCAAAATGTTTTTTTTCTATAATTTGGTACAAATACTAGAAATGATAGTTTTGGAGCATTTTGGTAAAAACATAGTCAAAAACCTTTAAGGATTAAGGCGACTACATCTAAAATCATTCAAAGAAGCATAAAATATTTCAAAATTATTTCCAAAATCACCTTGATATTTTAAGCCTCTAATTAGAAGTTATGGACAAAACTCAACTTAGAAGATGTTTGAAAATGTAAAGAAAATGTTTTTTCCAACCCTTTTCCAAATTTTGTCTAGAACTTTTGATTGGAGGCTCAACATCTCAAACGGGTTTGGGAGATGATTGTTACCTTGATTTCCCAACTTTTCTTAGTTCAAAGGTTTTTGGAAAATTTTATTCTACTATGCCTAGATGAGGTTTGAAATTCTACTTTAAACAAAATTTATGCTTTTCACTTAAGCACGAGCGGTTGAGCCCCTAGTAATCCTCAATTTATATATCCCGTATAGTGTTTTTTTACCTACTATCACCCTACTTGAATACAAATCTTGTCTTCTCCTCTTGTTATAGTTACAATATTAAATGGTGTTTGAAATCATATGAACTAGTTGTTGAATATTTTGAATTTATTTGAATTTTATGCTGAATTATTCAAAAATTATATTCTAAAAAGATTCATTTTATTTAGGACTTAAATTAAATATTTAGCACAAAATGCGAAACCTACTATTCGAGTATGGTATTAATAATCTATTCTATCTATCAAATGAAAGGAAGAGCCATGTATTTCCATACTTCCCTTCTTGAACTTGGACCGTTTTATATCCTTACAAGAGATGTTATCAAGGATAGCGAGTCCATTGAGCAAGTGGAGACGTGAGAGGATAATATAGACGTTGTGTTGCATGTTGGAAGGGTGTCCATAGAGAGTTTCTTGAAGTCAATGACCTACTAGACAAATGTCTATTTTTGGGCCTTGTAGTCAATGGGATAGTCTAAAGTCAATATCAAATTTAATAGGAACCTCTTGATTTTGGATGTCTTGTTGGGTTTGTATTCCTTGGTCTACCTGGAGTAGTGTATAAGTTTGGAAACGAGTGCTATGAGAAGGTGGGCACAACATTCTTGGATAAGTTGGGCAAGGTTTTCTTTGACAAGTCATGTGGTTGAGATGGTCGAGCTCAATGATGTGGTAGATGATCGCACTTTTGAAGTCCTTTTGGTGCACAAAACAAGGGAAATTTTTTACGACTAATAGACAATATGTAATCACCTTTTCAAAAATTAAATACAGAAAATCACATTCATAGATACTTGCAAAATGAAGTTTGAAAAAATAGTTATAGGTTTCTCTTTTGAGGATTAAAAGTCTCTAAACTTCTATTGACATAGAGGTTTTGGCAACTTTGAGCTTCTTATGGTGGACTTGAACATACTATGCTCACAAATATATAGCCCATGTTAGACTCTATATTTGTCAATACAAAATCCTCTAAAATCTAGACACCATTAGTTGCCTCGAGAAAATTTTAACTCTCTCATTTTATTTATTTTAAATCCCAAATCCTTTCTACCTTTAGGAGAGAAATTAATTGAATTCCAAAGGTTCTTTGTTGATTATTATGATAAAATCTTTTGAACTTCTTCAATTGAAAAGATATTTTTAATCATGTGACTTATTTTTATTAGAGATTCAAGATTTTATATATTTTTGTCTTGGCTTTATTCCAACATTTTAGTTATAAATTCAATATTAGTTGTTGCTTCAAACAAACCCCATGGTCACAAAATGGACCCTAAATTCCTCAATATAGAAATCTCCAAAGGCACTCCAAAAATAGACAAAACCAATTTTGACCCAAAGGTCATCATTGGAATAAACTTTCAAGTGGTCCTATAAGATTAATCAATATAGTTGATTTAAATATCCTAAACTAAGGTTTTGCTATTCTCCACAATACAAATAATGCCACGTTGAAGGTTTTGAGGTCCCTTTGGGGTTGGAAAACCTTGACAATGGGAATTTTCATATGGATCTTGAAACCTAGAAACTAGAAAGCAATAGATTTATATTGGAGATCAATTTTTTAATTGATATTTTTCATCTACTCACTTGTAATTCTACTCAAAATATAGAAAAAATTCTAAAATATTGACCATGAATTTAGATAGATGAATTTGCAAGCATTGAATGTTGGCTTTCTAATTCTAGAATGATATAATAAAAAATATCCACCATGATATTCTACTCTTTAATGTAAAACCTAGGAAGATTTTTATATTTTTGAGCATAAATTTCATTTCATTTGAATTGTTTCACTTTTTATTCACAAATTTGTGGTAACTTCAAATTTTTCTTAGAAAAATGTGAAATTTTTTACAAGTAATGAAAGACATGTATTCACATATAAACAATTGAAGTCTCAACAATTGTGAACTCATTTTGTTGGACTTTGGAGGTGAATCTTGACCAATAGAAGGCTTTGAACTCTAAATATATCAATGCAAAAACCTCCAAAATCCAAACCCTATAGTTGCAAAGTGAACCATTTTACTTGCCATATTTTTTTAAATCCAAATTTCAATCCAAATAGTTATCGCCTTTGTTTTGAAAATTAATTGAACCTTAAAGGTTCCCATTGGTTCCCTCAAAGGTTTCAATTAGTTTGCTCAAGAAACTTTTCAACTCCCTTAATTAAAAAGACACTATTGGGTTAAATTTTAGTTGAGTGACTTTAAATTTCTAAAAATTGGCTAAACCAATTCCAACCTAGCCAAGTCATCATTAAAATTTTACAACAATTTGAGCTCACTTAGGTCTGTGACTAGGGAATGTTGATTTTTTAAATTTTAGATTGAAATAGCATAAAAAATTGTACTATGATGTTCTATACTATATTGTAAATCTATAGAGTAATTTTTAGGTTTTTAGGTATCAATTGCATTTGATGTGAATTTTTTAACTAAATATGAAGAAATTCAAGATAATTTCAAAAAAATTATGATTAACAGAAGACATTTAATTACATCCCTATTAAATAAATATGAAAAATTACATTCACATGTACTTGCGTGTGAATTTTGAAATATTGGTAATATGCTCGTCCTTTGAGGGTTATAAATCTTTAGACTTCAATTGTTGTAGTGAACTTTGGAAGTATAAATTGACAAGTCACTAATGTTGGATTATTTTCATCAATATCTCAAAGATTCAAATCCGATTGGTTGATTTCAAAACTTTTCAACTCTCATATTTATCTATTTTAATTTCCTTCTTTTTTTTCGTTGGTTTTATAAATTAATTGAACCTTGAAGGCCAAAGGTTCTCACTAGTTCCTTCAAAAGTTTTTGAACTTCCTCAATTGAAAACATGCTAAGGACTTCACTAGCATAGTCTTGTGACTTTGAAATTCCATTATTTTTGTCTTGACATCATTCTACCATATTCCTACAGCCATTTTGTTATTCTCGTCATGCCTTCAATTTTAGTCACATTAACTCCAAGGCTCTCTATGGTTGCAAAATGAACCCTTATATGTGTATACAAAAAATTCCCAAAGTCACTCTAAAAATTAGCTAAACCAATTCCAACCTAAACCAAAGGTCATCATCACTATTACCATCAATCAATCAATTCCTTGTTGAATATCACAATGCCCATTCTTCAATTGCTACTTGCAAATTGACCATCAACAACCTCATCTTGCACAATGCAATGAAACCTACAAAATCTCAAATATTTGAAATTTACATTCAAATTTGAAATATCACTCACTTCAAAAAAAAGATAAAATCACCGTCTCATGATGAAGGGTGACATTTGAAGAAAGACTGAATAGTGGCATTACTTTGTAGCCGCATTCAACTAGGATTCTCTTCTCTTCTCCGTTTCAAAATATTCTCCTTTATGCAAATGTACTAGGCTTAGTCTACCTTATTAAATTGGATTCTTTCCGTCTTCTTGTCTTCTCTTTTCCTTTCATCCGACTCCCTCCCTCCAACTGTTTTGTCTTCATTCTCCCTTTTTCTCTGACTGCATGGCAGAGAATCTCATTTGCCTTGTAGACTTGATTTTCTCCAAAGATTCCGTTCGCTTGTCTTGGAGCCAGTTGATAATGGAGGCCCGGGTTGCCAGCGGATCGACCTGGCTGGTGTCGTCATATCTTATCAAACTGGACTCCTGCGCGCAAGCCTCTCAACTTGCAGGACGTGACCAGCCTGCAATTTCATTCGCATTGTTGGACCACTCTCCACTTGCATGCAGTCACCTGTCTGCAATTCCATTCGCATTGTTGGATCACTCTCAACTTGACCTGCAGTACGTGTCTGCAATTTCATTCGCATGGTTGGATCAAAGTCATGGATCGGATAAGCCCGGATTAATCGCTGAACTTGTGCGACGTACGTACACGGGCTTGTTTTAATTAATTATGTTTCTAACTTCTTCTTTCTTCTTTTTGACAGAAATTAAATTAAACGAAACTTCATTGCACATGTTTCTAACTTTCGATCCCTTGATGCCTGGCGCGCACCCAATTTGCTGAAACTCCGAAAAGGCACACCCACCAACTGTTTCATTTTCGTCCCTGGAAAGGTATTTGTCATGTCGAGGATTCCACACAAACCAAACGACCCCAGAAAGGTCGGCATCTGCTAGCAACTGCTGTTGACGATGCCGGAAGAATCGAAAGGGAAGGGAAGGGATCGATGTGCCTCCAGAATCCAATTGAATGAATGCGTTCGGTATCTTCCATCTCAGGTGGCATGGGGATTCTCACTGGTCAGGGGAGAAGGAGGAGGGAGTCAATCGGGAGTCAATGGGACTCACTCACTCACTCAATGATAGAAGCTAAGCTACATTGCTGAAGCACTTTACTTGAAAGATGTGCCGGTGTAATTATAGGGAAAGAGCGGCGATCGTAGCCTACTAGCTAGTTGCTTGTTTTTTACGTTACATTGCGGTTGGTTAGTTTTGTATTTGTTGACCTCAAGATTCTAAATGAAAAATTCATTGGTGGTAAATAACATGTTCATTGCTTTCTTCAAAGGTGGAAAAATTGGACAATAGGAGGGCGGTTCTTCTTGGCCATGATTTTGCGTGCATGTATCTAGTATGATTCTCCAATCCATACTTGTTCATGAATCAAGAGTAGTCTTGGAAATTGCACCTTATGGACTTAGGTAGTAATTGTATTATAGGTGATGTCATTGAATTGATCATGGTCTTTGTTTGATTAGAAAGCAAAATAATTTGAAGGTGATCATTTTATTATTATTATTATTATTCACTTGATCAATTTGAATACTTTGGAGTATTTGCTAAAGGTCGTATGTTTTCATAGAATGACAAATTTTAGAAGAAGAAAATTCATGTTCAAAACATAATTTTTTCAATAGTTATTGAATTTTTTTATTAATTTTCAAAGTGAATTTTTTGAAAAGACAAAACTCTTCATAGATAGGGACTATGGAAATTCCACCATCGAATACTATCGTATTTGACTTGTGACTAGTGGATAAATATCCTTGAATGAACAAAAAAGCACCATTGAATTCACCCTCATTAAACACTTACCTACTCTGAATGCAAGATTCAATCTAAAATATCTATGTCATGTCACTTTGAATGAATTGCCTATTGTTGTCTTTGATTGTCACTAATTTACACCACCGTCATCAAATATTTTTACATTTCATTTTTACTTTAAGAGGATAGATACAAATGTTTAACATTTAGTCGGGGCGGTTCTATCACTTCTATGTGGGATGGTGGGTGGATTCAATCTTGGAAAGAATTGGGTATGAATACAATGTCAAAAATATGTTATCCTTCAAGAAATGTGTGAACTAATAGTTTGTTAGCTTTAGACCAAAATGATGGTAGGCTTTCATTGTCACAAAATACATCTATATTGAGTGAATGTTAAAAAGTTTAAATAAACCATACTTGAAAAGCAAGACAACTTTATAGTGCCAAAGCTCAGAGCAATGACAATACTAATTTATTCAAGATTCAATGTTGAAGTTTATAAAACAATAGAAGTGATATTACAAATTATATCCATTAGAAGAAATTTGAGGGCAAAAGAAGCATGTGAATTCTCCAAAGCTCCCAAATTGTGGGAACTTGACACATCAACGAACTGACGTAGTCAATACTAACAGCAATGGCTATTTCAAAGTTTCCAAATAGAAAGGGCAACAACTAGGGGAACAACTTTGAAACATCCCTCCCTTGCCCTCAAATCCCCTCTAATGTCCTCTTGTGAATATAATTATATGATAAGACTAGATTTTTTTCATGTAGTCACTACAAGAGAAAAGTATGTTTTAAGTGAGGTTTTAAGTATAGTCTTGGACATAAGATTATAAGTAATGACCTCTAAGAAAATTTTCAGTAAAAAAATACTAAAAATACTTGTGTTTGTAGTTAAAATTTTATTGAAAATCTCATAAAAGGTCTTTCACGAGCAATCTTATGTGCAAGACTATCCTTAAAAAACTCACTTAAAACACACCTTTTTCTTGTAGTGAGTGATTTTACTTTCAAGACATAATCAAAAGATAGTATTCACTTTTGTATGGCTTCACTCATAATTGTTGATTAATGACTTCATGTTACAAATTTTTTT
Source organism: Straminergon stramineum (assembly GCA_963920665.1). Classification (NCBI taxonomy): domain Eukaryota; kingdom Viridiplantae; phylum Streptophyta; class Bryopsida; order Hypnales; family Calliergonaceae; genus Straminergon; species Straminergon stramineum. Next base: position 9,742,028 of record OY987264.1, on the reverse strand, counting down.
TTAAAGTTTCAAGCTACCTTGGTTTCCCACATGTTTATTAGCTTTAATAAATTCTATGCTTCAATGGCTTCTCTAGTTTTGATACAAATACAAATATACAATAGTAGTTTGATTTTAAGTGGTTAAACTTCCATACATCATAATTTACATAGCTCACATGAAATGTTGTTTGTTTTACCACTCCACTTTGTTAAAGTTTTTTTGTCTCCCTTTGGTTTTTTAAACATGAGTCACTTACAAAGCTATGTGATGTTTATATCCCGGTTTATATGCCACAATATCATTTGCCACAACCTTCTTTGTTGTACATTCTTGTTCTAGATTTGTGAGTTTTGTTGTGCATATTGTCTTCATAGTCTTTGTTACAGTGGCAAGTGTAGTATTGAAGCCACATGGAGGCTCTTCAATTGGCAACCAATTTAATATGGCTCTATCATTTTGATGAGGATTTTAACCTGTAAAAGAACATTGTCTTGGAAAGGGACAAAATGAACTTTGGACAAGTTTCTATAGTCTCAGTTTTTGTTGTGATTTTTTGGAACTTTTTCTTAGGATATAAAAACACATTAGTTTTTCTGGAATATAATTTTAATTTTAAATTGGTGCCCAAGAACAAAAGTTATGCCCTCCTAAGTACAAATTTCACCTCATTGGGCAACAAAAGAAATCCACAAAAAATTGAAATTAAAACTTACTTTTATAAATCATATTTTTGTCTACATGGAAAGCTTTGATTCATTCCATTTGGAATAGTGAGGTGAAAATTATGGAGTATCTTATTTTCCAAGAAATCATAGCATCTTTTTGAGAAAATAACATATGGGATTTGTTTTAGAAGTAAATTTTCAAGACTTAAAAAAAATCACAAAGTTAAATTTCCTTGCTAGAAAAATCTCACCATTGGAATTAATGTGTTTCAATTCCATCTTAGAGATATTAACAATTTTGTTTTTCCTTTTATCTCATACTTGCTTCTACTTAACAATTTTTTTAAGAATGAAAATTAAGTATTTTTTATTTCATTATTTCCTAGACTCTCCACTAAATTCTTCATGATGATTACTTTAATTCAATCTATGTAGTGTTGAAAATTTTAGTTAAAAAGTTTTCAACGAAATTTATTTTCTTCACTTTAAACATAGATATCTTGCAATCTATGTGGCCAAGGTTTATGAAATTTCTTCTACACGTTTGTGCACTACTCTAGTGTAAGAAATCCTACAGTTGGATGTATAGAAAACCAATTTTCACATTTTTTTGCTTTTGCAACAAGAATGGCAATTTTGAGTGTTTTTAGACAAAGAAAAGGTTGTGGTTCTTTAGAGATTAAAACTTATAGCATCAACTATTAGTTGTAGATGCACATTCTCATTCCATAAGTATTTCAATACCAATGTTAACACATAGTAACAATTTCCATGTTCAAGGTTACAATGTCAAACAATTTGGGATCTAAAATTGTTTGTTTTTGAAATAATGTAACTCTTGTACTTGCTTGTTGCAACTTACATGATTGTATTACTAGACAAGTGCATCCCTCTAGATTGGATGATACAATTCTTATGACTTTGAAGTCTTCAAGATTACCATGTATTGATCAACAATTATTGAACTTGGTAACCATTCAATTTCATATTATTATAAACATTGTAGAGTTTCATGTTCTAATTGTATATTGAAATTCTCAAGTATTGGATAATGTAAATGATTTTCAAAAGGATCCTAAAATTTCACCACATTTTGTCTTCATAAAATATTATAGTATTTTAATTGAACAAGTGAATCATGATCAGATTTTTGTACAAATATGATACTCCATAATCAAAAATTTAAACATTCTTATTGGTGAAGTGGGTACCACTTCTAACCTCTTGACCAATGGAAATACCCAAATTTTGATTTTCTTGGTTGGCCTCAAGTACAAAGCACAACCTTGAATGATTTTATGTGCCTTTTGGATGATTTTTATTTATAGACATTATATGCCACCGCCTTTTTTTTATCTATTAGTTTGCTTCTAATGGAATCAATTTAGTTGTCCAAAGTCTAATTCTAGATATTTTTTTGGGTATCTAATAACTTGATTTTCTAATGTGCTTCTTGCAATAGTACTATGAAGTTGTAATTCCATATTGATCATTCCAAAGTTATTTAATTTGTCGTGTCATTTTGGTGTGTACATTGATGATGCTCTATTGCAAGTGAAAATAAAAGATAACACATCTTTGTCGAACAATGAATTTTACAAATATAAGGTTCAATATATTTAATATTCTATAAGATTTTTTTTTTCTATACCTCAAAAATTATAGAAAGAATGTTTCAAGATTTTGACATCTAATTTTTTAGAATTATTCTCCATTGAATTAACCCTGTTAGAGTAGTATCTATCCCTTTTTTTTTTACTTTTTGAGTAAGTATCAAGGTGGTGATTACTTAAAATTTGGTGAAGCATTGTATTTCTACATTCATCCATCTTTTGGACGAAAAAAATTATCAATGATATTTATACACTTTTTCATCCAAATTTGGCAAATTCATCCACATTTTTAATAGAAATAAAAAATTCTCAGCGTAAAAAGATTACTTTTATTTGGCAAAAAGTAAACATTTATTTTGAAATGGTGTAATCTAGTCCCATGGTGCCAAAAAAAAGGGCTAGTAGTCTCTTTCGCTTGTGCACACCCCTCAAGACTCTTTGTTACAACAAGAATTTGAGAGGTTGATAAGAAATATATGATTGAACCCTTGAAAGAGCATTTAATGTCTAGGCTTGGTCAAACTTCATTACATTTCTAGATTAAACATACATTTTAAAATTTTTATTTTTTTCACATGTAGTAATGTATGTCTAAAATTCAATTTTTCATAATTAGAAACATCAAATTGAATTTTATATGATTTTTAAAAGAAAATTCTTTGTATAAATCATAGTAATTACGAAAATGCTTTAAATAGTATAGATTTTTTTTTAAATGGAAATAATATTGAAAAATATTATGGTATAATTGATATACTCCTTGAGCTCACATCAAGAGAAATTTACCCAAGAAAATTCAAATAAGGTAGAAGGCTTAGAAAGCGTCCATTTAAGGGAAAACCACCTTTTGTAAACAAATCTGGAAATATTTATCTTGTTTTTTTGGTAGGAAGAAAAATGAAGAACACATCAGTGGCAATTTATATCAATTTTTTTTATTGTGCATGTATTAGAAAACATTATTTGAAATGGAAGGGGTGTAGGTCGCTACTTATGTTCATAGGCTCCACCAATAATCAATGAAAATATGACTTTCAATAGAGCAAGTGACTCCAAAAAGTAATAAATATGATGTTTAGGGTGTTCTTGTGAGTCCTTAATGTGTCCACTTGATGTCAAAAATGACATCATGGGCATGTCTACACTCCCCACTAAAAAGGCTAATGAGTCATTTCTTCACAATTCACTCCCCACTATTAATAAGATTTTATTGCTCCATTAACTACACTTCAAATTTAGCTCAAAGTATCTTAGTTAAGAACCCAGTTAAGAATGAAGAGCACACATTCTAGTCACCCCTTTCACCTAATGAGAACTCTAAAATCATGCACATAAGACCACAGTTTACTACCATACAAAATTTCTTCTATATGAACTATTATGTGTGTTATTTCTAGCACTTCTATAAAGGTGGTTCTTAATGCCCGAACTATTTTTGAGCCATCTCCTATAGTGGTCTTTATTTGAGCTTTCAATATGCCATCTTCAAAGTGTCACAAAAATTATAATTTTTTAACAACTTTGAAAAAAATTCAAATGGAGTAAAAGAATAGATTATTGGAACTACACGTTCTTTGCCAATCATTTAAATCAAGAACAATGTGAAATTCAAATTTAGACTATCAAAATGCCCTTGGGGCTTGCAATGTTGCTTAACTTATCACTTGGTCCTACTACATCAATTCATTGTTGCTACAGAACAAGCCCAACATTTATAGGGCAAGGGAGGATTGAACCCTTATTGCCTCAACCAAGGGTAAATGTAAAAATTGCCCTCTATTTTGTGCCGCATAAATGTTGTATTTCTTCACCTCTCTTTAACCTCTCCTAGCAACTATAATTGGTTAGGGTGTATTGACCCCCCTCACTCATCCCTCCAAGTCAATCTAGGGGTGCATGTAAAAAAAAAGACCCCCTATTTTGTGCTTCATTAATTTATCTTCAATACCTCTCCAACTAATTTGGGGCCTCTAATTGCAAATGTGAATTCAAAGTAGCAAATGTGAATTCAAAGTAGCAAATTTTAATCATGCATGACAAATTAAAAAAATTTAGGGTTTTTCCTTGGGGACAAGTGAGGGGTCAGTCCTCCTGGACTTACAATTTGGTGCCTTTGACAACAAATATGAACTCAGAATTTGCAAATTTTATCATGGGTGGCAAATAAAAAACTTCAGTGTTTTCTTCAAGGGTAAAATATGGGGCAATAAGGGGGTCAATCCTCCCCGGCAGCTGCCACATTATATAACTTATATAACTTACCTAAGAGGCTAATGAAGATCCAGCCGCTCTTGCAAAAAAGGCTATACATCCAACAGTGTTGGGAATTTTGTCATGAATTTCAAGTACAGCAAAGAGATGGCTACCATTGGGTGTTGTTGGTCTTTCCCAGAAGTTCAATCCCAAAATTATGGGAAATAACTTAGACTATTAAAAATACCTTACCTTACCTTACACAGGAAAGATTGCTGAGGGAGTGTCTCCTTTACATTTGTTGGAAAAAACAAAGACACACACAAAGAGTATGTAACTTAAGTTAGGCCAATTGCTATTGGAAGAGAACCAGTTATCTAAATCAAAAAAATCCATGTCCACTTAAATCAGTCCACTTGCCAGAATGAACTGAACCTGAAAAGCAAAAAATGATTGTACTTTTTCCTCTTTTCAATGGAAATTGTCCATGTGTTTAAAAAAAATCTAAAATGACCCAACAAAATGTCCATGTGTTTCATGAAAAATAAAAAATAAAAAAATGACCCAACAACAAGGCATTTTACTGCATGTTATTTTTTTTGAAAAAAATGAACAAATTAAAAGAACACACTGTTTATCTGACATGAAATCAATCTTTCTCCTTGACGGAACCCTTCGCAGTGTGTTATTCAACACGCTTGTGTCAAAAAAAATAAAAAATAACCCATATGGTATGGCATGGTAAGTTATTGGTGTTGCTTGATGGAGAACTGACTTGAAAGGAACTCAGGTTTCTTAAGTCAGTCACACTACTGTATTATGAAATATTTGATGTATTGTGCCAATTTCCACAAAAGAAGAATTTGGTGGAGATACTAATTTTCAAGGTGATGCTAATTTTTCCCCCCACTGAGAGGACAAATCATTATAGTTGTCTATAGCTAGCTAGATTTGGAATTATAAATCTCACCTTAAAGTAAAAACAAACAAACAATGATCACAAAAATTAGAGGGCAAGTATGCCCCCAACTCCAAAAGAAACTGTGGTATGTCAATTACATGTAGCTTGGTAAAATATAAACAATTTGGTAAAAAGTAGTAGATATATTTTCATTTCAATGAGCTTCAAAATTTAATAATATAGCATATTCACACATGTTTTATTTCCATTAGCTGACTTCATAAATTTCGAACCATTGCACACCATTGCTTAACCCCTGAATGCATGAGGCACCAAATTTTGGTGTCAACAGTACCATGAAGTTAAACTAAACCTAACCAAGTTACTATTTTTAGTACTTTTTATTTTTCAATAATTCTATGTGAGGTCTATTTTTTATCATCAAAATTCTAACTTTGAAAATGAATGTTTATGATTTTTTCTAATCAAGATTTTGTGCAAGGGTGTCCATTGCAAATCTTGAATATCTAGTGTTCAAGGTTCAAATACAATAGATCTTGAAGAAAAAATCTTATGAAGAATTCATGTAAAAAATTGTAGAGTAGATTTTGAGAATCTATAAATTGATTGGAGTTATGCATGTTATGCCCATTAACCTCATATCTTTTTGGTAACCAATTCTTTAGATTTGACATGTAAAAAGAATATTGGAAGACTTCAAACCACTTTCACAATTATAACACCCTCGTGATTAAGCATTATAATCTTTGAATCCATTGTTGTGTTTTCTATTTTGCATATCATCTCTAACATGTCTAGTTTGAATTTGTATGGTTACAACTCAAATTTTCTTTGATAAATATATCAAAATATTGTCTTTTGTACAATATAGAGCAAATTCAAAGAAGCTCAAAGAAAGCCTTGGGTGTTTAGGGGTTAATCTCTTTCTATCAATTGAAATAGTAGACAACTATGCTACAAGAAGTTTTGTTGGTTTTGGATTGAAGAACCTAAAGCTTTGCATTGACAAAAGCTATAGTGAGGAAGTTTAACATTTCTTCTTTTTTTGGAGGGGGGGATTGAGCCAATGTCACAAGAACAAAGCTTATTGATTACATTGCACTTGTTCTTTTTTTGTTCTTTTTTTTTAATAAGGTCGTACTCAAATTTTCTCATGTGTAGCTTTTATGAGTGCAAAACCTCTTCTGCTTTGGACTATAGCTACAAATCAAAATTCATTTTATGGTAGAACAACCGAATGCCATCACTCACCTAATTCCGACATCATTGATTACTATAGAAACAAAAAAATGCACCTATTGATTCAATTATCAAAGCAATTTTTGTGACTACCTTGGTCATTGGAATTGCATCCTTGAAGGGTTAAGTAGCACCCCTTTAGCATTGTGATAATGCACTTGGGGGAGGGGGGAGACACATAAATGTGTGGTTTAGTATGAGTTCTATCCCCCTCTTTTCTTTACAATTTTAGTCCCACCCAACTTTGAAAAATCACACAAAACTCACAACTTGTCAGAACGCCATCATTCCACTTGCAAATGGCTTCTCTTCACCCTTTTCCAATCTCATTAAAAGACGTGAGTTGACAACCTAGCATATTTCTCCGAGTGTCCCTGGGAAGCAAATTTGGGTGGTAACTTCCCAGGCTGCTCTCCCTTCCACGTGTCATGAACAAAATGAACAACTTTTGACTCAAGGATCGCTGATGACTTCCCTTCAGTTTACGGACCTAAATAAGTTCCTAATAAGTTCTCCCTGTTTATTTTCGTCCACGTGGCGCAGTGAATGGCCCTCCGTCCAGTAAAGTAAAGTAATTACTAAGCTTAACTTAGGTTTGCAATCCAGAAGCCACTCAGCGCCTTGAAAACAGAATATCAAAATTCCCCCGCCCACTGAACAGTAGCCTTGGGACCCCCACCCCACCCCACCCCACCCCACTCACCCCACCCCCAACGCTTTTGTTTCTAACATAAATGTTTTATCTTTTTCATTTCTTTTTAAAGCTCCGTCACCACAGAGAGGAGGGGCCTGGCCCCGTGGCGGACGGAGATTGGATGGAAAAAAACCCAGGAAAGTCAACTTACGCATCCAGGCCCGTTCACTCACCCGTGAGATGATATCATACGTCAGTTAACTTATTCGCCCCCCAGGTACATGTACCCCCACTTGAAATACATGAACCGCATTTTGTAAATAAATAAAGAAGGCCAAAGAACGGAAGAAGGAGGAACGACGGAAGGGCGCCCAAACGGCGGAACGGAACCCCCGAACGAACGAACGAACGAACGAACGAACGAACTGGGTGGCGGGGCCTGGCGGGCGAGAGGGCGGGCGAGAGGGCGGGCGGGCGCTTTCGGCAATAATATGCCAATAGAACAGACGTGGGATGAAAAATGGAATCATCAACGGAATCTGTCCGTAGGGAGGGGGCGGCCGACGGAAATCATCCGTCCGTCTCATATTGAAAAGGAGGCTGGGTAATTATTACTCCGGAGAATTAAGTTAAGGTTAAGTTAGTTAATTCTCCCTGACGGACCACTTGCCTGATGTCTGTCTGGCTTGGACGCACTGACTGACTGCACTGACGGACTGACTGACTGCCGGCAGTGCCGGGCAAGGATAAAATAAGGTAAAACACTCTTTAGTAGTCTGGACAACTGACGACCTTCACTTAAGGTAATCAATGCTCATCTGCTCATTTGGCCACACAACTGAAGGGGGGAAAAAAACACAGGGAAAATAAAGAAAAATAATAGAGGGGAGGGGGCACTCACTTGAAGTAACTTAACCCTAAAGTAAGTAACTTAGAATACATACTTGCCTTGTTCTGGATCGAAATTACCGCAAAAAAAATTCTATTGCAGGACATTAAAGTGGTCATTCAAAGTCTGCAAATTTACTACCGGATGGGGAAAATACTGGATTTTCTACCAAATAGAATAAGAAAATTCACACCCCATGATAAAATTTTGGAATTTGGAATTCTTATTGGGAATCAGAGGCCTCAAATTTGATAGGAGATGTGTGCAACAAAATGGATAGGTGAACTGAAGAATGCAGTAGGAAAGGTGAAGAATGCAAGACATGAAACAACTACAAAAAATTAACAAATTTGGTTGGAGGAAGACAAATACAAACTTTTTTTTTCTTGAAACACATGGACAATTTCCATTGACAAATGCAAATTTTGAATGACCACTTTAACATCATACAATACAATCATGTTGAAAACCTATTAGAGGTCAAAACAGGCCAGAAGGCTTCCCGGCATCCCCAACAAGCGGATCGAACATGGGCCGATTTCGATACCATCTGGACTCTAATTGCTTCTAGAGCTGGGGAGATCATTAGTTGGAACAGATAGGGGCCTAGCCCCTGTATGTTCTTGTAGTGTTGATGTTGTTTTTCTTTGTTGTTGTTTTCTCTCCTTTCTTTCTTCTGTCTCATAAAGTGCGATTATATGCAATGGATTTCTATTTGTTTCAAAAAAAATAAAAAATAAAAAACATAGGGAATAAATTTGCAATCTCTTTTGCATATTCTGATCATAGGATCATATACTTGATTCTTAAACACAATCTTGTCATTGAGGTTATCAACCAAAAATTAACAAATTTTACGATGAATAGGTGCATTCTTTGTTTCTACAGTTTTTTTGAAAACCATTCTTGGAACACTTTCAATCCTCAATGTCCTTATGGTATGTTCACAATTGGTGTTAAAGAGTGTTGTTCCTGAGGATCTTAAGAACAAATTTAGAGCTATTTCTGGACCAAATTCACATTGTAAACATCACCCCTAACACCAAGTGCGAACATACCTTTTCTAAACTAACTTGTGTATCTATTTTTCTTATGAATTTCCCAAGTTAACTTTGTACACACATCAAAGATCGCACTATTCAAAATAAAGCCACAAATGTTTCACAATCCTTTCCAAAGATATAGTTTCTACTTTGAAACTCTGTATGAAAAAATCATTGATTTTGCACCTTGAGGAATTAGATACTATGTTAGGAAACTAAGCTGAGAATCTATAGGGGAGAAAATAATTTTAAGAAGTTTTTATTATTTAAATAATCATAATGAAAGAGAGGTACAAGATAATTATAAAAAATTCAATTGAAAATAAATCTAATGTAGAATTAAAACTTGACAATTCCAATGGTGAGAATATTGTAACAAACCACTCTAATCCTACATACCCTCTAGTTTTGGAAATCATTAAAATTGAGTTTAAAAAATATGCTCCACATTTTATAAATTATGAGAGATTCAATGACAATCAACAAACAAAAACTCCCCATATTTTCACCTTGACAATAACATTTAATTAATAGAAATTTTTATTTTTTTGAAACTTGAAAAAGTAATAGAAATATCTAATCAATTATTTTTTCTTTTAAATGAATATTGTGAAAATATGAAACTAAGCATTCTATAAAATAAATTCAAAAAACACATTCTTAAATTGCATCAATAGAAATTTGCCCTCAAATGCTAGAAAATATTTTAGTAAATGAAATGCCTCATCACTAGAAAAAAATTCAAGACAATCACAATTTTGAGTCTTCCATTGGTCAAGAGTTTAAAAATTGTCTCAATTTGATAGATAAAAGTGCTCGAAACTTTTTTTTATGGCTAGTTTGAAGTCAAAAGCACCCATAATGCTAATTGAAGGTTGTACTTCATATTGAATCAAGCTTGTTGGATACCATGTAACGTATCTAATAGTTATGATTGGAATTCTTTATCAAGTAACAAAATCAAGTTGGAAAATGTGATTCAAAAGATGCTTAAACAATCTAAAGATTTATCATTACGATGCAAAAAATAATCATTTGAAAAAAGACATCCCTAGAGTTTGATATCTATTTATAAAAATACTTTTTGCTAATCTCAACAATCGTATATGGAAATGATTTTAATAGATCTTTTTATTACTCAAAAGTAGCACAATTTTTTTGAGACCATATTAAATCTTTTATTAGTTGTAAATGAATTACCCATTTTAAGGGGGATGAAATTGTTTAAATGTTATCAATCTTCAAACTATTCCGAATGTGTATACATGTTGTGGACAAATAAATGACATTTCATCCATATTAATTTGACATGCTTTGTTTAGGTTTAGGGATGTATATAGCTTCAATATTCCATTAATATGTATTAACTAAAAAGATTAATAAACTCTTGATGTTCCATAAATCCAAGAATAATCTTGCCATGTCATACAAAAAATGGATGGCAAATAATAAGATTTATTAATATTACTCACCGACAATTTTTATCAAAAATCAATTTATAATGTTTTCAAGGATATTATCACTTCATGAAAATCTAACATTTTGCAATAATATGTTGCTACAAATTTATCCCTTGAAGAATAGTTTTTATATAAAAACTTGTATATAACCTTTTGTAGATAAAATAATCATTTACTCTAATAAATCAATTGACTTAAATTCCCAACTTAGATGTAATTATCTTTGCATCTCTCAAAATTCTTGATTTGTATACCACCCAAATATGTAATACTTCTCCTTCAATGTAATGAAATTATTTGGAGGTACCAAAATGATATAATTATATAAAAAATAGGATGCCCCAATTGCTAGAAATATATCTCAAAAAAATATAATCTTCTTAGAATTTAATACGTAATTCATATGTAAAAAAATTCAATACTATGATTCTTAAAATTATTAGGTAAATTCCACTTGGATTTGTATAAGCATTGAAGAATAATTAATTTAAAAAAGATTCAATAAATGATATAAACAAACTTCCTCAAATTAATGCTACTAAATATCCACAACAAATTGACTAAAGAAAAACTTGGATGGAAAATGTCATTCATGGAATTTGTAAATACTTGCTTTTTGCATAAATAATATTGACATTAAACCAGTAAAATTTCCATATTACAATATAATGAACATGAGAATGGATCTTTTGAACACCCATAAAAGCAAACATCACACACAATGAGTTGATTATGGCAAATACAATCCATTCAATAGAATTTTAAAATTGGAGGCCTTCAAGGCATCTTAAACATACCATGCATAGAACTTATGCCATTCACCATACACTTTAAATATTAGCACAACAATTACAAAATGAAGAGAGAGAGAGAGAGAGAGAGAGAGAGAGAGAGAGAGAGAGAAAAATTTATTGTACCTCATAAACAATAAAGTATTCCATTGAATATAACATCCACCCTCATATATCATTCTAAATTAACTTTAATAGGTTGAATGCTTTAAAATGTATTGAATCAATTTCATTTGAAAAAATATCAGTACATTTACACATCTTTACCAACTCTATTTCACAAAATAAACAAGTCTATAGATTAGAAGAAGATTATATCAAATTCATACATTTTGCATTCATTTGGCTACAATAAGATATATAAATAAGGATGATTAGATGAGTATATAAAGGCATATTTTATTCTTACAAGCAATCAAAAATAAAAATATCAAAAGACTTTAGTGACGACTTCCTAGAAAAAAAACTTTTAATATGTTTGTACAAATTTAATTATTATGAAAGCCTGATCAAGTTACACTAGTCTTCAAACTTTGATATAAATAATCAATGGATACTATTGTAAAATAATTGTTTTGGATTCCAAACAATTGAAAAACATATGTTTGCTATTTGGGAATTAGGAGACAATAAGTTTTGCATTGATCAAATCTATGTCAACATGTGAAGAAATTTGAATAGTCTATATTTTAGAATGCAAATCAAAGCCATAAGACTAAGCTCCTTATAGTGCAAAAGCTTGAAAGATCCCTATACTAAAATGCCCAATCAATGGTTAAGTGTTTATTTACACTACAAAATCAAGTTTTTACTTACAAATTGAAACCAAAATTTTAGTAGTTTTGAAGGGTTTAAGATTTTTTTTTAATAAATTATGTTCATAGATGGATTTATATTAGAACAATTTCAAATGCACTTAAACAGTGTATTTATTAGATGTAATACGAGTAGAAAGATCACACATTATATAGACAAAGAATTTAAATAGTTCTTTACAATTATAAGGTACTTTCCTATACATCTTTGATATATAGTAAATGAGAAAAACATGTATAAATTAGGTACACCTTAATTTGTATAAAACCAATAAAGCTATCTATTTTCTAAGATGATTTCTATTTTTTTCAATTTATTTTGCCAAATTTAAGATGAAACCAATCAACACAATAAAGTTTTCAAATAAATTATAATTTTTTTACCTCCGCTAGAAATCTAGATGTTTTTTTGGAAATTGTGATGGTAAATCTCATGCATGCGTTGCATGAGAGTGACTTGTTGAAAAATCTTTGACTTCAGGTAGCTAAATGGATTATGAAAGACTATAAATCCTTTAGGAGGGGGTGAAAGTTTAGAGGGGGACGAAATCAATTATATTTGAAATTACAATATTGTAACAAATTTAATTGCACATATTTGATTTTGCTTTCAATACAACTTTTGATAATTGGATGAACTCATCATCAATTTTCAACCTCAACAATTCTTAATCTATATCTCTAAAGTTTGAAACGATTAAAAGATTTAAATTTTTAAAGGTTCAATTAGTCTAGAATGGTAGAATGTACTCCATTAGTCATAAATTTATATATTCACTAATATTTGGGAGTGATCAAGGAAAAACAAAAGATGAAACTCGAGTTGGATTTGGAGAATAATTGTCTCTAATTCTTTGTTATGTCTTACATCATTTTACAAGCTTTTATATTCTAACTGAAGATATTTTGAAACTAACATTTGACCTTGAATTTTTACAATTGAATGATTTTCAATATTTTTTTGAAAAATGTTTATATATATATATATATATATATATATATATATATATATATATATATATATTCTCTCTCTCTCTCTCTCTCTCTCTCTATATATATATATATTCTATAATTTATAAGAAGGAGAGGATGTTTTCATAAGTCTTGACAAAAAAATCACACATGAAAATGCAAATGACCTAGGTGTTCAAGATTGAATGGAAAACTACAAGTCTGATAAAAAAAACTATGCTATAATCTATCATTCATCACTCACTTTCACTGCGACAAATCTTGATCAAGATCGAATTTTACCTTCATTGAATTTGATATTTAAAATAAAGAAAGGAAACTTCTTAAATATACAATCCTTCAAGAAACAACAAAGTACCAAACATCATTAGAAATATAAAAACATATAGATAGCTAATTGAACTTTATTCATCTTCAAGCTTAGAATATAAACAACCTTCAATGGGACTAAAAGAACCATTCCAAGAATCCCTATGCACTACCAAATCAATGGTAACAAAATCAAACTTTTTTAATACACCTCAAATAATTTTACATTTCAAGACAAATTTTTTTCACTATAAACACTGAGTCATTTGTCATAAGGAAGGCTATGTACATGGCTCTACATTTTTTGCTTATAAACATTTATATTATAATTTTTAGTGCAATGGTCATGTGTACCAATAAATTCACAAAAGTGACAATCACATCTTGTTTTAGATCTAATCCAAAGGGAAACAAGACCTCTTGGTAAGTTTCATATTGACAACAAACTACAACTTCTTTCAATAACTAATTTCAATCATATGATTGTTTTAATTTACCTTTCAGTTATTCAATAAGAAAAAATTAACCTCTTCAATCTACTAACTTCCATTATTTTTTCATTTGGGTGTAGGTTCTTGAACATTTGATCAAGCTTTGCTTTGCACTAAAGCCAAGTATAGTCACATATCCTACAAATAACACCATTCTTCTCCAAAGATTTTTTGAGGGTCAAAATTAAACAACCTCAACATAATTACTTGTAGTTCTTCATGGCTTGGGTCAAAGTTTGGATGGATATGTTTTTAAAGGGATGAAATTATTTATTCATCATACATTCACACCAACAACCTTGAGACTTTAAGAAAAAACTTCCAAAATCAATGGTAAAAAATAATTCCACAAAGAAATCTAAAAGTAAAATTAGAGTGTTTGAATGAGCATCCAAGCATTATTTCTATTACCAAATTTTTCTGAAAGATTCTTCTAAATTTTCTTAGTAATTGAAAAAAGATTCTAGAATCTTTTAGCATGTTTTTGGACACTAAATGAATAAACTATGAATTTCTCAAATTAATAATTATAAATATATCAAAACACAATTCTAGGCCATTATATTTAGAAGGTGTACATTTTAGGCAAAATTTGAAGTTTTTTTTACAACAAGATCAATTTTACAATATATCTTGTAATATATATATCTTGTAATATATCTTGCCATATATCTTGTATTTCCATCTAATTCCAATCTTCCATTATAGGATATATTCATACCAATCGGGAATATATTAGTGACCTTTAAGAGAGAAAAAATCCAATAATTAAGATCTCAAGGTCAAAGTAACTCCAATATACTTCTCTCCAATCTCAATCTTTATTGAAGTGGGGGCATTAGGTTTGGGTGAACCCAATTGTATGTTCTACCTTGGAGACTTGTGCATAAGTCCAAGAACTTGCCCCGTATTTTGAAGTTGGTTCATTTTGTAATTCCGAATCAACCCTAGCTAGTAAAGGATCTCCGATTTCAAATACAAATTCAAATTTTCCACTCATAGCAAAACAATACCATATGCAAAGGTCTAATTTGGCACTTAGGTGCCAAAATTGAATTCCCATGTTAGATTCTTAGGGATTCACATCACCTTACACCATTAAAAAAGATGACATGTGGCATTATTTTTTACAAAACTGACTTAATTTTTGTTGAATTTCATCTTCATGTAGGGTAAGCTCCAACAATTTATTTGGTAACAAAGTTTATGGTTATTCCTAGGTGGGTTCCTACATCCCTCCCAAGACTTAATCCTTGAAGGATGTTTTGGCCCTAAAGTGGTCAACGGATGACTTTGCTGTTCATTGCAAAAACAAATAATGCACCTATTGGACCAATAATCAGAGAAATTTTGGAGCCTGCCTTGGTCATTCGGGGGTTGCGTCCTTTAATCCTTAATCAATGCCATGGCCATTTTTCGGTTGATGAATGACAAAGACTCTCTAAGCCATGTAGGACATAAGTGAAACTATTCTTCTTCCAAAGTTTGTGTGAGAAGGGAAGGTCTTTTATAATATTTTGACTTCCAATGAATGCTTTTGCATTTTTTTGAATCCAACAATTCACACGGTTTCAAAAGAAGATAATTTTCATGGTGACTAGCTTGTCCTTTAAGGGTTAACCCCTCATTGCCTAAAGCTTGAACGGGTTCAAAAAACATAATTGCTTTTGAAGTGTTATAGATCTAAATGTCATTGAGCTATAGAGATCTCAACCATACAATCTTGTAGTGTACATGTCATAAATGACGTGAAACAAATTTGGAGTCATTTGGCAATATGGATTACAAGATTATAATGTTTTAGTATTGGAAAAGGATCTTGAAATTTTCCTATAAATACATTTGGAGGTGAAATTTGATTTCTAAACCTACTCAAATGAAAAAACTTTCAATTATAAAGTGATTCAAAACCAATCTACAAATACATTGTTGTAAAAATATCATTCAATTGACTCATTGTGTCTACGAAATGGCTTTGAAATGTCAAAAATTAGCAAGAAAAGTTGCAAAAAACACTTGAAAACCTAAACCTCTTTCTACTACAATGCATCTTAGTCACTTCATAACTTCTTGGATTGATATGAAATTATAGCTACACAAACTAGTTAGTATGCACAACTTTTCCAATTTTTTATTTATTGGAAACAAACATTGTATGAAGAAGAAAGTAACCATTGAAGTTCACCTTAATCCAAAATAATGTCCAGATTTTGAACTTCAAATTGCTCCCAAACATTCAAAACAACTTGGATTGACATGAAAAATTTCCCACAATAACTAGACTTCAAGAAGAACAAAACCCAAGAAATATTATTGACAACGAATATTGGATGAAGGAGATACAAGCCCTTGAAGTTGCGGCCATCAACTGCAGTTTGGAGAGCTAGAATTGAACTTGTGAACTTTGATTGGCTTCCAAAAACCATTACATCTTGGATTGATCCAAAATTTTCACCACACAAACTAGAAGAGAGAGTGCAAATTTACCAACAAGTTTTATTGAATTTGGACATCCAAAGCGAAAGTTACAACACTTTGAATTGGACTTGAAACTATGTGAGGATACTTTTGGTCCTCTTTAGTAATGAGGGGTTAAAGGTTAACTCCTCAATGCCCAAACTATGTTTTTTGGCAACATAGCAATTTGGGACAGCTCACTATGAATGGATTCTTTTTTTTTTTTTCTTTGAAATTTTCACACAACATGTGCCCAAGGAGTAACTCTAAGGCCCAATAATTTTCATAACTTTTGACTACATAGTCAAAAAGTTATTGCATGATATGTAATTTTCATTGATCTTCGGGTAGCTCAAAAATTTCTTAAAAAAATTATTTTTTTAAGAAATAAAAATTTGAATTTTTTTCGAGATTTATATATACATGGAAAACTTTGAATCATCCATTTTGATTTATGAGATGAAAGTTATGAGGAGTTTTAGTTTGCAGGTGGTTTCAAATTCTCTACTCTAAAATAAACTTTGAAGTCCTTTATTTAATTGAATTTTTAATATTTAAAAAATAAAATAAAATCATAGGATGTAGATTGTTTATTACAACATTACAACCATTGGGATTGGCATTGTTCAATTTCATAACAAAATTCTTCACAATTTAGTAGTTTGAATCATTCTCTACTTCTTTGTACTTACTATTTTTTTCCTATGTGTTGTACAATTTCAAATGATCTAAAGTTTTCCAAGCATGTAGTCAACTTGCCTTGAAAAATGAATCCAAAGAGTAACCACCATTTTGGAAAATTTTTCATACAAATGTGACCTTGAAAAGTGCAGCTGCCCATTTCATCATAGGGCCCAAAAAAGGTTTTTTGCCAATTTAAATGCTAATATCTTACAATCTACATGGTGGAAATTTCTGAAATTTTTTCCACATCTTTAGGAATGAGTGTAGTACAAGATCTTACAGTTATATGTGCCCAAAAATATTTTTTTCCTAAAATTTGATTCTTGTACTAGAAATGGCAATTTTGGAGTATTTTTGGTGAAAACATAGTCAAAAACATTTACGGATTATGTGTGCGCCCCCTTGCTGTAAAAGTATCCATAGTAAGTTAGAAATTGCCATATATCATCCCTCTCCTACTGCAACAGTTAATTAACTTAAGATTTTTTGTCCTGGTGTGAACTAACGGCCCCCCCCCCTCCCAAGGAGCCATGCGCTGGGCTAATGACAAGGTCATCAACAGTTCCCCCCCTCCCGTCCCAGACATGAACACCAGCTCCTGTAAATGCACCATTCCTACCGCACTAATTAATGCGATCAGCCAAGGTAGTGGCAATCAAATTATCATCATCAACCACAAGGGTAATAATAATAAGTTAAGTTATTTCAGCAAGCCCCGCCAGCCTCAGGGTAGAGTGTATAGAGTGTAGACTGACGAAGACGAGCACGCCTCCCGGCCCCGCCCGGCCGCTCCAACCGCCATTCATTCATTCCTTCCTTCATCGCCAGGAGTGGAGTGGAGTGGAGTGGCCCCAACCAAGGAAGCAGGCAGCGCAATTACTGCAGCCCAAGTAACTTCCGCCGAACAAACGAACGAAGTTCATCCATTCCCTCCTGCATTGCATCCATCCTATCGGGTGGGGGGTGGGGCGGGGTCACCACTTGGCTTAGAAAGGGAGCCAAACTAGTGGCCGCAGGGGGGGTGCTGCTGCGAGCTCGCATCGTTCGCCCCACTCGCCGTCACTTATCAGTTTAACTTCGTTCTTGCATTGCTCCCAGGTCTCGCAGGTTCTCGTCGTGGCTGCGCCGAGCTTTTCGCCGCCGCACTTTGAACCAGGCGTGCCCAGGTTTAGGCCCCGCCCAGGTTCTTAGGCCCCCCCCCACCCCTGGCTGGCTGGCTAAGGGACTGGGATGCGCAGTAGGGAAATCCCCCTTTCATGGACCAGCTGAAGCAGCAGTACTACTTGCACCCTTTTCCCCGCAGTCCTAGCCATAGTGATAGTGGTAGAGCTTTTTCAATCCTCGTCGACTAGCTCTAGGAGGATTCGGTGGTGGCCTATTATGTATGATTGTATTGGCTGCCTGCTCGTCGCTGCTGGGCTCTCCTGGTAAGTTATTAGTGGTCTCGCTGCTCGACGCTCGTGACGTCTAGTCGTAGCAGCGTAGCTGCTCTGGGCGGGCCTGCTGCTGCTGCTCCTCCTCCTCCTCCTCCTCTGGACCATCACTAGCGTAGCAGCCTTGGCCAGCAGGCGACGGGGTTGCGCTCTCAGCGGACGGACGGTTGCACCTGCCCACCCGACACAAGCTACGACAGGCGCGTCTGGGGTTCTACTAGTAGCTCACCTGGGGAGAACAAAGGCAAGGAACAATTCTCACTGCTGGCTGGGGGCGGGGTAGTGAGATTCGATGGCTCACGCACGCCTTTAGTTGGACTCACTTCTCACCTTTCCGGGCGGTGCGTTCCTGGATTCTGGGAACGCCACGCCCGCTTCGTGGGCGAAGGAACCCGTCGGGATTCCGTTGGCGGTGGTGCGAAATTGTGAGTTTTGGGGCAAGGTGGGTGTTGCCAAATTGTGATTTTGGGGTGAGGTGGGTGGTGCGAAATTGTGAGTTTTGGGGTGGGGTTCGTGCTGTGAAATTGTGAGTTTTCGGAGGGATTCGCGACGGAGGAGCTAGGCCGGCTGAGTGTGAGAGGGGTGGAGGACGTGGGAGAATGTGGGCGAATTGAGGGTCTGTTGCGAATTGCGGGCGGAATTGGGTTGAATTGAGTCCGCGGGATGCGATCTGGGGATTCCGTGTTGCAAGCGTGGCGCCGGCGGTGACGACGACGGGCGGTGGAGGCGGCGGGGGGGAGGGAGGAGGGGTGACGGTGGCAGGCAGGGTGGAGCAGGGAGGGCCGCTCAAGGACGGGGATCTGTCACTGGGCTTCGGCTTCGCGCCGCGGGTGCCGGTCAGTCTGAGCGACGCCGTGCCCCCGGGGACTCATGCAGGGCTGTGGGGGCGGCCTACAGGAGGGTATCGATTCACCGATGGTGCGGGCGCGTTGGGCGTTGGACTAGCTGGCCAGCAGCAGCAGCAGCAGCGCGAAATTTTCCGCGACATCTTGTCCCGCGGCGGGGAAGAGTTCGGGTCCGCGTACGCGGAAGCCTTGCTGAAGCAGCGTGAGTCGGACGTCGAGCAGCACGAACGCTCCCTTCAGCAGCATCAGCGGCAACATCAACAGCAGCATCAGCACCAACAGCAGCATCAACACCAACAGCAGCAACAGCAACATCACCAACACCAGCAGAGTTTGCAGAGGCAGCAACAAGTGATTGTTGGCAGCGAACCTCCGAATTATGGCGAGGCGGGGCGAGGAGGAGAGGCCGAAAGTAGCAGTAGCGGCAGCGTGGACAAAGGTGGCCATCAGCAGGGAAGCACGGCGGGAGTGGAGTCATGGGCGGTTGCTCGCGCTGTGAGGGACGACGTCACGGTGCGGGTGATGGATGTGCAACCGCTGCAAGAAGCCCGCCCTCCACAGCACAACAACCCCTCGGGCGCCCCACCCAATGTCGACCAAGTGCATCAGCAGCTCCAACTAGGTCTGCTCCAATTTTCCACCCTATCCACCTCTCGAATTCAATCAAGCTCATCCATGCAACATCGGATTGCCTTGATGTTTCGATTCAAATCATTGTATTAACACGGATTTGGAACAGATGCAGGGAAGCAGCAGCAGCAGCATCGGGTGCCGCCGGTGTCGTCGCAAGACCCTAAAGTGATGGGCCACGGGTCGACTGCGTGCCAAG